>CM050165.1:354213899-354813899 GCA_027410445.1 Discoglossus pictus
CCCAAGGACCAGTAAAAGCATAAAAATGTTTTTGTTTCTTTTCTAATTAAAAATGATTGAATCTTGCGTTATTTATTACTGAGGTCCGAGTGAGAAGTGCTGTACAGCCCTCCCACTAGTCTGTCACAGGCTCTGTCCACATAAGCTGGATTACTACATTTTAAAGTTAAAACCATGATATACAAGCAGAAAGATCAGAAGGGGGGGGGGGGGTAGGAGATAAGAATGGGGGACCTGGGGGGGTAGGAGACCAGGTCTCCCCTTCTGATCTCCTACTAACCCCCCCCCCCCCCCCAGGCCCCCATTCTGATCTTTCTGCTTGTATATCATGGTTGTAACTGTAGTAATCCACCTTAAGTGGACAGAGCCTGTGACAGTAGGAGGGCTGTACAGCACTTCTCACTCAGACCTCAGTGGCGCTGGTAAAACACGCAAGATCCAAATTATCTATATGAAGCTTTTAATTATACTCTTAGTCGGACTCAAGTTTTTAAACATGTATTTTTTCATTATCATTTAAAATTTCTGAAAGCCTTTATAATTAAAATAAGAGCTTGAATTTTAATATTAAATGACCCAATCAGTTTTTGTTGCAGTCTAACATGGACTTTTGCCTAATAACCTCAAAGGACTGGCACCAAAGTGTTTAGAATATAAATAGTCTGTCTTCTAAACACAGTGTACCCTGTGCTCTGTTAAATAAGTTTTTTGCTTTGAAGCTGAATCCTTTGCTCTGTTTATCAAAGCCTCAGGGTACATTGGATCTCCACATATACACCCAAGGTTAAAATATCCTAACAGATACCCTTGAGTCTTGTGTTTCTCTCTATCAGACATTCTTTCAGTGTGTGATGTTTATCTGTTCTTGGTGCCCTAGAATCATGAAGATAAGGAGTGGAAGTTTGCCCGGGCCAAGCTATGGCTGAGCTATTTTGATGACAAATGTACGTTGCCTCCTCCTTTCAACGTTGTTCCCTCTCCCAAGACTATCTGCTATCTATTCAACAGTATGAGTAAATGGATCTGCTCTCACACCAGCACAGGAAGGGTCAAACGTCAGAACAGTCTCAAGGTAAGGAATACACTGTATCTGTACAGCTGCAGACAGCAATTATAATAAGGTTATCACCAGAAAGGCCTGGGAATTTCCCTGTGCTGTGAACCTCAGCCCAAAAGAAGAGCTGTCCTTTCAATGACTAGAGCAATTACTCTACCTCAGTGACATGGAAAATTACATCTTAAAGGAACATACTGTCATTCCAAAGTAAAGTCATTTTTTTAAAGTTGTTCTTAAAGAGCATAACAATCTGGCTATACACTGCACTAGCCACTTTTTTCCCCCTAACAAATGTCTATCATGTTAGTGAGTGGCCACCAAACATTAATTAGGTGCTCTGATGTGCTAATTAGTAACACAGTTGGCTTGTTTGCCACTGTGGTGGCAAAAGCAACAATGTCCAATGTTATCATGCAATCAGATCCCCTCCGCCATACTTATCAAGCACTCTGATATACAAATGTCCATACTGATTAACACAATTGCATAAAGGAGTCTCACAATATTATCAGAAATTAATTACTATAGAGAGTAAAGGATGGCACAGTATAGAACTAATTTTTAATCCTTTAAGATGAAACCAACTTGTTGGGGTGACAGGGTCCTGAATTTATTACAATTACACTAGATGTTGTATGAATATCATAAACAGTGCTCAGAGATATGATTATGTGATATTGCAAAACAATATCATGTCAGTTTCCTTACACAATTATTTGTGTGATACCAAGCAAAAACAAACATTGTACTTTAGGTCATAAATTTATGTTTTAAATGTCAATGCAAAATATACATTGCTGTATTTGAAAACCAATTTATGTTTGTCGGATGAAGAAATCGGTTTTATATTTTGTAATATGTGTGCTTGAACTTAAGAAAGAAAACAAATTTGCTTCAAAAGGCAAGCACTTACCTCTGTTTAATACCACGGCAAATTGGAGG
Organism: Discoglossus pictus; assembly: GCA_027410445.1. Classification (NCBI taxonomy): domain Eukaryota; kingdom Metazoa; phylum Chordata; class Amphibia; order Anura; family Alytidae; genus Discoglossus; species Discoglossus pictus. The sequence goes on from CM050165.1 coordinate 354,215,899, forward strand.
CAGTAATGGAATACACGGCTGAGCCCTTATCTGCGGGATCTTTATGAGGCTATTGTGCACATCACTTAGTGGTTTTTTAAGGAGCTTGTCCCTGTCCATTATGTCCAAACCCCAACGGCTATTTCGCTTATTCATGTGAATCCTATTAAACAACGACAGCAATAAATAATATGTTCTGTAGGAGCAGCCATCAGAATGTTGGACTACACAACTATTGGGATTGTAAAGCCACTTCATAGCTTATTATAAAATAGCCACAGGGCTATAAACAGTAGTATAGCAGAAGATGCCATTTGGACAACCTGAGAAAAATGTCTTGAAATCAGGTGCCAGAAAAACATATTTCCTTCAGAACATGAATAATACTGTAAACCTGCCACCATGATATAGAATTTTATTTTAGACTTCAGTACACCAATGATCTGTCACCAATAAGTGAACACTAGAAATGTACTGAACAGCAGGGTTTAGTAAGATATCCTAATTGTAGATATAGGTATCATGAGCATTATATTTGTCTTACAATTAAATACAAGTTTAAAGTAAATACAAAATAAATATTATTGCTGATGTGTATTTTATGATACACAACAAATGTATATATATATATATATATATATATATATTTTTTTTTTTTTAATACAACTAATTAATTAATAGTTAATCCGCATATTGCAGATCAGAGGAGATCTTAAAAGGTTGAACTTGATGGACTGAAAGTCTTTTTTAAACCTTAAATACTATGTAACTATGTAATATATATACCGGTATATATCTTGTAAATGTCAGATACATTTTCATTAATTATTACATGTAGGGGGTTTACCTAAGACCTCCTATATACTGTAAAAAAAAAAAAAAAACACTTGAAATTGATCTAGGTTTGTATACCAAAGAAAAAAAAAACAGTAGTTAGTTAGTAGCCCCCCATTTTGGTATATACATTGGTTTAACTATGATGGTGACATTTTATTGCAAACTTCAGTATTTCAAGGAAATTAATTCTGGAAAAGTATTTGTATCGTAGTATATATTATTCACACGTGAGAAAGTGAGAAAGTACTCCAAGAGCAGTCTCAGAGATATAACTGTGTAGGAGGAACAGGGAGGCTACACAGTGCAGTAGGACAGATCTCTTCCTTCTGATCTGGTGTTGGCTATAGTTGGTGGGCAGTATCTGTACACCAATGGCTTTGTTCTGAATTGTATATCTTCAGGATAAGGTTTCACATGTGCTTGGAATGAAAACTCAACTATCTTAGTAATGAACTTGCTTGTCTATATCAGTCTATGTCATTAATTTACATGTATTCTTGTGTATACTCTTGCATGTACATTTTGTTAAACGCTCCCTCACACATACATGATTATGAATTTACATTCACATACAGTCTCTCATATATACACAGTTTTATGCACACATGCACCATTACATGCAAGCTTTTATCCCCCCTGGCATACATGCACTTTTGCACACACCCAAGCACTATCTCACTTAGCCTTGCTCTTTTGCACACTTTCTTATGCCTACATTTTAATACATGCATAATGATGAGCATATATGTTATTATTTAAAGAGGGACATTGCAGTAGTGTGAAATGATGATTACAGGATCTTAAACAGTGATCTAACAAAAGTGTGGTAAACAAACTATAGGTATTAAACCAAGTCTGGGTTATAGGAACATAATGGAAAATGTTTTTTTTTTATGGTCAAGAAGCCATGTGAAAAAGATATCAGTAGAGCTGTGTATTCAGCTAGGCGTCATAAACAATCTATCTACACATACAGCGTGCTAACCTACTACACTAAATATAGATTCTGTATCTCAAAGGACAACTTAGTGATATTAATATATATGCTGTGTGTTCATGCCCTGAAAGCTGGAATTCCCCATTGGGAATTAAAGCAGCAGGACTGGATGACCTTAGTATATATAAATGTATGTAGTTATTTTTACATTTTTACAAGCTGAGAGTCCTTAAATTGAATCTTGCTATTATTAGTTCTAGGAATACCCCAGTTTTTGAGAGATTTGTAGAATGTGTTTTCATTATCTAATACAAAGTCCTATAATTGGCTACCAAATTTCCAGGCTATAGAATGTTGTATTAATGACTGAAGCCTTCCTGTTTGATCAGTGATGGCTCACTGATAATTAACAATGAGGAATTTGCAGACTTAACACAGATATTGGGTTGATAGCCATACTGTATAAACTACAATCTCCAGGAGAGCAAGTTACAATCTGTGAAATATCAGATTTAAGTAATATGTCTACTCTGAATTATTGTTTGTGGAATGGCAAACATCATACCTCATATCCTCCCATACCAGTGTTTGGGTAATACAACGTTGCTCAATGAAACAGCCTGTGGCCTAGTATATGTAATTTCACCCTTCTTTTTTTTTTACACTAGTCATCAGTGCAAGAATAATCTTGTACGTTCAGCTATTAAAGGAATTGATTACATAGCACTCGAAAAATATTGGAAATCACATGAATAAAATAACATTGCTGTTATATGCTTCACGTATAAAAACCTTAAAGGGTATCTGCGAGTGCTAACTACATGTAATTTCTTTCTGCTTTTTTTGTGCAGAATAGTCTGAAATGCTATTACATGACACTGGCTAACAATTAGTGTGTGCTGGCAAAGATCTGCATCCACTCATACGGCAAAATATAATGTGTATTTCAGTCACTCTGAAAGGCTGTTCAAAGCCTTAGTAAGTGCACATAAAGGATCACACTTTTGTTAAACTTGCTGAATAGGTAAATTATGTAAAGAGTATGCAGGTGGTTTATGACCACTCCCCCTCTAATAAAACTTACTTAGGAGATCCCGGAACCCACTCACTAACTAGAGGTGCATGAAGCCCCCACCTCCTCTCACCACTTGTGTTTTGGGGTGGAGGGCCAACCCCCTATACATAAGCCCTAAGTAGGCACATCCTAGCCCCTAACCATATCTAAACCAAATATATTGGGACCCTCCATGGTGATACCTTACACTAACCTCCCCCTAAAGGGAGTCTTTAAGGACCATCATGATCCCTATCCACTCCCATGGGGGTCCCTAAGAACCCAATAATTCTTAACACTACCTTCTCCCCCTATGATTGTGCATATGGAACCCCATTGTCCCTATCACTATAACCCAATACTAAAATAAAATGTCACGCCTATACTAACGTTACATAAAAAATCATTACAAGTAAATAAAAAAGCATTACATAAAAAAGAATTGCAAGGAAAATAAAAAAAAACATTAAACATATAAAAAAAAAATAATAATAAATACTTAATTATACTGTACCCTCCATTGATCTAGTGTATGCAAACACATGCATGTAGATGAAAAATACCTTTATTTGCCTGACAGATCCATAGAAAGCTCTGGGCCATAGAAATACCCCATCCAAAAACCTGCATAAAAAGAATCTAAACTACAGAAATAAGAGGAACTCCCTGTGACAAATTACAAACTTGGGGCTTGACCAAACATTTTATACACACTGTCTAGGTATCTGATTCACTAAAATAGGTATCAGTCAATTTGAGCCATTCAGCGCCCCCTCTTCTGTATGATTGATTAATAGCAAATTAGAATACAGTATCCTTATAAAGTTTCGTATCATGATTGACTTATAGTTCAACCAATCAGAGAAGGGAATTGTGGGTGTATATTCCCCTCTCTGTAATAAACATATAAACAGCAATGAGAAGTGATATGCTCAATAACAGGGAAGAAATACCCCCATTTCCAGAAAACTGGTTGCAGACCAATGGGCTCACAAAAAATGTGGACAGCAAGTTTCATCTTCACTGTAGAAGAGGTCCTCACAGACTATGACCTCTGACAGCACCTATGAACCCTGTCCGCACCCACTCTATCAATATAGTTGTTTTCATAGCTCTTGGTCTTTGAAAGGTATGTTGGGTCTGCACAGCATATTCTGGACTCTTATGTCCGACACTGTACTCTAAGTAACATACTACTGACATGGTTCCAGTCATATATTGATACATATATATCAATCAGATATCTTTTAGCATCCACTTAACCTGTGATATGAAGTCTAGTAAAGCAACATATTGTTCTCCTATTGCTAAACAAGCTTTCGTGTTCTTCCTTCTTCATTACAAAACACTGTCGTCAGCTGTGTACTCCCATATTTTATTGTGAAGCAAACAAAAATAGGACAAAATAACAGAAAAACTCAATGTGCATAACTATTCAAGAAGTGAGTAAGGAAATTATGTTTTACATAAATTACTAGATAGGTGTGTCACAAGCACTGCCAAAATCATGGTCATCAGAATTATTATGCACATTGCTAGAATATAGTTTTAACACTCTCCTTGCCAGAAGAACTCTTCATTACTTGGATATCCACTCAAAATTAAAGATCATCTACTGCTTAACTGGGTTTGCACAATTTCCTCCCTTATATTATCACAGCATACAAACTCTAGTTCTAATGTATTGTGGTCAGTCTTCTGCACGCCTAAGGTTGCAATTATAATCGTGACTTGAAAGTAGAGCTGTTCATAAGAAGCAGGCTGCAGGGACCAGATTCTGTCATGTAGGAGCATCTGCTCTGTGCATGAGTCATCCCAAGATCCCACAACATACGCCTTCTTATATGTTATTCTTATGTCACAGGGATTTAGAACAGGATAATTGTTCTTTGTTAACCTTTGTAGCATTGCCTCTTTGATTCCCAGTCTATGTCACGACTTTAAAGTACCAGTGTATCATTTTTATCTATATGGTATTTGAATAACTAAACTAACTTGATAGTGGACAGAAATGTGTTTAAAACATAAAAAAATACTTTAAATATTTAATTTTTATATGCAATTATTTACTGTATAGTTATATTTTCTAAATTGAGCTGCTCTTTTAAACAATTAAAACCAAAAAAATAGCAACTTCCATTATAGCATAACTGTAGATTAACGGTAACAAATTAAATGTTGTAATATTTTGTTAATTTTCTTAAAACAGTTTCCCAACTATAAAGAATGTATTTTAAATAAGGGACAACAGTGGTCATTTAAAGTACAGATTCTATAGACTGCAATGATTGGTCACAGTGTATTATAATTGCCAAGTATACCATTTATTTAGCTCATTATTGCCAAGAGACTTAGAAAATAATATTATAGATTGTATGTAATAGGGATTTTGACAATATGTGGCCGTACCCATGGATGTTAGTTGAGTATTCAAGGTTATGCACTCTTTTGCTTACAAGAATATCAAGAACCTAGGGGCCTATGCTAATCAGACGGTGTAAACTGCGGTATAGCTAAAAATTGGCTGCGGGAGCTTTTTCTTCTCAAGAAATAACAGTATTCTAAACTTTAGCTCCCGCCACATTAGGGCACTCAGCAAACAGTGGTAAATCCTGCCTTAGACGCAACAGATTTCTGGGCAGGGAGTAGCCAACCCAAGCTTTACGGATGAGACAGGGCTGAATCAGTTCTGTGAATTAGTGCAGTGTTTTCTGTCCTGTGGGCTGTAATCAGTGTCCAGGTGAGAGTGGGTGTGGTTTGGCCTGTGTAAAGGTTTATCTGTGTGCATTTGTGTGGTGATCTGTTTGAATCAGTTCTGTGAATAGGTGAAGTGTTTTCAGTCCTGTGCTCTGTAATCATTGTGCAGGTGAGTAGGCAGGGTCTATTTTAACAAGGGAAGGAGCGAACTTGAGAGCTTGCAAATCATTTCTAGTGTAAGTGTAGTTAGTGTGTAGGAGATTAAATAAAAGGAGGGAGTTCAAAGAAAAGGGGTATTATAAGAAATAAAGAGTTAAGGTGTAGAAAAGCAATCTTTATACAAATACATTGATTTGTTTTCTCACTGTATTTTTGTAACTGGTAATCATGAGTCAGTCCAGCGGCAACCTCACTCAGTGTACATCCTGTCATATGTATGCACTACTGGAACAGATGATCCAGGGTCCACACCTCTGTCACAGGTGTGAGCATGTAGCCTCTATGGAAGCTCAAATTGGAGAACTGGAGAGGAGAATTGCAGCACTTACTGATATTCCACTGGAAATGGAGCACAGTTTAGCTGGGCCTAGCATGGAGGGTGGAGATGGGGCTAGTGAGGATTTCCAGGGAGGTAGCTGGGTTACAGTCAGAAGGGGAAGCAGGGGGATCAGGAGCAGGAAGCAGGTCAGTTCTGAGTTGGCATACACCAACATATTTGCCAGTTGTTGGGGATGTCCATTCAGGGATGGCAACGCCAGATAGAGCTGTTTCCTCTAACAGCCGGGAGAACAGTTCTACTAGAGTGGGGGGGGCAGCATAGGCAAGGCAAGCAAAAGTTTTTGGTGGTAGGGGACTCTATTATTAGGAAGGTAGACAGGGTGATTTTTCACCTAGATCCCGGCAATCGAACAGTTTGCTGTCTCCCGGGTGCTCAGGTTCGGCATGTTTTGGATCGGGTGGATAAATTATTGGGAGGGGCTGGAAATGAACCGGCGGTCTTAGTACATATTGGTACCAATGAATAAGCTTAAAGCAAGGACCTCCAAGGTAGTATTTTCTGAAATACTACCAGTGCCACGTGCTAGCCTAGGGAGACAGAAGGAGCTTAGGGAGGAATGCGTGGCTAAAAAGTGGTGCGCTAAAGAGGGTTTGGGTTTTTTAGAGCACTGGGCTGACTTCTCACTTGGGTACAATCTCTATAGCAGTAATGGATTGCACCTTAGTGATGAGGGAGCTTTTGTGCTAGGGGATAGGATGATAAAAGGCAGGGGGAGTTTTTAAAGTAGTAGGTGGGGGGGACTATATAGAAGTATTGGGGTAGAAAGAGTAGAGGGGGAAACAGATGAATTATCTACCCATGGGGGAGGAGAAGGGCGAGGGTTACAATAGACAGTAGGGAGGTATTACTAGGTGACTCAAATACAGTATTAGGCACTTCACAACGGCAGAGCCATAGCAACATAAATTGTATGCTTGCTAATGTAAGAAGTTTGCCAGGGAAAATGGGCGAGCTAGAATTATTAGCAGTACAAGAAAAATGGGACTTTACTGAAACATGGTGGGATGAATCTCATGACTGAACAGTTAAGTTGGAAGGTAAGCTAGGGCAAATGGTAAAAGAGGAGGAGGGATTTGTCTGTATGTTAAGCCTGGTCTTAAACCTGTAGTCAGAGAAGATATTTATAGTGGAACTAGCGGCAACATTGAATCTTTGTTGGTTGAGTTAAATAGGAGCTAATTCTAAACACATATTGGTGGGAGTATGCTATAAACCCCCAAATATAATTGAAAGTGAGGAACTACAATTATTGTTACAGATTGGAAATGCAGCTAAGCATGGGCAAATTCTAATAATGGGAGACTTTAACTACCCTGGAATAAACTGGATAAATGAGACCAGCAGTTCATCTAAGGGGAGCATGTTCTTGAGTACACTCAGGGATCATTATCTGTCCCAGGTAATACAAGAACCTACTAGAAATGGGACCATCTTGGATTTAGTGATCACAAGTAATATTGATATAATATCAACTCATTAAAATAGGGGATCCCTTGGGGAACAGTGATCACAACAGTCTCATTTAAGATTGAATACAAAAAAATGAGTTTTAAAAGGGCTAACGTTAATGGGCTAAGGGCAGAAATACATCGTATAGACTGGGATAAAGAACTTACAGGTAAATACTGAAAATAAATGGACAACATTCAAATCCTTACTAAATATACATCACATCAGCATGTACCATGTGTAAATAAAATTAATGAGTAAATCACATTCCATGTGGCTTAACAATGACTTAAAGATCATGATAAGGAAAAAAACCAAGCATTTAAATTATACAAGAAGGAGGGATCAGAGGCAGCTTTATGAGACTATAAGGAAATCAACAAGACTGGCTTAAATAGAAAATAAGAAGTCAGTTGCAAAGGAAAGTAAGACTAACCCTAAAATATTCTTTTAATATTTTAATGGGAAGAAGGCGAGGAAGGAAGCTATAGGAACATTACGTCTGATAATTAGTGACCAGGAAAAGGCAGATGACCTAAATCGGTTATTTTCTTCGGTATATACAAGGGAGGTACCAGTGGTTGGAACACTGCAACAAAATGGGGCTACACTACTATCACTAAATAATTGGTTAACGCAGGAAGAAATCCAAAAGAGATTGGATAAAATAAATGTTAATTAAGATCCAGGTCCTGATTAAATACATCCAAAGGTACTGAGAGAAATGAGTTCTGTAATAGCCAAACCATTATATCTAAGTTTCAAGACTCACCACAGGGTCACTACCAGATGACTGGAGAAAAGCAGAGGTGATACCTATATTTAAGAAAGGGAGCAAGAGCAAATCCGGGGAATTATAGACCAGTGAGCCTCACTTCTGTAGTGGGGAAGCTTTTAGAAGGGTTAATAAGGGACAGTATAAAGGAATATGTCTATTTGAACAAGATCATAAATAGCAGTTAACACAGATTTATGAAGGATAGGTCATGTCAGACCAATCTAATTAGTTTCTATGAGGAGGTTAGTAGGAACTTGGATCAGGGCAACGCAGTGGATGTAGTCTTTTTGTATTTTGCAAAGGCTTTTGATATAGTGCCACATGGGAGACTTTTGATCAAACTAAGGGATACAGGATACAGGAATTGCAGTAAATATCTGCTCATGGATTGAGAGCTGGCTAAAAGACAGGAAGCAAAGGGTTGTTGTAAATGGAACATACTCCAATTGGGCTAATGTGGTAAGTGTGGTTCCTTAGGGTTCAGTATTAGGTTCTCTCCTTTTTAACATATTTATTAATGATGTAGAAGTAGGACTCGAAAGTAGTGTCTCGATATTTGCTGATGACACTAAGTTGTGCAAGGTAATTCAATCAGATAATGATGTACTTTCCCTACAAAGGGCTTTGCATAAACTAGAGAAATGGGCAGCTTAATGGCAGATGAGATTTAATACAAATAAATGTAAGGTTATGCATTTGGGAAGGAAAAATAGCCGTGCAATTTATAATCTTAATGGAGTAAACCTACGGGTATCTGATATTGAAAGGGATTTGGGAGTACTTGTGGACAACCACCTAGGTAGCAGTGCTCAATGCCAAGCAGCAGCTGCAAAAGCAAGTAAAATATTAGCATGCATTAAGAAGGGTATAGAAGCAAGGGAAGCAATATATATCTCTACCACTATACAAATCCCTAGTACGCCCACATTTGGAACATGGAGTACAATTGTGGGCACCACTACATTTTATAGCTGGAAAAAGTACAGAGAAGGGCAACAAAACTAATAAGGGGAATGGAGGGGCTAAGTTATGAAGAAAGACTAACCAAATTAAACATTTTCCTTAGCAAAAAGGCATCTACGGGGGGGATATGATTACCTTACTTAAATACATCCAGGGTCAGTATAAGGCTTTGTCAAGTGAACTTTTTGTGCCAAGAGATTTTCAACTGACAAGAAGACATCCCTTGAGGTTAGAGGAAAAAAGATTTCACCTTAAAGAAAGAAAATGGTTCTTCACAGTTAGTTAAACTGTGGAATTATCTACCAAAGGAGGTGGTGACAGCGAATTCAATAGATAACTTTAAAAATTAGTTAAATATATTCTTGGAATAAAGAGGGCATTCAAGTTTATCCTAGATAACTAGCGAAGAAATATTGATCCAGGGAGAAATTTGATCGCCAGTCTCAGGTCAGGAAGGAATTTTGCTTTTTTTCCCCTTATGAGACAATTTGCAAAGTTTCAATGTTTTTTTTTTCTTTCTGTTTGTCTTCCTCTGGATCAATTAACAATTATTAACAAATAGTCCACATATTAAAAGGATCAGAAGAGATCTTAAAAGGTTGAACTTGATGGACTAACAGTCTTTATTCAACCTCAAATACTATGTAACTCTGTAACTATGAACTGTGAACATCATAAATCTTATAATGAGTGGGAAGTGCAGGAACAACTGCCCGTAACTTGCTACAGCAAGGGAACAGATATATATATATATATATATAAGTAATAGTGTTTTGCGTATTAATACATTTTGATATTAATTATAGCTTCAATAAATAAAGATGTTTTTATTTTGTGGAAACCTGGTTTTGTAATGTGTATTAACCCCTTGAGTACTGGGTTGTTTGTTACCCTGGATTTTGTATTTTTGTATCATAGAAAGGGCTTAATACTAGCATATCATACTTTTAACTGCACATATGTTGATATTGGATCGTTAAGAGCCAAATACTGTGGAAATTTCATCTTTTTGTAATGCTTTTTGGGCTATATTGTCACTTGAAATGCTTCTAGGGGACTCTGCAATGGTTTGAAAAGTGGTCTTTGCGAGTGGTCTTTGGTACTTGTAAATCTTTCTTCTTCTTCTTGCATTTACGGCAGTGTCTTGATTTGCAAGTGATCCGTAAAATCATGTTTTAGTAATGTCTAAAGCCTCTCTGTGAGACCTAGTTTGTAATAATAAATATATAATCAATTCAAATATTAGGAAAGCAATATCTTTTAGTACTGCCTCCATCCCGTGTTCTTTATGAATACTAACAAAGAGTAATTTCGAAAGTGGAGGGTGGTGTGCCACATTTCATACATACATTTTATGTTATCATAGTTATTTGGGGAGGTTTAACCAAGTGTTATCACTTAGTAATAGGGTTTTGGATGCATGATCTAATAAGAGCTTCAGGACACTGTTTTCACACTGTAGATCCCTAGTAAAAGAAGAGAAACAGAGGTTCACATTCAAAAGATAGGTTAATGTGTCTGCATGTTATTAAGTTAACTAAATATATTTCCTTATGTACAGGGCTGAATGACACATAAACCATTTAATAAACATAGGGAGGTAAGAAAGGCAATCCAAGGTAAGTGGAAAGATAGAGGGAGAGGGTAGATACAAATGTGTTAGAAGGGAAGGGTTTGAAGGGGGCATATGATAGAAAGTAAAGAATGGCCAGATACAGAGAGGGTAAATGAATTGTATAGGAATGTAGAGAGAAATGAAAAGAGAAGAGGGGCGTGGGGTGTAGAGATGGGATAAGTGACGAGAGAGCGATGTAAGTTGTGTTTTAGTCAAAAAGAAGGGAGACATAAATTAGGGAAGTGGAGATAGCAGGATGCTAAAGAATAAAGAGATTGGGTAAAGGGAGAAATGTCTGCATAAATTGCTATGGCTTTCTCAACAAGATTGTTGCAAAGCCCCATTGTGCCGTCCACTCTTGATTTCTTTTTCTTTTGGCCAAAGCAATGGCCTCTTGGAAAATCTAGCAAAACTTACACAATCATTACTAGAAGGACTGCATTTATAACAAGTTACAGAATACTATTAACAAATCTGTGGAGAGAAAGATGCAGCTTTTAGGGAGGAACAGACATGAATTGGGCAAATTACATTGCTACTTGTCTTTAATTACAGGAGTGGAGGAGTCTGAAGCAGAAGAGAGATGAAAACTATCAGAAGGTGATGTGCTGCCTTGTGCATCGATATCTGACATCCATGAGGCAGAAGATGCAGAGCACCGATCAAGCCACCGTGGAAAACCTAAATGAGCTCCGACAGGATCTATCTAAATTCAGGAATGAGATGAGAGATCTTCTTGGCTTCCGGACCTCCAAATATGCAATGTTTTATCCAAGGAACTAAAAGCCTCAGTTGCATTTTAAGATTATACCACTCTGAAAACTTTCTGCATTCATGTCATCTGCGCCTAATGTACGCCAGTATTTTCTATCACATTTGGTGCTCTTCACAGTGAAATATCTATAATTTGTAAAGTTCAGTAAAGGAAAACTGATGTCCCCAGATGTGCTCTACACCATAAGGTATAGGCTTGAAAAATATGTGGGAAAGCTGTTTCATTTTTTTAATTGATCAAGAATAAAACGTAATTATTAGCAGTTTTAGTTATTGTTTGTATAACCACTAAAGCCATCCCATAATACCCTGTACCCCATAATATCCCATTTTAGATACATTCATTTTTTGTTTACCATCAAACAAGTGTGTGCCAAAGTTACAGGTTATTTTTTTTCTATATCTCTGTATAGAATATTTTAATATAAAACCTACAGCTGTCTCATATTCACCCATGCATAATTATAGCACCTAAAATTTTAATTATTGATATTAAAAAAGAAAACAAAAGCGCGAGAGTACTTGAACCTGCAACAATAGCCACACCGTTACAATTAGCTTGTTTTGCTATAATCATGCTTGACACTTTATAAGCTAAACAGATATGTAGCTGTATAGAACATATATATTCTCTCACTGATTCAGCTCATTCTAAATAATATTTATTACCACCATAGGATACAAGGCTCATTAATTACTCAGTACAGATACAACACATTCAAATCCCATAACTTCTACTGATGATAACACAGCATTCATTTTAAAAAGGAAAATATTTTTTCCACATGTTTTTTCACCCTCTATCTAATAGTGCAGAGAACATAAGGTGACTCTTTATAATTGTATACCTTTGTGGGGTTTTTTTTCAATTTCTTTGCAGAAACAGTATTTAATATTGCTATTCTGTTTGTTTGACTAAGTTAAATCAAGTTTGTTTATAAAGAATATAAAGGAGATGAAAATTGTTATGCAAGTTCATTATTTTTAATATTAATATAATATTTAGTCAGCCAAACAGTGCAGTGAGAAGTAAAAATTCTATGGAAATGACCTGATAACTGACACACTTCTGTGAACATATTTCCTATTTTTTGTTTTATTTGATGTTATAATTGTTTCAATAGTGGATGTAGACCACAGATAAAGGAACGCCATCATCCCAGTAACAAGCTGGTTTTATCTTAAAACTGAAAAATAGCTATACATTGTACTCTCAAAATCATTTGTGTGGACCTCTTATGCTAATGTGCAGCTCCATATCCTAATTTATAGCTCAGAGAGCTTGATAAGTATGTGTGGAGAGTTCTAACGACATGGTAACACTGTGAGGCATTGTTCCTGCCATCACAGAACAAGCATACTGTATTATATGATTGGCACAAAACAACTCATTAATATTCAAATGATTTACTTTAGGGGAAAAAGTGGCTAGTACAATGTATATGTAAATATTTAGTGCCCTTAAAGAATAACTTTAAAAAAACTATTTCTGGGGTGAAAGAGTCTCTTTAACATCCCCAGAAGGAAGTGTGTGGACAACTCAATAGTATTGTAAACTTAGATCTTTGCATATATATAATATCAACTCAAACGCCTGCTCATGGGCCAGAGACTGAGCCCATCATATCTGGAGAAGCACACCCTGTCCAGTTAATCACATCCGTGTGTGTGTGCGTGCGTGCATGTGTCTATGTCTATTCATGAACCTTATGCATCAAAAATCATTTGAACTGGACTTCAAAAGAAATTCAGCTCAGCTTTGCTTTTATGCATTAAATGATTAAACACTATCAATTACCGTACTTAGTATTATATCTTTTAATATATCTTTGTATAAAGCCAATGCTGTACATGCAATTTACCTAAACATTATTCCTACTATACTATAGATCAGATAAAAGAAGATTTTCAATTTTTTGTCATAGAATGACTCTTGACAAATTTGTTTAAAAAAGTATAATAACACCTATTGTATTACAAAGAAAGTAAAAAACTGTAAGCACCTTGAAATGTACAGCACTATGGAATATGATGGCACATTACAAATAAAGGATAATAATAAATAATAAAAAATGTATGTGTGCTAGGCCTTAGGCACAAGCCTAAAATACAAACTATAGCTTTCTTATACACTGTACAATGGTACTTGTGAATATATTTGTTGTGCCATTTCATCTTCCATCAATACTAAACCATATTTCAAATCAATTTATAACACTGACACATTATTTATTAGTTTTTCTCACACATTAATGAAAAAACATAAGCCATGGCTTATTCCTGCTATAAAGTGGCAGATTGTAATATATGTATATACAGAGCAAGTTTTTATGTTTGTATTGTATGCAATATAAGATATACATCCTTTTTGTAGTGGTAGCTAAAATAATGAAAAATGTTAATGATTATCAAAAAAAGGTGGCACGGAACATGTATTTGCACTAATATGACAGTTTTGTCTCCAGAAACAAAAGCATTTCTTGGGCCATATGTACTAAAAGTTAAAGTGCTGAAAAAATAATGGAATGAAAAATCTTAGTATATAAGCCCCTACATTTCTAGCAGCAGTGTAGGAGCCAGAATTTTTCTAGGGGGGGGGGGGGGTTTGGGGGTACAGTTCATTGTAAAGGTCGTAAAATAGCAAACATAGAAACATCTGGAGGGGGGATTTGTGTCCCCTCCCCACCCCAGTCACTATACCCATGATTTCTAGCATTTATGGGTACCCAGACTTTAATGGCGGGATCTACTTTTCCGTTGTTAATGGGGAAGGATCAGTAAAATTCAATAAGACCAGTCTATCATTGCTCATTATGACAAACCCATTTATGTTATTCACTAAAATTAAGGTATTCAAATGAAGTCTGCAATCTGCTTACTAAATCTCCACCCAGTTCTGGTTTATATTGGCAGTGACTGTAAATGGGCCTTGCGCAGCTTAAAGGCGAATGTAGCAATGTGAAGATGGACCTACATATAAATGTCATTTTAATTATTTGCTGTGAAATTTGCAAAAAATTATGAACATGTTTATTGTTGTATTATATTTGTTATACACCTCAATGATTTTTTTATTTTAATAGAATATTTATAAATATTCAGTCATCTGGCGTCTATTAAAATAGGAATCATGCAGAATGTAATAACTATAATACAATATAAACATGTTCATAACTTTCCTGAATATCTCAAAGTGACTAATGGTTTACAAAATGCATTATGATATAGGAATATGCACATTGCAAGGCTTTAGGTCATGATGTCGGATAGCCTCATTGTCTATTTTTTTATAACAACATACTCATAATATGCTCCAATCATTTTATATGAAGGTTGCACGGTTATTAGGAAACAGAGCAATGTATGTACGATATGCATCACAGCATGTATCTCCCTCATTATCTACCACTCACCAAGCATGCTGCCAACTGTCCCTCACAATCACTTTTAAACATGGTGCACAATATGTGCAACTCAGCTTTCTGTCCCCCTCTAGAGCTGCATAGTCAGTCAGGTTTTTGTTCCCCTTGCACTCTTAAACGTTATACAGGTTTTACATGATGATCTATGAGACCCCACTTAGGCCCTCATTCAATTTGGCCAATTGAATAGGGGTCTAAATAAGCACATAACATATATTTTTTAAGAATTTTTAGTTAGTGAGCATATATCCAAAAGCAAGGTTTTCACTAACTAAAAACTTCTTTAAAAAAATATACTATGTGCTTATTTAAAGCCCTAGTCAACTGACCAAATCGCAATTGAATGAGGCCCTTAGTGACCAAATGATAGACCCAGATCTACATTTTCAGCACCAACAATTTGGTACATCTTCATTTATGTTACTCTTCAAACCTTTGCACAAATGCGTGGGATATAGCAAGAGACTTTTCACATATAGTGCACATATTCTGTTGATTTAAGTTCAAGAAAGTGAAGGAAATCTAGATCCTTGAAGACCAAAAAATTCTCCTCAAAATTCCCCTTCATATTTTATTAAATTTAACCAACTTTGTGCTAAGTTGATAGTAACAGCCACTTACTATGTTAACAGAGTACAGGTAGGGTATCTGTGAAACGTGTGTATAAATATATTTTATTTTATCTATAATGCACTTGTAAACATATTCAACCATTTATGTCCCGGAACAACAATGAAATATATTTTGTTTGCCTTTTTTGTTATTTCAGGATTCCTAAATATCTGTTTATCTGATTATGAGATGTATAGAATTGATCTAACAGTTGTGTTCTGAGAATGGAAAATAAAAATGGGTTTTTGATTTCCAATTAAATACTGCAAATGTCTTGAGGGAAATTATGGAATGTTATGAGCTGAAATATCTTTTACAGAAGGAAAACCTGGAGTGATATGGGTAAAATATCATTTTTCTGCTCCTGTAGCAATGTAGAATACATGCACATGGAAAGTGTTTTTAATAAAAACAGACCCCTCCCCACAAAAAAAGAATGATTTAATAAGTAAGTATTTGTGTGCATCTGTTGATTTATAAGATATTAATAAATTTTTGTGACATGACAAGTAAGTGGGATCTAATGCTGAAAAATAGTGCAGTTAAAACCAACACAGTATATATTTTATAAAAAGAGTTGTATTGGAAATCGTAAAAGAAAGCCTACAGTAAAAACCAAAATGATGTTGTTAGAAGAAAAGCATCTGAGAAAGAGAGGTACTAATCCCACTTTGTAAATAATTAGTCAGGTTTCACCTAGAATTCTGTGTCCAGTTCTCCATTCTGTGGCAAGGGAGAGTCTGTGTTTCATATTTATTTTTGTTGAGCCAGACTGCAGACCCTTGTCACTCTTGAGGGTCCTCCTCCTGCAGTTTTGGCTGCATTTCTCCCCTCACATTTTTATTTTTGGGCGCCCAGTGTCCCGGGGCAAAATGTACAAGTCCCTCCTCGTCAACCTGCCCCTGGAGTTAGCCAAACTGGCTATATATGAGTCCAGGAAGCAGTGCTTGGCTGAGGAGCACTAGTGCGGGCAGTATATACGGGCAGAGTACCACCTGGCTTTACCGCCCCATGGGCTGTAGATGGTGTTCTCTGCTCGGTATCCCCTCATCTGGATTCTTTTCCCATTACTATTCTAATTTGATTTAATTTATATTACAGTTTATATCTCTATTTTAATGGTTTGACACTAACGCCAGATTGGCCCTATAAAAAGCCAATCTCTCTCAAACTTATGGGTGTAAGATACGCTGTGTCCAGTTCTGGAGGATATTAATGAATTAAGACCTTAATATGTGTCTCTGTGCACACACAGTTCTTTATATATACAGAAAAGTTTACTCTATTTCAAACATCTGCTTAATTGTTCTATTGAATTAACTTTCCTAATATATCATTAAATGAGGTACATTTAATAGCTTGATATGCATCAGAATCATGTCCACATTAAATGTTAACAATGCCTTACTAAAGCAATATGTAACACATTACTAAAGCACTTTAGGACTTTGTACATTCTATTAATTTCCCATGAAATATTAAGACCTTGGGATTTGTAACAGCATCTCAGAAAGTGCATTTAAACAAAGTATAGTAGAGCCTAGCTCCCAAAACAGGTCTTATTCTATTAGACAAATATACTTTGCAGTTTACAGGGCTGGATTTACATATCTGGAGCCCTGAGGCACAAACGTACTTGTATCTCTGCTTCTTCATGTTGAACCTCCAAGTCCTATATGCAAAATGTGCTCTATACGCTAATGTATGTGTGATGTATGTGCCAATGATTAGAGTAGTAGTAATTCCATTCTCCATACACAAGAAACTGTAAACTATAGGCCATATTCAATTGAGGTTTCGGGAGATCCGGTACCCCGTAAGTGAAGTTGCAAGATAATTTGCTATTCAATTCTCATCCCCAAGCCCGCAAATGTTTTCACACCCGTAAATGGCAAATGAAGGATAAAATCCTACGAGTGCTAGAGAGGTCCCGCAAGGGGGTTAAACACCTATTTGTAGCACTGTAAATGCAAATAAAATTAATACTGCACTGTAAATAATGGGAAAGCAATGAAAGACATTATAATTAATTGCACAACAGTCTCAAGCTCATAAATCATCAGGAAATTAAAATTATTGAATAGCATTGCAATTGGAGACAAACGGCCCTATATAATTTATAACTTATTTATCAGAAAACATTTTAATTTAATTACTTATAGTGGTGGCTATAGTAACACATAGTATGCTATTAGTACAAACATATTTTGAACTCTCTCCTATGCAAATAATTAGTTTTAAGAGCTTTATCAATTATCTTTTTCTTCTAAATATTATTTATTGTTTTTAAGGGATGTAGTATAATAAAGTTTAGTACAGGTACATATCGAAAGAACATTTGGAAAGAAGTCTCCAAAAAGTACCCTCTCTCTGATAGAAAAGGAAACAGTGGACTGGAAAAGGCAGAGTTTGGTGCCAGACCGGCAGTGAGAGTCAAGTGTATAATGAACTTTTACCACCCTGCATCGGAGGAGCAGAGTGGTGCTCCTTTGCCGTATTTGTTTTACTATAGGGCAGAATATTTCAAGCCTGCCTCTTCACACCCATCTCCCCCCAACCCTCAAACGAAGAACATGTACTCAGGACTTGCCTAGAGAAAGCATGGGCTCTGTGTTAAAAGTAAATAAACAGAAATGTACATACATTGGTATGCAAATGAGGCACACTGGGCAGCTATCTTGTTTGCCTAGTGAGAAATCCGGCCATGGTAGCTTCTATACCAAACACCTCACATTAAGTAGTATGGGAAAATGTATATGCTTACTATAATAATACTTTCTGGGTAACATATCATTATAAAATGGATACAATACAGTGTACATAACCAATAAAAGCTAAAAAAAATACTTGAGGTAAGATAGCCTAGTGCTGCTCTGTAGTATGAATGTATTTTTCATTTGGGTTCCACCTTAGGGCAGGTATGATCACATTAACTTACGACCACTGTTTTGAGTTCAATCCTTCTCCCAGAAGTGTGCACTCTAGTTTACAAATCTCATTGCCATCCTTGCATAGACGGCAGACAGAGCTGATGGCAAGCCTTGTGGTTTACCAGTATTTACGGAATGTGTAAACCATGATATATAACATATTGAGCTAGTTCCTGGCATGTGCACTCTACTGCTATAAGAGTCACTGTGTATGCATACACACAAACCAACTAGCATTTACTTGCAGGACACACCAGTGATATACACGTGGACATTGGCAGTTTGCAAGATTTTCTATAATTTATAACTGCTATTGCAATTGTATTTTTGAATTGTCCTGCTTGTATATACATAATGTTGGCAGAGGGCATGAGGGTTGGGAGTGGCAGTGGAAACACTCAGTAGCCTTTTTTCTGGAGGTGAACACACAGGGTTATGAGGGGATTAGTTGGAAGTGTTTGGTATAATTCCAAACCCCAGTGTGGGTTAAATAAAAGGGAGGTGGTTTTATTAAGTGTCGAGGATTATAAAAAAACAATCTAACTCTTTAACACATGGCACACTGTGTTAAACAGTTAAAGGGAAACAGCAATGGTTCCATCTAATAGCAATGATTAGCTATGCTTTGTAGTAGCCATTGCTCGTTATCACTGGGCGTTTAAACACAATCAGAGTATATGATGTACATGGCAATTGAATTCCTGGACTTCCACTCGCTCCCTAAAATCAACAAACCTCAAATCTACAAGCTGCCAGGGTGTAATTAGCAATGATTTATCATTAAGAAAAACAATAAGATCTACAGGCTGATTGACATACAAATCAATGCAATTTTACTGAAGGATAATTGAAATGTTAAAATGAACAGGTTAAGTATAGCTTTAAATTATTTACCTTAGCAAAACCACCCTCTGTACCCATCAATGTGTATTTTGGAGGAATGAAGAACCCCTGTAATATAATATAATATAATATAATATAATGTACAAGATTGCACAGTGTTACACCCATTTGGCAGGAAACTTATCATCATGTTTCCTGCAAAAGCATATTATACCCAATTACAATAGATGTTTTTGCATTGCCCTCATCCAGTATATAACTGTGCAACAAGTTTTGTTAGCATATTATCAAAAATGTGACATTTGCATCATATTCAGCATATTTATTACAAAATGATGCTCCTAATTGCTATGCACAGAAGAACAAATAAGAAATTACATTGTCTACAAAAGAATGAAGCAGTTCAGTGGTGTCATTTTACTAAAAAAAACGAAGTATCGTAATTTAAATAACCGTGACTTTTCACAAAATTTTAATTCACAACATTTAAAATGGGGATTTAAAAAAGCAAGTTTTATGCATTACTAAAGTGCTTTATATAATAAAATGAGGTGTATATTGCAGAAAGCTTATTTTACAGAGGCAGAATCAAGATTTATGTTCTCCCCTTGTCCTGATTGGTTAAACAGTTACAAGTAATAGTAAATACATGCAGATTCACAATGTTGTGATGTATTACCATCCTTTTGAATATATAGCTAGATAAACAAACTGATATTTACTTGTTCCCACAAAGAAGCTCCATATGTCAGAAAGGTTTGTAAACTGCATATTGTTTCATTTGTGCCATGACAGCTGCTGTGAACTGTGTGGGCTCACAGGATGACACCTAAAAAAAACTATGTTGCAAACCCCTTACTTTCTGGCACCAACTATTCCTTTTAAACGCTCTCTGTCACCCAAAAATATTTTTCTTCAGTTGGAAAAAGGTAACTAGTCCAATTGATGAATGATTTTGAGCTGAGGAGGAGTAAAATAACAGTGAGAGCAGGGGAGGGTGATTGCTACACCCCATGATCTCTTTTCCAGCTGTCTAATATTTGTATTTAGACATTCAGAGGGGATGGGATATTAACTCGTACCTCAAAGAGCCATTAATCTCAAGTCTATTTTTATTATTCACCCAGTCTTCATGTGATGGCAGCTTTGTCCAGAAGCAACTTATAATTAATATGCTTTAAAATAGCCTTAATAGGGGTGACCACATGTCTCTATTTTCATAGCCCTTGACCCCTCATAAAATCTACCCTGGAAAGGTAGACAGAAGTGTCATTAAAAATAACCAACAGAGGTTTAGCTGAGTGTTTTGAGTTTAGATTTGGGCTGCTGATCTTCCCTTACAAGAAAATGTATGCAGTCCACTCTATGTCCAGTTGGAGCAAATGTGCATTTCCATTACTGTGACAAGCAACAGCCTTACTCCTTGTACACACCATCTTGGGCAGCCTTATCAACAAGGCTAAGACTGAGTAGACTTTGCATATTACAGACAACATTTGCTTGTTACAAAAATTATTTTTGAGCTGTGTGTAAGCTAAATACAAAATTAAGGTTGTTAGGCCCAAAAGTGAACCATTGGTCGCAAGTGTAGATATTCACAAATTTCTAAAACCAATTACTGTTTGGACCAAAGAGTTCCAATTAATCATT
This sequence comes from Discoglossus pictus, assembly GCA_027410445.1. NCBI lineage: Eukaryota > Metazoa > Chordata > Amphibia > Anura > Alytidae > Discoglossus > Discoglossus pictus. Next base: position 354,236,998 of record CM050165.1, read on the forward strand.
AAATATCTCCTTTATTAATTTTTTAAAGTTTTTTTCAAGGACAAAATATATTTCCAATTAATTTTCAATTAATCATTAAATATCTCTTTTATTAATTTCGTTAAAGTTTTTTTCAAGGACAAAATATATTTTAAATAGACACCAACTCCCCCTAATAATCACTCAAGTGTACTAAACCTCCTGTTGGGAATACTCCCATTTTTTATGGGGGCAAGGCACTCCTACTTTAAAAACAAAGCGCAAAAAGGAAACAACAGGTCCATTCCTGCTCCCTTAATTATCAAAAATTGAATTAATGCGTGAAAATAAATAAATAATCAAGGTTAAACATCTTGCTTACTTGTTTGTAAATCAACAATATTTACTGATTTACTACTATGCCAGATCTAACAAAGTATCAACATACTCCCTAAATGTTACAAAGCTTGAGACATCACTGACTTAAACATGAAAAGGTGAACATTCAATATACTCAATTTAAAATCGTGCAATTGCAACAGTTAGAGGCATAACTGCAACAATTTAGAAAAAAATAAATTAATAGAAGATATTTTAATGATTAATTGGAACTCTGGTGCAAACTGTAATTAATGAAGCTAGCTACATGGAAAACACAAAGTGCTTAATACAAATATTCAAAATGAGATGAACAGTAAAAATAAATTACAAAAAACAACAAAGAATTATATGGTTAAGCAATTTTCCAGACGAGGAATATTTATATCAGTTTTTATCTTTTCACTGCATCGCTCCTTTAAGCACAATAGGAAAATTGGTGTCCTGTCAAAATTGTTGTTTTTCGAAATGGGCTCTCATTTTTCAAAACTCAGTTGATGCAGCTGCTCTATGATGTAGTAAACATAAAAACCTGTAAGGGATAAATAAATTCCAAGGTTTTTAAAATCTATTAGACAGCTGAATGTAACGTGGATTGAAGGTATATACTCCAGTGTGAAATAGTGACACCAAACAACTTTCACAACAGAAATTCAATCACCAGGGATCTTTTCAGGGCCACTAGAGCCTTCCAAGTTTCGTGTTGCATTAAGACAGTAATTTACAAATGCACAGTTTTACCTAAAATGGCCATTTTGTGTGTAATGTTTGTTGGGGTAAACCCACAATGTTAAAGAGATACTTGTGTTTTACAGCGGATAAATGGGTTAAATTTATATTTAATTTTCTGAGTGGTCATATCGGTTGTAGAAAGGCTCAAATTGCTTTGTGACAAATATTATAATTATAATAAAGGTAAACAGTAATTTATTGTGATGGGATGAGTGTTGTAGTAGAAAATAGAGCAGGTCTGGTGTAGTGAATATGGAATATCGTTATGGGAGATTACCAATCTTCAGTTGCAATATACATCTTTTTTTGTAAAGAGAAGTACATATAACATTTTGTGAGGCAATGATGGTAGGGAGAGACGCATATGGTGGATAGAGAAGGGTGTTTTATATGGTTGTTCAAAAGAAGGGATTGTGTAATGCTTGGAGAGAGTGCTTGTGTGGTGGGTAAAAGACATGAAATTAGTGATGGATTACTACATTATTATGCTCATGGGGCGCGACAGAGAGGTTGCCTGTGGGTTATGCTGGGAGGAAATATGAATGTTAGGAGAATGGGATTGCACATGGTATGTGGGGTATGTGTATGTTGGTAGAATAGTTTAGAAGCAAATAGTGATGTAAAAAGAAGCATTTGTATTTTGGTAGGATCGTGGGTATATACATAGGGGAATAGGCATTTTGGTAGAATAGTAGAGATACAAATTGAGGATGATATGAATGGTGGTAGCAGAGTAGTTATGTACATAAGGAATATACATGCTTGTACGAGTGGGAATGCACATTGGAGAGAATATCTATAATTGAAGCAGAGTGGTAATATGAAGGCTTGAAAGGATGAAATATGCGTATTGGAGAGATAGGGAAATGCACGTGGATGTTTAAAGTATGAAATTCACATGGGGTGGTGTTTTGGATGGTTGGAAGAATAAGCAGTGGTACTTGGGGAGCGGTAGGAAAGCACTTCTTTCTTGGTAGAGAAGGTCATTTAGTGGTAGGATAGCTGAAATGTAGTCACCATGATCCCACCTATTTCCTTTGTTCAGCTGGTTCATGCTCTGGTTTAGTAGCTGACTGATTATGTTAACATACAGTATTCTCCTGCTCCTTTTAAACAAGACAATTGGTTGATGTGTGACGAAATCTCTGAAGTACATTTCCTAATGCAGTAACAAGAAATATTTTTAAAGCACAATTTTATTTTAGTTATTAAATTATTAACATAATGCTGGTCAAAAACAAAGAAACTTTTTGTATATATATGTATATAGATTTTATTAAGCATATTAAGCACACAAATCAGATTTAGAAAAAAAATGTATTCCACTGGAGAAAATACTCAACAGTAAAAAAAATAGATTATAAATATTGCACTTTAAATTCCTTATCTTACATCACAACATTATTCATTCCTAAAAAATATATTTTTCCATGGTTAAGAAATTTATAAATAAGCAGCTTCAAAGTAGTCTGAACCTAGAACAGTTCACTTTTATAACTCAATGAAATCTCAATGGGAGAAGCTTATATGGAGGCACAGTGCACAGAGGAGGAATGCAATGCATTATATGCCCCTCAGGAAAATGTCTTTAAACACTCATTAGCTAAAAGCCTCAAGTCTAATAAAGGCTGTTGGCTATGTTCAATAAAAAGAGAGCCTTCTCACTAGTGAGATGAGAGCTACTGCCATATAATCCTATGGAGCCGATGAAGAGCACAGTCCAACGTGGAAAAACATAGCAGTTGGAGAGATATCATCTCACTAATTGGGTATTTTACATCTTAATGAATACAGCCCTTCAGATCACCAGATGGATTTTAACAACCAAACCTTTCTTCTTCAAGTTAAGTGAAGAAGAAACTATTGGAGTTTGGAAAGCTATTTAACCCAATTATAGCTTTTCAGTTGGTCCTCTAAAAATATGTCACCAACTACAAGCAACTTTTTTTCCAATACCATTATGTAAATCCATGCTTGTATACTACAATAATATGGCCCTTGGTATCATTAATACCCTCTAGAAATTCTTGTGTACTTAAATGGTTTAAAGTTAGGTACTGGCAGTGTCCATTTGAGTTGTTGGATTTATACTGTCTACCTCCTGAAACAGGGGAAGCACAGTCACATTTGACAAGAACAGAGGGAGCATGATCATGCTTTAACATCTCTTGTTTTTCAAAATGTTAAGCATCTTCTGATTCTTTGTTTTGAAACTCATGACAAAACTGTTGGGAAAGACCTTTGCTCGCCCCTCCTCATCCACTTGTCCCATGATGACATAATTTAAACCTGTGGAGAGATTAGAAGGCAGGTGACATTTATATAGTAATGTAGTACGTACCAAGAACTAAAGCACAACAGAGATTGTTCAAGTTGATCTTTTAGAAGTTCTGTACAGTATAAGGATAGATTGTTTGTATGTGTTTTATGTTGGCAAGTTATTAGATGTAAGGTTGACCCATAGAATAACATTAAACTGGATTTTCTCCAACAGTTCTCCAAGCGTCTTATCTTATTACATATAAGTCATAGTGTAACAAATGGAGTACTTTGCTATTTGTATAATTGTATACCTTGCAAACACTGAACTAGAGGCAGTGAAGAATATATTTTAGGCCAGTGTAGGAAAAAAGTAATTGTATTGGTATCTCATGCTCTGGTATTATTACATTTATTTTTCCACAGACAATGTAAGATAATACTAATATAAGAGTATCAATGTTACTTGAAGCACAACAAATACGAAGCAATTGCCATAACTACCATACAAATATGATTCTGGATAATGTGCAACATGAATATCTTATAAAGTGCACAGTCTTCTAGTACAGCAAGTAGACCATCTTGGTATATGGAGGGTCATAAATTTACATAAATAAAATACACTTCTTATCATTGTGGTAATAAACATCCAAGTGATTAACCACAACTCCTTGCTACGCTGGCAGACTATCTTTTCTTGCCTAAAAACATTCCAAATCTGTTTAAAGAAGATCATCAACTTTAACCTTAACATGCACAAATTGTATACCAAGTTGCTCACACAAAACCTACATTATAACAAACAGCCACCTCAGCTTGCATCCGTCTACTGCCTTAATAACTGCCATCTTGCACCTCTCACCCTCCTGTCTCACATCTCAACTTTGCCTTCTAGATTTCACCAAGCTGTTTACTGGCCCATTTGTCTCATATTTGTATTGTATTTCTACTTACCTTATCTTATTTGTCTATAGCTTTGTACTTTGTACTTTATTCTAATTTTTAAATAGTGCTATGGAAAATGTTGGCACATTATCAATAAAGAGTAATGATAATAATAATAATAATAATAATAGCTATGCATTTTTTTGTTTTGTTTATCAGTCACTAACCTCTTCTGATGACCGGGCACTGCTTGCAAACCACAATGATCTTGACACTCATATTTTTGCCAGCTTGCTGGATTGCCAGGGTTCCTTCCTTGTACACATTGATGATGGACACTGTAGCATATACACTGCTTCCTCTACTCACCGTTGCAATGACAGTGCCAGTTATGACTAAAGGAAAGGAATATTGTTAGGAATGATCACACATCTGTCAGTTTTCTTTAGAGAATTTCACTTTTTATCATTGTAAGAACAAAGCTTTCATTTTAATGTTTTTTTTAAATGCCTAAAGAAACATTGTAAAGTAACATTCATTCAGTTCATCATCAGTTTTTAAAATCAGTAGAGGAAATCTTCCATAAAACCTAAAAAATGCTTAAAAAAATAAGCATGCTGCCTTGGCCCAGTTCTCAGGTTCTCATGGGAGAAGATGACGAAACTACATCACAGGATTTGACCTGTTATTGGGTGATGAATTGAAAATGAGAACAGACCCTTCCAGTGTATCACAATCACATAAAACCACTTTATAAAAGGATATTTCTACTGTTTTACATGCTGATGGGGAGTGAAGATTACAATTATAGCTTTAATATATCTCTTTAAAGAATCTTGGAAGTCACCAAAACCGATGTGCACCATCAGATCGAGGATTGACAACCATGTGAGAAGCAACTTTACATTTTTTGACTTGATCAAAAATTGCTTACATATTGTAAATTGTACTTATTGACCTTGAAGCCCTCCCACAAGAAACAGGCTGTGACTGATAATATTTTGCAGATACTCAGAGGTTTTAATGTCAGAGGTTGTGAGTTCAAATCCCAGCTAAAAACATTATTAAGCCTTTTGAACAGAAAAGAACATTTTGCAGCCTACATACAAAATTATTACACCTTCTGGATAAAATTCCTACTTTGCTACCACAAAACTATTATATGGGTATTCCCACTTGAATGCACCAAAAAAATGACTGAGCTTCTGAAAATAGAAGCTAGATTCAGTATTATACACTGCTTTTATAACAATAACCATATAAGTGAAAAATGAAATACAAATATTACTGTCCTTTGTTGCAGCTACCGTATATATATTGTTTTTGCCTGTTCACATGTTGCTTCGGGACTATTTTAGTAGTTTTCTTCTAAAGTTTGTGGAGGGTAGTAGTGTTTAAGTAAGATTAATTGAGTCACAATGCACAGATGTGCCCCCTGGGTGCATTATATCACTTAAAAAATGTGTGTAAAGAAACAGGATTGAAATGTCTTATTCTACATTCTGTGTAATTTTTTTAATCTACTACCCAAATGAAAAATGTATGTTCTCGACCTGTAGGTTCTGAACAGTTTTCCCCTAGTTAGCTCTGAAAATGGAAAATAGCTTTCCTTGCATTTTTTTTTTCAAAATTGTTCTGTAAAATGGAACAAGTGCATAATTAATGGCTATCTATTGTGTCTGACTATATAGCACAATATTGTGTCTGACTATATAGCACTGCCTCTTAGCCGGACAACTACCCACCCCATTCGTGACCTCATTTGGGGTGGAGACAAGCTACTCAATTGGACGCTGAGATAGATTGTTGTTGTTTTTTAATCAATGCACATGGATTTTATTTTTGATCAATGTCTAATTCCAGCATCTTTCACTTGTTAGTGCATGACAGTGTGTAGTAAATGCTAAAGTAAGAATGCATGAATATATTAAAGTGGTATGGTATGTTTGAGAAAATGATAAGCTAGAAAAGGAAGAGAGTTGAATCATGATATTAGGGACACATACACATTATAATGCAACATTTTAAAGAGATGCTAAAATATCACAGATACATTTTTGTATCATCGTTTGTCCTTTATATAGTCTATAATGAAGTGAGTGAACAGCTCACTTGTTCAACAAATACTGAAGTCATGAAATAGCCAACATGACCCGCAGATAGTTGATTTCCATATGTAGTTGCTTTTCTGAATTGTATTCATATGAAGATTTGACTCCAACATGACAAACCTGTCCTTGTAGCCCAGAAATACACACAGTGTTCCAGCAATACAACATGCCATGACCAGGAGTCTCAATAAAGATCTTTCTATAACTACAGTTCAGCTTCTGTTTGGCCATTTGTGTTCAGACTGTTTGCTTGGTATACTTGTTTACAGTTTTTCTTCTAAACATCTCAAGGAATCTTTTGAGATGCAGATACTCAGGACACAGACGAAATCCTATGAAACATAGCTATGTATATTAATGGCAACTTAAAACGTATTTCTTGGTAATATCTCCAAGTTTAAAGACACAGCATCCACTCATTGATTGAAAAGTAAAGAATATTTTTTACATACCAAAGTTACTTGAACAGTAATTGCTTTCCAGGGTTCCAGTTCTTTTGCATTTTTGCTGGCAAAGTGCTACAGTTGGTTTCAGATCTAAAAAATAAATAAATACAAGAAGGTCAATATTATTTTTATATAATCTGCTTGTAGACAGTATTGTTGTTCCTATCAGGATTACAGCACTTATGTTAACATTAACATACCAACTTAATTTTCAAAGTTTTTCCATACAACAGTTGCATCTGATGTACAGCAGTAGCTCATGTTATTGTACTATCCAGCATGCAACTTTATATTCCACTATATGAACTTCAAAACCCTTTAATTTACATAGCCAAGCATTCCTACTACCCACAATTGTTACTTGTGATTATACTAAACTCCCCAGTGTCCTTCCTTTTAATTTTCATGGCCATAATCTAACACTCTGCCATCCATAATACATGTCCTACCTCAAACTGTATGCCAGTATGTTTAGAAATACATTGTATGTATAGAAATACATAATATTTATGGTGTTTTATAAAAAAAAAAAATCATAAAAAATATAAGGTATCATAATTATGTAATGTGATAATATTTCTATTTATCAGTCATTATTTTTGAAAAATTTAAATTAAATTGCATTTTTCTAGTCTATTACACCAAAAAATTTTTTTTTAATGGAAGACCATTCTAAAAATCTCATATTGTTTGAAGAAGCTCAACTTCAACATAACACACCTTTTTAAATGTATATTTTTCTCTCATTGTTTTGAAAACATTCAGCACAAAATCATATAATTAGCATAGGTTAACTTAGAGATTTGGTTTTAAAAAATATAAAGTTTATGTATATAATACAGTGCAGAAAATGGAAACTATTATTTATTATGAATATCACCTTAATTTTCAAATTCATTATTGTTTGACAGATATTTGGAGAAATAGATAACATTTGTCTATACTTCATCAAGTAAAAAAGTCATCTGACATGCATCAGGCCCCTGATCCCCACCCAGTCAGCATGCAGCATTAGGGGATACATTTTAACCCACAATTTGTCTACTGTATCTTCATCAGCCAATAGGAGAGCAGTGATGTCAGCCCCCTAGTCACTGCTTCCTGTCTTTCCTGTATGCTGTGCTGCTGCCATATCACCTAACATAGTGCCACACTACATATCCCAGTCTGCTTTGCAGCACAAACAGGAACCACAGAGTTTAATTCAGATGTTCAGCTAATCTGATTGGCCAAAACAAAAAATTTGGGTTTAACCCTAATTTTCAACTCAGAAATTACAAGTAATTTTGCTAACACCAAGGTAAGTGTTCAAATGTTTATTTTGGTATTTTTTCATGCAAAAATGGTTTTCGTACGTTATTAATTCTCTTCTATCAGATGCACTTATAATGCAGGAAACTTAGATATGCCTTTAAGTAACACCTGTTTAAACATAATAAAAAAAAAAAAGAGGAAATACACAATGCATATTGTTGTATATACGCCTCATTGACAGACTGTTTACTGACTGAGAGGAGCAAGCACCCAGAGCAATTAAAGATTTGAATTAGTTTATTGTGCTCTGAAAACACCCCATCACTTATACAAATGTCCCAGGCAGGTATTTCTTTACTGTAATGCACTATTTACCAGCCATACCCACTACACCATAATATCACTAAACATGCCATATCCATTTACAATTTGTTTATTTACCCAGAAGGCACATTTCTTATCTGAACTGGTTGCTATATGAGGACACATGGACAGAAGCAAAACATAATAATTTTTAATGGAAGACTACTCTTTGCCATATACTCCAGGCAGGATATGGGTTAACATTACCTAAACACTATCATCCAGGAATGCAGCAGGCAGACTGCTTACTGTACATTGATTTATTTTCACTTACTAATATGGCCTGCCATACTTTCCAAATGACTTCACCTCAGCCCTGACTGAACATTCACTCTGACTCACTTTTTACATTTGAATATTTTAGGCCATATTCATTTCAGTACTCTAGTCGTTCCAAAATCAGATGATGAAAATATATATGAAAGCACACATACATGTGTTTGTATAATATATATATATATTACTAGAGACACTGATGGTATGAAGGGTACCTCTAGCTCCAACTCAATAGATGAAGACATTTTATGTTAAAATTCCCTTCTTAACGGTGTCACGTAACAAAAGCCTCCCGTGTTATCCAGTTGTAAGTAGTGATTAGTCATGGAAATTGCAGAGATAATGCACATCTGTGTAAAGGCTGCCCCCTCAGACAGATTCATACAGGACACGTCTGCTTTGCTTGTGCTACGTGGTGAACCACCATGGAATGTGTGAATAACAGGGGCAACCCCAGGAGTCTACCACCCTGTAATTCAACCAATAACCAGAAATATTTTTAACTTCAACATAGAATTTCCAATTCCACTCATTTCTATAAAAACACTGACAATTGAAGTAACAGAGACTCTAGTTATACTACAACTACAAAAACTGACAGATTTTTCAGCTGCTGGAGGGCATGGCAAAAAACTGCAATACTGTTACAGTGGCACCGTAGAGATAAAACAAGTCATCGCTTTGGTATAAGTTGCATCTAGCACAGTGAAACGCCTAATAACCAAATTATTTGAAGATATGATTGAATATTTTATTTATCACGGTTTGCATCTTTGTCCTATCTAAGTTGGTGAAATGAAATGAGAAAAATATATACATAAAACTATTTTTTAGAAACAGAAAAATTGGCATGTGCGTATGTATTCACCCCCTTTGTGAAATTATGTCCACCTGTGTGCAATCTAAGTGTCATGTGATCTGTCATTACATATACACACTTTTTTTTAAAGGCCCCAGAGGCTGCAACACCTAAGCAAGGGGCACCACTAACCAAACACTGCCATGAAGACCAAGGAACTCTCCAAACAAGTATGGGACAATGTTGTTGAGAAGTATAAGTCAGTGTTTTTATTTCATTATTATTAGTAACTTTTATTTGTAACGTGCCAACATATGCCGTAGCGCAATACAGGGGATAAAAACAAGGACAAATACAGCATTAACAACCTTCCAAAAATGGAGGACCCCGTTTTGAGCTTAGAATCTTTGCAAAAAGTGCTTTTTCCCAAAGCATCCTAGAAGACTGAAAACTCGCCACTTACAATCTAAAGGGTTGATTATAAAAAAAATATCCAAATCTTTGATGTTCCCCAGGAGCACCATCAAATCTATCATAACCAAATGGAAAGAACATGGCACAACAGCAAACCTGCCAAGAGACGGCCGCCCACCAAAACTTACAGACCAGGCAAGGAAGACATTAATCAGAGAGGCAGCACACAGACCTATGGTAACCCTGGAGGAGCTGCAGAGTTCCACAGCAGAGACTGAAGTATCTGTACATAGGACAACAATAAGCCATACAATCCATAGAGTTGGGCTTTATGGCAGAGTGGCCAGAAGAATGCCATTACTTTCATCAAAAAACAAAATGGCACGTTTTGAGTTTGCGAAAAGGCATGTGGGAGACTCCCAAAATGTATGGAGGAAGGTGCTCTGGTCTGATGAGACTAAAATTGAACTTTTCGGCCATCAAAGAAAATGCTATGTCTAGCGCAAACCCAACAAATCACATCACCCAGAGAACACCATCCCCACAGTGAAACATGGTGGTGGCAGCATCATGCTGTGGGGATGTTTTTCAGCAGCCGTGACTGGGAAACTGGTCAAAGTTGACGGAAAGATGGATGGTGCTAAATATATTATTGAGCAAAACCTGTACCACTCTGTGCATGATTTGAGGCTAGGATGGAGGTTCACCTTCCAGCACTTGAGTAGTTTAAGGGGAAACATGTAAATGTGTTGGAATGGCTTGGAGCTGTGATTGCCCCAAAAGGTGGCTCTATAAAGTATTGACTTTAGGGGTGTGAATAGTTATGCACATTTACTTTTTGTGTAATTTTGTCCTATTTGTTGTTTGCTAAAAAAAAAAAACATCTTCAAAGTTGTGGGGATGTTCTGTAAATTAAATGATGCAAATCCTCAAACAATCCATGTTAATTCCAGGTTGTGAGGCAACAAAACACGAAAAATGCCAAGGGGGTGAATACTTTTGCAAATCACTGTATATTATAGATAAGGTGCCTTTAAGTCGGACACTCTGCTCCCTACCATATTTACAATTTGATTTTATTTGCTGCTTACCTCAATGTCTTGTGACCACTGCAATAAAGGACAGCAAGACATGAGACTCTATGAAACAACACAGCCCTTACTCTGTAAGACACTGGCATAAATTATAGGATATATGGGGTGGCCAGTATTAGTCATAATTTGTGGAGTGCCTCAATGTTGTATTTGGATCACTGCCCTAACTGGTGTTGGGTTGGTAGTACGAATCATTACTTTATTCTCTGACATGGAAATACTCAATGTTGTTGTGATCTTCAAAAACTAATATTTTATTTTAGAAGAAAAAAACACAAATAAGTCTGGGTGGGTTCTACCTAAAATCTAAAGACATATACGGAATTTTAACAGATATTATTTTACTAGCGACTTGCCCATGAAAAATTACTGGGCAATAATATTTTAAGCCATGGCAATGTTGTTTGCCTCGCAATGTAAGGCTTTGCTCCTCTGTGGACCTTTGGCGCTCATTGTGAGCCTATCCCCTCGTGTACTTCAATTGTCCGGCTTTGCAACGATCACCTTTGACGGTCATCGTGAAGACAGATATATAAGTACAATGTAAAATGTGAGCACAGTGAATTAATAAAGTAATATGAATTAATAAATGAATATACTTTACCTATTTATATTTAATATGCAGCAATCAATATCCTGAAGAGCTAACAATCTATTTGGATTTTCCTGCATCTGAAAATGTACAGTTGATGTGTTGATCATGTGAGGAAAAAGTGTCAGCAATGTGGCAAGTGTGCATTGTAAATAGGCTGCGCGCGCGAGGCCAAACCGTTTGTTTAGGCGGGTAAAGCGGCATTTTAGAATCCTAATGTTCTAAGTTGTAAGTAAGTGTTGTAAAATTGTGTTTTTTTCTATGTGTTACTTGGCTCGCAAGCATTTTCCGTCCGTTGTAATGGTATATTTTCTATGGGCTACGTTCCTGGCTAACTCGTACGCGCCTAGCGGTGATTTTCACAGCTCTATGTCCTTTAACCTTGTTTTCATTTTTTACATCTGCCATTTTTCTTCTCCCTTAGCCGATTTTCAAGTGGCAAAACTTCTTAAATGCAACTTAAATTTGCGTGCAGGCTCACTCCCAGACGTCTTGGCTGTCCCCCCCGTGCTGTGTGTGATGTTAGTTGTTGTGGTGTTTGTGGATGTGCGCGGTTCGGCAGTTGCCTGGCATTTTTTTTTCTCTAAGTTCCGTGGGTTGTAATTTTTGTTTGTAAAAGTCGTACGTCCTTGTCGGTATTTTCTGCACTCCGGGGTCGTGTAGCCTTGTTTTCATTTTTTCCGTCCGCCATTTTTTTTCCTTGCGTAGCCGATTTTCAAGTGGCAAAACTCCTTAAATTCAACTTTAATTCACGCACAACCTCACCCCCAGACTTCCTGGCTATCTGCCCGTGCTGTGTGTGATGTTTTTGTTCTGTTTTTATCTTTAAGTGTTTTTGTTGTTTTTTGATACTTCGTATTTTTTACACCTTGTGTAATTTTTTTCTGGGTTGTTATTAACAGCGAGTGAGGCGCCGTAAAGCCTCCATCTCCGCATTTGCGGCCTGCAATGAGCCTTCGGCTTTCGGCTCTTGCTAGCTCGCGAAGATTCAGATGCCAGAGAGGAAAAAGCAAAACAAAATAAATACCAGTAAGTGTAGGAATGCTGTATTTTAAACACTCAAAGGTATTAAAATCTTCTAAACAGGTGTTGAGGGTCAAAAAAGACACACTGTGTTTACATAAAGGATATAGAAACCAGAAGCTGCCGAGATGCTTTGTTAAGTGACAGCATTTGTAAGAAAAATTCCAGGCTATTAGAAAGTAACTTTCCTGACATATGCAGTGCCAACACATAGCAGTACTCAATATACTTAACCCTTGAGTGGGTAGCAAATGTGAGAGTAGAAAAACATGGTCTAATTTGAACGAATTGTAAATGCTAAAAATAACGTGTAAAAATGTTTCCTTCCAGTGGAAGTACAAATCCAGTAACAGAACTCAAACATACCTAGGATAAGCATTAGGCCATCAGGAGGCTTAATTACGGCCAACTTTAGAAGGTAGATAGAATGGGCAGGCTAGATTGGCCTTTTGGTTATTATGTGCCATCATATTTATGTTTCTAACAAATCAAGTCTGTCTTATAAAGGAAACTTTAGTTAAAATTGAATTGCTACTTTTAAATTAATTGGTTTAAATGTAATTGTAATAATGGAGTCTATTCTTCAAGTGGCAAAACCATTTATGAAAAGGTTCACAGTGACTTACATACAGTATGTTATGTGCGAGCCATGATCATACCTGAATGTATGTTTGCCAAGATATGTTCTGTGAAGTGTTTTACATGCCAAATTCTATGTGGTTACATTCAGAGCGTGTGCTAATATGGTCACCATGAGTTTTGTATTTGATTATTAGTAGGTTAGAAGAAATATTTCCCATATTTTCAAATTCTGTTACATGTGCAAAATGGAATGAATAGTTATTTTTGGCAAGTGAAATAAAGGAATTCAGGCATATTCCTGAGAAATACATAGGGTTAGCCTGATGATTTATTAAACCATAAGTTTTTAGGTAAACAGAACAGGCAACTAGGGACGAATGTGTCTGAACGTCAAATGGATTTAGGTATATATTCTTACTTCTAAAGTTACTACTGTACACCAAATACATCTGTTCATATCAATCTTGCCACTTGATTAATGTGGTTATTGGGTTAATGAATATTAAATGTGCCTTGTAAATTGTTTAGGAACATAATTAAAAAACTATACACAGTGGGGCTAGAAACCAGCATATGATGATTAATTGGAAAGCCTTGTAAACCAAAACATCAAGCAGCCTTGGATATGTGCAGTAAGTCACATGGGAATACTGACCACCAGACAAGCTATTAAATCAAACTGCAAAAACGTTTTATAGTGAAAGAATTAAACTGGATAAATACTCATAAAAATGGTTCGAGTGGGCTTTCAGATTAAACAAATAATAAAGTAGACCAACAAATGGCCATTCTCCTTCAAAACTAACATGTATATCAAAGACATCCATTGTTTTGCTTCAAGGGGAAATTTGATGCATTGGAGCTTGGCCAATTCCATATCAGTGTCCATGCCATAGAAATGAACTCCCAGTAGGGAAGACCTTGATCTACAGTAGGTTGGCAATATGATATTTAGTTCTGTAACACAAGATGACCAACATGTTCTACTACTTGTTTATACATAATCTTCCCCAAGAAAGGGGAAAATAGTAGAGAGATATTTAGAAATATTCAGTTTAAAAACCACAATACTTTTCTTTTTGTTGCTTTTTGTTTTATAGTCTAAAAGATTTTAGCAAAGTAGGCAATTTAAAAGCCTTTGTTTTGATACCCAGGAGGCTTTGTGATCTATAATTATTATAACAGATGTTTGCGTCATAAGTTTCCACAATGTAACCAACAACTGATCTCTTTAATTGCATAATCTCGTGCTAATTAATAACATTTCTGAAAGTTAAAAAAGCTTGCTAGGCATAATACTTCAAAATCTATATATTATATATTTGTAGAATTTTGTCATTTCGTCAAAAAGCTAGGGGTGACTTGTTTACATCATGCCTGATATAAAAAAAACAATAAAACTGCAACAATATATTCTACCTAAATTATTAAATAATAATAATATATTATATAGCTGTATTAAACCATGAAAATATAAAATTAACATATTTGAAATTTAAAAAATTACTTGAACTTCCCCCATGTATGAATTGGTCAACAGAATAATCCTAGAACGGTGCTGGCGATGAGAAGTTAGTTCTTATTTTTACAGCAACTGTCTGATACTATAGGACTATACATTACATTTTCAAGAAACTAAGTTATGTGAGCTGAGTACTGTGTTTTCAAATTTTTCTTGAAGTACATAAAGTAAATCTTAAATATTTCTAAAATTCATTTTTTTGGGTCAATATTAAAGAAGAACAACCTACAATTAGTGCAGTGTTATTAAATACATATTTAAAGTTTCCTGGATTATGAATGCATTTTATAGTGGAGAATTAGGAGTGCATAAAAACATTTTTTTTTTGCATGAAAAAATACCATAATAAATGTTACTAAAAACTTACCCTAAATGTTTGCTAAATCTCTTGAGTTCGAAAGCAGCAGATTTTGAGACTTAACACCATAGAAATCCATGCTAAAATTAGCATAAAACTCATAATTTGTTTTGGCCAATCATAGGCAGCTAATACATTGTATCAATCTGTGATGGTAGTTTATGCACAAGGCATTATGGGATGTGTAGCACACTGCACAAGGAAGAAAGGGGATATCTGCTTAGTGCTGCTGTTTGCTTGAAGGTCAGTATAGGGTTAAGTACCCAAATGCAGTGTTTCTATTGGTAAGTACAGCACTGTGCCTATCTAGGCAGCTCTGGGGTTTGTGGAAAACACGTTTTATTTCATACACGGTATGTGTATAGAATGACTCCATGTAATGTGTGTGTGTGTGTGATATAATAAGTGTGTGTTAGATTAGAAAAAGGAAAAAAACGGTGACACTTTAATATACATGTAAGCCCACTGATATCTCAACATACTTTAAGGATTAACTATCACTACAGCAGGACCAGTATATATTGTATATATATTTTAACATTACTTAAGAGAAAATTTAACCCTGGGGTTATGAAATTGCATCACCCCCGACTTTACATGTTTTTTTAGCAAGCTTGTTGCTCCATATTTGAGAAGCCATTAGAAGCAACCATTGTGTTTCATTTCTGTCACTGTCACCTACAATTCTGAGCTGTGTGATCTGATTGGATCAAAAGTCTTTGTAAACTATTTACCCACAACACTGTAGGGAATGTCGTCCTCTTCATTAGAAGTACAAGAAAGCAAAACTACCAATTTGCATGAAAGTAATAGCTTAAATTGTGGGAAATTGCAGGTTTTCACTGGTTTAATAAACATACTGACAGGAAGAACATTTTTTTATTGTTAACTTTCTTTAAATTACAACTATTTCTATAATATATTTTTTTTACATACTCATTTTGTACATTTTTGTTTATTAAAGGCATATCTAAGTTTTTTGGATTATGAAGGCATCTGACAGAGGAGAATCAGTAGTGTATGCAAAAAAAAATGTTTGCATGTAAAAATATCAAAATAAAGATTTACAAACTCAACCTCATGTTTGCTAATTTTTTTCAGTTTGCAAGCTGAGGCTTTTGTTGGCGGACATCTCTGAAAATCCCTGCTAAGATTAGAATAAAATTCATAATTCGCTATGGCCATTCAGAAGAAAGCAGGTATTAGCTGATACATTTGTATCATACTCTGGGGTTCCTGTGTTGGGATATGTAGTCTCTCTCTCTCTCTATTCTTGTGCTTTGACTTAACCATGTGATTCAATCCTACAGCAAGTACCGTATTTATCGGCATATAACACACACCGGCGTATAACACGCACCTCATTTTAAGAAGGGAATTTCAGAAAAAAAAAATTCAAATAAAGAACTTTGAAGCAAAATCTTCAACCTCCCTCCTCATCCTCAACCCGCTCCTCAAACCGCCCATCCTCAACCGCCTCGTCCACCCCCACATACTCATCCTCCTTCCTCAACCCCCCTCCTCAACCTCATCCTCCCTCCTCATCCTCAACCCCCCTCCTCATCCTCAACCCCCCTCCTCATCCTCAACCCCCCTCCTCATCCTCAACCCCCCTCCTCATCCTTAACCTCCCTCCTCATCCTCCCTCCTCAACCCCCCCTCAACCTCCCTCCTCAACCCCCCAATCCTCATCCTCCTTCCTCAAACCTCCTATCCTCATCCCCGCTCCTCATCCTCAACCCCCCTCCTCATCCTCAACCCCCCTCCTCATCCTCAAACCCCCTCCTCTTCTTTAACCCCTTCCTCAACCTCCCTCCTCAACCCCCCCTCAACCTCCCTTCTCAAACCCCCTCCTCAACCCCCCAATCCTCATCCTCCTTCCTCAACCCCCTATCCTCACCCCCCCTCCTCAACCTCAAACCCACTCCTCAACCTCAACTCCTCATCCTCAACCCCCCTCTTCATCCTCAAACCCCCTCCTCTTCTTTAACCGCTTCCTCAACCCCCCCTCAACCTCCCTACTCAAACCCCCTCCTCAACCCCCCAATCCTCATCCTCCTTCCTCAACCCCCCTATCCTCATCCCCCCTCCTCAACCTCAGCCCCCCTCCTCAACCTCAACTCCTCATCCTCAACCTCCCTCCTCATCCTCAAACCCCCTCCTCAACACCCCCATCCTCATCCTCCCTCCTCAACCCCCCTATCCTCAACCCCCTCCTCAACCTCAACCCCCCTATCCTCAACCTCAACCCCCCTCCTCAACCTCCCTCCTCATTCTAAACCCCCCTCCGCATTCTAACCCCCCCTCCTCATTCTAAACCCCCCTCTCCTCAACCTAAACCCCCCTCATCCTCAACCTAAACCCCCTCCTCCTCAACCTGTCGGCACCCGGTATATGCTAATGACGTGGCGCGCTGTCGCTCATGTGACGTCACCGGGTCAAGGAGCGGAGCGGAGGCCGGAGCAGAAGCAGGTAAGTGAGGGGGGTGTATTTAGGGGGGTTTAGGTTGAGGAGGAGGGGGATTTAGGTTGAGGAGGGGGGTTAGAATGTGGAGGGGGTTTAGAGTGAGGAGGGAGGTTGAGGATGAGGAGGGGGGGGGGAATATCAGCGTATAACACGCACCTATGATTTGCCCCCTATTTTCAGGGAGAAAAAGTACGTGTTATACGCCGATAAATACGGTACTTCCTTTGAAAGTCTGTACCTGGCTGCATTCCTGTGTGTACTTGGTTATGTAAGCTCACTGTGGGTGTGCAAAGCTGGATTCTACTTTCCTGCATTTAACTTTGTAATTACACTAAACTTATTTATATAACACATATTTTTCTGATAATCATTGCCTGTTTCTTACCAAACATTTGAAACCAAGGAAATCTATATATACCTTTAAAAATCAAACAACTGCTGGCCTTTTTTCACCTCCCGGACTAGAATCACATTATATTTGCAGTTTATTGTCTACTATATATATGATCACTTATTCATCTTAAAATTGTGACTGGCTCTCTATAGTTGTACATGATCCTTGTCGTTATTTTTGTAAGCTTTGTTAATTAGTACTTATTACAGACATGCCAACTCACACTGTAACTTTTGTGAGACTAACTGATTTTATCATAGACAGTCTTAGACTTCAAAAAGGAGTTGACTTGATAAAAATCTGTTCTTTTCCATTAAAATTCCATCTTCTGATACAGATCATAACAGATTTTTGAAGTTTAGCATAACTGCTACTAACAGACATTCTTAGTTTACATAAGTAATATACTTTTGGTGGAAACCTTAAAAGGAAGGGTTAAACATTTTCTAATTTAATCTAAAACCTTCACAAATATAGCAATGTAAAGTGCATAAAATGAGACCTACTTGTAGTTGTAGGGGCGGCTGTGGTAACAGGAGGGGCTGTGGTTGTGGGCAACTTTTTAGGCCTGAATTTGTAATGGCCAATAAAACCATCAGCGGTTAGACTTAAATCGGACAAGAACTGAATGAGGAGTTCATTTCTGTCAGATACAATGGGCCTGAAAAAGAGGAGAACAGAAAAAAGAAAGGTCTTTGAAAAACCACAAAATTAAACATTACTATATAAAGCACACACATACACAAAAGGAGCTTAGGACTTGTCTATAAAAAAACGCACACTTGTGGCTAAATTGGTGGGAATTTGTTTTATGGCACTAATAACTCACTGTATTCTAGGAAGACACGTTTTTAAAAGAAATATGGAATTTATTAATGCTATACATCACGAAATACAGCATAGAAATCAGGGGAAAAAATGAAAATACACTATCTTAAATACTTTTCCTTTGATTTCTCCAGACATGCTATCCCCAGAAAGAAATAAAGATCAAATGTATTATTGAAGAGTATACAATCATTTAGTAGAAACTTGCAATTAATGGCCCCTTCCAGCTGAATCTCCCCATAAACTCATGGTATAAGGTAAAACTTATTTGGTTTAACAATGTAATCAGTTACTCTGAGGGCTTTACAAATTAGAATTGCACCAAAAACAGTATCCCCTCTCTCTAAATGCAAAAATGATTTTATTACATTTTACAACTGGATGTAGGGTGATACCCTGAAATGAATCAAAAAAAGATTTAAAGGCATATCCAAGTTTCATGGATTAATACATTATTGCACTGCTTAGGCAAAAAGCAGCCTATGTGTATGCAGCACATCTCATAAAACATTTTTTTTTTATTAATATCTAAAAAATCCCTCTAATGATTATGTTGACACCTCCAGGGGTATCTAAACAGGCATCTGATCCCCCCAATCAGCATGCAGCATCAGGGGAGCAATATTAACCCACTATTTACCTGCTGTTGCTTGCTCAGCCACTCTCCTTGCAGCTTCATGTCTGTATGTCAGCAGCAATACATAGCACATATCAGTGATACACTACATATCCTAGGCTGCTTTACCGCACAAACAGGAACCCCAGAGTTAATTCAAAAGTTTCAGCTAAGCTGATTGGCCAAAACAAATTATTTTAAATTTGATGCTAATTTAGCCTGGGTTTGGAGAGTGTTAACCCTAACTTGCAACTTTCAGAAATTACAAGACATTTTGCTGACTTCATTGTAAGTGTTTGAATGCTTATTTTGGGATTTATTTCATGCAAAAAATGTTTTCAAACACTTTTAATTCTCCTCTATCAGATGTATTCGTAATCCAGCAAACTTAAGTATGTCTTTAAGGACTGCAACATTTTAATATGCTTCTCACTGCTTTCAGGAATGCCATCAGCCATCAGTTAACCCCCAAGTAACATATTTAGGAGTCTTCAACAGTCATTTCCCTGCACAGATGAATTTGGGAAGGCTTAATCCCTCTTTCTGATCTGCTCTCTGGAGGCATGCCTAATTCTTATGTAAACAGACAATTCATTTATGATTTTTTTCTGTGAAAAAGGCACCTATTTCAAAAATGTTAAAGTATTTCAACATGTTTTTAGGGGCTTTTAGTGTTGTGTTCCAAGTTGTGCTAAATTAACTGGTCCTTTTATTTTATTTTCTCTTCTTCTCCTATCTGTTACTTTCTCAGGGCCTCATTCTTTTAACGGCCGTAGGAGATGCGTCCGTATTCTATTCCCTTGCGGCCGAGGGCTCTGGACGGCTTCCGGACGGCGCCCTGTTATCCCGCGCCACAGGGAAAGCCTTTGATTTTACGCCCGCTGCAAGAGTTTTGGCAGCAAGAAAGCCAAGGTCGCTATTCAAATGCTACGCAAACCCTTTCTGTCAAGGCCGTATTTAGCTAAAACCGAGCCGCAGCTTACTTACACCAAAAAGGTCCCGCAAGGCTCTTACTTACAAATCGCAGCACCAATTAAGCACATAAAAAAAGCCATCCTGTACTTTGATGAGACGTGAAAGTGATTGTAGGTGTTAGAATTCATAGCACAACATTCCCCTGGAAGGTCTCTTGATTTCACTATAATATACCTGTGTATCGGTTTACTTTTATGTAGTTTAGTTTTATAAAGAATTGCTTATAAACTCTGTTTTTACTGCCTAAAATTATTTTAAAAAAAGTACCTGCTTACGATAAATACATCTATTATACTCCTAGTAAAATCCAGAAACCTTCTGTATCCCTTTAAGTAAAACTTTTAGATAGATAGAATGGGTAGACCACATGGACGTTTTTGGTTTTTAATCAAATCTTTCAAACCAGAGATGAAATATGAGTTGGGAATAACTGTGTTTACAGATTAGTACTGTAGTGAAAATGGAAGTGAGAAAACATAATAACATTGAAACTGGTTACATATTGAACTAGCTGTTTTATTAAACTTGAGTGGCACAGAATGCCAACTAGTGGCACAGTGTGTGTTGGATTATGAGAGTAATTGCTGAGATTTTTTCTAACAACTGTCCTGCCATTAATGTAATGAGCTATGATAAAAAAAGGTAGAGCAATTACTTTTCAAGATCCTCCTAGCTGGCTAGGTTGTTTTGTATACTCTTACAATTTACCTTATTAAAGGATTAGTGCCACAGTTATTAGATGTTATGCTATTTAAGAAGTATAAAATGTAACATGCTTTTACAGATCCCCCAATGGAGAGTTGAAAAGAAAACAATAGAGGGAGGTCAAAAGAAACAAAACTATGAAACCCTGCCATATAGAAACAAGGCCCCAGCCAGCAAGATTCTTTATAAAAGTTATTTACAGTCTGGAAATGATGCACTGAGATATTAACTTTGGTTTTAAAATGAAGTGTGAATCTTCCTTTTAGGTCCGACCAACAGACTGCTATCATCCCAATCCCTTCACTACTAGAGTGGCACCATTTGTTATACATTCATAATGTCTTAGTATATACAATATATCTGTCACATCTCATACTTTATCATTATGTATTTAAATCCAGACTGACATTTTATATTCTATGGTTAGAAAAGGGAATTAGTGTAACAGCATGCCATTTTGCTTTTTACGTGTTGCATAATGTGTGTTCTTCAAAGTGCAATATCAGCCAATATGGAAAATATCTCTGGAAAAATGAATATAATCTAAATTCTCTTCTAGTATCTGGTACAATCATCAGAGAGATGTGGAAGGTTTCTGAATTTTACTAGGTATGTAACATACCTATATGTATTTACTTACTTTTATTTACTGCCTAAAATCATGCAAATAATCCATGTATGGGACTGCTGACTACAGTGTATGCAGACACAGACACTGTAGTGCTGTTATGTGCTGTGTTGAGTCCTAGTCTATCATGAACAATGTCTCAGAAAACATGCTGCAACATGCTGCTGAGATGTGGTCCCAGGTAGGCTAGGACACTACACTTCACTAACACCCCTAAAGTGTCTGTGTCTGAATAAGCTTCAGTGGGCAGAACCATGCAGGGAGTATTTGCATGATTTTAGTACAAACATAGCTTTTAATTGCTTATTTATAAAGTACATAAATAGTTC
Organism: Discoglossus pictus; assembly: GCA_027410445.1. Lineage (NCBI taxonomy): Eukaryota > Metazoa > Chordata > Amphibia > Anura > Alytidae > Discoglossus > Discoglossus pictus. The sequence continues at coordinate 354,258,988 of CM050165.1, forward strand.
ATAAAGCACATATAAGTAAATATATAGGTATATTACATAAATAGTAATATGCAGAAGCCTTCCATAACCATTTAAAGCCTACACGCACACAATGTCCTTACATTTAAATTACTGGTGACAAATCATTAAACATTGTTTTGTACAATTTGACATATCCATACCATGGCTGTGTGGCACATTATTCTTTTGTGGCACAGTCCATACATTTCATGAACTTTAATGATGACACAAATTTGATTAGGAGCAGACCTATGTCCGGATCAGGCCCTCTGGTTGCTTCCAATATCCACTTCCTTACTACATTTACTATTTATACTCCCAGAAGCTTCAATAACTCTACATACATTTTAGGTTAGATGTACCTTTTCTTTAGGTCTCCTTCACTATAGATTATGTTTTCCGAGCAATTTCAATGACATAATATTCAAATAGTTGTGTTTGAACTCATGAAAAATATGGATTACGAACCTTGGCTTCATTTTCACAATTATATTTCGACCTTGGTACATTTTCTAAACATAAATTTACCGGCCCGGGGGTAGATTATCTTTAGCCACTGCAAAACTAATCAGCACATTATTCTCAAGTTCTGCACTTGCACGTTGGCCCCTTTATCCAAAGCCAGGAGTTTTGAGACACCAGTTTGTAAGTGATGGATGCAGAGGTTCCTAACTCTCATCCTTAAGGCAGACCAGTAGTTAAGGTTTTGATGATATCTCCTCCATAAAACACATGGCTCAATTAAAACCACTGAGCTACCAATTGAGGCACTTTAGTCAAAGGGAATCTCCACAAATATTGGCCTGTAGAAGTGCTCGACTAATAGGCTTGGGAACTAAACGATAGGAGGTGGTATCTGAAATGTTTTATCTTATCAATGACATTTACACAATAGAGTAGATATCAGTATAGGTAAGTTCATTTGCCCATTAAATTATTGATCAAATATAGGACAGTACACACTAATGGCTTCTAAACCCCAACTTGAATACTACTCAGTTGATACATAAAGTATTTTTTTTATCCTAGTATGCTTGGATAACCTAGGCTAGTAGTCAACAACCTATAGTATAAAACCAAATGTGTCTCACTGCAGATTAACATATCACTATTACATAAACCAGAAATACCGCAGGACGCAATCTGACCAGGAGAAGCATTTCCTCTGCAGCATTGCATCCTCTCATACACAGGAAAAGAAAAAAGAGCACATCCACAAAAACATAATTGTTATATCATTTCCCATTTAATAGTCTGAAATTCCAATGTGTAAATTATGCTATATATTAAAAAAATAAAAACCAATATTAAATTGTGGATTTTCAAATATTCACATTGAATCACTTATATACTGGTTCTTTGTTGACCTCTTGCTCTGACTTATTGAAAACTGTCTTACAAACTCCATCAGCAAAGTGCTAATCTAGTGATGCCAGCCGAGTTGTGATTTAGTGAAGAGAAGTTTTTGTACAGAACCTTTCCTGTTATCTAAAGCAGTAGCATTTCTTGTAAATATAATTTTCCACTCCATATCTAATATAGGATTCTATTTCTGTAAGCTTCTATAGAGCTGCCCTTTTTTGTGGGTCTGTTGTCCAAGTAAGATTTTGTTTATGTTTGTTTATCTTGGGGGTCATTTCTTGCTGCTATAGTTTCAAGCAGGGGTCAGAGGATGTAGGGCTCTAGCAGGAAAATGATCATTAACAGTTGGCTCCTATTTCGCTAGCACATGGCAGCTGCAATCCTTTTTAGTTACCCTGTTGTTTATCATGGACCACAGAAACCTAATTAGATTGCAATATGAGCAAGCATAATATGGCATCAGCTTCTTTTTTAAGGCCACCCCCCCCCCCCCATAGAGACCTTGGATTGCCCTTTAATGAAAAGCTGCTTCATTGGTTAAAGAGGAAATCAAAATTGTTTTTTATTTAATATAGATTATATATATATATATATATATATATATATATATATAATATAATTATATCTAGCAATTGTGATTTGAAGCTTATACAGATCAAATATTGATATAACTTTCAAAATATACAAAGTTGTTGTTTTTTTGAGATACCATATTTATAAAGAGACACTAACTTTACATGAGCTGCTAGAGACTTTAATCAAGATAAGATAATTGCCACTCAAATCTGTAACATCACAAGTAGGAGAAAAAGGCATTAAATGGTCATTGGAGGATCCTAAATTGTTTAAGTATATTTTAGTATATTGTTCAAACCTCTGGTTCAAGTGTCTGGATAAAAACTTCACAACACCTCAGGTTATAATGGACAACTGCCCTCATCCCTACCATGAACACAGCGTGATTATGTATCTTAATAGTGACAAGTGGTATATATGTCACAAAAAGTAAGCTGCAATTGCCTTGTAGGGTCTGTACTACTTAAAGGAATATTGGTAGAAAGTGAAGCTACGCTGGTTTTCAGCAGAAATCCTTTGTAGGAAATCCAGTATGTTCACACTGAAAGGACCAAGTAAAGAGTATACTATATGTTGTATGTTTGTGTAATAATGTGTCCACACCCAAGCTCTATGCATGTCTGATAGTACAACATTAAAGTAATTATCTAGCAAGGTGGTGACCCATATTATTTTAACATTATACTCCATTATATTTATTCTTATAACCAAACCGAAATATTTATTTCATGTTATATTACAATTTACTTTCCATGTAAATCTCTTAAACTGCATTCATCCGGCAAACCAAGACAGGAGAAATGCAAGTCCTAATCTATAATGCCTTTATATGTACGTTTGTAGGAAGAATAAAGAAAACAAAACTTGTATGGATACAAATTAAATGTGCTTTAACAGATTTATATTTCAATATACCCTGAAACTTATATTTTTAGCAAGCATTTACCAAGCATGTTCAAGTCATTAGCGACTGGGTTATACTTACGCCGGTGGGCTGTCCCCGCAGAACTTCCCAATTCTTTTGGCATCATTGATTTCTCCACCATTGAAAACTGCCACATAGTCATACCTGCAGTAATTGTCTCTCTCTACGTCAAACTTTTCAAATTTTAGCTCTATCACCTTAAAAAGGAGGGAATAAGTGTTATAAAAAATATCATGCAAATCATAAGGAGTGAGAAACGCATATCTACGTCTACTGTGCATTTAATAGAGCAGGTTTGAACATTGCAGATATTTAGTTTTGTTTGTTTTTTTCATGCAAAAATAAGCACTGTAAATGTTAGAAAATGGAATGTTTAATTTATTTACAGACTGCATAATGTTAAGGCATCAATGTGCATAAGGACATTACAGAAGCTGAGTTATGAGTCTCTATGGAGAGATAATTTATCACCTTTTGAAAGCTTGGCTGCAACCGACACTCCCAAATTAAATTTCTGTTAAGAAGGAGGTCACGACATTTTTTACCTTTGAAGCATTATGTTTAAAGATTTTTTTTGTACATAAATCAGTTTTGGTGCACTGAAAACAAATGACCATAGTAGAGAGCCACAGGTGAGGATAGCTACATAGCGTGCAATTACAGCATTTACAGCAAAGAATTCTGGATAATGTCATGCAAATTATACTTTTAGAGATAAAACAATACTGGTCGGTTATTGGAAGATATTTAATCAAAGATCACATTGGTATCAGCAGTTGATAATATAATTCTCTATATGCATTAGATACAAATAAGAATTTTCATCACAGCCACATAACAACAGGCCAATGTAGCCGATATACAAAGAATTATCACATCAGATTCTGCAGAATGCGACACCCTTCACCATACAGAACCTCTTAGTGTTATAATATATACAGTGGTGCTAATACACCATTGATTGATTTATTGATTGTTACAGTTACTAATGAGGTGACACAGTTAATTTGTACAGGAAGAGATATGGGTAAGAGTATTGGTGGTGTGGCTATATTTCTTTAGCAGTTATTAGCAGTAATCTTATATATGCAAATAGTTCTGATTTTTATATTGTTAACCTGAACAACTTTGAGATTGGCAAAAGTGATGTTTTCGTGTTCATCTATTACTTACTGTGAGGGTAGGAACTCAAGGTAAACTCTTCCACATGCAATAACCAGTGGCAGAGCTGATGGAGGGCCTGGTGCAAAATAATTTGGGTCCCCTTGCAACTTCTCTATACCAGGTAGGTACCTATAGGGGTCAATAAAAGCCCAAAATATATATCATGGCCAGATAACCCCTAGGGTAATTAGATTACCTTTCTATAAAATAGTTATCTGTCCCTCTGCCCTAATTAAATAAAAAAAAATCTTTACTCCAGGTAACAGATGGCCCTTACCCAGCTTTGCACTTGTTCCAGGAATAGTGCCAACACTGGCAAAAACCTGTATGTATAGTTGTGTTGCTATCCTATCAGCATTTTGTTAACCAGTGTAATATGACGGATACAAAATAAAATAAAAAAAGAATTTGTTAGCTCTAGGTTTTTATCAAAACATGTAATACATGCAAAGTAATATACAACTTCTCAAGAGTATTATCACATTGAACATGTTCTGCATACAAATATTTAAAGGGGAAGTTCAACCATTTTGCAGATTATTGTTCCATGTATGTAGAAACAGGGAGCTGCTATTAGAAAAAAATATTTTCTCTTTATGACAGGATAAGTAGGGTAAGTATTACATGTACTTGCTCCAGTAATCCTGCCCTCATGATCCCCAGAGCTGGATTTGTATAAAACATAGTTATTGGAACACGTTCAACAGCACAACACATTAAATATAGAGATAATACACAGTCCTAGCAAGTTTCATGCAACAGGCATTTCCCCCAAACTAGGTTCAAAGACTTGTGAGTAGAAACCCAGTGTGACTATACATATTTACTAAAAGGTAACACACTTTTTGAATTGAAGCCTATTGAATATCAAACGGTTCAATCTTAATTGTGTTTTCTTACGGATTGTACATCATCTCTTTAATGGCCAATCTTTCTGTAGACCATCAATTAAAATAATTAGTTAAGCTCACCTGATGCTTTGGAGCTACAATGTGCCAAGAGCATGTGACCCCTGCAGGATAATCACGATCTGGCCAATTTGGAGTTTTAAACGATCCTACAGGTTTGTCCAGTCGTCCTCCACAATACTGATCTCCTGTGAGCAGAAGTTACAATTAGGCTGCAATTAGGACAGTAATGTGATGTGCATCTAGCTTCAGATATTGTCAAAGTGATGATAATGGATTGAAAATAAGAGCACAATATATTCATATGTAAAATGCCAATGGGTTTGAATATAAAGCGACTTAACACATGGGCCATCAAAATCAAGCTGTAAATGCTTGTCATATTGGTTTATAATAGTTTTTAAACGGATGGCTTTAAAAGAAAAAACTGCACTAAGAGTGATTACTTCAGTTTTAACTGCTAACTTTTTCTTCCCATAAGTTTATATGTGCAGGTGTTGATGCAGCTGAACTTGAGTTGTCACATCCTGAAATTACTAAAAATCCAAGTTCCATTCAAATGCTTATATGCTCCATTCACTGCAATAATAATTTCCAGCTTTTTTGTCATATAAGATTAGTATGTCATGAGAAACCAAAGGAAAAATGTTTATGCTTTGCTGTTGCAGCAAATAAAAGGTATGGGCGTTTGCATGGTGGTTGTAACTTTTGCCCTGAAGAGAAAAATACAGCCACCAGTTATTGAGGGCAGTTGGATGAATAATTGAGCTGTATAAATACCTGTAAAAAACAGAAATACGCATTAATTAAAAAGAAATGAGGTACAGTGGCGCTAACAAATTCCATGTCCCTTTAAAGCAAATTTAGAATAAAAATATTTATTTTGTCTTATTTCTAAGAGGACAATTGTGTGTAAATATAATAACCTCCCTTTGAATTAGGTGTTTGCATTTTTTGGAAAATCCTACCTCTCTCATTTGGTTCTGCTGCAGAGAACATTGCAATGAAGCCATTTCCAGCTGTGTTGGCATCTGAAATCATCTGGACCAACATCTTGTTGCTGTTGGAAACAAGAGCGCCAGGCCTAAAGGTGCCACAGAAGCGTCCAATGCGTTGTCCGTTGGCATGACCATTGTACACATCCACAAAGTCATACCGGCATAAATTGTCGCTTTCCAAATCAATAAAACGGAAAGACAGTACAACCACCTTACCCTCAGGAACCTGCAACAGTAGGTAAACATGTATTATGTACAAACATATTGCAGATACACTGCAAATTATTCAACCTTCAAAAAATACATATTAGTGGGTGGGTCAAGAGTGTTTTTGCATGCGGATATTAAGTGTTACTCAAGTGCAAACAAGCTAAAAATGTCTTCATGATATTTTTCATTTTATGAACATGTGACACAGACTGCTCTATTTTTATCTAATGGCCATGTAGCTTCTCTCTGTAAAGTCAAGTCAAGTGCGAGTGTAGTAGTGACCTTGCATTTGTGTCCAATTAGATGGCAGCAATTGAAAATATTCAAGTGGGCAAGACTTGAATCAAGTGACATACTATATTAACTTGCAAAAACAAGCTCTACCAATGGAGCCTGCACTATATGGCTCAGTACAGATCAACATATGTCTCTTGTCACATTTAGGGAAGTTAATAGCACACTTAGGCCCTCATTCAATTGCGATTTGGCCAATTGAATAGGGCTCTAAATAAGCAAATTTTTTTTTTTAATACGTTTTTAGTTAGTGAAAACCTTGCTTTTGGATAGATCTTTACTAACTAAAAACTTCTTTAAAAAATATGTTATGTGCTTATTTAGACCCCTATTCAATTGGCCAAATTGCAATTGAATGAGGGCCTAAGCATGCATGCAGTCTGACTTTGCCTAGTTGTGGACAACAACTAAAATACAATATACATTTGAAGTGAAATCTATGCTATTTTGCATAATTGTGAATAATGTATATTGTGCAGTTTATCTCTTCTCCCCAGTCTGATATAGTCTAGCTCTCATTGGTCAGAAGGCTGAAGTTACCCTATAGTGGCTACCGTAGTCCAACATTTTTCTATCAAAATGATATTAAAGTGCTAAAGAAGATTCTCTTCTTTTGTCCTGACATGTTATAGGAATCAGATGGGTAGGGAAAGTTTTTAGTTAGTGAGAGACCTTGCTTTTGCATAAAAGTTCAAAACTTCTGTAAAAGAAATATGCTCTGTGCTTATATAGAGCCCTTTAGATTTGCTGAATTGCAATTTAATAAGGCTGTATGTTTTTTATACACAATAAATCATCCCATCTTCATAGCTTAGACTATTCCAAATAAAGACAGATACAGTGGATATAAAAAGTCTACACACCCCTATTAAAATGTAAGGTTTCTGTGCTGTAAAAAAATGAGACAAACTAATTTCAGAACTTTTTCCACCTTTAATGTGACCTATAAACTGTACAATTCAATTGAAAAACAAACTGAAATCTTTTAGGTGGAGGGAAGAAAAAGAAAAATAATGTGGTTGCATAAGTCTGCGCACCCTCTTATAACTGGGGATGTAGGTGTTCAGAATTAAGCAATCATATTCCAAATCGTGTTATATAGGAGTCAGCATACACCTGCCATCATGTAAAGTGCCTCTGATTAACCCCAAATAAAGTTCAGCTGCTCTAGTTGTTTTTTTCTGAAATTTTCTTAGTCGCATCCCACAGCAAAAGCCATGGTCCACAGAGAGCTTCCAAAGCATCAGAAGGATCTCATTGTTAAAAGGTATCAGTCAGGAGAAGGGTACAAAAGAATTTCCAAGGCATTAGATATACCATGGAACACAGTGAAGACAGTCATCATCAAGTGGAGAAAATATGGCACAACAGTGACATTACCAAGAACTGGAGCTCCCTCCAAAATTTATGAAAAGACAAGAAGAAAACTGGTCTGGGAGCCTACCAAGAGGCCTACAGCAACATTAAAGGAGCTGCAGGAATATCTGGCAAGTACCGGCTGTGTGGTACATGTGACAACAATCTCCCGTATTCTTCATATGTCTGGGCTATGGGGTAGAGTGGCAAGACGAAAGCCTTTTCTTACGACGAAAAACATCCAAGCCAGGCTACATTTTGCAAAAACACATCTGAAGTCTCCCAAAAGCATGTGGGAAAAGGTGAAGCATGGTGGTGGCAGCATCATGCATTGGGGCTCTTTCTTCAGCTGGAACTGGGGCCTTAGTTAAGATAGAGGGAATTATGAACAGTTCCAAATACCAGTCAATATTGGCACAAAACCTTCAGGCTTCTGCTAGAAAGCTGAACATGAAGAGGAACTTCATCTTTCAGCATGACAACGACCCAAAGCATACATCCAAATCAACAAAGGAATGGCTTCACCAAAAGAAGATTAAAGTTTTGGCATGGCCCAGCCAGAGCCCAGACCTGAATCTGATTGAAAATCTGTGGGTTGATCTGAAGAGGGCTGCGCACAGGAGATGCCCTCGCAATCTGACAGATTTGGAGTGTTTTTGCAAAGAAGAGTGGGCAAATCTTGCCAAGTCAAAATGTGCCATGCTGATAGACTCATACCCAAAAAGACTGAGTGCTGTAATAAAATCAAAAGGTGCTTCAACAAAGTATTAATTTAAGGGTGTGCATACTTATGCAACCATATTGTTTTATTTTTACATATTTTCTTCCCTCTACCTAAAAGATTTCAGTTTGTTTTTCAATTGAGTTGTACAGTTTATAGGTCACATTAAAGGTGGAAAAAGTTCTGAAATGATTTATCTATGTCTAATTTTTTTACAGCACAGAAACCTGACATTTTAATAGGGGTGTGTAGACTTTTTATATCCACTGTATATTAACATAGCCTTACCTGCGCAGTAATAATACTCTGAATAAGTAAGACATCCATGCACAGGACATGTGAAATAATTACTTTTATTCGAAAATAATCACAACTTATTTATGTAGGGGTATTTCAAAAGGACAATTTGTCGCAAAAACAAACTTGTAATGAGTTTCTATTTGGACTGAAGTAGGCCAATTCTTGTAATGCAGCCAGTAGTTTATATAACAAATCGCATTTCCAACAACAACAAAAAAAAGTAATAGGGAACACCCTATTTTTCAATTTCTCAAATTACTAAAGAGGTGATGACCTTGCTAAACAACAATAAACACAAGGATTTGCCCAATGCCCTCTTGTTTCCCTGTCCATCTCAATTCCCAAAAGAATTTATCTAATTCTACTCCTCTCCAGTATTATCATTCCTACATTCTCAATAAATGTATCCTACAATTTAATTACATGTATATATGTATCTTTACAGATGGATTCTCCAGCTCACATGAACATACTTTAACATTTATCTGCTGCCTAAGTATTATACATATGATTATTTTCAATAATATACATTAACGTTAACCTGATAAACCATAATTCCCGACAACAAATAATATTGTTGCATTGGGTACAATGAATTAGAACAACATTGAATGAATATTACTAGAGGATTAGTGAAGAATAGAAATATCCCAAATGATTCATAGGGTAATAAGCTGACTGCACTCATGGAAAAAATGCTAGTGTGATCTTGAAACTGTGAAACTGTGAAGAAAGGGTGTGTGGTGGCCATGGTTCAACCATTACATAAGGAAATTTGGAAGAGAATAACTAACTGAATTATGTAACAAGACTAAGGGTACACAAGGCAGTGGAGGAATGAAAATAGTTTCTTTAATTCGTTTAAAAAACTCATATTTTAAATACAAAAAAAATAGTTTTTGTTGCATTATAACATCTCTAAAGCCTAGAAAATGCAAATTGTATTATCTAGCTTGGCCTTCAGTTGTCTGTGAAAGAAGCAAAACATCATTACTACCTTTTTATAAAGTGATAACCTTTCCGCCACTGTTTTTTTTTTTATATTGACATTTTTGTAGGTCCTACAATGTTTTATTCGTTCAAAATATATAATTTACAATGGTTTCAAGACATCTTATTCAAAATTACATTGTTGTAACCAGTGCAATAAGGTTGATCCAAAGTACAAAATGTATCATTGTTCATATATTTTGGGAAAAAGTGTGGGTGATGGGGAATTGGTGAGGGAAGGGATGAGGAAATAATCTTGTGGAAAGACTATTTTTAACAGCATTTCCATTATTTAGCTATGAATATGTCACAGTTGACTTTGAGTTTGTACGATTAGATTGCATATTTCTCTTGAAGTAGGTATATTAGTGAGATGTGTCGCCAGCTTTCTCTTATGTCCAAGAGAGGAAATGTTTATATGTAGAAATCATCGCAGGGTCAGTTGTACAGTGGAGGTCTGCAATATTTTAATAAGTCAAGACGATATTGATGAATTTGAGCTTGAGATTATTTTGGTTTACTAGTGTTGAATCTCTCATTGGTTGGTATGTTTAACAGAATATTTATAAGCAGGGCATTGGGGGAGACCTAAGGGGCACTTTTTTTTAGTAAAGCTTTGCAAGATGCTAGGAGATATAGGCAAATCATCAAGAAGCCAGTTTGAGATCTCCCTGGGCAATTGAAGGCATATATTTCTACATAATCATTTGCAATAGTTTGTGACTGTGCTCAAACCTCTTTATTTGGCAGCAGGTCAAAACATTATGGATTAGGGCATCATTCTTAAGAGAACATTTATCACAAATCATGCAGTATTTGTCTGTGTTAGTTGTATCATCCTTCAGACAGTATGGTCTGTGAAGGGAATAGTATTGTGTTTGGTGAAGGGTGACAACTGGGGTTGATACGTGAACTGCAGTGCACCCATCTATCAGTAAGATGATGATGTCTAGTTCTGGGAGATCTTTGGTCCAAGAAGAATTACACATTTGCCCAAGTTGAGACAGCTTTGAATTCAGCAAATGGGTTAGTTAGTGATTTGCTGCAAACATTTTTACATTTGACTAAGGGGCAGTGGCTGTAGATGCGCCTGGTGTGTTACGGTCCATAGGGTTACAGAGAGTAAGATACAACTGAATGACTAAACAACAACAACAGTCTCATATAAGAGGTGAGGTTTTTAATCTACAGAGATATAAGCTTTCATAGTAGTGTCTTATTTGGAGATGGTATTTTTCCAAGAGTTGTTGGAATGAGTAAAATCCAATAATTGACCAAAGTAATATATACTTTTTTGTCTAATAGTTGATATATTGCATCCATTGTTCCTACTGGGAATTTAGGATTTCCATGTATTGGTATGTATTTGAAAGATCTTGTTTGGCAGTCCAAGGTAGGGTGATCCAATACCATGATTCAATTTGATTTGATTTGTGTATAAGGTTATTTGATAGCAGGAAGGAAGATAAATTTGGTCTAATGTTTTGTTATCAACAGTTGGTTCTGCAAGCTCAGAAGTTCAGTTGGCTATATCCTTCTAAATTAAACATGATCTTTTAAATTGTGTAGTATTAAGTAAGTTGACACCTCCTTCTTCATATTTAAGCATTAACCTTTGCGATCTGATTCTATGTTTAGAATACAACATACAGCTCCTGGTATTCCTAGGTGGTCTCCCATCCAAGTACCGAGCAGGCCCAACCTTGAAGGATGGTGTGACCTCTTGGTTCTGTGATTAGAATCGAACCCAGGTCGCAGTAGTTTAAGCACAGAATCCTAACCACTGCACCACCAGGGAAACCTTGCTTATATGGATAGTGCTATACAAATTCAGTAGACTCCTGTTTATCCGGAACTCAAGCATCCAGAACTCTCAAGCAACCAGCACCTACCTCCATTCCCCCAATTTCCGGAAACTACCAACTAACCCGCATTTGACCCTGAACAACTGGAATCTGAATCAACAGGAAATGACCCTGCACAACCTCAAGCAACCGGCAAAAGGAGCAGCATGGAAGTGACCCTGGACATGGATGAAGTGTATCCTGACCCTGTAGAAGCCCACCAGAAGCCCCTGCCTGAAAGTGCCCACCAGAAACCCCTGTCTGGAAGTGCCAATCTGCAGCATCTAACTGTAAGTGCCAATCTCATGTATGTAATGTATAATAAAATGCTTTTTTAAAAATAAACTTTGTCTCTGAGTGTTTTATTTTTACCTTTTATTTAATCCCTATGGGTGCCGGATAACTGAGAGTCTACTGTACAAAAGCTTTGCAAATATGGATAAAAACCTTCAAATAAAAAGGTAGTGTGAAATATTATGCAAGAGGAAAGTGGATTAAGAAAACTGAAAATATGTGACTCCAACAAGCACACAGCCAATTATTGTGTGCCATTTGGACAGCAGAGCTGGGAGTTACCAGGCATTGCTAAGATATTCAATACATTTATGGAATACTAACAAATTGTCAACAGAAAAATCACTGAGCAAATTTGAAATAGAACAATCTTTCAAAGTTTCTGTTTTAGGCCACTTTGAAGTTTTTCTTGTCTTCTGTTGAATATACGGTATGTGTGAAATGATGCAGCACAATAAAAAAATATTGGTATAAATTAAAATAACATATTTTAAACAAATTATAAAGTTGTTTTGGGAAGAAATAAAATAATATAAAAAAAAACAAAAAAACACAGCAGATGCCTCACTAAGGTCACCCTACTTGTCATATACTTAAAATATACTTCACTAAATGGATAAGATAAAATAAATACAGCCTTTGATTTGTTGCCTTTTATATACAACTAGAATATTGCCCGTCAAAAAATGACGGCAATTAAATTGTAAGTGAGCTAATGCTGTTTGGTGTATGGTAATCAAATAAATAATACATTAATAAAGTAATATACTTTACCTATTTTCAATTAATATATGCAGGAAGCATTGTGTTGAAGAGCTGGCAATCTGTTTTGATGTTTTTGCAGCATACAATGTGTGTTTTCAGTGCTGTGGAGCTGCTGTGTAAGTGTCAGCAATGTGTGCAGTGTGTAGTGTAATAGTGTGCGTGCGCGAGGCAAATCCATTAGGGTAGCTGTGAACTTCCGCATTGTATAAGTTAGTGTTCTAAAATGGAGGCTAATGTGTGGTATGTGGCTGTGGCTGATTTAGCGTCCTTGTTTTCGGATGTCGTCCGACTTTTTCGGAATATCAGCTGTTTGGTGGCGTTTTGCGTGTTTAGGTTCCTTTAGCCTCATTTTCGTTTTGTTCAGCGGCCATCTTTTCTCTCGCTTAGGTGATTTTCAGGTGTCTAAACTCCGAAATTTGGACTTAAATCGAGGTGTAACTTTACTTGCAGAGGTCCTCAGTGCCCCCCCCCCCTTGCTGTGGGTAACCTTTTTACGTGTTTGTTGTGTGTGTAATGTTTTTGGGGTCGCGCGTGTTGCGTCCTTGTTTTCAGATCTCGTACGTCTTTTTCAGGAAATCTGTAGGTGTTTGGTGGTGTTTTGCGTCTTTAGACTGCTGTAGCCTCGTTTTCGTTTTTTTTCGGCTGACATTTTTTCTCTCGCTTAGGGGATTTTCGAGTGTCTAAACTCTTTTTTTGGGAGTTAAATTGAGGTGTAACTTCAGTTTTCGAGGTCCTGTGTGCTCCCCCTTGCTGTAGGTAAGCTTTTTATGTATTTGTTGTGTGTATTTATTGTGTTTTTCATGTTTTCATGTGCTTGGGTTTCGGGTTGGTTTTTGCGAGGTCGTAACGTGTCTCGTATTTTGCTTTCGTAACTACGTAAACTTTGCGAGGACGGCAGTTGCTAGCATGGAGCCCCTTTGGCGCTCCATGCCAGCAACTGCGGCCCTTGCTTTGTGAGGGCCGCGGGCTCGCTATGCCAGCCCGCAGGCATTAACAACGGCCCGCATGCTCACAACTATTATATACAATTTTGCTGGAGTGAAATCTACCACTTTGATTTCTTCTGATGAAATTCCTAATGTGGGAGAAGACTTTGCACAATTTGGCATTTAAAATTGTCAACACCTTCAACAGGAGTAATGGAAAGCTCATTAGTTTACAAGAAGACACACCCGAGTCAGGAGGAGCTGAGAAAATGAAATAGCTAACCAAATTTAGAAAAATTGTATATACAAGTATAAACTTAACAGTTATGTTTATTTATTTATCTGTTTGCCTTTCTGAAGTCATTTTCCCATAGTCAAGTTTTCTAACTGTATGAGTGCCAATCACGTTAAATTAACCTTGCTGCTTGACTGGGCCATTGGGACCAACAAGGTTAACAAGTGCACTAAAATTAGCCATTAATCTCCCCTGCTTATGTGTTTTTAGGAAATAAATGTTGGGTATTTTCAGACTATATATAGTTGATAGGATTATGTTGATGTACAGGCATAAACTAAACTCTTGTAGCAGAAGGTTGAGTATATTGTGCTTATTACGTCAAGAAAAGTCTTCTGTGCTCTTGCCATTTAATTATAGGTCTTATTCGGAAATAAATGTAATGATACCCAAGTTTTTTTTATCATTGTACTGAGGAGATTCATGGCTTTGAATATTAGCTAAACTTTGACTGATCATATTGATTTCAGAAGATTAATGACTAACTTTATTTTTTTTTTCTTTCCAATTTTTCATACAACTAAAATACCAAAAATACCAAAAGATAGCCAAGCTTACATGAACCTAAACAATAAGCTTACAGGAACCTAAACACATGCATAGCAGAAGTGTTGCAGATATGTATGGCCTTCTGGGTGAGGAAAATTTCCTGAAGCCCTGGCACTGGAAGGGTTAAATACATTAGAGAAAAAAAAATGACCTCAGTGTTTAAATTTAAAAAATATATATATTTTTCAATTGGAAGCTATACATTTTTTGCCTTATATTATAGTTTTAATATGCATTTGAAGTGTACTGAAAAATGAATTCCTAGTAACCCATCATCCAGTTCACAGAAGTTTATCATATTCCTGAACAAGAGAAAGATCTGCTTAAGAGTAGATATGAAGTCTCATAACACCTTGTGAGATTCCATATTCAGAGTGTTCCTTCTTTATATAAAACAATATAGAGCATGTGTATATACATTCTGAAAGTATCTATGCATGTGATTACCAGAGCCGGCAGACATACAGTAACAAAATATAATTAGATCTGATAACTGAACGAGCTTCTCTAATGTAATTAATCAGGCATGATAAGCAACTGTGCTGAATCTGGATCTGAAGTACCCTATCCTCTCAAAAGGAAACCTCCTACCTGGAAGGTTCAGCGATTGTTGAGATCCCAAAGCTGACTATATGCCCTCCACTTAAGGAAAATGATAATAATGATAAAAAGCCCCCAAATAATAAAACATTCAATATAAATAATGGAAATGTTGGGCCCTCAAAGGGTCCCCCTACCTGGAAGGCTCTTAGCTAAGGTAAATAACCCAAATCTGACAAAACACCCTTAACTAAAAAAGTATAAAGAGAAAAAAATATTGATGTCTGGCTGTACTGGTCTAAGGATGCTATGTAAGAAAACAGGTACTTGAATAAGTGATAAATATGCCAAAACAATAAAAAAACAGAGCAAGGGTAGCTTGATTTTCTTATACTTTATACTGTGTACTAATACTCTATAGAACGGTTGGTGCTTTGTGAGGAAATATGTTCTCAAACACACACAAACAAACTTTAAAATAAGAAAATAATTTATACTTTACTATACTCATCACTAAATGTAACACAAATAGCTGTAAAATGAAAGAATGTGAGATAAAATCACCACATGATGTAATAACTTATGCTAAATGGACATTTTAGTCCAGTCTCTGATTTAAAAGGATATGGAAGGTTCCCTATTTGTAATACTAAAATAAACTGTTTGCTTGCATATCAAAATATAATTTTATTAACACATGCTTAAAAACTCTGGGCCTGATTCAATTGCAAGCCCATAACTTGATTGTTGTAGCCCGTATGTCTGTGGGTGTGTTGCGGGCTCCCGTTCGTCTTCGATTACGATGCTATTCAATTGCTCAAGCCCACAAGTTACTGTCCCAAAACTGAAATCGTAAACCATGCATTGGGTCGTAGTAGTTCAGGGCGGGAACATGATCAATTAGGCAAGCCCGTAACCTCCCATTTCAAATCAGCCAATTGAAAATGAGACCATCATTATTACAGCAGTAAAACATGGAGGTTACATGTCAATGAATTAGGTTCGGGGATCCGATATGCGATCAGACTAGCAAAATACAGAATTATGAAAATGAATGCCAATACTGTTCTAGTCCATATGGGTGGCCTGATATGTATTAACTCATTTATACCCGAGATCGATTTAACCCTGAAATGAAACATTAAAATAAATCTTAAATACTGACGATTTGCGGGTTTGTGACTGTTGTGCAATTCATTCTAATGTCTATCATCGTTTCCCGGTTATTTTTTATTTGTATTTACATTGCTACGAACAGGTGTTTAACCCCTTTGCGGGGCCTCTTTAGCACTCCTAGGATTTTCTCCTTTTTTTGCCATTTACGGGTGTGAAAACATTTGCGGGCTTGAGGAAATTGAGCAACAATTTGCGATTTTAGCCATCGTAACTCTTGTGAAAGTAAAAGATCAAAGGTTCAGGAGGCTGTAAATTACGGGTTTAACCAACCCCATTTTTTTCAAGACCATAACTCTTAACCCATTTGGAGCCCACAAAAAGACGCCAAATGAATAGCAAATTAACTTGCGACCTCACTTACGGGCTACAGTGACATGCAAAAGCTCAGTTCAATCGGGCTCTCTGTTTTTACTCATTAAAACCTTCTAAATAGTCCCTAGAAAGGGCTGTCCCCAGTAGCTCATGCACACGGTAGTAGATGTACTAAACAATCACAATGATTTATAATTGTAATGGAGTAAATCTTGGCGTATCGGATATTGAAAGATTGTCCCTTAGCAGCATTTCAAAACATGCTATCTAGAGTCTTTACTACATCTACTACTAAGAGCTGCTGGGGCAGACATTTGTTGGGACAGGTATGTAAAGGTTTGGAAGGTTTCAATAAATAAAAACAGTTAATAAAATGGTGTTTACATATCTAAACACTTTGGTAGTTTATTTTAATATTAAAAACAGGGAACCTTCCATATCACTTTAAAATTCATTAATTCAAATTAATAGAGCTAATAAATAATTAGTCTGTCAGTGTATTTCTGCCTAGGGTCAAAAGGCTCAGGCCTAGGGCAGCTCATTACACGAGTGGTAGGCTGCCAAAAGTTACCAGTGCAGTGCCATGGAATAGTGTGTGCATAAATATCTGTATGTAGTGCTTTTTGTCTGTACGTGTTCCTGACATTTTAAGATAGACTGTATATTATTACTTACTAGCGACTTACCCGTCAAAAAATGACGGCAATAAGATTGTAAGGCAGGTAATGGTGTTTGGTTGAGACATTAATTTTGTTGGTGTTCCGAGATGCTTCGGCGCTCATTGCAAGACTGTTGGTTGTTTGTGTGCTATGAGCATTGTTTTTTTGGGGGGGTCTTCTAATTAAATAATTAATAAACTAATAAAGGAATATACTTTACCTATCATGAAGTAATATATGCAGGAAGCATTGTGTTGAAGAGCTGGTAATCTGTTTTCATGTTGCTGCAGCATACAATGTGTGTTTTCACTGCTGTGGAGCTGCTGTGTAAGTGTCAGCAATGTGTGTCAGCGATGTGTGTGCGCAAGGCAAATCCGTTAGGGTAGCTGCGTACTTCTGCATTGTCTAAGTTGTTGTAAAATGGCGCCTAATCTGTGGTATGCGGCTGTAGCTGATTTTGCGTCCTTGTTCTTGGACCTCGTCCGGCTTTTTCGATAAATCCTTAGGTATTTGGTGGTGTTTTGCCTGTTTAGGGTGCCTTTGGCGCTCTTTGCCAGCAACTGCGTCCCTCGCTTTGTGAGTGCCTGCAGCGTTAGCAACAACCCGCTTGCTCACAACTATATATGTGACTAGCGAATTGCCCGTCAAAAAAAGACGGCAATGAAATGTAAATGTAAGGTAGCTAATGCTGTTTGGTGTATAATAATGAAATATATAATACATTAAATAGTTTACCTATTTTGAAGCATTGTGTTGAAGAGCTGACAATCTGTTTTGATGTTGCTGCAGCATTAGTGGTGTGGAGGTGCTGTGTAAGCGTGATGAATGTGTGCAGTGTAATAGTGTGCGTGCGCAAGCCGAAACCGTTAGCGTAGTGGTGTACTTCTGCATTGGCATAAAATAGCGGGTTATCTGTGGTATGCGTCTTTGCGGATTATCCGTCGGAGCTTCATGGTGTTTTTCGAGTTTCGTGTGTTGTTTTGCGAGTGTGTTGTGGTGTTTTACGTGTTGAGAGTGCTGTAGCCTCGTTTTCGTTTTGTTCGTCGGCCATTTTTTCTCTCGCTTAGCGATTTTATTAGTGTCTAAAGTGTTTTATTTTTATTTAAATGAAGGTGTAACTTAGTTTTTTCAGGTGCTGGATGGTTCCTCTTGCTGTAGGTAAGCTTTTTGTGTGTGTGTTGTGTGTATTTATTGTGTTTTAAATGTTTGTATGTCGGCGTGTTGCGTCCGATTTTTGCGAGGTCGTAATGTGTGCTAACGTGTGTAGCCTCGTTTTCATTTTGTTCGTCGGACATTTTTTCTGTCGCTTAGGACATTTTTTAGTGTCTAAACTCTTTTATTTCGAGTGAAATGAAAGTGTAAGTTGCATTTTTGAGGTCCTGGATGCTCCCTCTTGCTGTAGGTAAGCTTTTTATGTATATGCTGTGTGTATGTATTGTGTTTTGAATTTTGTAATGTTCGCGAGTTGCGTCCGAGTGTTGCGAGGCCTAATGTGTGTTAACGTGTGTCGTATGTTGTGTGCGTTGCTCGTAAAATTTAGCGAGTGTCTTAATTGGTGTGTTGTTTGCGTTGGGAAGTGAATGGCGGGTTATCTGTGGTATGCGTCTTTGCGGATTATCCGTCGGTGCTTCGCGAGGGTCCTCAGTTGCTGGCAAGGATCGCCTTCGGTGCTCCATGCCAGTAACTGAGGCCCTCGCCCAGTGCGCTCCATGCCAGCAACTGAGGCCCTCGCCCAGTCCCCTCGCTTGCGAGGGGCTTGGCTCACTGTGCGAGCCCGCAAGCGTTAGCAACAACTCGCATGCTCACAACTATATATGTGATTAGGTGCCAACATTTTTTATGGCATACATAAACAAACATCCAGTTATGAATTTCTAGATACAGCTGAGAGTGAATCCTATGATTGGGATAGAACAAGTGGAAAGGAGAAGTAACTGGGGCACGGGAAGTGCACAGAGTTATTTATTTAATCGCCATATTATATGAACTCTAAGACATGCTTTCTACTCTGGGGAGGAGACAGAAATGTGACCAAATGTACAACGACCCAATCTTATAAGGCAATTTATAGTGATAAAAAATGCAAATTTATTAATCTCATAGTTCAATGGTAAAACATATAAGCAGATACCAGGATGTCACATCTGTTGCGTTTCTACGCCACATGTTAATAAAAACGGAAATAGAGATAAAAGGAAATTTTGTTACTGTTGAACATACTTATAATCCTGTTAGGATATCATTTCAAATAATTCAAGAAATTCCATAAAATCCTCAGAGGTTTTCCATTAAATAGATTAAATATTTAGAATATCTTAAGTGGCAAAAAAGTAAAAATATTTACGGATCTAAAAAGACATTTTATATAAAGCTATTTTTCTTGTTTTTAGGTTAGAATTAAATAATCCTTTGAAATAATCAGCAGGGTGGAGATCTAACCGACCAGGATGGTTTACAGATGCAAGTCAGATTTTTACTAAGAACTGATCCTGTTTGAAGACCCCCTGCTCATAAGAATGTGATATCACAAACCAAACCAGACTGCCTGCAAACCAGCTACAGCCCAGTATATACTTGCACAGAAAACCTCTAACACCAGAGTAAAACCGCCCTCCAAACTATAAAACACATGGGTTCAGCTGCAGGTAATCTATCTGCGTATGAAGTGGCATGTCAAGCACCATGGAGGCAAGCAAGAACGCACATAATAAGCCTAATACTATCCTGAGGTTTAATTAAGTCAGACTCTTTAGGCAGATAGACTGGGTCAACTGATCCTTTTGGTTCTTATAACTTTAAAAACATATGTTTCTGTGTAATCTATGTTAGCAACTTGTGGATAAGGAGTGAGGGAAAGGGACATAGTGCAATGGTTTAATTGCTTTGTTCGTGAGTCATTTACCCTCTACACTGCTATATATGTTTACTCCCCTTTATCGTATTTATCTTGCACAATGTGCCATTTTCTGTCTCACACTATAAACTATAGAGCAAGTTCCTCTTAAAATTAGGCTTCTTTCATATTAAAGGTATATAGAAGTTTCCTGGGTTTCAAATGTTTGGTAAGAAACAGGCAGTGATTATCAAATTTATAGGTAGGAGAGTAAATCCAACTTTGCACACCCACAGGAAACTAACATTGCCAAGTATGAAGAGGTAATGTATCTAAGTATGGAGTTTGACCTTTCAAAAGGAAGTATTTGTCCGATGTGGCTCATAAGGCACAGAAGAGAGCTTGAGCTACGAGAGGCGCGCCCGAGGCCTAAGTGCCCGCACCGAACATAGAGAGGGCCTCGCTGTTGATTCGGCGCCATCAAGCTGCGACACGTCAGAGGTGGAAATAGTTACTGTATTTATCGGTGTATAACACGCACTTTTTCTCCCTGAAAATAGGGGGCAAATGATAGGTGCGTGTTATAAGCCGATATTCCCTCCCCCCTCCTCATCCTCAACCCCCCTCCTCAACCTAAACCCCCCTAAATACCTCCCCTCTCCCTTTCCCCTCACTTACCTGCTTCTGCTCCGGCCTCCGCTTCTTCTTGACCCGACGCGCATGTGACATCACAGGCGCGCCACGCCATTAGCATATACCGGGTGCCGGCACATGCGCGCTGGGTCAAAAGGGGCGGAGGCCGGAGCAGAAGAAGGTAAGTGAGGGGAGAGGGGGAGGTTTTTAGGGGGGTTTAGGTTGAGGAGGGGGGTTGAGGATGAGGAGGGAGGTTGAGGATGAGGAAGAGGTGGAGGAGGGGGGTTGAGGGGAGAGGGGGAGGTTTTTAGGGGGGTTTAGGTTGAGGAGGGGGGTTGAGGATGAGGAGGGAGGTTGAGGATGAGGAAGAGGTGGAGGAGGGGGGTTGAGGAGGGGGGTTTAGGTTGAGGAGGGGGTTGAGGATGAGGAGGGGGGTTGAGGATGAGGAGGAGGGTTGAGGATGAGGAGGGGGGTTGAGGTTGAGGAGGGGGGTTGAGGAAGGAGGATGGGGGGTTGAGGAAGGAGGATGAGGATGGGGGGTTGAGGAGGGGGTTTGAGGAGGGAGGATTAGGAGGGAGGATGAGGAGGGAGGTTGAGGATGAGGAGGGAAGTTGAGGATGGGGGGGTTGAGGAGGAGCAGCGATTTCTGAGTAAACTTTTGTTAAAACAGTTGCTTTTACTGTCATTTTCGTTATTTACCTTATAAGTGTTAATAATATTAAGAAAAAAAAGTTCTGAGCTACCCTTATTTTGCTTCAAAGTTCTTTATTTGAAATTTAAGTTTTTTTTCCTGAAATTTCCTTCTTAAAATGAGGTGCGTGTTATACGCTGGTGCGTGTTATACGCCGATAAATACGGTATTTGCTGCAGCGTTCAACCCCAGTGTTCTGCCTGTGTGTGGCTACGAAATAGAACAGATCCATCCAAAGTTATATAAATACACTACTTTATGTAAGAGCCACTTGTGTTTAGGTGGAAATCATCCTTTAAATAGTAAGCACAGTTTGTTGAACAGCATGGAGACCAGTACTTCCCAAACCTATCTTTAGGGACCACCAACAGGGCAGTATATGTTATGCTAATATTCAACAATATGTCTATTCTAATCAGTAATGATAAGGTGCATATTTTTTTCAATTCTTGTTATTCTCATGTTTTTTTTGTAGCTTAGTTGCTTAAGTAAAAATGTTTGCAGACCCCAGCTGTACAGTTTTCTTGAAAATCCTAAAAATATTACACTATAACATGAAAGACATTTCATAAATAGGCTTTAAGCATATTCATTATAGTTATAAGAAGAGGGTTTTACTTACAGTAATTTTCCAAGTGCACTTGCTATTTGGGGGATAAACACCAGGGAATCCTTCACTTCCCAGGACTCCAGTGTCCCCTGTTAGATTTCCTCCACATACAAAATTGTGCCTGAGACAAGAGACAAGAAAGTCCATATAATTCACACAGCAAGGAAGCAAACGTGTACATCTATCTATAAAGGTGCAGTTCAGTATACTTATTTACAAACTATTAAATTAGGTGTTGTATAAAATACTATAGGAGTTCTGGTTCAAGGAAAAATTACCCATAATTTGATACAAATATTCCAGCTTTCTGTGATTGGCTGAAAGCAATTGTTAATTTTATGCTAATTTAGCCAGAGTTTGGAGGGGTGTTCACTCTAAAATTCAACTGGCAGAAAATAGACATTTTGCTAACTTCAAGGTACATTTTCACATGTTTATTTTGGTATTTTTCATACACTGCTGATTCTCCTCTATCAGATGCAGAGGAAACTTAGATATGCCTTTAAGTTGGTTCTAACTAACCCGTGCATTGTCAGAATACATAATTGTTGCAGTGTTGGTAATAAGCATTAGATGTACAGGATGTGCAATGAACTGTTACATTATCAGCTTTATATTAGATGGTTTGTCCTTTTTCAACATAACAATTGGGCTCTGTGTGTCCATATTGTGCAAAGTGTCTGAAGAGTGAAATTGCAGATGTGGGTTTTGAGTCCTGCCTAGTAATTTATATCTGGTCACAACATGAACCTAGATATAATCAATATTGCTCAGATACGTGGATGATACTACTTTGATGGCTGAAAGTGAGGAGGAACTAAAGGACTTATTAATGAGAGCGAAATAAGAGAGTGCAAAAGTTGGCCTGCTGCTCAGTGATAAAAAGACGAAGATCATGGCAAACGGCAATCTCAGTTCCTGGGGAAGAGATGGAGGCAGTGACAGATTTTATATTCCTGGGCTCCAAGATCTCTGCAGATGGTGAATGTAGTCAAAGATGTTTTCTTGTAGGGAGGAAAGCTATGGCAAGTCTGGATAAGCTATGAGAAAGGTAAAGATATTACACTATCAACAAAGATCTGCATAGTTAAAACTGTGTTATTGCCAGTAGGAACATAAGGATGTGAAAGCTGGACCATAAAGAAGTCTGAGTGCTATAGAATTGATGCCGTTGAATTGTGGTGTTGGAGAAAACTACTTATAGTAGCTTGGACTGCAAGAAGATCCAATAAATCAGTACTTCAGGAAATGAAGCCAAACTGTTCACTGGAAGGAATGATCATGAGGCCGAAGTTCGAATATTATAGCCATAACAAGAGAAGACAGAATTCCCTGCTGAAAACTCTGATGCTGGGAGAGATTAAAGGTACACAGAGAAGAGGATAGTATAGGCGGAGATGGATAGATGAGGTAAATTAAGTAATGAAGATGAGCTTGAGGGCAGTAGATGACAGATTTGCCTGTTGTGCTGCTGTACATATGGCCACAGAGAGTCGGACACAACTGAACAACATATATAATGAACAGGAAAGTGGTTATATGTAACAAATATGGTGCAATGCTTCTCAACTTAATAAAACTAAATGCAAGATATTAAACGGACATTGAACACAATTCTTTCTTTCATGCTTTTAAAAAGAGAATTATTTTTATACAACTCATTTCAGGATTGTAATGAACAAATAGTAAAAAGTAAAATCTGTTTAAACTTCATTGAAACAGAGCATACATATGTATGTAGATTTCAGTAGCAGACAACTAGAAGTCATACACACAGTGGTATATTATCAAATACCCTCCATCACTGCTTGCAGTGTCTCTATAATGTAAAAAAGAAAAAGGGAATAAAGATGATTACAACACATAACCATTGCTGCATAAGAGGTGTGTATATAAATCTATAAAGCCTGAACCTAATTATATATGCAAGTTCTTGTGAAAGGTCTTCAGGGGCTATATAACCAATAACTAAAACTCACATTCAATTAGAAGTCATTTTTTTGATCAGTTTAAAGAAAACTTTTCCACATTTGTTGACTACAGAAAAAAAAATATTGCTACCATAGTTTCTTTGTGTCAATTTAATATTCTCTTACATTCCAAATACAGGAGGTCCCCGGGATAAGGACGAGATACGATCCTGAGAACATCTTTAAACTGTATTTGTATGTAACTCGGGTCCCTGATGTCTAATAATAACAATGCTATAATGTCTCATATGTGATGGTAATAATAATACAGTGTAATGTAGTCGTAATAATAATACCCCTGTCCTGTAATAATGGATCACTGCCTTGTTGTGGTGAAGGGGCTTGTGTACCTCAATGAAGCTGTGAACTGTATCATGAATGGTCACCCAAGACGGGCAGGTCATAGTAGAAAGATCAGACAAATTGTGGTCCACTGGAGTAGGAACTGACAACCCACTCCAGTATCTTAGCCATAAAAAACATTTTGGATTAATATAAATGGACACAAGATGTGCCTTGCTTGCTGCATTCCATAGGGTCACGAAGAGTTGGACTTGACTAAAAAACTGAGCAACAACACTGTAATAATAAGTTACAGAAACTGTTGTTTGTTTGAATTAAAAGAAAAGGCACAATAAACAACAAACACATACAAAAAGCCTTGGGAACCCATTCTTAAATATGGTTTGTTTGTTAGTCGCTTCATCTGTAACCTGGGAACCTCCTGTATCCTAAACATTGTGTCACAGGTTTCTCTTTGCAAAAAGCTTTCTTCCACATTTGAACCCTGGAAATTGGAAGCAAATGTGATCTGACATATACCTAACTTCTTTTATTAGCTCTACTAAACCCAAAATAATTAACTACTTTACATCACGCACCGTTGATGTTTTTTTTTCTTTCAAATGTTCCCCTCCTGCACAATCCTAAATTATTTCTCAGTTCTTCAGCATCTAAATCGCACTCAAACAAGTGCTAATCTCTAACATCCTAAAAAACACTTTGAGCCAAAAAGCCTCTTTTAGCTCTACCTTTACACTTAACCTTAAAAATACTACCACAGTTTGTTTACTTCCAATATTTTATGCAACCTTCTACACTAATCACTTCACTTAATTAGCAATCACTAAAAGCCAACTGCTATTTCTCCATACTAACAGCCTTATTAAATTGTGGTTCGGCCAATTGAATAGGGATCTATATAAGCACATAGCATATTTTTTTACAGAGGTTTTTAGTTAGTGAAGACCTTGCTTTTGGATAGATGTTAACTAACTAACAACTTCTGTAAACAAATATGCTCTGGGCTTATATAGAGCCCTATTCAATTGGCCGAATCACAATTTAATAAGGCTGTAAGTTTTCTGGACTTTTCTGTTGCCTGGAAAACCCCTCTTCTCATGTGTTGCACAGTTTCTACTTCAATAACAAAAACCTTACCTCAAATTATGCCAAAATACCACGCCCATTGGCTATGGTTAACATTGGTCTCCATTTCCCTGTTGATTGCTCACTTTTGCCAACACAAGACTAAACCAAAACTCTAATTTACCCTTCACCAACATTTTCTTGACTATTGCAATGTAATCCTAATTGACTTTCCCCTCAATGGATAACGCTCACTTCAATTCACAAATGATGCTGCCCTCACACTCTGATAAAGTGCTCCTCTTCTGTATATATACTGTACTACTCCCCATACGCTCCAGATTCGATCTTATAGTCTTGGTCATAAGAAATAAACTCCTAACAATTCAACTTATATATATATATATATAATTACTGTAATGCATTTTTCCTGGGACATACTTATAATATTATGTAGAATGCTGCTAAATTCCCCGAACTGGGAGTTCTCTGGTCAGATGTCTAGACTGAAAAAAACTGGTCCATGACACTGTAAATAGCAATTTTAGAAATACAGTCATTTTTAAAATACTTCCTGTCATTTCCCTTGGGAGTGCCAAGTTACAGCTTCAAAGCTTACATTTTTATTCCAGGATCTCATGGATATATTTTCCTTATTTTAATGTAATGCTCCAGTTTTCATGACTTTTAAATAGTAAAGATTTGCATAAACACCAATTTATTATGATTAGTATAAAGGTGAACTTGAAGTTTTGTCTGAAGATTTATAGATACATTAATAACTGCTATAAAAAGTACACTAATGTAGCGTTGAGGTACAGGGGAAAATAGATGTAAAATAAATGTCACATTGGCTGCCTTTTGCATAGCACATTTCATTAGGTGATAGTAATATAGGAAAATATTAAATGTTTTCACAGTTAATCTCAAAAAAGGAAAAGCAAAATAGGGGCCAGCAATCTGTGTTCCTTCCGTTTATTGTGCGTTTCACTGAAAAAAGTACTTACAAATAATAAACTAATGTAAAAACCCAAATTTAAAACATCTGTCAATATTAACTGCCAATAAGGTCTGAAGAATGAACCTTAATCTAGTTCACACTTTCTCAAACTAAATTACAAATGGTACACTTTTAAGCAGCCTAAAGAATTTATGTAACCCCAAGACTCCAACATATCTCACAAATCTTACAAAAATATACCCCAGAGTCCAATACTACTAGACATAAAACCAAATAAGAGTGCCATGGATACAACCTCTTACCCCCCCCCCCCCCCCCTTGGTTCATCTGAATAACACAACAAAGCTTGTAGGACAGATTTTTTGGGGGGATTTGGATAAATCTTCATGTGAAACCCCTTATCACATAATGTGGAACGCAGTTATTCAATCAGAAAACATTTCATTGAGTAATCTACATCACACCTGTACACTAGTTTATAACAACTTGACATTTATTTTGCTAGCACACCTACTAGTGAGTGATACAACATTACAATGATTGGGAAGCATTCAGTATTTTTAAATGCTGTTACAAAAATCATTTTACATGCAAGTGCATCATTTGATATAATTGTTAATAGTTCCTTAATCACGCGAATCATAAAAACATTAAAAAAAGAAAAAAGTGTAAATAAATCCTCACATTTGCATGATGCATAATGCATAACATACATATCACTCGTGAGAGCTTTTGATAAGTACTTAGCTTTTATGAACAGAGAATTGATTTTTTTTTATATAAATCCAAAACAGGTAGGAGTGTGACTGGCATGTGCATTCACTTACAGAATATCCTGCAAGAAAAAATAGCATAAAGTCTGGAAGATCACTGATGATCACTCTGTACAGCAAAGATGTGGGTAAGATGTGCTAACAAATGTATCCTCACAATATTTTACCATATTCAATTAAGACAATTCACAAGAGGAAAATATGATTTTGTACATTTAGCATACCCCCATACCTAAATTTCAGCATGTGGTAATGCTGTCAAGTTGTGGAATCGATATTTAAATAAGTTAAGGAACATGACATGTGTGTTTATATATTATTTAAATGGACATGGAAGGTTTCTGGATTTCACAATATACCTATGTATCTCTTTAATTCTGTTTTATTTTTATTAAGAATTGCTTAAAAGCTCTTTTTTCTGATTAAAATCTTAAAAAGAGTTGCTAAGTACAGGGTTTGCATTGTCTCATAGTAGTGGCAAAAAGGGGTCACTGACAAGATCATTTGAAACACTGCACTTCACAGTCTGTGTATTCATGAACTACAGAGGGCAGACCCAAGAAGGTAGTATTTGTATGAATTTAGGCATAAATACATTGTCTTCATGAGCTGCAGATGGTAAAACCAGATAGGAACTATTTCTAAGATTTTATGCAGATGATACAGCGATTTTTAATAAAATAAAGTACACAGTAGTAAAGAGGTACATAGGTATATTATATTCTTAGTGAACTCCAGAAACCTTCCATGTCCCTTTAAGTATTTACTAGCCAATTCCACCCTATACAATTAAGTTCTGTTAGCTAAAGGCATAAAAAATATAAATTTAAATTTAAAAAACAGCTGAAATCCAAGCATACCTATATCCCAGATATGTATACCAGGTACTAACATGTTCAATGCACTTTAGTACACATCCACTACTGGAAGTAAAAAAATGCTGACTCTCGCCTTAGTTAAATGACTAGTATAACTTTGCTTCGCTTATGGTCTCAGAAGGTGTTAAAATAAACTTTTATTTCTCTAGATAGAAAAAGAAAAGCAATAACATGACACAAATTGTGTTTAAGATTAATGGAGAAAAAATATACTGGCATATGACCTGGCATATGACCTGTGGATGGTTGAGAAACCAAGATGGGATTTTCAATGTAAATAGGAACTGAAAGGAGGTGGAGTAAGTATTTAGACCTAGCATCCTTGTGTATACAACATCGTGAAAGGTCTTGTTTTGGTACACTGATTTATCGGTTGTATTATATACTTGTGCAGGTTCAATCAATGGTGACTCTATCAACTGGTACAATATCACTGTTTTTAATATTGATTATCATTCTGGCTATTTATCATATTTTTTTCTATGCAAGGAAAGAAAAAAATATGTGATAGAAAAAAATCCTAAAAAAGAAGAACTTCACTGCAATATATAAATATATATAATAAATATATTTTTTAATTTCCTAATACGGTAAGTACTCAGACCAACATACCTGCTAGTAAAGCCATAGGGAGTTAGATTAACAGATAAAAATGATCTGGGAAAATAACTTAAAAATAGGAAAATGACACATTGTGAATTGATAAATTAATAAAGCTGAAGCAAACCAGATTTCAAGGAATAAAGACATGTGGATGCGAAAAAAGCAAAATAAGTGAACACTAGGCAAAGTAGGAGCAATGGCCATGTGAGTGCATGTGAATGCAACATGTTTCCACCACATGTACCAGACATAGGAGACATCTGGGACAGAGTGCCCTGCACGTCCAACATACAAGGCAGGTAAATAAGTGTGCATTGTGCATAGAGATTAGTTCAGAGAATGGCTGGGGTACATGCTAATATAATACATTATTACAGGCGATGAATTGCAGAGGGCAAAAGGATTTATTGCACAATATCCTTGGATTTCACTAGAACAAAAATAAAAATTTATTATATGTTATATTGTAAAAAATGAGCAGTAAAAGTGTATTATCTGCACATACGCATATAGCAGTACAGGTCCAGGAGAAATGGTATGCATAGGGCATCTGACAGTCCCTTAAATGAATATCAAAAAACTAGATTGCAAATGTAATTTCTAACTGTAAAATAATGAATCCATTCTGTATCAGTTCTTGATAGACTTCTTATAAAGAAGCAATCACTGCCATCACTGGTATGACATAGATAATAACTGTAGTGGCAGTACTGACACAGGGCACATTGGAACATGTGGTGTGGCCGTTTAGGTATCCCCACGTCTGCTGTCCATCCTAACATCTCACTGGGTCACTGTGCATGGTACCCCCTGTGCATCCGAACCTCTCACTGGGTCACTGTGCATGGCACCCCCGGTCCATCCTAACCTCTCACTGGGTCACTGTACATGGTACCCCTTTCCATCCTAACCTCTCACTGGGTCACTGTGCATGGCACCCCCTGTCCATCCTAATCTCTCACTGGGTCACTGTGCATGGCACCCCCTGTCCGTCCTAACATCTCACTGGGTCACTGTGCATGGCACCCCCTGTCCATCCTAACCTCTCACAGGGTCACTGTGCATGGTACCCCCTGTCCCTCTTAACCTCTCTTTGGGTCACTGTACATCGTACCCCTGTCCATCCTTACCTCTCATTGGGTCAATGTGCATGGTACCCCCTGTCCATCCTAACCTCTCACTGGGTCACTGTGCATGGCACCCCCTGTCCATCCTTACATCTCATTGGGTCAGTGTGCATGTTACCCCTGCCCCTCCTTACCACTCATTGGGTCAGTATAAATTATAACCCCTGTCCCTCCTTGTCACTTATTGGGTCAGTATACATGGTACCCCTGTCCCTCCTTACATCTAATTGGGTCAGTATACATGATACCCCCTGTCCCTTCTTACCACTCATTGGGTCAGTATACATGATACCCCCTGTCCCTTCTTACCACTCATTGGGTCAGTATGCATGATACCCCCTGTCCCTTCTTACCACTCATTGGGTCAGTATACATGATACCCCCTGTCCCTTCTTACCACTTATTGGGTCAGTATGCATGGTACCGCCTGTCCCTTCTTACCACTCATTGGGTCAGTATACATGATACCCCCTGTCCCTTCTTACCACTTATTGGGTCAGTATGCATGGTACCGCCTGTCCCTTCTTACCACTTATTGGGTCAGTATGCATGATACCCCCTGTCCCTTCTTACCACTCATTGGGTCAGTATACATGATACCCCCTGTCCCTTCTTACCACTCATTGGGTCAGTATGCATGATACCCCCTGTCCCTTCTTACCACTCATTGGGTCAGTATACATGATACCCCCTGTCCCTTCTTACCACTCATTGGGTCAGTATACATGATACCCCCTGTCCCTTCTTACCACTCATTGGGTCAGTATACATGATACCCCCTGTCCCTCCTTACCACTCATTGGGTCAGTATACATGATACCCCCTGTCCCTTCTTACCACTTATTGGGTCAGTATGCATGATACCCCCTGTCCCTCCTTACCTCTCATTGGGTTAGTATGCATGATACCTCCTGTCCCTCCTTACCACTCATTGGGTCAGTATACATGATACCCCCTGTCCCTTCTTACCACTCATTGGGTCAGTATACATGATACCCCCTGTCCCTTCTTACCACTTATTGGGTCAGTATACATGATACCCCCTGCCCCTCCTTACCACTCATTGGGTCAGTATACATGATACCCCCTGTCCCTTCTTACCACTTATTGGGTCAGTATACATGATAACCCCCTGCCCCTCCTTACATCTCATTGGGTCACTGTGCATGATTCCCCCTGTCCCTCCTTACCTCTCATTGGGTCAGTATCCATGATACCCCTGCCCCTCCTTACCTCTCATTGGGTTAGTATGCATGATACCCCCTGTCCCTCCTTACCTCTCATTGGGTCAGTATGCATGATACCCCCTGTCCCTCCTTACCTCTCATTGGGTCAATATACATGATACCCCCTGTCCCTTCTTACCATTCATTATTGGGTTAGTATGCATGATGCCCCCTGTCCCTCCTTACCTCTCATTGGGTCGTTGCCCAGAGCAGGGAGCAGCCAGCAGCAGCAGCAGGGAGATCAGTAGGCTCAGTGCTCTCATCATGTCTGTGACACAGATCAGCCAGCTGAAGGCATGAGCTGGGAGGCAGCAGGGGCTTTATAAAGAGGATCGCCCTATAGTCTGAGTCTACACTCATTTCCCTCTGGGAGGTTCCTTGGCACAAGCAGGCTTCTGATGAATATCCCATTTGTTCCCAGAGTCCTAAGGAGGAGGGGATCTAGTTCTCCCTAAAATCTGATCCTCCCCTCTCCTCCCCCTTCACTTTTCTTTCAAAGACTACCCTTAACCCATTCACACCTGAGAGCATCTGTCACTGCAGGCATTGACCTCCCTATGCAATCTGTGGAGTAATGGTATAGTATGGGGTGCTACTATTTCTGAAAATAACTTTTTATTGATACAGAGAACTATTCCTTATGTGTTTGTATAATAGGAGACTTAGATGTCTGTATGCATAAAATGGGGTTATTGCTGGAAGTTAAAACATCGAATGTAATTATATCTGTCTGTCTGTCCCTTTATCTATCTCTCCATCTATCCATCTAACCATCCATCCATCCATCTATCTATCTATCTATCTATCTATCTATCTATCTATCTATCTATCTATCTATCTATCTATCTATCTATCTATCTAACCATCCATCCATCCATCCATCCATCCATCCATCCATCCATCCATCTATCTATCTATCTATCTATCTATCTATCTATCTATCTATCTATCTATCTAACCATCCATCCATCCATCCATCCATCCATCCATCTATCTATCTATCTATCTAACCATCCATCCATCCATCCATCCATCCATCCATCCATCTATCTATCTATCTATCTATCTATCTATCTATCTATCTATCTATCTATCTATCTATCTATCTATTTATCTATCTATCTATCTATCCATCTAACCATCCATCCATCCTTCTATCTATCTATCTATCTATCTATCTATCTATCTATCTATCTATCTATCAATCTATTGCATATATAGGTTTTATGTATCCCTTGTGCCCTACAACCCAGTTATTATTCATCCTGTTATTTGCTATATATAGGGGAAATGTAACTACAAATAGGCATTTCTGTGCCTGTGCCATCATTCTATTGCACTGCACCAGCATCTTCAGGTGGGCTGCTGTCTCTTGAAAATGTGCTGCACTATGCCAATGACTTGTGAGCCTAGGCCCAAATACACCACTGATTACATGTGAGTGTGTGGGTTTCGTAGATAGATATATTTGCTGTCTAGCAAGAGAGTGAAATTAATGTTATTGTTATAAAGAAAGTGAGTTAGTCCCATTAATTTTCACTGCAACTGAATATATATATGAAAAATATGACAAATTGTGAGGTATCTTACCTGTGACCCTTTCTTGTTCTGTGTATTTTTTTGGAAACACCAATGTGGTTTATTGTGTATATAGAAGATGAAGAACTGACATCATGTGGCCACAAGTATAACATTGAAATCAGTGTCTGATTACTTTGGGTACCCATGGCTGCTGTACTTAGTGCTGCTTTTAATTAGTGAATCTGTGAATCTGTCTATATAAAATCACTGAACCATGAGTTACCAACATTATATGGAAAACTAGGAAATTGGGAGTAAAAAATGACAAGAATAAAATTGTAAGGCTGGCAATGCTGTTGGCCACACAATGTGAGAGTTTTGCTCCTCTGAGCACAATATTGGTTTAATTTCCAAAGTCCCGCATGCCTGGCGTTGTTTGTGTCAGTGTTATTGTCTTCAACGTCATGTATTTTCTAAGTTCTGCGTGCTTGGCCTTGGTGAGTCTCGTTTTCATTCTGTTTCAGATTTTTAACCTTTTTCTGTGGCCATTTTTTCCCTTGCTTAGCTGATTTTCGAGCAGCGAAAAACTGAAAATATGGCTCCATGTGCAACTTCGCTCCTAGGCTTCCTGGCACTCCCCCTGTGTTGTGTGTGAGTGTGTTTTTTTTTTTTATCCTTATTATGTTGGTTGTTTTTCGGTGTTTTGGAGTTACGTGTTTGAACCAACTGCATGCCTCGCGGTCATTGCAGTCTAAGTCCCGCGCACTTCAACGGCTCGCCTCGCTTTGCCAGCATCACAAACGTCACCAACATCGCAAGAGCCACAACTATATATGTGATAATAGTATTTGCTATCCAGTCACACATGTAATGCTTAAAACATTAATGTTAGTCACCACAGAGCATTATACAAGATAGATGTATACTTTATATACCTTTAAGAGAGATCTAGTCTGTTCTCTTTATTTTTATATATATATATATATATCACATATTATAATTGTCTAACTGCGATTCGTCATCACGCTTCAGACGAATCGCAGTTAGACAATTACAAACTGCTGCACATTGCGCAGAGCGCGGCGCGAGCCGGGCATGCGCAGAGCGCGGCGCGAGCCGCGCATGTGCAGAGCGCGGCGCAAGCCGCGCTCTGCGCATTACACAGAGCGCGCCCCGAGCCGCGCTTGCGCAGAGCGCGGCGCCAGCCGCGCATGTGCAGAGCGCAGCGCAAGCCGCGCTTGCGCGCAGCGCGGCCCAGTGGGGAAGAGGGGGGGTAGAGGCACAGAGGGAGAGTGGGGAAGAGGGGAGGGAGAGTGGGGAAGAGGGGGGGAGAGGCACAGAGGGTGAGTGGGGAAGAGGGGGGGGAGAGGCACAGAGGGAGAGTGGGGAAGAGGGGGGGGAGAGGCACGGCACAGAGGGAGAGTGGGGAAGAGGCACAGAGGGAGAGTGGGGAAGAGACACAGAGGGAGGGGGGAGAGACACAGAGGGAGGGGGGAGAGACACAGAGGGATAGGTGGGAAAGAGACACAGGGGAGGTAGAGGAGGGGGAAAAGACACACGGGAGGGAGAACAGGGGGAAGATACACATGGGAGGGAAATGGGGGGGGGAGAGGGGAACAGACACAGGGGGAAGGGGGAAAGAGACACAGGCCAGGGGGGAACAGGCACAGAGGGAGAGGGGGGAAGAGGCACAGAGGGAGAGGGGGGAAGAGACACAGGGGGGAGAGATACAGCGGGTGAGGGAGGAAGAGACACAGAGGGAAGGGGGGGAAGAGGTACAGAGAGAGGGGGGAAAGAGGCACAGAGGGGGGGGGGGGGACAGAGGAAGGGGTGAAGAGACACAGTGGCGAGACACACAGAGAGAGGCGGGGGAAGAGGCACAGAGGGAGAGGGTGGAAGACACAGAGTGGGGAGAGACACAGAGGGTGAGGGGGAAGAGACAGGGAGGAAGAGGCACAGAAAGAGGAGGGGGAAGAGACACAGGGGAGTGAGAGGAGGGGGAAGAGACACAGGGGAGAGAGTGCAGGGGGGAAGATACACAAGGGAGGGAAATGGAGACACGAGGAAGGCCGTAACAGACACAGGGGGAGGGGGAAAGAGACACAGGCCAGGGGGGAACAGACACAGGGGAGGGTTGGGGGAGACACAGGGGGGGGAAGAGATGCATGGGAGGGAGAAGGGGGAAAGAGACACAGGGGAGGGGTTTAGAGACACGGGAGGGAGAGGAGGGGGGAAGAGACACAGGGGAGAGAGTGCAGGGGGGAAGATACACAAGGGAGGGAAATGGAGACACGAGGAAGGCCGTAACAGACACAGGGGGAGGGGGAAAGAGACACAGGCCAGGGGGGAACAGACACAGGGGAGGGTTGGGGGAGACACAGGGGGGGGAAGAGATGCATGGGAGGGAGAAGGGGGAAAGAGACACAGGGGAGGGGTTTAGAGACACGGGAGGGAGAGGGAGGTAAAAACACAGGGGGGCAGGAGATGCAAAGGAGGTAGACGAGGTGGAAGGAGACACAAGGGAGGGAGAGGAGGGGGGAAATAAGACACAAGGGAGGAAGTAGACAGAGGGAGAGACTCGCAATGAGCTCCAAAGGGGCTCATTGCAAGGCCTGTGATGAGCGCCAAAGGCGCTCATCACAAGGCCAGTAAAGTAGAGGGGGAGAGGCTTACATTGTGTGGCAAACAGCATTGCCAGACTTCAGTTTTTATTGCCGTCATTTTTGACGGGCAAGTCGCTAGTATATATATAAAGAGTAAAGTAGCCGTGAATGTCCAGTAATCCAGTTGAATAATCAGAGTATTGCAGTGAATAGTGATACCTTTTTTATTGGACAAACGTTTTCATAATAAAGCGACGAGCTTTCGAGAGATAATGCCTCTCTTTATCAAGTCAAAAAGCGATACTGAGACAAGAATGAACTAAAAACAGTAAACAGAAAGAGATGGGGAAAAATAAAAAATTGGAAAAACAAGAAAGACAAAATTAATTGTCCAGAGTTAAGTGAGAAACAGACCAGCACTGTGAATAATGTCCTGATAGGTCAGTAATTAAGTCTATAGATCAGGTTGTAGATAAGAACACAGCAGAGTAAAATAAAGAGCAATACATTTCAGCATAGCATAGCTTACAAAAACAGTAATAGAAGGGGGCTGTTGGATAGTTCTGAAATTCCCTCTGAGTACTTTTATTTTGAAACTCCATCAAAAAACACGAGGAAGACAGCTATTGTACTCCAGTGGTACACCATTTCACCCAGGAGAATCACTCCATCTAGAACCTCAAAATAAAAGAACTCAGAGGGAATTTCAGAACTATCCAACAGCAGAAATATTGCTCTTTACTAGCGACTTGCCCGTCAAAAAATGACGGCAATGAGATGTGTATGTTTGGAAAGTTGTTTAGTTATTAATATACATATGTAATTGTAAGGTAGCAAATGTTGCTGTGTGTACTACTGAAATATATAATAATAATTAATAAATGAATATATTTGACTTATTTTGAAGCATTGTGTTGAAGATCTGTGAGCCTTGTTTGATGTTGCTGCAGCATTAGTGGTGTGGAGGTGCTGTGTGAGTGTGATGAACGTGTGCAGTGTAATAGTGTGCGTGCGCGAGCCGAAACCGCTAGCGTAGTTGTGTACTTCCGCAGTAGCGTAAAATGGCGGGTAATGTGTGGTATGCGTGTTCTCGGATTATTCGTAAGTGTTTTCCGTGGTTATAGTGCTGTAGCCTCGTTTTGGTTTTGTTCGGCCGCCATTTTTTCTCTCGCTTAGAGAATTTTGTAGTGCCTAAACTCTTTTATTTTTAGTTAAGTGAAGCTGTAAGTAGTTTTTTTGAGGTGCTGGATGCTTCGTCTTGCTGTAGGTAAGCTTTTTATGTATGTGTTGTGTGTATTTATTGTGTTTTTGCTTTTTTCTTGTTCGCGGCTTGCGTGCTATTTCGTAATGTGTGGTATGCGTCTTAGCGGATTATCCGTAAGTGTTTTTCGTAGTTAG
The DNA here is from genome assembly GCA_027410445.1 of Discoglossus pictus. NCBI lineage: Eukaryota > Metazoa > Chordata > Amphibia > Anura > Alytidae > Discoglossus > Discoglossus pictus. Next base: position 354,295,347 of record CM050165.1, read on the forward strand.
AGTGGTGTAGCCTAGTTTTCGTTTTGTTCGTCCGGCATTTTTTCTCTCGCTTTGCCAATTTTTTAGTGTCTAAACTCTTTTATTTTGAGGTAGATGAAGGTGTAACTTGTTTTTTTGAGGTCGTGGATGCTCCCTCTTGCTGTCGGTAAGCTTTTTATGTATGTGGTGTGTGTATTTATTGTGTTTTGTATTTTTTTCATGTTTGCAAGTTTTTTTTGTGGCTACGGTTAAACGGGTCGCCTCGCTATGCGAGGCTCGTCTGCAATGAGCGCCTGCGGCGCTCATTGCCAAAGTGCTCCATATTAACGTAAATTTTGCGAGTGCCTCAGTTGCTGTCATTGCGAGCCCGCAAGCGTGAGCAACGGCCCGTACGCTCACAACTATATATGTGATTTTACTCTGCTGTGTTCTTATCTATAACTTGATCTATAGACATACTGACCTATCAGGACATTCAACCTCACTCCCAGGCTTACTGGGTCTCCACCTGTGTGGTATTATTATCTAATTATGTCAAGTACCCCTACTTTATACCTCTCCACCAATTCCTTATTTTTACCCCTAATCACTTGCTATACTAGTCAGCCAATGAAAACAATCAGATAAAACATCCCAGGATGTTTTTTCTCATAATGGCAGCATTAGAAACTCCCAGTTACTGGCTAAACAAATCGTGTGATTAGGAAGACAGAGAGCAGTTAATAAAGCCAGAGAAAGCAAGGGGACCATGAGACACTGTAATACTGTCCGTGTATGCAACAAACCACATGTGTATGAATATTTTCTTTAGATGATTATAAAGAAAAAAATTGTCCCAGTGACCCTTTAAGATTCCAACATTTTTGCCATTCATTAAGTTAATTAATGTGCACGTTAAACTGTTTAAACACTGATATTAAATACAGTACATAAAAACGATATATTGTTATGTATATTTGGTAAAGTACAAATAAATGCCTGTTAATGATGATTAAATGCAATGGTAATTTATTCTGCAAAGAAAACGACTATGGTTTTGTTATCAGCTATGTCATGGGAACGCTTCCAGTTAGTCTGAGTCATTCTTAGGTGACTGGGAACACGCAGCAAACTGGCTAATGTATAGTGTTATTAGAAAGACAGCTGTGATGAGCAACCCTTTAGGAAATCTGTGTGTGGTGACATCATTGTGGTCAAGACTATTGCGGCAAAATGTAGTAAAACACAAGTAGAATAAATTGTAATGTAAGTTAGAATCTAGTAAAAACGATTTTATACCAGATGACAGATGTCACCGTTAGTGCAAATGACGTGTTACATAAACAAAACATACCTTATCTTAAAAACCTTAAAATATAGAAAGATATATGTGGAGGTAGACAAGAACAAAAAGGCCCTACTAACATGCACATTATATCTACCTACAAGCTTGGCTTATGCAAACCTCAGGATAGCCTTATGCTTATCCAATGTTCTTCCATTAATCTACAACACTTTTGTAAACTAGTACTTTTGCAAATTATCCCTAAATCTTCCATCTTGTTACTTCACATCATGACCTCTTTTTCTTGCCTTCCTCTTTTTCTAGATGGTACTTCCATCTTGAACATTATTGAATGCTTTGATATATTTGAAGGCTTCTATCCTAATGTGTTTATGTGTGCTAAAATGAACTTGACCCATTAGACTCTGTATTAGTGGGCAGAGGGTCCCAAAACTAATGCAAATGAAACCGCTGAACCAGGAGGGGTATGGCCCACCTCCCCCCACCCCTGGTGCACTAGAGAAGGCAATAGAAGCCTTTTCTGATTAGCTAAAGCATGTTTATGGGTATACATTAATCTGCATCAAATATTTTTTTTAACACACAATCTACTTTACTTAACTGTTCTACATTACCGTGCATAGCAGCAGAAAATGGGGTCAGAATCCCTTTCATCTTTATTCCCTACCCCCTTTTTACATGTACTTTATATGATATTCTGTAATGGTGCAATCTTCCAGTATAAATAATATTTCAGTTTATTGAGATTTAAAATGTATACTGAATTAGCTGTTTTCCCCTGATGTTTAGGCTGAAGCTCCTCATATCCCAAACAGTGGCAAAGTGTGGAGCATATTTTAATGCAGCTGGGTCTATGTTACCAACCTTTGGTGGTAGAGTGCAATTTACTTTTACTGTGCTCCATACTGCACCACATCTTGGAGAAGATACAAGAAGCTCTATCTAGCATGCAGAGATCATGGGCTTCTTTTAAGGAATGTTTTCTCACAAAAGCACAACTTTCAAAATCTCAGTAGATTAAAACATTGTGTATACTGACATTTAATGCTTAAAGGTTATGATAGCTGGCCTATTACTGTGGATCATTATTGGAATACTGTCACCCCACTGTCTATGCATTGTCACAACCATTTTTCTTTAAGATATTCAGTATTGCTTTTGTGGCTCAATATGCTAATTTGTAGATGTCAGTGCTTGATATGTGTGGGCAAGGCATGATAAACATTATGGTAAAAATGTAATAACATGCAACTCATTTCTAGTTACCTATAGTTTTAAATGATAACACAAATGTAACCTCCGCTGAGTTACTTTAAACTTGACAATGGTGCACCAGTGATGATGATCCATTTATTTCTGCATATTATTTTCTAAATAAATCAAGTACACAGTTATATGTTAGAAACTGGAGTTAAATAGTCAGTGTTTTATGCACGACAAAGATAAGTTGAATTGAAAAATCTAAATATTTACATTGTATAGACTGCAGCTAGTCCAGTGTTTAGATTAAGAACATGTCTAGATCTAAAGGAACACTGACAGCTGGGGCTAGCTTTAACTGATGAAATAAATATGTGCTCAATACCAAACATGTCAATTCCTCTAAACATGTGTTTTATAACAAGACTGTTACCATGATACATCCAGCCTTTGTGCATATTTAACATAGTCATGCTCCGAGTGAACTTCACGACATAGACAAAAAGCAAGGCATAAATCTCAATTGAATTTTAATAATAAATTAATATAAAACCAAGTACTTGCTGGGTTAATACACATCCCAGAACTATGTTGCCTAGGAACAAACATGTCACATACCCCTTTTCCTGGTTCTTAGCCCATTGAGCCACAATGAAGGACAGACTGCTTGGCTCCAGCCACTGAACTACGTGCATGAACACCTCCATTGTATTGTAATCTGTTTTGACCCATTATTTGCCAGATAACGTTAATGTACTCTATTTGGTCTGGACCACTAGACATGGAGATAGCGTTATGTGTATTTGAAGATTGGCTTATTGTTCACAGGTGCCAGACAGAATGCCAGGATGTGAGACTATTAGACCCCATGTGGAGCCAATCTCCTGTATTTATCTTCCACTCCCTGTTATTGTTGTGTTGTATACGCCCCCCTATATCTAACCCCTATAAATATTGTTCACTTCCCAAAAAATAAATCAGTTCACTGCTGAGATATATAGAAATGGTATGTTGTCTTATTTGCTCCTGGTGGCTGTGATACTGATCCTATCTCAACCCTGCAAGTAACTTATCCTGGTCATTACCACACAAAGGTTACAATCTAAATAAAGTAAACAGTACTGTGATTAAGCAAATTAAGGCGCCAAGTTAATAATTATTTTAGTAAACAATGGTAACAACTATACAGCAGATTAATGGCAATATTCCCAAAAATAATTACCATTTGCTATTAAAAAAGGTAATCTGTAAATATTTAACAGGTATCGGGATCTTCAGATTTTCTTAACTTAATCAAAGGAGAGAAAACAGAAACTATAGTACAATAATACACAACAAAACTTAATTTATACAAATCAAATTATAAAACTTTAATAAACTTAAAATATCTAAGTTTCCCGGAGAAATGCTTTAAAAAAAATAAAAATAAAATAAATGTTAACAAACTGACCCTGATGTCGGCTACATCTCTTGTGTTTGTAAGCAGCTTTTCTTAGTTAACACAGTTGGATATCTCTGCTAAAATGATTATAAAATTATTAATTTGTTTTGGCCAATCTGAGGCAGTGAATACATTTTAATACAATGTAACAATCAGTGATGGCAGTTTGTGCAGGAAGGAATCATGGGACGTGGTCCCCTTGCAGAAGGAAGCAGGAGGACCAAGACACTGATCTGTAGATCACAACATTGAGCTGCAGCTGGCTTGACGGTTAGTAAAGAGTTAAAATCTGTACCCAAATGCAGTGTTTTTATTGGGAGGCTCACTGTCCTATGTAAGCAGCTCTGGGGTGTGGAAAACACGTTTTATTTTTAAATAAAATAAGTTTGTATGTGTATAGAATGACTCCATGTAATAATGTGTGTGTCTGATGTAAGCAGCAGGTGTTAGATTGGAAAAAGGTAGAAACTTGGAAACTTAGATATACCATTAAATGACTAATGTATTTTAAATCATCAGTGCCCTTTAAGATATTAGAATGTTAATTTTGCGAACATATTCATATATATGTAACACCCACAAAATCAAGTGTTTTTATTGAACAAGTTCTACTGACTAAGGTAAGATAGCCAAGGCTTTGATTATCTCAACAGATTTCCCCAAGGAATCTCTCCTTTCCCCCTTTTTAATTTGAGTGAAAGCAGGGATCTCTCTCATTTCAAGATATCATGCAGAATAGAAGAATGTGGATGTAAAAGCTAAAGAACTGGGTTTACTGGATTTAAGCCTAAGTGCCCCAGTATATCATTTTGAGCCTACTGTTTGAAATGCTAATATCATCAATGCTGATATAATCAAATAAGATCATTTTATTAATTCCACACACCCTTTTACATGTTTAATCAAATAGGCAACAGGACAGCTTGTGATAAGTTAGAAATTTTTAAAGAATGCAAAAAAGGCCCTTTCACAGCTTGCTGCATTGCAGACTGTTTCCATTTACCTCACTATAATTTACCTCACTATAAGTGCTATTCATGGTGTAAAAGAGCACAAGATTCTATGTTAAAATGATCTATTGTTTTCTTAAATTACACTGATAACAGCTAAGGCCTTAGGTCTGTTTACAAACACACTCCTGACTGTTCCATGATTAGAAACATCTGCCGACACCAAGACGTGAAGGCTTTGTGATCACAAAAGATTTATAATTTTTCACTGAAATTCAGGAATGCAGCAGGAGACGTTGTACACTTTAGTTGATTCCAGCAGTCCTTTATCTGCCCAGATTAATTTGGGAAGGATTAACTCTTTCTGCTTATGCACTCTGCGCAGAGCTTTTGCTCTAAGTCTGTCTGGGGGCACTGCCAGTGACACATGTAAACAGACACTTCATTTATGATTTTTTTGATTCTGTAAAATGGCACCTATTTCAAGAATTCAAAAAGTATTTTGACATGTTTTTAGGAGAACTTTACAGTGTGTGCTCCAAGTTGTGCTGAATAAACTGGCCCATTAAGCCATATATGGTTTAGTGTTTAGTACTACACAATTGTGATGTAGGAAGAGATTTAAGGAGTTGGTGCCCTATTCTGACCAGATGCTTACTACAGGGGCCTGTGAACTGCTGCTGTGAACATCTTGCCCCCATCTCATGCTGATAAATTAATGTAGCTCTATCTGTATTGCTGAGCTGTCATGCACTGTAGCCTGTATTCATCCTACGAACAGAGACAAGTAAACCTTAATTATTTCTATTTTTGTGTTTTTACTTCCTTTCATTTACTGACAAGAAAATCATGAACTATTGAATGCAGGGGATTGGTTGTAATGTACGCAGTCACCCTTCATGTAACAACCTATGATAAGCAACTGCATTTGCACCCATACATAATACTACCTTTCTATAAGTTCATTAAAAGATTTGGACATGTAGGGCAAACCTGATTCCATATTGCAGTATCCTCCTATTTCATCAAGGCCGCCCATGACAAACAAGTCTACTGGCCTATATTACTGTCCTATTCTAGATTTGACCTAATTGTATTACAGTCCCTATTTTGATCTAGGGCAGTGTATACGTAACTGGCACCATAGGCTACCAGTAAGTAACTTGTTTTCTATTCTTATCTTCCAAAACTTTAGTAATGCTTAAAGTATTCATTAGATATGATCTAACTAATTCCTGTAATAGAATATAAATATAGTTACATAAACTTTACACCAACAATTATTGATCTTCCATGATTAATGCATATCCTTATTATCTTTTGGGGGGGAATGTAGAACACTGGAGTTTTTTAAATTTAACATCAATATTTATTACACCTACATCAAGTATTTATACAAAAATATTTTATGTAATTTATTGAAGGGGATCTGATAAGTGTATATTTTCTATTTATTTAGCTCTTTTGTCATAATCACTACTTCTGTCAGTAATTATTAATTTGCATTACTTCATTTTACAGTATGGCCTATTGTGACTTTCAGTGAAGTAGTCAGTAAATCAAGTAGAAAAGATCCCCAAAAATAGTTACTTTACAATAACCTTAATATTAATGGTACAATGCTATTACAGTTACAAAATTACTTCAATTATGATTTTTTTTTTCTATGGGATAGACATCATACATTTACAGAAGTTTTTACACCACCTAAAGGGGAGTACAAGTGAGCACTGAGTTTAGTCATTTTAAAGACAAGGTCTTAAGTTTAAACATCTATATTGAAATAATAACAAAAGCATATCTTAAACCAGTTGGTGTTAATACTTTTGTCACCTTATTTATTCAACTTATGCACACATCATGTGTAAGGTGGGCTAAATGAACCAGACGCAGGAATCAATATTTCTGGAATGAATATTAACAACCTCAGATACGCTGATGATACTACTCTGATGGCTGAAAGTGAGGAGGAACTAAAGAACCTATTGATGAGTATAAAAACTGGCCTGTTGCTCAACGTTAAAACGATGAAGATTATCAACAGCAATCTCCGTTCCTGGCAATTAGATGGGTAAGAAGTGGAGGAGGGGACAGAATTTATTTTCCCGGGCTCCCAGATCTCTGTGAATGACAACTGCAGCCATGAAATTAAAAGATGTTTGCTTCTGGGAAGACAAGCTATGGCAGATCTACACAAGCTATTAAAAAGCAAATATATTACACTATCTTCTTTAGTCTGCATGGTTAGAACTATGTTATTTTCAGTAGTAACATGCAGATGTGAGAGCTGGACCATAAAGAAGCCTGAGCTCTGTAGAATTGATGCCGTTGAATTGTGGTGCTAGAGAAAACTGCTTAGAGTCTCTTGGACTGCAAGAGGATCCAATAAATCAGTACTTGTTAACTGTTCACTGGAAGGTATGATCATGAGGCTACAGCTTAAATATTTTGGCCATATCATGAGATGGCTAGGTTCCCTAGAGAAGACTCTGATGCTGGGAAAAAACTGAACCAAGGCAAAGAAGATTACATAAGCCACTAAATGTAAATACACAGAGAGAATGAATCAAGTAACAATATCTCAGAACTCACCACCATAATAGCGGGTAACTGAGAAAAAAGACTCTATATTATATTAAAGCAAAAATAATTTTATTGATATACTCTAAAAACTGGAAATTACATTTAAAAAAAAAAAAGCCATAGCCAAGCTCTCTTGATACTCGTCCATCACAGACACATAGAGTGGTATCCAGACTCATTCATTGTAGGCATGACTCGTTAGCATCTCTCTACTTGCTGATTATACTGTCTGTTCGGGGAGATGTAATGTTATTAGTCATTGAAAGAATATTTCTACAATTTTTTTTATTATAATTGCAACAACTGATTGTATCTATACCTTTTGGCTACATTTACTGAATCTCGATACCACTTTATGTGTCTATGTTGGACGCATATCAAGAGAGCTTGGTTATGGCTTTTTTTATTTATTTTTATTCCCCATAATTATATCAATAAAATATATTTTAGGTCCTTCCTTTATTATTTATGCTTTACTCTAACACAGAATCTTTTTTCTCAGTTACCTTATGGTAGTGCTTTCTGAGATATCAGTTATTGGGAAAGATTGAAGGCACACATAGAAGGTGAGGCAGAGTTGGAGATACATGCACAAGGTCATTGAAGCAATGAGCGTGAGGGAGCTCAGAGGGGCAGTGGCTGATAGATGTGCCTGGCGTGTTGCGTTCCATAGGGTCATGGAGAGTGGGACATGACTAAACAACTAAACAAAACAAAAACAACACATATATATATATATATTTATTTATTTATATCCACCAATCCTGAAGCAAAAATTGGTCAGCAGAAGACTGACCAATAAACAGCCCAAAAAAGAAAAAAATTGTACCAAACCTTGTAAAAAAATTTGCTTCAAACTGAGTCAGCACATCTATAATAAGGACACAAAAACATATAACAACCAGACTTATAACATCAGAGGGTTATATTCATGTACATCTTCCAATGTGGTTTACATAATACAATGTACTGTAAGTGAAAGGGGCTGTTATATTGGGGAAACCAGGCAAACATTACATCTAAGGATGAATCTGCAAAGACTTTTCATCAAAAAAGCACAATGAAAACAGCTTTTGTACCCTAGTTGAACACCGTTTTACTCAAAGTAATCACTCCGTCCAAAACCTAAAAATCAAAATACTCAGAGGGAATTTCAAAGCCATCCGGGAAAGAAAAACATGTGAAATAAAGATGATTGCATTCTTCAATACTAAAGATACAGTGCTTCATCTGAATTTGGGATTTTTATCACATCATCAAAACTTCTTATGACCCTGCCACATTAGTTATTTTTCTTGTTTTTTTCTACTCTTTAATATGTGGGAATATTTAAGTCCCTAAGTTGTATGACTTTGGTTTTCTTTTATCTAAAAGCTTGTGCAGATGGCACACCGTCCTTCACGGGCTGTAGAACAGCGCGCCATCATCAGGGCACAGAGGAATGCGCGTGCCCACATATGCCCGCCTGAAAAGAGAACGCCCGATAACTGCGCTCCAGCCAGCATCCGACACTGCAGGATAAACGGCATGAGTGTGCCAGCTCATAAAGTATTATTCTACCAGTGCCAAGATGAGTCATATACAGACTTTGCATCATTATAGTAACGCAGGAAATATATAATTTAAAGTGACACTTACTTCAATATAAGTCACCTTTACCTAGTCTGGAGGTCCTGTACCTTCATGGGACATTTTCTACTCCTCACATGTTCTGATTAGAGGCAAATCCAGGCGATTTATATTGAAGTAAGTTATGGACTGGTAGCTCAAGGTCTCAGGTTTGAATTCAGGTGAAGCTCTGATAATGCCCCCACTGTACTGACAACCTCTGGGGAAGCACCTTCCAGTGGATGAAATACTGTAATTGATGGGCTGTGATGAGTGTGTCCAGAATACGAGAGATGATATACATCTCAGTATCATTCACAAGGAGGAGGTAGTTGATGTCTGTTGGGGAACGGATCCCTTCTTGTAACCTTTAGGAAGGAAACATGGAATACAGGATCATAGTAGAAGGTAATCTCTTGGTTAAAAGTTACGTCATTTACTTTCGCCATAATGAGAAAACGTACAATGATCTTTGCAGGCAATTTTTTGAAGGTCATCAAAGGTTCAAATGATATGAACACAACCTCCATAATTGGTCAGCATATATCTTACACTGAACTTGGGCCTTTTGAACAGTCAGTTGGTAAGGCGATAAACTGCTTTTAAGTGTTGTTGTAGCCAGACAATCAATTAGGTATATTGAAAAGGAAGTGGAAACATAAAGATCAACGCATGCATGCCTGCGTAAAAGGGAGTCATCTTAATGCTGTTATACACGTTGTTATTGTAGGCAAATTCAATTAGAGGAAGAAACTGCAGTTAATCATTCTGGAGAAAGGAAGTGAAGTATAGCAAATATTATTCCAAAGTTTGGTTAATGTGTTTCAGGGGCAGAGCAACCAGTGGTACAGGTCGTGTAAGGGGAAGGAATCACTCATAGTTAAAGGCACTCCCAGCTCAGGGTCAGAGGGGGAAGGCCCTGATCCTAGGGGGGTGGTAGTGTGGAGGAGGGACAGGCCTTAGGGTAAGAGGAGGGAGCACAGGATCACACCACTACGTGGAAGCAAGGCACCAGCCCCACCCCACCACCACCCCCACATCCTCACCCAGACATGCACACACCGAGCGGACCTCCGTCCCAAGGTGCACCTTAGGAGGGGGGAGATGATGCAACAGCTTGTGGAAAGTAATCAGGGGATCCTGGCCAATATCTCCTCCAACCAGGCCTCCATAGACAGCAGCCTGTGGAGGCTCTAAAGGGAGGTGAGGAGGTGCCACTTCATGGTGGAGTTGTACCTGGCCCTGCTGCTACATTTGTTGGATAACCAGAGCGCGCTCATCCAACTGAACATTGATGCCACCCAGTGCACTCTGGTTCCCAGCACCATCTCCTCCACCCCAGAGGCCTCCACGCCCACAGCCTGACCACTCCTCACTTCCATCAATACCTATGCCACCTCCAGTTCCTGGGAGGGTGCCTCTTCCTGCAACTCCCCTTCAACTAGGGAGAGGGCGTGGGGTTGGGGACCTGTGGCAAGGTGGAGGAGAATGTAGGGGCTGCACATATTTTTGGACCTTCTCAACAGCACTCCTCAGTGACAATCTATTGGTCCAAATGTTAACATGATCTAGCCTGGCTACCTCCCATCACATGGTCCATGATCCTTTTCTCTGTGGACATGTAGGGTTATGTTTCACCAATTGATTGTCACTGAGGAATGCCATTGAGAAGAGATAGTTACATAGTAATTAATGTTGAAAAAATACTTTTAGACCCATCAAGTTCTACCTTTTTAGATCTCCTCTGATATTCAATATGGGGATTAATTGTTAATTGATAATTGATCCAGAGGAACGCAAACAGAAAAAAAGCCCCCAGTGAAACTTTTCCAATTGTCTCAAAAGGGGAAAAAAATATCAAATTAATTCCTGACCTCAGATACTGATGATCAGACTAATCCCGTTTTTTTTTTACCCGTAAGTTCTCTGTCCCAGTCTATGTGTCATATTGCTGCCCTTAGAACATTAAAATCTGCCCTTTTAAAATTAAGTTTTTGTTGGCCCCTTACAGTTTTGTTTTTTTAATTAAATCTCAAATGAGAGTGTGTTGTAATCACTGTTTCCCAAAGGTTGTCCTATTTCAACATTTGATACTATATCAATATTATTTGTGAGGATTAAATCCAAGGTAGCTTCATTTCTAGTAGGTTCTTGTATTACCTGGGCCAGATAATGATCCCCGAGTGTACTCAAGATCTGCTCCCCTTAGCTGAACTGCTGGTCTCATTCATTCAGTTTATTTCAGGGTAGTTAAAATCTCCCATTAAGAAAACTTGCCCATGCTTAGCTGCATTCCCAATCTGTAACAATAATTGCAGTTCCTCACTTTCAATTATTATTATTCTCCCTTATGTGTATGTGTTACTGTGTGTATAGGAACCTCTGTTGGGATATGACATGTTGGAGACCATTGGGATATTTTCCAGAGCACTAAAATAATTAGATGTCTAATGGCAGATACGTATCTCAAGGTTGAGCTGGGCCCATCGGGTAACAAACAACTTCTTACATCAGAGATGTGTCATAATAGATGATGTCACAGAGCTCAGGACACTATATAAGGAGCTGTGTTGAGAGGCAAAGCCATTCACAGCATAAATATCAACAGATGAGCAATGGAATAACCATATGCCTGTGTCTTATAAACAAGTCTATAGGAAGCCTTAAAGGAGAAAACTCTACTTTGCACATGGAGACTTAGAGATTGCAAAGATAAAGGTAAGGTTTAATAACTGGGGCATTAGTTAATTGTACAAACAGTAAAATAGATTATACTAATTGAAGTAATATAACTGACTTGCTAATTTTAGAAGAAGCATAACAAATGTGTACTGTTATGTTATTTCTTGAAACTTACTATTACTGTATGATTAAATCGATATAATCATGAGTCTCATGTATTTTCTGAACCCCTTTCATTTTTCTGTAGAAAATGGTATCATGGTATAAAAATACAGTAAATAATAATTTTAGCAGTGATGAGATACAGATGTGTTCCAAATTTTTCATACCCTGGCAGAAATTGTGAAATGTTGGCATTTATTTTGAAAATATGACAGATCATGCAAGAAAATGTATTTTATTGAAGCATAGTGATCATATGAAGCCATTTATTATCACATAGTTGTTTGGCTCCTTTTTAAATCATAATGATAACAGAAATCGCCCAAATGGCCTGCCTGCTGACTGGATCATAGCCCATCAGACTTCTCACTCTCTTATGTCCCTTCCCTATCTCCTTTACACTGTAAGCTCTCGGGAGCAGGGTCGTCAATTCCTCTTGTGTCAGAAAGAGAATGCCTGTCTTGTCCTTTGTCGTGCAGGGTACCCCATGTAAAAATTTGTGTCTTGTGTTTCTCCCTTATTCATTTTCTGCAACCTTTGTAGGGACACTGTGGAAAACATTAGCTCTTTAATTGTCATCCAGTCTCTATAGTTATCTATCCTCAGCAGAGGGCATCTTTTAATTAATTATTTATTATATGCAATTGTTATTCCCTGGGCCAGCCAGTGACTTAGTTGTGTATTGGCTTTATCAGAGACTTTGTCTTGTTATAAGTCATACATTGATGATGCTCTTTGTAATATTTTTTAGCAATACAAGCTAAACTATAGAGCTGTAGTTTGGTCTTTCTTTGGTTGTAAACATATCTCCGGCATCTTGAACTCCAGTAATCATTTGGTTCTTCTGCTTCTACTGGAGACTGTTCTACTCTGCTTTCTATTTGTCAAGAGGATCAAATACCTAAACAATAGTGGCAAAATCTTTTAAAAATACAATGGGCACTACTACATAGATATATAGTGAACTCCCCATGCACATTACAGGCATATAACGTATTCAAGCACTATATTGCACTGCATATACTGGTATATGAAGCTCCATATAGCCCTTCACATTGCAGTTATCAATGCTCCTCATCTCTCGCCATCCTTTCCTAGTGTAAATTAATTCTAGGCATGCAAAGTGGAGATTGGCGTGAAAGTTTTAGTGGCTTGGAACCAGCAACATTTCCTACCAAGGCTTGATTGTTAATACGTAATTGCACCATTTATAAACTTGGACAGTGATTAAAAGTATTCTCATTCTTACTACATCAAATTCGGGAAGAACCTGTAGAGGTAAAACAAAATGCCATTTATTGTACTATTAAACGATTGACAACATCAATAAAAAATATACAGTTTGCATGGATCTTGATGAGATGCGTTTCTCCACTTTGTGTAGCTTTTTCAATTATAGATCTGCTGTTGCTAAATTCTGTAAGGCTCAAGGCAATAAAACGAATCGTTAGTAGGAGTGTAGCTGTCATTATAGCTCACAAACTATATATTTGTTATTGTTGTTGTCAATCGTTTAATAGTACAATAAATGGCAAATTGTTTTACCTCGACAAGTTCTTCCCGAATTTGATTACTTCATACAAAAGGATGTTTTATTACATCAAAGAGAATATCTTTGTTGAAATTACAGCAGCATAGTTACATACTATAGGCTATCAATACTAAGACACTCCATCCATATGTATATACCACACACCTGGAAACATATATAGATCACTCCCACTACACAAACAGTGATGGGAAACGAGTGAGTACCAACCAGAAACCAGGAATGTGTTGGGAAGAGAGTTTTATACCTCATATAAATGAGGTCTGTAAAGGTGAGAGTTTAATCTTGTAAGGTATATACATGGTACAGGGGTAGTTCTTACCCCCCCCCCCCCGTGTCTCTCTAACCCCCCCGTGTCTCTCTAACCCCCCCGCATCCCTCCCCCCTCCTCATCCTCAACCCCCCTCTTCATTCTAAACCCCCCTCTTCATTCTAAACCCCCCTCCTCATTCAAAACCCCCTAAATACCTCCCCCTCTCACTTTCCCCTCACTTACCTGCTTTTGCTCCAGCCTCCGCTCCTTCTTGACCCCCCTAAATACCTCCCTTCTTGACCGGGCGTGCATGTGCAGCACCCGGTATATGCTAATGACGTGGCGCGCATGTGACGTCACGTCAGTAGCATATACCGTGTGCCGGCACCCGGTATATGCTAATGACGTGGCGCGCATGTCATTAGCATATACCGAGTACCGGCACCTGGTATATGCTAACGACGTGGCGCATATGTGACGTCACATACGCGCCCGGTCAAGAAGGAGCGGAGGCCGGAGCAAAAGCAGGTAAGTGAGGTGAAAGGGAGAGGGGGAGGTATTTAGGGGGATTTAGAATGAGGAGGGTGGTTGAGGTTGAGGAGGGAGGTTGAGGAGGGTGTTGAGGATGAGGATGGGGGGTTGAGGACGGAGGATGGGGATGGGGGGGTTGAGGAGGGAGGATGAGGATGGAGGGGGGGGTTGAGGAGGAGGGAGGATGAGGATTGGGGGGTTGAGGAGGGAGGATGAGGATGGGCGGGATTGAGGAGGGGGATTGAGGATGGGGGGTTGAGGAGGGAGGTTGAGAATGAGGAGGGAGGTTGAGGAGGGAGGTTGAGGAGGGGGGTTGAGGTTGAGGAGGGGGGTTCAGGAGGGGGTTGACGATGGGGGGTTGAGGAGGGAGGATGAGGATGGGGGTTGAGGATGGGGGGTTGAGGAATGAGGAGGGAGGTTGAGGATGAGGAGGGAGGTTGAGGATGAGGAGGGAGGTTGAGGAGGGGGTTGAGGATGAGGAGGGATGTTGAGGATGAGGAGGGAGGTTGAGGATAAGGAGGGAGGTTGAGGAGGGGGGTTGAGGTTGAGGAGGGGGTTGAGGATGGGGGGTTGAGGATGGAGGATGAGGATGGGGGTTGAGGAGGGAGGTTGAGGAGGGGGGTTAAGGAGGGGGATAAGGAGGGAGGTTGAGGATGAGGAGGGAGGTTGAGGAGGGGGTTGAGGATGAGGAGGGAGGTTGAGGACGAGGAGGGGGGTTGAGGAGGGGGTTGAGGATGAGGAGGGGGGTTGCAGTTGAGGAGGGGGTTGAGGATGGGGGGTTGAGGATGAGGGGGAGTGAGGATGAGGAGGGAGGATGAGGAGTGAGGTTGAGAATGAGGAGGGGGGTTGAGGAGGGTGATAAGGGAGGGGGGAAGAGACACAGGGAAGGGAGAGGGGGAAGAGACACGGGGAAGGGAGAGGGGAGAAGAGACACGGGAGAGAGAGGGGGGACACAGAGGGCACAAGAGGGACTTAGGGGGCAGCACATTTCTCACCCTCGGCTTATACTCGAGTCACTCATTTTACCCAGTATTTTGTGGTAAAATAGGTGCCTCGGCTTATACTCGGGTCGGCTTATACTCGAGTATATACGGTAGTTAAAGGACCACAAAATTAACCATATGTGCCCTACACCATCATTTAGAGGATGACAAATTATATGGAATAATTTTTCTACATTTTTAAATTATCAGATTATCCCCTGAAGCTGTTCCACAAAAACCTGCATAAATAATAAGTGTGACGTCTGGGGAGGGGGGCAAGACTTTGTGGGACTGTTGGACTATGGGGAACCCCCCCCCCATTAACATAGAATTTTGATATTCTTTCTTCCTTCTCTCCCCCAACCATGTCCCCCCAGCCTGAATACTTGAACTGTGACAGCTACATTCTTATTGTGTGTCCTTTGAAATGGGGGGGGAAAAGCTAGCTGGCACCAGGGGACAGTGGACACTTAGGTGTGAATGGGGCAACTTGCTGGACATATGGAGGTAAGTTCCCAGACAGGGGGAGAGTAGGAGGAGGTGACATAACTGATGAACAGGCCTCCTAACATGAAAGGGCTGAGTTGTGATTAAATGTGCTATGCATCAATAAAGAGTGATCAGTTTAAACATACATAACTTGAGGTGTGTTTTTCATTCCGAGGGGTATAATAATCCTTATTTCTGAGATTATTGCTGCTAGATCTGCATTGGACCCTGTTACAGTGGGTAACATTTGCTTGGTGGCTATTGGTTCCTATGGATTGCGGGACACTTTCGTGGCAGTAAACTGGGTTGGTTCAGTTCTTGCTATCAGGGATTCACAAAGAAACGGACGGTCCTACTGGGTAGGTTTGAACTAGGTTCTTATCAAGCCCAACTGAAGCAGTAGGTCATCATTAGATGATTTACACTACTTTTATGAGCAGAGTGTAGTGGTGCAGTGGTAAATAGTTTCCTTTATATATATAGATATGTTTTTCACTGATAAGTCATGGGTTTGATGCCCCTGACTTTCACTTTTTTTTTTTGTTTGTTTAACTATGTGTGTTAAAATATATTAGTTAATTTAAAAAACAAAACAAGTGGAGGCCATTGATTTAGGACCAATAACTTACTAACTAAACCATTTTATGAAACCAATACATTAACACACCGGGCATTAAAAAGTGAGTATAAAACTTACACTGAATTTATTATTTAAACTATATATATATATATATATATATATATATATATATATATATATATATATATATATATATATTGAATAAGGAACATTTTAGAAATAGAAAACAGAAAATTGTCATGTGCGTTTGTATTCCCCCCCTTTGTTATGAAGCCCATAAAAAGCTCTGGTGCAACCTTCCTTCAGAAGTCACATAATTAGAGAAATGATGTCCACCTGTGTGCAATCTAAGTGTCACATGATCTGTCATTACATATACACACCTTTTTTGAAAGACCCCAGAGGCTGCAACACCTAAGCAAGAGGCACCACTAGCCAAACACCCAAACACTGCCATGAAGCCCAAGGAACTCTCCAAACAAGTAAGGGACAATGTTGTTGAGAAGTACAAGTCAGGGTTAGGTTATAAAACAATATCCACATCTTTGATGATCCCCAGGAGCACCATCAAATCTATCCTAACCATGGCACAACAGCAAACCTGCCAAGAGACGGCCGCCCACCAAAACTCACGGATCGGGCAAGGAGGGCATTAATCAGAGAGGCAGCACAAAGACCTAAGGTAACCCTAGTGGAGCTGCAGAGTTCCACAGCAGAGACTGGAGTATCTGTACATAGGACGACAATAAGCCGTACACTCCATAGAGTTGGGCTTTATGGCATAGTAGCCAGAAGAAAGCCATTACTTTCAGCAAAAAACAAAATGGGATGTTTTGAGTTTGCAAAAAGGCATGTGGGAGACTCCCAAAATGTATGGAGGAAGGTGCTCTGGTCGGATAAGACTAAAATTGAACTCTTCGGCCATCAAAGAAAAGCTATGTCTGGCGCAAACCCAACACATCACATCACCCAAAGAACACCATCCACACAGTGAAACATGGTGGTGGCAGCATCATGCTGTGAGGATGTTTTTCAGCAGCCAGGACTTGGAAACTGGTCAGAGTTGAGGGAAAGATGGATGGTGCTAAATACAGGGATATTCGTGAGCAAAACCTGTACCACTCTGTGTGTGATTTGAGGTTCGGACAGAGGTTCACCTTCCAGCAGGAGAATGTCCCCAAACACACTGCTAAAGCCTAAACCTCAATCCCATATAAAATCTGTGGTCAGACTTAAAGATTGCTGTTCACAAGCGCAAACCATCCAACTTGAAGGAGCTGGAGCAGTTTTGCAAGGAGGAATTGGCAAAAATCCCAGTGGTAAGATGTGGCAAGCCCATAGAGACTTATCCAAAGTGGCTTGGTGTTGTGATTGCCCCAAAAGGTTATTTTGTCCTATTTGTTGTTTGCTTCACAATAAAAAAAAACAAAAAACATCTTCAATGTTGTGGGCATGTTCTGTAAATTAAATGAAGCAAATCCTCAAACAATCCATGTTAATTCCAGGCTGTGAGGCAACAAAAACACGAAAAATGCCAAGGGGGTAAATACTTTTGCACGGCACTGTATACCAGAGGTTAGTCTCCATGTTAAACATTTTCTTCTACTCAGCTACTAGTGAGTGCAGGATATGTTTATTATCTATATATTCACTCTTGTTGTTGAAAATGACACTTATTATTTTTTCTGCATTATTGTGCTTGGTTGGGGGGGTTACCAGTTCTTATTTTTTGGGGTTTGTTACCCTGATTGTTAGGACTTCATCTGGTCTTTCTCATACATTGTGTGTTGTGTCTGTACAGAGATAACAGTCACTTGGCTGTATTATGGTACATATTTGTATTACCCTGCCACAAATGACATCTGGGTCAGTTCTATAACTGCAAACATTGATTTAAGATATTTTTTCCCAAGTGCTACTCTATTCACTGCCTCAAGTTATGATATAGCCATGTGTTACTTAAGTAAGACATTGTCAGTGCACTGGGACAGTAATAGATTAATCTTACAATGTCTATTTTATATCTGGCATATGGTGATAAGGTTTAACAAACCCAGGATAATTGGTGGTAAATTTCTCTTTTTCTGGAATGTACTTGCCTCCTGAATTTTTCTGGAACATACTTTGTATCTGGAATTAATTTTCTGTCTGACATATAAGAAAAGACTACTTGCCCCCCTGTGATTTATTTTAATTTGTTAATACCCATTTGGAGACATGCTCTCCAGAACTAGACACATATCTAGGTGATGTTTAAATAGGGGTGATTATCTCTCATTTCAACAAATTCCATTTCCAAGGCCTTGACTTTCATATTCAATTCCCTTATCTCCTCCTGTGCATGAAACAACTGGCTAGATTAGACCCTTCCAGATTGCAGTCAATCTTTATCAGTGGTCAAGCCCAAATTGTACAATAGAGATTAGGAGAACCATTGCCAGGACCGCTAGCAAGGTCTCACCAGTTGTAGTAGAAAACAGAATTCTTTTTTATTTTTTGGGGGAAAAGATATATGTTAGATTTGATCTCTTATGTGTATCAATAAATAAAGAGGGATCATTTTAGGGAATAATGGATACGATAAATCTCAGACCTTGTAACAGATGTAGTAGAAATGTCTCTAACGGTATGTTTATGGAAAAAAATTGCATAACTAATAATAATAATGTCAGTAACCCACAAACGACAGGAGAAATGCCAGAGGGAACAATACAGTGTAGCTCTGCCCTCCAGTGGAATAACAAAGAATACATACCAGACTCGTACATAGCATCACTCTCAATACTTATTTTCCCTTCTGATAGTTTGAATGACCAATTGGAAATTATGGCTTATAAATAAAGTACATTAATGTAACAGACCCAAAGAACAAATAATAAAAACAAATTCTAAAGAATTACTTTGAAGGAAAATGTCATTGTATTCATCCCCACTGGTCTTCATACTTTAGAATTTGTGATAAAAGGAAATAGCAGTTTTTTGATCTTATACAAAAGACTATTTCACTTGAAATAATGCAGGTACCTAAAGTTGGTTGGAACACTTTAGTTATGTGCATGGCCTATTCACTTTGTAGTGAGTGTTATTTGAAAATATTCCTTTGTATAACAGGGTTTTTATAATTGGTGTCACACAAAATGCAGGGCCCCTTTGCAGAATATTAAAATAAACATTAACAAACTCACCCTGATGTCTGCTGAATCCCTTGAGTTTGCAAGCAGTTGCCTTTTAGAGTTAACACCCCTGGATATTACTTCTAGAATTAGCATAACATTCCTAATTTATTTTGGCCAATCACAGGTAGCTAATACATTTTAGTACGTTGTAACAATCTGCAGAAGGAAGCAGGGGGAGCCAGACACTGATCGGTAGATCTCTGCATTGAGCTGCTACGGGCTTGAAGGTTAGTAAAGGGATACAATCTGTACCAACATTCAGTATTTCTATGGGTAAGTTCGCTGTGCCTAAGTAAGCAGCTCTGGTTGTGTGGAAAACAAGTTTTATTTTTAAATAAAATAAATCTGTTTGCAGGGCGGAGGTTTCAGGGGTGCAGATGGTGCAGTGCACCAGGGCCTTCCTCTGGGGGGCCCAGCGCTGTGAATTTTTATTTTACATTTTTTTTGCACTTCATTTTTTTGTAATGTAGGGGCCCCCTAGACCCTTCACCCTGGCCCAACCCACCATGGACTCTCTGGGCCCCCTGGGCCTCCCTACACCTGCTTGGCTGCACAGCCCCCTGGCCAGAAATGTGTTTAAAAAAGAGCATTTCTACTGAAGCTCCAAGAGGTGGCAGTGTGGAACAGACCAGCAAGCTTGGAATGTGTTTCAGGGAAGAAGGTAAGAGAGCAAGGGCTGCAAAGTACAAGGGGGGTTTGTTCTGTGAGGGGGCAAAGGAGGTAGAGATGGGAGCTATGTGAGGTTGCCAGAGACCCCCCTCCCCCTCCCTTCCCCCCAGAGGATGTCTCTGGAAAGTGGAGTGCATGCGGACATACCGACGCTCGTGCGCATCTGAATACCGCGTCGTCATCAGGGCGCCGAGAACTGAGCTCTGATGACACTCTGCAAGGCAAGCAGGGTCTGCTTCTCATGTGCGAAGGTCGGGGTGCCAGATTAAACACATCTGTCTGGACTGACCCCTGTATCATGAACCCCTTAACTATACCATCCAGGGGCAGCTCACACAGCACCAGACAGGGGCAGCTCACACAGCACCAGACAGGGGCAGATCACACAGCACCAGACAGAAGAAGATCACACAGCACCAGACAGGGGCAGCTCACACAGCACCAGACAGGGGCAGCTCACACAGCACCAGGCTGGAGTGCTGTGTGAGCTGCCCCTGTCTGGTGCCCATAATCTGGCTATATCTCACTGGGCACCTGAGATTCTGTCATTTGTTATATACCCTGGATGGTATAGTTAAGGGGTGCATGATATAGGGGTCCAGGCAGAAGTGTTTAATCTGGCACCCTGAGCGCGAAGGACGTGCCACTGTGCATGCGTTTTGGTGCTGTGCTGCAGACGGAGAAACTTCATGCATTCAGGTGGCAAGGGAAGCAGCTAAAGAAAGGGATCATGGGTTTCTTGGTGATGGGAGCTACTATGGGGGTCTTGAGAAAGGGGTCTGAATTAATTGGTACCGTGGTAGCCCAGAGTAAAATCAATTTTTTCAACCCCCTCTGGTGGGGGAAAGTTTTTTTTTGCACCAGGACCCTCTATTCTCTAACTCTGCAACTAATGTGTGTTTCTGATATAAGCAGCATGTGTTAGACTAGAAAAAGGTAAAAACAGGGAAACTTAGATATACCTTTAATGTCCCACTATAAGTCAACAACAGTATTTTATAATATTTAATTGCCCAGTAATATAATGACCACCACATCCCCAAAAAACAGTAATTGGGAGAAGGTAAAATATTTATTTTACCAAATTTGTTTTTAAAAATGTGTATGGGTCGAGGTGTGATCCTTGACCTGTTTATAAAGATGATTGCACATCATAATACAAACAAAATATAATTTATATGTTTTAAAAATTACTCAAGGAATCAGAAATGCAGGGGAGGCTGTCTTCACTGCTGGCAAGCACGTTGCCAAATATCATAGGGGTTGTGCACATCCTCAGCCTTATTAAATTGCGATTCAGTAAATTTAAAAGGGCTCTAATTAAGCACATAGCATATTTTTTTTACAGACGTTTTTAGTTAGTGAACCTCTATCTAAAAGCAAGGTCTTCACTAACTTAAAACTTCTGGGGAAAAAATATGCTCTGTGTTTATATAGAGCCCTTTTAAATTTACTGAATCACAATTTAATAAGGCTGCCTGTATTTAAAAAGCAGCCACATCAAGTGTCTTATTATGCTTGGATGATTATATAATCATCATATTACATAATTTATTTAATTGATCACCCATGTGCCAACTTATGTGATTCATGAGTAAGCAGACAAAAGTTTTGTTTTGAAAGTAACAGACACACACTTACTGCATGGGAACGGATTCAGAAGATATTACACATTCAGTCGAATGTCTTCAAGGGTGTTCTTTTTCTAAACACTGATTTTTTTAAAATATATTAAGTATTTTAAAAGGTTACCCCATGATTCTTTTAATTTGGTTATATACAATACATTTATCTATAGCAACTCATTCTTGAGATATATACCCTTGTCTGCTCAGATCTCACATATCGCTCTAAAGTATAGTTTGTGGTACTTTTTTTTTTTTTTGATTCATGGACCTAACTACTTACTTACAAAGGGGAGATAATTTTTTCAACAAAACAAATACATTAACACAATGTCATACCTCCCATATTTTTAGGGACAGTCCTGGTTTTAATATAAAACTCTTTGTCCCTCTCACCCTCCCAAATGTCCTTCTTTTGAAGTGTCACTCCCACATTTATGGAGAAATCCCTGTAGCACAATCCCTTTTCTTTTCTGTGTAATTGATTTCCGTGTTAAGCAAATAATTTGAAAGATAATTGCTATTTGACTTTCCTAATGAAAAAGTCATCAAAGAAGTCAGTTTGTACTGAAAAGTGAAAACACACAGAAGCTCCCCTACTAAAGTTTAAACTGCTTCTGCACATGCAGCCTTACTTTGTAGTGCAAACATTTCCACGCTTAAGTAAATTTCCTCTACCAGAGTGTTGCATTTACATTGTCTGCCCATATATTTTCGTCTGCACATCACAGTAATTATTAACCCAATGTCTCCCTGATTTACCATTTTGTGTGACTAGAGGTTCCATGAGATTACTACAGGCTTTAAGGTCTTGAGGATCTATTGTGGGCTACCGGAGTAAAACTGTGAGGTCCACAGGAGCAATTTTCTGTGTGACATAGTATTCAATTAATATATTTGGATTCCAAAAAAAGATTTCATGACTGAATTCTTTTTTTTTAATTATCTTAACCTTCTCCTTGGAATGCTGACTAATTCACCTGATAGGTTTGTGTCAATACTGTATTGGCCCAAATATAAGCCACACCCGCATATAAACCGCACCCGCACCTGGGAAATTCAAGGGAAAAAAAGATAATATCTGATTATAAGCCGCACCCTTAAAATTGGAGAGAAACAGGCTTTCTAATCAGTATCTATGGTAACTTCTTTTGCGGGTTACAGGATGAAAATCATAGCTCACAAAACGTTGCAATCGCTAAAATCGCAAATCGCTATTCAATTGCTACAATTCCACAGGCACTCACACCCATAAACGGCAAATGTAATAGAAAATCCTACGGGTTCCAAATAGGACCCGCAAGTAGGTTAAATGTACCACCTTAAATGCAAACTAAAAATTAATACAACACTGTAGAATACGGGGAAAGCGATGAATGACATAAAATTAATTGCGCCACAGTCTCAAGCTGGCAATCATTTTTTTTAACGGCTGTGAATAAAAAACGCACCCGTAATTTCCACGCTCTGAAATCGGAAAAAAAGTGCGGCTTATATTCGGGCCAATACAGTATTTCTGCAGCTGTGGCATTGTCACTGTAAAGGAAAGCGAATGGGGTAGCGCATGAATGTGAAATATGCTTTTTGCTGGACAGCTTTAGAGTTAGAAACATTTTAAAAGCAATAGTGTTTGCTTTAGTACACTGATTTATAGGTTTGTTAGCTAATCTAATGGACAAAAAGGAATGGGAATGATCCAGTCCCTTTACTATATGCTTAATGATGGTAAATGGATTAAGAAAGTGCCAGATTAAGCAGCGAGCTAGGCAGAGGATGATCCAGCATTTTTGCACAGACCGGCTTTCATCTGGACAGTGGGTAATATGTAACCAGGTAGTTCTATTAGGTAACATCATGTGAGTGTAACTACTCATTTTATTAATTATACATGTAAAAATATATATTATGACACAAGGACCTGTGGTTGACTTTTGTTGTTTACTTTTAAGAAATATATTAACTCAGAAATCTGACTGATAAATGGCCAACTTGACTGTTTTATCAATGAATTTACATTTAAAAACATTTCTATATTTCAACAAAATAAGGACCACCATGTGATAGTTAGGCTATGTGCATAGATGAGAGATAGAGGGCAGCCTAAAATATGTATACTATCAAATAAAATGGCAGCATCACATATATAGTTGTCAGCAGTGTGGGTTGTCAAAAGTCCGAAGGCGCTGATTGCGAGCCACGCGATGAGCACCGAAGGCGCTCAGCACAAGGCTCGCAATGAGCGTCGAAGGATCTCGGAACACCTACAAAATTTATATCGCAACCAAACACCATTACCTGCCTTACAATCTTATTACTGTCATTTTTTGACGGGCACGTCGCTAGTGTTATATAATGCCTTGTTACAAATATGCATTAGTAAAACCAGAATACACTGTATACTGGCAACTTTATGATTGGCCATATAACAGGGTGACAAGATAATCTCTCTCTCTCTCTCTCCCCCTCTCTCTCTCTCTCTCTCCCTCACCCTCTCTCTCTTTCTTTCTCCCCCCCCCCCCTTAGGACTGCTAGGGAAAGGAGCAGTGTTAGGGCATAGGGAGAGAGGTTAAGGTCAAGGAAAATCAGAAATAGAGTGGACAAGTAGAGGTCAGAGAGAAAATATTAAAGGAGTGAGTGGACAAGATAAGGTAAAGAAGGCATTTTATAGAGTGAGATAGTACAATATTTGTCTATGTGTTAAACATCTTGATGGTAAGACAAGAGGCCAGTCATAAAAGTAGTCAATTTTTATATGTTTCTTGTCACAGTTCTATCTGCAACCCAAATCAATATCTTCTAAAGGATTAACATTGTCACATCTCTGTATAAGATCGTGCAACATAATTCTCAAAATACTGTGCTAGTGTCACATTAATATTTAATGAAATACATTAGGTTCCCTCTTATTAATCTGGGTCATGTTTTCTGGGTTACTGCTAATTAATAATGTCCTACAAACTCTAAAATAGTATGTGTCTATGTGAGTGTGTGTTTTGATACTTGGAGTAATAAGGCATGCCTTCTATGCTCTCCCATGTAGGGTATTTAGTTTGTAACTAGATTTTATACTATGATATTCCCTTTAAACAGTACAATCAACCTAAAGTATCTCACAAAAGTGAGTACACCCCTCACATTTTTGTAAATATTTTATTTCATGTGACAACACTGAAGAAATTACACTCTGCTACAATGTAAAGACAAAGTACTAAGTGTACAGCCTGTATAACAGTGTAAATTTGCTGTCCCCTCAAAATAACGCAACACACAGCCGTTAATGTCTAAAACGTTGGCAACAAAAGTGAGCACACCCCTAAGTGGAAATGCCCAAATTGGGCCCAAAGTCTCAATATTTTGTGTGGCCACCATTATTTTCCAGCACTGCCTCAACCCTCATGGGCATGGAGTTCACCAGAGCTTCACAGGTTGCATCTGGAGTCCTCTTCCACTCCTCTAGGATGACATCACTGATCTGGTGGATGTTAGAGACCTTGCACTCTCCCACCTTCCATATGAAGATGCCCCACAGATGTTCAATAGGGTTTATGTCTGGTGACATGCTTGGCCAGTCCATCACCTTTACATTCAGCTAAGTCTTTAGCAAGTCAGTGGTCATCTTGGAGGTGTGTTTGGGGTCGTTATCATGTTGGAATACTGCCCTGCGGCCCAGTCTCTGAAGGGAGGGGATCATTCTCTGCTTCAGTATGTCACAGTACATGTTGGCATTCATGGTTTCCTCAATGAACTGTAGCTCCCCAGTGCCAGCAGCACTCATGCAGGCCCAGACCATGACACTCCCACCACCAAAAGTATACATCTATACTGAGGAAAGGTAGTTGAAATAATCTTTAAATGACAGATAAACGGATAAGGCACAAAGAACACAAAAACACTGTTATGAGATGAAAACCCTCAGTTTGAACGTAAACAGCGATGCAGAGAGAGTGGAGGCAGCATCTGACATCATCAGGTAAATGCATATATGGGGAATCAACACAACATATTATAGAAAACATATATAGACATATGTGTATATATGTTTAGTCTGGGCCTGCATGAGTGCTGCTGGCCAAGGGCGACCTACAGTTCATTGAGGGAGCCAACGTGTACTGTGACATACTGAATCAGAGCATGATCCCCTCCCTTCGGAGACTGGGCCACAGGGTAGTATTCGACCATGATAACGACCCCAAAAACACCTCCGAGACGACCACTTCCTTGCTGAAGAAGCTGAAGGTAAAGGTGATGGACTGGCCAAGCATGTCACTAGACCTAAACCCTATTGAGCATCTGTGGGGCATCCTCAAATGGAAGGTGAGGGAGTGCAAGATTTCTAACATCCACCAGCTCTGTGATGTCATCATGGAGGAGTGGAAGAGGACTCCAGTGGCAACCTGTGAATGTCTGGTGAACTCCATGCCCATGAGGGTTGAGGCAGTACTGGAAAATAATGGTGGCCACACAAAATATCACCCCTTTTTTTGCCAATGGTTTAGTCATTAATGGCTGTGTGTTGAGTTTTTTGTTGGGACAGCAAATTTACACTGTTATACAGGCTGTACACTTCCTACTTTACATTGTAGCAGAGTGTCATTTCTTCAGTGTTGTCACATGAAAATATACAGTAAAATATTTACAAAAATGTGAGGGGTGTACTTACTTTTGTGAGATACTGTAAAAAATAGAAATGTGCTCTAAAAATTGATAATTGAAAAACACTTCAATCACCCAGCTGGGGAGAAGAACTAGGTACTCAATCAACCCTAGCTCTTCATAATGTCTAAATTTCATCTCTCCAGAAAGGGAAAATGTAAAATGATATGTTTCCTCGTTGAGAATATAATCATCTCCTCTTCTTAGTGAAATCTCCTGTATTTTCATTTCTAATCTGAAAGATGTCAAATGTGACCAATTTAGAGCCTGGGCGATACTTTGAAGGAAATGTGGGTTCACCCAGCTCAAAAGTTTTGCTGATATCAATACAGTGCATAGCTCTTTCCTCCATCTTTGAAGATTTAAGTGGCACTGGATCAGAGATAGTCTCCTAGCCATTTGAAGTTTCACATCTGTGTAAACTCAGGGTGGCTGCCAAATATCAATGACCCATGAACACTAGAATTTCAGATGTGCAAGTGAAACCTAGCATTGTAAAATAATTCAGTTGTTTTCTGTACAGTTGATAACTTAAAACAAGATGTCATATTGATGTAATGGATTTTTAATGTATGTGTTTTCTTTTGCCTAAACCAGTAAATGTTCTCATATCATTGAAATTTTTTTTGGCAATTTAGCACATTTGCAGCAGAATGCCACTGAGTGTAACTAAATGTTATTAAAAATAATTTAGTAAGTTTAACTCAGTTGACACATGATATTTTATTGTATTGAACCAATCCCATTGATCTTTCTATTTGACTTCTAATGTTATATACTACTCATCACTATGAGCATTTTCTTGCTGTGTGACTACCCCAAAGCAATAACATTTAGCAGTAAAAGATAATATGCGGTGGCAGATTTATTCATGACCATAAAAGAGAAAATTATTTTTTAAATTTTAAACTAATAAATTATGTTTAAATAACTTTGAAACTTTTCTTGTGCCTTTAAAAGCATAGTAGGTTGATGGGATATCTTGCTTTAAGTCATTGGTGTGCAACAGGTGGCCAAGGGACCTCATATGTCCTTCAGACACTTCCCATGTGGCTCCCTGTCTGAACAGTAGAGTGGGAGACCATGTTCCTCTTCAACAGTAGAGAGACCATTTTATCTCTTCACAACTAGAAAACTGCTCTCTCTTGCACTCCATACTTCTATTACCAATTCATTAATCTCTTAACCTCTCTCTCATGGTGAGATTTCCATTTTTGCTACATATAAAACATAAAGCTAAAAATAATTGTAAAAACCCTTTAAGGTCTCTTCTCTGATTACAAGTGAAATAGGTTGGCCATTGCTGTTATAGATGATCCTATGTGCAAACATCAAACTCCAGTATGTGTTGTCAAGGAGCTAGGGGGGACATGAATTTTAAAGTTTATATGAATATCTCTCATGGGTGAGAGGAGGTGAGGGGTGGCACTCTTAAGCCTTGGATCTGTCATAGCCCTCTATCTGATTCAATTTGTCCAAGGCATGTACCGTCACCACCTCCTGATACTGATAGGAAAAGACAGCATCAGGCTAAAGGATAACTGGCATTTCACAAGGAGCCATGTAAAGTAAATGCCACCAAAATAATATCATATTTTATTAAGAATTGGCTGCTATCAACAATGTCTGGAAGTCAGTGGCTGCTTCAATAATTTTCATTGAGTCCTGTTCCTCAACAGGAAAACTTCCACTCCAAGAGCCAAGTGCAATTTTTTATTTTAAAACATTGGTTAATTAAGATAAAGATGCTAAGGTACCCTCTATTTTTGTAATTATTTTCAAACTTTAATTGTAAATATATTAAAAAAAGTGCACTAAAAAAGGATCATAGAACAAAACTTCAATCCCCAAGCTGTAGAGTAAAACTAAATAGTGAATCAGCGCTAGCTCTTCATAATGTTTGAGGATCTTGTGATTGCAAGAATTAAGAAAAACAAGGTTTCTTAGAAATGAAAAACAAACAATTAAGAGTTAACCAGCAGGAGAGCTCCTAGTATTGATGGTGTTACTTGGTGGTAGATTACTAATTTAAATTACTGTGAATCTTACATTTACAATAGACAAAGGCAACATTACTTTGCTTTACTTTGAACTCATTTATATATATACCTGCTTCTGGGAATACACATTTTGTGTCTCAATTAATGTTTCTGCTCTTTCAGTTAATTCTATTGACAAGTAACCACAAGTTTTTGCATATTGTGTATCTGGTAAATATTCAAAGAAGCAATTAACCAGTACTAGAAATCAAAATACTTTCCTTTTACACATTTTCTCACTTTTGGTAGAGAAGCATGTCTCAACCAGAGACATAATGATATGTCATCGGAAGAAGAGCCCCTCAGGTCAGAAGGTGCCTTGCACATTACCGAGGAAGAGCAGAGAGCAAGTACATGTAGCACTAGATCTAATAAAGTGGTTGGGCCAAAGCCAAAAGGACACCCAACTGCAGATGTGTCGGGAGGGGAAAGAAAAGTCCAGTGCTGCAAAGAACAATTTAGTATAGGAACCTGGAATATTAGAACTATGAACCAAGACAAACTAAATGTGGTCAAGAATGAGATGATAAGGTTAAAGATTGATATCCTGGGAATTATTGAACTTAAATCAGACAAACACCAGATCTTTTACTGTGGTTCGGAATCCCGCAGAAGAAATGAAGTTGCCCTCATAGTCAATCAAAGCAGTGCTCGGTTACAATCAAATACATGACAGAATGATTTCAATTTGAATTCAAGGCAAGCCATTTAACATCACGTGATCCAAGTCTTTGTTCCAACCAACTGCATTCAAAAGATGGGAAAAGCATGTCGGGTCCTTAGAATGTACCCTGTATTAACCGATTGGGAAGAAGGGACTTCGAGGAGGGGGGTTCTTTTGGTCAAACCCCACCACTTCAACCCATTTTTCAAATGAATTAAAGATTGAAAATGTCTGCCTTTACGTATGTATATATACACAACTGTATTTAGTCAGTTAAGATATGCAAAGATTCACAGTATAACATTTTCCCATCATAAACTGACTAGGCCTTCCCTTTTTCCTTTTTTAGTTATTAAAGTTTCCTGAATCATAGTTAACATTTCAATTTAAACAACGTAACTGAAAGAAAAGAAATAATAAAAATAACAAGAAGAGAAAAAATAAATAAAAATAAATAAATAAAAAAAAAAACATGGAAAGAAAGAACAATAACACAAGATGAAACATCTAATGAGCACAAATTAAATATAGAACACAATAGTTATTATATTAGCTAGCTAAAGCCTTAGCACAGAGTATAAGGCAAATCTAAAATAGCCGCCCCTAAAAGTGCTCAACACATACCTCATTAATGACACCCCAGTACAACTTACATTCACCTCTACCGTACAGCTGAGAGATTTCTGGGCCCCCCCCCCCCCCCTTCCGGCTCCTCCATCAGATCTCCTTTGTCGAAGTGTAGATATTGTATTATATTATATAGTATTATACTAAAGGGATGCTAAATGAAGATGCTAACCAGGGTTCCCAAATTGCCTGAAATTGAGGAATGTTGTCCAAAATAATACAAGTTAATCGCTCATTAATAAGTAGGTAATTGATCTTTCTAATTACCTTTTTAAAATTGAGAGTCTCTTTCTTCCAGTTACTGGCTATGTGTGTCTTAGTAGCTAACGCCATTAATTGGTATAGTTTATTCTGAGCTTGAGATAAATCAGTTACATGAATCCCCAGTAGACAAGACTCCATCGAGGGCGCAACTACCTTGTGAAAAAGTGTGGAGGCTAACTGGGCTAGTTGCCCCCATAATTTCTGGGTGGATGGACATGACCACCATATCTAAATATGATCCCCTATGTTTTGGCATCCCCTAAAACATTTGTTGCTTTCTGACGGCTTAAATTTCTGTAGTTTGTCGGGCGTACAGTAACTCTATGCAAGACTTTGATGGACGTCTCTAATAAAGCAGAATTAAGAGAGCCTCTAGAGAGATTGGAACAGGATTCTGTCTATTTAGCCCAGTCCCACTCCACCCCAAGATCTCTCTCCCACAGTACAAAATATCTGGGTTTTTGGTCACCAGTGGAATTAAGAAAGGTATCGTACAGTGAGCCCAGAACCCCTTTGGTGAGGGGTAAGTTTTTGCATATAACAGACATCCAGGAGGCCCTAGGATGTCCAAGTTCTCTTGAACTCTTACTGACCCAGCTCCTAATTTTCAAGTAATTATAAAATTCTGTGACCGGCAAGTCATGGGTTGTGCAGAATTGGTCATAAGTCAGCAAGCTATCATTCAAAAACCAGCTCCCTATACGGTCCAAATTTCTAGAGGTCCACCAGAATTTAGAAGTGTCGTTCGAGTCTGCCATAATTTGTGGAAAAGACATGACTGACATCAGTGGGGACAATCCTGGGGCAAGTAGCCGCCTGGAGTTGAAGTTGGCCCACCCCCACGCATGAAGAGTTTGTGAAATCATGGGATTTTGATGAGTTGTGAAGGGAGCTAATACTTTGGGGATCCATTTCAGCTTATCCCAGCTATGTGGATACATTTGCTGGTTTTCCATGAAAACCCAGGCTGGTTGATGTGTTGTAGAGTGTGCTCTGGGAAGATGGGCCAATTGAGCGGCTTTAAGATAAAGCCTTAAATTTGGTCAAGCAAGTCCACCTCTATTTTTCATGTCTGAACATCACCCGCCTGGAGATACGAGGGTGTTTATTTCCCCATATAAACCTAAATATGGTATTCTGGAACTTATCTAGGTCTGTTAGTGAAACTGGAGTGGGAATGGTCCTAAAGAGATACAGGACTTTGGGTAGAATGGTCATTTTAGTAGCTGCTATGCGACCCGTCCAAGATATGTTAAAATTCGTCCACTTCTGCATGTCTTCGGTCAAAGATTTGTATATAGGCGGGAACTTAACCTTATATAAGTCGGTTATGTTAGATGTAAGTTTTACTCCTAGATATTTTACATGCCGTGTGTGCCAGAAAAAGTTATAGTCAGATTTGAGAGAGTCAATCTCAGATTGTACCATACCCAACCCCAGCGCCTCCGTTTTCTCTACATTTAGTTTGAGACCTGAAACATTACTAAATTCTTTTATGATTGACATAAGTGCTGGGATAGATTGAAGGGGCTTGGTCAAGGTGCATAATATATCGTCAGCAAAAAGAGAGCATTTAAAATGCTGGTGGCCCACTGGAATCCCAAATATGCCTGAGTGACATCTAATTGCCTGTGCAAGGGGTTCCATGGCAAGTGCAAATAGCAGAGGTGATAGTGGACACCGTTGCCGGGTCCATCTTTGAATTTGAATTTTTGCCCTGTGCTCTCCTGGCAGCTTCAGGTTTGCAGTTGGGGAGTTGTAGTAACTCCTTAGTAAGTTAACGAAGCGTCCCCTAAATCCAAACTTTTCAAGTATTTTGTACAAATACGGCCACTCCACCGTATCAAAAGCCTTCTCAATATCTAGAGCTAGTAGACACATTGGAGTGTGAGATTTATGTGCTAGATACTGAGAATTTATTACCCTCCTAACATTGTCCCCTGCTTCTCTTGGATAGTAGATTTAACTTCCTCTTGGGACACCTGCACATTCAAGTCAGCCAAGTGACTATCCGATATTATAGGAAGATCCTGTGAGCTGAGAAAAGAGTGTATATCTGACTCACTGCATTGAGATTGGGAAGCGTATATCTGTTGATAAAAATTTTGGAACGCCTTTTTAATGTCATTAGGACTATATGAGATTTGACCATCAGTCATCCTAATTTGAGTTTGGAAAATGTATTGTTAAGCCTTCTAGCTAGCAGAGAGTCTGGCTTATTTGCCTTCCAGTAATATAGATGTTTTGTCCTTCTCATCGCCTGCTCAGTGCGATGTGACAGTATGCCATCTAATTCTAACCTGGTTTTATCTATTAGCTTACGTCCCGCTGGAGAGGGATTTTGTTGGTTTAATCCTTCTAGCCTATTTAATGTCGCTGTTAGGTCTGCCTCCTTTTGCCTAAGGATTTTTCTTTGGATGGAGGCCAGCTTAATACAGGTTCCCCTGATGTAGGCCTTATGGGCGACCCAGAGCCAGCCGGCTCCAGTCTCAGGAGAGACATTGGCCTCAAAAAATATATTTATGTCTTTGGCTATTGATTCCATGCTACTTGGATTGGATAGTAGGAACTCATTCATCTTCCAAGTGTAGGGGGTTCGTAAATTAGAGCCCAAGTCTAATTCAATAAGTACCAGGGCGTGATCCGACCAGGCCAGGGGACAATCTCGGATTTTAAGATAGAATCATATAGTGAGGAGCTCGTAAGGAGAGTATCAATCCGGGAGTAAGTCAAGTGGGTTGGAGAAAAAAATGTATATTCTCTACCCCCTGGGTAGAGCCCCCTCCAGGCATCAACCAACCCCAATCTGTTGAGCAAAAGCTTAATCCGTTTTATTTTTTTGGTGAATCTAAACTAGAGAGTGTCCCTGATCTGTCCAGGGTCGGGTCTAAAGTAAGATTTAGGTCCCCCCCCATTATCAGATTTCCCAGGTCCTGAGTTTCAATTCTCTTCAATAAGGAGATCAAAACTGCATAAGGAGAAGTTGTA
Organism: Discoglossus pictus; assembly: GCA_027410445.1. Taxonomy (NCBI): domain Eukaryota; kingdom Metazoa; phylum Chordata; class Amphibia; order Anura; family Alytidae; genus Discoglossus; species Discoglossus pictus. The sequence goes on from CM050165.1 coordinate 354,328,327, forward strand.
GGAGAGTACAGCGAGACCAGTGTAGTCCTAACCCCCCCAATAGTGCCAGTCACCATAACATAGTTACCCTCCCCGTCTATCTTTGTACTCTCTATCTGGAAAGGGAAGTTTTTATGTAGAAGAATTGCACAGCCCGCTCTCTTAGGGGGGAGGGTGGCCAGAAAATAGGTGGGGTATTCCTTGTGCAAAAATGTAGGTTTATTATCCTTGCAAAGTGTGTTTCCTGCATAAAGATAACTGAGGGTTTATGTTTTTTATAGAATGTGAAGGCTTTCCTCCTTTTAAAGGGGGAGTTGAATCCCTTCACATTATGGGTTATCATAGTATACTTAGAGGTAGCCATTTAAAGGTAGAAGTAAGGCCCTAGCTGTGTTTGTCGTTACCTGGTAGCTGTCCCCATGACGAGCAAGATGGAGGGAAGCCCGGAAAGCCAACCTCTGCCAAGGGAGTCGGTCTGCAATTGACTGGGTAGTCATCCTGTCGTTAAGTAAAGATTTAAATGCAAAAGAAGAGAGGATTAGCTCTAAGCCAGTGAGGTAGAAACAGTTAAATAAGCAGATAAACAGCATCAAGTTAGCAGTTAGCAGTTCTCTAAGGCTACAACTACAAAGTATTTGAACTAAGAACATGAAGAAACAATCAATTTTCACTAGTGTTCTTCCTCCAAGACTCTAAGCAAGGAGGAGGAATCGTCCACATAAGGTGGGGAAACAATCCAGCAAGCTATACGAATAATGATAAACTTATATCTTAAACTACATAAACACTTGAATCAAAGCTTAAGGCAGGTTGACATCTAACATTCTACTTAGCAATGGATGATACTTTGTAAAAGTCCACTCTGAAGAGGATCTAATCTGGGTGTGAACTCGTCCTCGGGTCGGCCAGTTGACTAACATCCCCTGCGTAGGTCTTGTGTCCAGCACATTGACGACCTGCACTGTCCAGAAGATGTTTCATTAGCCCCTGAGGAGAGGCTTGTTTACTGTGGACTTGGGCTGCCACCAGCGTCCACTGCCTCTTAGGGATAGGTGGTTGAGATTGCTCTTGCCGTGGTTCCTGCGTTTCCCCAGAGTAAAGATGCAAGCGGTACAGCGCCGATAAGCAGTCCTCCAGTGTGCGGGTGGTGTAAGTTGTGCCCTTGAAGTTGAAGGACAGGGCAAATGAAAAGTTCCAACGGTACTGAATTTTATGGTGGAGCAGAATTGTAAGAGCAGGTTTCATTAGCCTCCGTTTATTAAGGGTGTCAGGAGACAGGTCAGCGTAGATCTGCAAAGGGGAGTTGTCCGTGCCCTTAACAATAGATAGCTTCCTTGTAGCCGAGAGTAGAGTGTCTCTAGCTTGCTGCCTCAAGAATCTGGCAATGACATCTTTCGGAGCATCCGGGCTCCTTGTACCTCCCAAAGCTCTATGGGCTTGCTCGATTTCCCACATGCTTTCAGCCTGATCGGGGAGAATTGCAGCAATAGTGTCTCTCAGGTATTGAGTTAGATCTTGTATGGCTCTCAGGATGCCGCGGATACGAATGTTGTGGCGGCGAGACCGGTTTTCTAGATCCTCTATCTTATCTGTAAGTTCTGAAACCTGGAATGTGTTTTGGGCTATCGATGCCCTGTCCTTTTCCTGAGCCTCCGCCAGTTGATCCGTCATCTCTTCCAGGATCTGGGTACGTTGTCCCAATTCCCTCAGATCCTGTCGTAGGGGTTCGATCGCCTTTGCTAAGAGTCGTTCAATCGTAGCCACTGACTTGGCTGACAGGTCCATTTGCTGGCGGGCTTCCTTGGACCGCCCTTCCTGGTCCGAATCTTCTGAGTGTTCAGAGAGAGAGAGAGTCTGCCAAGGGTGGGCGCTGAGTTGATCATGGTGGAAAGTGATCCTGTATACCCTTAGCAGGGGTAGCCCGCTTGGATTTCCGCATCTTGACGGTGAAGTTGAAAGAGTCGGTGAGATCCCCGCTATTAAATCAATATGGAGAATGTGGAAGACTGATGCGGTGAATGCTGGGCCTGATAATCTACTACATCCGTTTGGGAAAGTTTGCCAGTTCCATAGATGTAATTAAGATGTCTGCTTGTTGTATCGCCGGATTATGCCCCCATTTAGCTCTTAGCCCATGATAGGGCTGTGTCCCTAAGTCAAGTCCAGCAGTTGTCAGGGCCTCCTCGAGCGGTCTCTACATGGCGATAAGAGTTAGGATTGCCATAAAATTCCAGGGGTACTGCAGCAGCTTATAGAGACAGACTTAGTGATCGTGGCTTTTCAGGCGCTGTTTGGGGTAGGGCAAGGTAATGCTAAACTCTGCGTGCAGCATGCGTCGGCTTGTATACCAGCTCTATACTCAATGAGAGTGCTGCATTCACCTGCTTGTTATTCACATATAGCCAAAGTCTTGCTTCAGTACTCCAAGTTGCCACCGGGTGACAGTGCAGATGTAGATATGCAAACAGTCCATGTATCTGCTATATAGACAGAATGCACTTACACAATAATCTCAAAGGAACTTATGAAGTCATTAATCCTGCGTATTCTTTTGAATAAATGTAAAGATAGTATTCAACAGTGCATGTGGACTCTGTCTCAGTTGCAGTATAAAAACAGGAGTTCCTGATATACAGGGAGATCCCAAGATCACAAGTTGTCTGATGCACAGTCCACTTAAGAGAATTAGGGTAGGGAAGGCACACTTTCCCTGGTACCCTTATGCTGGGTCTAAATGCCTCTTTTCTCCCTTCCTAGGCAAGAAGGGGTAAAGCAGTAGGGTGCTAGCAGGGGTGCCTGTTGCCAGGTGAGAAGGCTATATTGCCCTCCCTGTTGCAGTTGAGATGGCTGCTGCTGGTATTGCCTGGGCTAGCACTCCAAGATGGCTGCTCCGCCAAGTCTTTGCCACCATTAGGCCTGCCTCCCCTTCTGTCTCCCCGCTCCTACCTTGCCCATGGGCTCCCCAACAGGATAATAGGCCTCCAGGCAGTTTCAGGCATGTAGGGGTTAGTGTGCTGGTTAATGTGATGCCACGGTCCCCGCCGGACCGCGGGGGGCAGCTCCCGCCCCCTCGCCCCATCACTTCACCTCCTGCGACAGTCTCCTTCTCGCTGTAATAGGAGCAGGACCGGAGCTCCCTCTCTCATTCTTCTTTAGCCCCGAGCACCCTGGGTCGGGGGGTCCGCTGGATGCTGCGTCAGGTGTTGCGGCGGCTTCCTAGGCCCTTGTAGGCCTGAAGCCTCGTGGCTCCCGGATTCGTGCCCCGACCCCCACTTGTGGCACATCAAACTGCTCCTCTATAAGAGCAGATGGGGTAGGGATCGTGTAGGCATAGATTGGGTTAGTATTTCGCCCAAAAATATCACTTTTAAGGGCTCTTTTAGGCAGAGCTCCTTCTTGGCACAACTGCTCAGTATGCCCGGTAGCCACGCCCCCCCATGTTACATTTTTTTAATCTTGCATTAATAATAAAGATTATGCTTTGGTGGCTTATTATTTACTTAAAATTGGAACCTTTAATATCATTGCATTTTTTAATCTTTCATAAAAAATTTAAAATAATTTATATAATGTTTCACACGCCACTAAGTATGTTGTGGAATTATTTCCTACAGTATTAATGTGTTTTGTTCTCGTATCAGTGTGGTTAATATTGAATATTATTTTCATAAATCATTGAATATGAATTTTATTAATGATCCACTTATACTTAAACTATCTGGTCTAGTTGGAGCACTACAGTGGTCCTTTAATTTCCAGTTTATAAGTAATTTACCCATCACATGTAATGTAATTCACCTTATCCACAGCAGTGTTTTTGAGCTATAGATAAATAAATTCTGAACACTTTAAATCATGTTACATTAGTCTATATTTACATTTTTAACATTTTTAAATACATTGCAGATTTCATAAAAATATAGATCACTGAAATATAGAATTAGCACATTTTATGACTTGAAATACAGCTCAGTTATATACAGTATAGATAGGTCTCTGAAATGCAGTGAATGACAGGCAGAGTGTTATTTCAATGATGTGTCCCTTTCTCCAATTGAAGGAAACTACCTGCCTTATGATGTCATGGAGGCGACCAGCTGTCAACAGCAGTATCCCATTGCTTGTTCAACTCTTATGCAGCACTTCATTAACACTTAATTAGTACAGAAGGGTTTTTTAGGAGATCTTAATTAAGTCTGCTCATAATCTCAGTGTTTTTTTTTTGCACAAAAGTAATAATTAGCATTTAAAAAAAATAAAAAGGTTCCAAAAAAGTAATTATAATTTATTGGAATTATGAAATAATTGATATGATTAGGATTTCAACTCAGTAATAAGGTTTGTAAAATAGCAATACATTTAAAGTAGCTGTTAGAATATTTATATAACTAGCATAAACAGTAGGATCAGTAATGTTTATAAATTATCTTTGATAAACCACCTGCATTCAGTTTTAAAATGAAAAGAGTGATCCTGCCCCAAAATATCAGGCAATTCATCCCTGAGCAGAAGAAACAGGAAACCCCAGACAGCCTTTTTTGGGCCTCACAAGTGAGGTCTAGTTGTATTTCCTAAGGCACAGTGAACAAGACATCCAATGTCTAGAACCCCCAATGACCCTTGTGGAGGTCATACCCCAAAGGTAATTTGCATATAGACAAAAAAAAAAGTTAGAGGAACTTAGTCTTAGAATAATCCAATTCAAATGGGTTTGATCAATAAGAGAGCAGTCTCTTTTTGGTTACTTTTGCCCTTCTCAGGAAAGAAATATCCTTTAGCATATTAGTCAGGTGTCACTTAAGAGTGAAATATCAGGCAATTCTTCCAAGAACAAGAGAAATATCAAAACCCAGAGTGCATTTCGGCCTTTTTGGACCTTGTATGTATGGGGTTTGTGTTTTTTCCTGTTTACAGAAGAATTGCCTCATATTACGGGGCAGGATCACTCTTTTGAGTGATATGCTACAGAATATTATTTCCCTGTGAAGGGCGCAAGTGAGCAAAAAGAGACTGCTCTCTGAGTGGGTTACTATGCCCATAGAACAAACCCATTGGTTTAGTTTGTTCAAGGAATGAGCTCCTCTGACAGTTTTGTATAGTGTACAAGTAGTCATCTTTCTTAATTTAAGTAAAGTGTCATTGATCTGTCTTGCACACCAGACCCTTGTACAGGAGGTCTGGACTGAGAGTTAATTAACCAACAATATAGAATGTCAATGATTTCTTTATTGGTTTTCCAAAGTCTTTGGTAGCATATTTCTCTTTTAGTCAGTTCTGGGCTTTGTCATGTATACTGAGTGGCAGGTCTTGGTTGTTAATGAGAAAAAGGAGTACTCTGATTATACCATTCCAGTCTAGTATTTGATTTTAGAGAAAGGTTGTTTGCATCACTATAAGAGTGACCGCAAGGGTAGACTGTTGAATATTGTAGTGTTAGTTGTAGAACTCATTTAATGCATGTTTTTCATGCTGATTAACTATTTTGAAGATGTTTGTGGCTGTATGATATAATTCTAGGTATAGTACACCTAAGCCACATCACATTTATGTAGGTAAACCACCTTTCTCCTTAAATTTGATTTCATTTTGATGACAACTGAAAAGATTATAATTATGTTTATGGTTTAGTTAGATATTGCCTGGTAGGGTTTATAAGGTAACATTTGGAAAACATAAGAGTTCTGGGAAAAGATTCATTTAAGCTGATCGGAAACTCCCCATTCAGGATAACATTTTGTTGTTTTTTGTAAAGGGTTGGGTATAAGGTGTAAAGTGTATCCCTAGGACAAGCTTGTTGTATATACAAGTTGTGATTGAGATCTTCCCATTTTGAAGGACTAACTTTGAATATTGGAAACGTATCCTAATATCTGTAATTCAGTCATAAGGATGGTGATCATATGTTGAGGGTTAATATCATTATTGAAAAATGCTAGTTTGTATTTGTGTGACTGTACCGTGATGCCAGAGATCACAGGGTTGTTTTATAGTATTGCTACTAGTATTTCATGGCTGGAAGTGTAGTGCATCACATATAGACTAAAAATGTTCTAGATTGCAAAGTTGGCCCCCATGATCAATAAAAGGTAACCAACTGGTGACCAGAACAAAAAGGTTGAGAGCTAGTGTCTTATTGAACATGTAAACCAGTTGCATATAAGATATAGTATGTATTGCTGCTGTATTTTAGCCATGTGAACCTACTATACATGAGCTCCTTCTATAAATAATTTTGGCATTGCGGTACAGAAGTAACGTTAGTGAAAATAAACTATACAGCCATGCTGGTTATTAGCTTTATGGTTCTGTAGTATATCAAATTTGCAGGCTTGCTGATTTTAAAGGACCAATGCAGTTAAAGAAAAATAACATTATGCAGTGAATTATACATTTTATTGAGCAATGTAATTTCTCTGTTATTCTATATAACTTTATATCTTTATAAGTAGCATTTAGGTTTTGGCTCCAAGGCTTAATTCTGTGTCAGATACATTTGCAGAATGTTTTATACAATACTTCAGTACACTGAACTAGGTTATATGATGCATATTTAAACAAAATATGCTATGATATTTATAAAACAAGATGGGGAAAACACACCCTTGGTATTTTTGCAACCCAGCACATCAACAAAATTTCTACTTAGGAGTAGAATTGAATTACATCACTGTACACAGAAAGCAAGATGCAGTATTATAATTTATATAATATATCAAATAATAATAATAATAATTAATTAAAAATACTATCACAAATATATTTGTTAGCAGGCGAGCCAGCTACAGCCGTTGCTCACGCTTGCAAGCACGCGTAGTGAGCTGAGGGCCGCTGCTCGCGCAGCGAGCCGCGGCGTCCTCGCTTTGCGAGGGCCTCAGTTGCTGGTGTGCGGCTCTCGCAAGCTTCACGTCGTAACGCAAAAAACGTACGAGACACGTTACCACACATTATAAATCGGCCGCAACCCGCGAACATGAAAAAATAAAAAACACAATAAATACACACAACACATACATAAAAATCTTACCTACAGCAAGAGGCAGCATCCAGGACCTCAAAAAGGCAAGTTACACCTTCATTTAACTCAAAATAAAAGAGTTTAGACACTAAAAAAAATTCTCTATGCGAGAGAAAAAATGGCCGCCGAACAAAACGAAAACGAGGCTACAGCACTCTAAACACGCAAAACTTGCTTTTTGAGGTCCTGGATGCTCCCTCTTGCTGTAGGTAAGCTTTTTATGTATGCGTTGTTTGTATTTATTATGTTTCTAATTTTTTCATGTTTGCGGGTTGCGGACGATTTTTGGGAGGTCGTAATGTGTGGTAACGTGTCTCATATGTTTTTTACGTTACAACGTGAAGTTTGCGAGGGCCTCAGTTGCTGGCATGGAGCGCCGAAAGCGCCGCAACCCGCGAATATGAAAAAATTAAAAACACAATAAATACACACAACACATACATAAAAAGCTTACCTACAGCAAGAGGAAGCATCCAGGACCTCAACAAATGAAGTTACACCTTCATTTAACTCAAAATAAAAGAGTTTAGACACTAAAAATGTCTCTAAGCGAGAGAAAAAATGGCCGCTGAACAAAACGAGGCTACAGCACTCTAAACACGCAAAACACCACAACAAACTCGCAAAACACCACAAAAGACCTACGGATATTCCGCTAAGACGCATACCAGACATTACCCGCCATTTTACGACAATGCGGAAGTACACAACTACGCTAACGGTTTTGTCTCGCACACTATTACACTGCACACATTCAGCACGCTTACACAGCAGCTCCACACCACTAATGCTGCAGCAACATGAAAACAGATTGTCAGCTCTTCATCACAATGCTTCCTGTATATATTACTTGAAAAAATAGGTAAAGTATATTCATTTATTAATGTATTATTTATTTCATTATTATATACCAAACAGCATTAGCTCACTTTTACTCACAATTTTATTGCCGTCATTTTTGACGGGCAATTCGCTAGTATACCTAATTGCAGGTTACAGAGGATACAACATGGACACAGGTGGTATCACTGCACAAATGATAATGCACAGGTTCCCAGGAATGTGAATCCTAACCTACCAGATCAGTGTTAAGTCACAAAGAAAACGTAAGTGTATAAATGCTTCACTCTCTTACCACATCTGCATATTGAGAGACTGCAGAACTTTTTTAACTATTTTAAAGAAACACTGTTATAACAGGTTGGTTCACCTTAAAGAGTATGGAAAATTGGCCATACTTTGTATTAGCTGTTTTTCTCTACAGAAAATAATTTCTGAGATATACAGGACTGTTTGTGGTGCTCTTGTATGCTAATATGTGGCTCACTATGCTAATGTGCATTTCAGAGTGCTTCATAAGGGCCAAGGAGTGGATCTAACTGCATGATAACACTGGGGGGAATTGCTTTGCCACCACAGAGACACACAAGGAGACAATGATACTAATTAGCACATCCACAAAGCTAATTAGTATTCAGTGCCAATTAATAAAGTTCAAACAATGCTAAATATTTTAGGAATGATTTGATTTAGGATTACATGGCTAATCTGAACAAATAGCCAGTTTTCCAATAGCTTCAGAAAATTGAGTCAGGGGTGACAGAATCCCTTTAAACCATATTTATGAAGTTTGTATGGTATAGATGAATTCAAACATTTAAAAGTGTTTAATCAGTTATAGGTTAAATAAATAAATATATAAATAAATTCAGCCACGTAGTGCGCAACTCATTTAGATACTTAATAAACTAAAAAAATGTTTTATACATTTTTTAAATGCTATTTTATGGATACGAAGCCTGGTTGGACTTAGTAAAACAGTCTGCGCTCCGGAATGGTCTTAGCCTAATACAACCAAGGTAGCATCCAAAGCTGCAGGGGCTCTCAGTTCTATTTGCCTATGAAGGGTCCCTGTCCTTCTAAGTACTAAAGCTTCTCAAAATCTTGAATGTGTTTCGTATTTACAAATAAATTCAAATATGATTTGTATATGGATCTTATCCACGCTTTCCTCGGCTGGTGCTGTGCCGCCTCCTCAAAGTACACTGTTTACGTCAGTGTCTAGAATGAACTATAACAAAAAAGGAGGGGGAGAGAAGACGCATAAGCCCCTAGTGCAGTTCAATAGGTACTCTTTAGGTTTATAAAAGTCACTGGATTTTGATATGACTCTCACCTGGACAGAACTCAGACAATATGAGGTAAGAATTTCACATGGAAATCAACAAAACCTTTATTTGATAACATCCAACTGCTTGTCTCTTCTTCTCGCTTTAATCGTCACTGGGAGTCTCGTAGGTACACTTGTCAATTGTCAGTATGCTATGTATATATTATTAAATTTGTACCGTTGAATACACCCCTGTTACAATATATCTATTATGTAAGATACAGTAATGGTGTGATAAAATGAGAACTCAAAAGTTGGGAACTGTAAAAATTCCACTCAAGACTATATATCTCAAATAAATTTGAGATCTTTAATTTCTTCAGTAATTATAAAAAGTTTAAAACATATATACATATATATATATATATATATATATATATATATATATATATATATATATATATATATATATCATATATATAGTTGTCAGCAGCAAAAAATGTTGCTAACGCGGATGTCATCGAGGGGGCGTGGTTATAATGACAATGGGGGCGGAGCCTAAACCCTAATCTTAACAGAAGCTGGTGGCCATTTGCATTTGAGAGAAAGACAGCAAAGTAAGAGAGAGAGAAGGAGGGAAAGAGGTACAGAGTGAGAGACAGGTACAGAGAGAGTGAGAGAGACCGGGACAGAGAGAGAGACCAGGACAGAGAGAGAGACGGGTACAGAGAGGGAGGGGTACAAAGAGAGAGAGAATTACAGAGCAAGAGCGAACACAGAGAGAGAGGTTGCACAAAGACAGTGTGCACAGACAGAGCGCAGAGAGGGAGAGTGCACAGATAGAAAGCAGAGAGAGCGCACAGAGATTGACAAAGAGAGGGAGGGGTACAGAGACATTGCACACAGAGCGCAGACAGAGAGAGAGAGTGCATACAGACAGTGTACACACAGAGATCGGCAGACAGTGAGAGTACACACATACAGCGCACACAAAGAGCGAGAGAGAGAGTGAGAAGGAGTGCACAGACAGAGAGAGAGGGACACACAGAGAGTGCACACATTGAGAGAGCGCACTCATAGCGCAACCGAGATCGACACAGAGAGGGAGGGGTACAGAGAGAGTGCACACACAGCCAGCTCACATAAAGAGTGAGAGAAAGCACACAGAGTGCACAGAAAGAGAGTGCAATGACAGCAAGCAGAGAGAGTGCACAGACAGAGAGAGCTCACAGAGAGAGAGTGCACAGAGAGCAGAGACAGGGAGTGCACAGAAAGAGAGTGCACACACAGAGAGCGTACAGAGAACAACACAGAGAGGGAGGGGTCCAAAGAGAGAGAGTGCACACAGCCAGCGTCCATACAAACAGCGAGAGAGAAAGGGCAGAGAGAACGCACAGTGAGAGAGAGTGTACAGAAAGAGAGAACACACAGAGATCGACACAGAGAGAGAGGGTTACAGAGTGAGAGAGTGCTCACAGAGGGAGAGCACACACAGACAGCGCACACATTCAGCGAGAGAGCACACAGACAGAGTGCACAGAGACAGAGAGTGCACAGAGAGAGAGCACACACAGAGAGAGAGATTGCAGAGACAGAAAGTGCACAGAGAGAGAGATTGCAGGGACAGAAAGTGCACAGAGAGAGAGATTGCAGCGACAGAAAGCGCACAGAGAGAATGTAAAGAGCACAGAGAGAGTGTGCACAGAGAGAGAAAGTGCAGAGAGAAAGAGCGCACTAGGAGTGAGACAGGTCAGAGAGAAAGAAATGAGAGCGAGACACACAAGACAGAGAGAGACAAGGGCCATACGTGAGGGCCATACGTGACTGGCTTGAGGGGGGAGGCGCAAAATGGCTTAAGAGTTGCAAGCCTCAAATTGTTACGGATTTAACAGCCTCCATTTTTTTCAAGCCCATAACTCGGAAGCCGCTGGGAGACCACCAAAAGACGCCAATTAAGTAAACATTTTACTTACAACCTTACACACAGCACAGGGGGAGAGGCAGGGAGCCTGTAAGTGAGGTTGCAAGCTAATTTGATATTTAACTGGTTGGATTTCCAAAGCCTGCAAATGGTTTCACACCTGTAAATCCAAACTGGAGCACAAATGAGTGAGAGGGGGGAGAAAGGGAGAGGGTGGGAAGAGACACAAAGGTGAGAGAGGGGGTAGAGGGTGTAAAGAGACACAGTGGAGGGAGTGGGGTGGGATGGGAAGAGACACAGGGGAGGGAGATAAGGGAGGGAAAAAAAACAGGGGAGGAAGAGAGGGTAAAAAGACAAGGTAGGGAGAGAGTAGGGAGAGGCTCACAATGAGCGCCGAAGGTGCTCATTGCAAGGCCCCGAAAGTTGCGGGTTGGCCGACGACGGCATTGCGAGGCAAAGCCACTCATTGCTGGACTCATCGCAAGGCCCGGAAAGTAGAGGGGGAGAGGCCTGCAATGAGTGGCAAAGTCGCTCATCGAGAGGCCCGCAAGTTAGAGGGGGGAAAACCTTGCATTGTGTGGCAAACAGCATTGCCAGGTTTCAAATTTTATTGCCGTCATTTTTGACGGGCAAGTTGCTAGTATATATATATACTCAAGTATAAGCCAAGTTTTTCAGCCCTTTTTTTAAGGCGGAAAAGGGCCCCCTCGACTTATACTCGAGTCAACCTGTGTCTCTTCCCCCCCCCGTGTCTCTCCACCCCCGTGTCTCTTCCCCTCTCTCCCTCTCCTGTGTCTCTTTCCCCCTCTCTCCCTCGTGTCTCTTTCCCTCTCCCTCCCTTATCATCCTCCTCATCCTCCTTCCTCAACCCCCCTCCTTATCCTCAACCCCCCTCCTCAACCTCAACCCCCCTCCTCATCTTCAACCCACTCCTCAACTCCCCTCCTCATCCTCAACCCCCCTCCTCAATCTCAACCCCCCTCCTCAAACTCAACCCCCATCCTCAACCCCCCACCTCACTTTTCCCTTTTCTAATTACCCCCCTCTCCCTTCCCCTCACTTACCTTATATCAGCAGATGCTCCTCCGCTCTTCTGCGCGTCTTCTGGCTGCGTCGGGACCTGCATATGCTAATGATGTGACGTCACATGCGCGTCACGTCATTAGCATTGGCCGGGTCCCGACGCAGCCGGTAGATGCGCAGAGGAGCGGAGGAGCAGCTGCTGATGGAAGGTAAGTGAGGGGAAAGGGAGAGGGGGAGGTAATTGGAAAGGGGTAAAGTAAGGAGGGGGGTTGAGGGTTGAGGATGAGGAGGGGGGTTGAGGATGAGGAGGGGAGTTGAGAATGAGGAGGGCGGTTGAGGAGGGGGGTTGCGAATGAGAAGGGGGGTTGAGGATGAGGGTTGAAGAGGGAGATTGAGGTTGAGGAGGGGGTTGAGGATGAGGATGGGGGTTGAGGAGGGGTTTAGGATGAGGAGGGGGTTGAGGAGAGAGGTTGAGGGAGGGGGGTTGAGGGACGCTTGAGGATGAGAAGGGGGGTTGAGGAGAGAGGTTGAGGAGAGAGGATGAGGAGGGGGGTTGAGGAGAGAGGATGAGGAGGGAGGATGAGGAGGGGGCTTGAGGATGAGAAGGGAGGATGAGGAGGGGGGTTGAGGATGAGAAGGGAGGATGAGGAGGGGGGTTGAGGGAGGGTGAAATGGAGGGGAGCGAAAGAGACTCGAGGGAGACGGGGGAAAGAGACACAGGGATGGGAGACGGGGGAAGAGACACAGGGAAGAGAGAGGGGGAAGAGACACAGGGGAGGGAGGGGTAAGAGACACAGGGTAGGGAGAGGGGGGAAGAGACACAGGGGAGGGAGAGGAGGGGAAGAGACACAGGGGAGGGAAAGGGGAGGATAGACACAGGGGAGGGACAGGGGGGAAGAGACACAGGAGAGAGATGGGGACACAAGAAAGGAGCACAGAGGGCACACAAGAGGGGCAAAAAAACGGCTTATTCTTGGGTCAGCTTTTACTTGAGTATATATGGTATATATATATATATATATATATATATAATATATGGTATATATATATATATATATATATATATATATATATATATATATATATATATATATAGTTCTCAGCAGCTCAACCATGCGAAAATCCGTTGCAGGACGCTCCTTGCGCTGGCAGGGTCCATACGACCCTGTATGACTTCGGCAGGGAGAGCCGAAGGTGCTCACTGCGCTGGTGGACATGAGCACCATAGGCGCTCATCCCTACGACCCCGTACGACTTAGGCAGGGAGCCCCAAAGGCGCTCACTGTGCTGGTGGTGACGAGCGCCATAGGCGCTCCTCACTATGACCCCGCACGACTTGCACATCATACCTACAACCCATGGAACTACACATTAACACAAAACTCAAGTACACAATTCACAGTGCGTAACATTACCATTACAAAATGCGGAACTACACAGCTTAACAAACGGTTTCCCCTCGCGCACGCAGCCTATTTACACTACACACTGCACACATTGCTGACACTTACACCTCGGCTCACCAACAGTGCAAATCTATATTGTATGCTGCAGGAACATCAAAACAGATTGTTAGCTCTTCAGCATATTGCTTCCTGCATATATTAATTACAAATAAGTAAAATATATTATATTTTATATATTAATTGCAAATTAATTAATTAACATTACAAAATACTTAGACACAAAAAGATAACACAATAAACGCATTAAAAAAATATTTTTTTTAAATGTATTTATTTATTATTATTTATTTATTTATTTAGCTGATATTTGTAACCATGGAGATTAGAAAGCTACTGGCGTCACCATGGCAACAGAGACTCACAGAGCTGTAGATAGATGTCATCCACACAGGACGTCGCATAATGATGTCACTGATGTGCTTCAGTGGGAGGGGTATAAATAGACAAAGTAAGTTAGGACTACCATTTCTACCTGAACACAAGTATATAGGGTAAGTGAGCTATTTTTTTTGAAGTGCACATATAAGAGATACACCTATATAAATACTTTCTTACCTGCCCGATGCTGCACTCCACTTCCTGGGTTGAGGAGGGGCCTCAGCAGGCCAGAGGGCTGAGGGGGGCCACAGAGGCCCTGTGGGGGCCACAGAAGTCTGCGCAAGGGCCACAGGGGCCAGCAGGAATTGAAGGGGAAAGATGGAGCCGAGGAAGGCCACAGGGGGCAGCTGGAGGCCGCATAGGTCTGCGAGTAGCCACAGGTGGCTGAGTGGGAACACAGGGGGCTGAGGGAGGCTGCAGAGGTCCACAAGGGGCAACACGGGGGAAGTGGGGGGTCACAGTGGGCCAAAAGGGGCCCACAGGGGATCCACGGGAGGTTCGCGAGGGCCATAAGGGCTGAGAGGGCTACAGTGCCCGCAGTGGGTACAGGGGGCCCAGGGAAGGTCTGCGGGGGCCATAAGGGGCAGTGGGCACTGCCCTATATACTTGTGTGCCTATTGCCTCTGCAGGACAATAAGGACCATAAGGGATCGCAGGGGACATACGGGAGGTCCAAAGGCCCATAAGGGGCGTTGGGGCCACGGGGGAAATGGGGGGTCATAGGGACTCCAGGGAGCCAGAGGGTATCATGAAGACCACAGGGGCCAATAGAGGGCCACAAAGGGCCCATGGGGGACCATAGAGGACCTGTAGAGGCCACAGAGGTCCTGCAGGGGCCACGGGGGGGGGGGGGGGGGTCGGCGTGGAGGCCACATTAGGGCCCCTGGGGCCTGCAGGGCTGAGGGAGGTCCGCCGGGAGCCCTCAGAGGCCAGGGGCCTCTGTGCCTTGCACCGTCTGCACCAGCAGTAGCTCCGCCTCTGCCATTACCTGTATCTTTCATAATAGATATGTTGGACCAGGGGTGTGTCAAAACTGTGTATTCAACGGTACAAATGTAATACTATATTGGTCCGAATATAAGCCACACTTTCATATAAGCTGCGCCTGAAAAATTCAAGGGGAAAAAATAGAAAAAAGATAGTATTCGAATATAAGACGCACCCTTAAAATTGGAGAGAAAAAGACAAAGTCAATTAGATTCAGGGAATAAAATAGTGATTTTATTTTACCATATACGGTATCTAGTATTTGGAAAACATTATACGGTAACTCCTTAGGCAGGTTGTCAACATCAACAGAAAGTTAAGGTAACATCAAACATAAGGTAATAAGTAAGGTAACAAGGAAACTTTTTACTTAGATCAGGTAACACATTTTAGTGTAATTGGCCTATTCACAGTCATCACTGGTGTCACTACTGACTTCGTCACCAGTATTCACCTCATCACTGTCAGTGTTTTCTTAACAAGTTGTCCTCACTACCATCCAATGCATTTGACACGCAGCATTTTTGAACCCCCTGATGATGGACTTAGATGATATACTTGACCATGAAGTGAGAATCCATTGGTACAGAAGTGTCACTGACGGCTTCTTTATCTTGCCAGATGGTGTAAGAGCATGATCCCCTTCCCGAAGCCAATCTGAATATTGCTTGTGGCTTGTTCACAATGACATCAAGCACTTGTAGCTTTGAAGTCATGCCACCTGGTATAACGACGAGGTCTGTCTTCTGTGCAGCAACTTTATTCTTCACTTCAGGAGTGAGATGACCCTTAAAAGCATCTAAGACTAGCATGGCTCTCTTAGCGAGCAGTGCTCCAGGTCTGCAATTCCAAACTACAGACAGCCAGTCAACCATCAGTTCCATCGTCATCCAGCCATTTTCCTGGCAACAAATCACTAAGCCCTCAGGAATGTTTTCTTTGTGCAAAGATGTTCGCTTCAGAATAACATAAGGGAGTTACTTTCCTCCGTCAGAAGTAACAGCTAACATCACCGTTATTCTGATTTTTTCATTGCTGGTTGTTCTTAAGGTGACACTTTTTGCCCCTTTCTGGTTTACTGTCTTATTGCTAGGCAATTGGATGACATACCGCTGAAAACTAGTCAGTTTCTCCTCAAAATCTGCTGGCAGTTTCTGTGCCAATGAAGTGCTTCGTCGAAGAGCGAGGCCCTTTCTCTGCATAAAACGGCACCAACCAATGCTCGCATGGAATTCCCTCTTATATAGGTTTTTGCAAATTCTAAGGCCTTCAGCTGGATTACTTCACATGAAATAGGCATCCCATCCTTTCTATGTTTTTTTCCAGCCTCTCTGTTGCTTGTTGTATTTGCATAATTAACAACTGCCAGTTTGAAACTTGCATCATAACTACGCCTTATTCCTAAGCTTGTTGATGCTTTTCTCTCCAAGTGATCAGCCATTGCAAGAAACATGCTTTCTAATATGTACTGTAACTTCTTTTGCAGGTTACAGGCCTTACAGGATGTTCGAGTCACTTCAACCGGAAGGTGAGAGAAGCGTTTGAAGGCAGAGAGGAAGCTTCTATCTGCACAATAGTAATTTGGCAAATACAACGCTCTCATTAGGATTAATGCAAAGCACATTAGTTTACAAGGGCACTAACTGCCAAGGCAGAAATTGCCAACGACAGGTTAAGTAAAGAAAATGGAAGCCTGTAGTAAAGAATAATTGCATATAAAAGTGAAAATGTAAGGACTGTGTTTATTTAAATTTCTGTATTTTTCAGTTACTGATTTATTTTCGAGAGATACGTTGTGATTCTGTAAATGCAGTGTAACAAGTATGAAGACTCAATTTCCAGCCCAGGTATTCCTGCCACTAAGCCTTTGATCTTTCAAGCCCATAAGTGTTACAATCGCAAATCGCTATTCAATTACTACAATTCCTCAAGCCCGCAAATGTTTTCACACCCGTAAATTGCAAATATGGAAGACAATCCTACGAGTACCAGATAGGACTCTCAAGGGGGTTAAACGCCTGATTATAGCACTGTAAATGCAAATAAAAAATCAATACTGCACTTTCAAAGATGTGTGAAGCGATGAAAGACAATATAATTAACTAGCGACTTGCCCGTCAAAAAATGACGGTCAATAAAATGTAAATGTTGTGAAATTTATTTGCAACACAAAATGAGTCTACTACATTTGTTCCTTTTTTGTTTCTAAAAAGAAATACACATTTCTTTTTTTAACTTTTAATTTTTTGTAAGTTTCAACTTATATTTCATAATCATTTTTTTTTTTAAAAACAATATAATAATATCTTACTTTTAATGCATACATATTGTACTTTTTAATGCATACATATTGTAAAGTGTAACATGAAATTTTGTAACAGGCAACTTGTATATTATACAATCTTTCAACCTTCTTTTAACAATACTAACACTTTTAAATAGATATTTATCACTTAGTAACTGCAGACTATATTAACTTAGAGTAAGTACATTTTGTTACAAATAATTTTTTTTTTTTTATTTGTAACATTTTTGTTAAACTCTCGTTAAACTAAATTAGCATTGAATTCAGAGGAAGGCAAACAATAAAAACCCCCATTCAAACTTTTGCAATTGTATCTTAGAGGGAAAAAAATTAATTCCTTCCTGACCCCATTAACTGGCGATCGGATTACTCCCTGAATCAATACTTTTCCAAATCTTATGAAATGATTCAACTACATAGTAACAATACATGTTTGCCTATAACATATCTCTTTAACAAACAGTTTTTAAACTTTTTTTTTGTGGGACCAATCATATGAACATGAAACTTGTAACCCATTTCAATATGTTTAAGGATGTTTAAGTTTTTTTTTTATTTTCTGTTTGTCTTTTATGCAAATATCACATAGCGTTTCCAAAGTGAAATAGTGGTCCCCTATTTAAAGAGTCCCAGAGTACTTACATTTTGTACTGGAAGTCAAACCACTGTTCTCTATGGATTTTTTTGTCCATTGTATATAGTTTGTTCTTGAAATGTTGTTTTTGTGCAATAATATTGAGTACCTTAAAATGTTGTCATAGAAATGAAACTACTCTACTCTATGTTTACAACACCTCATAGTACACAATGTTTTTTGTGTAAACGCATCCATCGTCTAATAAATGACCCTGACTTTCATTTTCGTCAACAGTCACTTTAATTTCGTTTGGATTGGTGCACCTTGAAAAAGCAACATAGAGTTGTCCATGTGCAAAAACTGGTTCCTTTAAAAAAATCCCAACAGACTTAAAAGTTTGGCCTTGTGATTTATTGATGGTCATGGCAAATGCCATGATAACTGGAAACTGTCTCCTTTGAAGGACAAAAGGCAAACCACTCTCGCTTGGAGCTAAATCAATTCTTGGTATAAAAACTCGGTCACCTCTATGGGTCCCAGTTATAATTTCTGCATGTATAAAATGATCTTTTAACTCATGCACAATTAATCTGGTGCCATTACAAAGTCCTTTTTTTGGATTCATATTTCGCAATAACATGACAATTGCACCTTTTTTCAATTGTAAAATATGTGGTGGCATTCCAGATGGTGTTAAGGAATTAATAAATTCGATACTAAAATTCGATTCACTCTCTTTATCATCAGCCAGAACTGAATCTGCACTGTAATAATTCTTCTGTGGTGCATTGATGTATTTTAAAATTTCATTATTTACATTCAAGGCATCAATATTTTTTGATGTTAATATCACTTTGTTTGCAATGTCTGAGTAATCCTCGTTATTAAGAGTGTTTAGAAATATGGCTGATATCAGTGATTCGTTGCAAACCATTTCTGATGGAATTTCAATAGTATCATTTGGTAAATGCTGTATTTCTGGATGTTTTCCTTCTCCGATTTTAATAAGCCAATCATTGAATTCATTTTGGCCTTCAGATCTCATATTTAATTCTAATTTGAGATGTGTAAATATTTGCCACAGTTTACTGGTCTTGATACATGTTTCAATGATCTCTGTTCTATTTCCGTGTGGCACAACAGGTAATGTTTGCCGAAAATCTCCTCCTAACAGCATCACCTTTCCACCAAATGGCAACTTATTATCCATCACTTCTTTTAAGAATCTGTCAATACATTGCAGTGCGTGACATGACATCATTGTTGCCTCATCTATGATAATTAGTTTCGTTAGTTTAAATTTTTTTGCTTGTATAGAATTGAGTCGAATATCTGACACTGATGTTTCCAAAATGGGAACTGGCAGCTTAAATCCACTATGAACAGTTCTACCACCATCTAACAAAAGTGCAGCAATTCCAGTTGTTGCAAATGGCATAGCTATCTGACTGTGTGATCGAATATAACTCATCAAACAATTGTAAAGATAAGTTTTTCCAGATCCACCTGGGCCGTCTAGATAGAAATACCGGTCTTTGACCATTTCATCATCTGTAGCATTTGTGATGGCCTGAAATGCTTCTAACTGTTTAGTATTTAATGTTGCCAGTTTTTCTTGTGTTTTTTGTTTTTGTAGCTCAGTGTCATAATCATCAAAATTAATGTCATCTATAAGTCCTGGATCCGGTAAATTAAAACTTGAACAATTTAATCCATGAGCAAACAATATTTCTTGAATTTCCAACAATGTTTTTAACAGAGCGATTGGTTCTCTGTAACGTTTCAAGAAGTCTTCTGACATGTTTAATTTAAATGTTTCCCACAAAGTGAAAGCATCAGGTACATTGCAAAATATGCATATGAATGCAAATTGTTGTCTCATTTGCTTTGGCATTTGACATAGCGCTGCTTCTTCCAGACACCTCTCCCATTCTGTATCATCAGCTATGAAATTTTGCTGTCTTGCAGCTAATAGGAATGTATCATAAACGATGTCATTGACTGTACGTAAATGCTCAAAACTCTGTGCACCGGGAACATGTAGCAGAAGTAATCTTAAGCTGAAACGTTCAATATCCCTTGGACTGACGGTATAAATGCGTGGTATAATTTTTTGTGCATCTCTTCTTCGTTCTTTCCATTGACCATTTACAAATACATAGTAATATGGTATCTCTATGTATAAAAATTGTCTGGCCTGCGTATCCTGACAGTTTAATTTAAACCATGCTATAAGTGTGGTATCTCTGTCTTCACTTTGACATAATGCAAGTCTTTCATTTCCTTGAGTAAAGCAAACCATCTGACTTTGAGGCAAATGTACAGCTAAGCGATAGATAGCATGTGACCGATCATGCATCTCAAATTTCAAAAGGCGCCACATTGCTTCAGGAGCACTAACATAGCGAGCATCTAAATAATTTGATAGTTCATCGTGTACAATTGGATTTTCGTTTTCATTTACAGCACCTTGTACAACAACAGTAGCTGCGTCATATCCTTTGTATATATATTTATACACATACTTAATTGATTTAATCGAAGTGCAAGCTTCTACATTGATGTGTGCATTGTACTTGATGAGCAAATGTGGATTGTATGGAACAACAAATCTATTATCAACCTTTTGGCCCCGGATAATAGCTGTTTCTCCTTGTGTTCTTTTATACAAAGGATATCCATCACAATTAGCATAAGTTTGCATTTGAAATTGTTTTGGGAATTCTTTTGTACATTTTTTATTTTCCATACATGGTGAATTAGGATTCATCTCTCCACATGGGCCATGAATCATTCTATGTGTAACAATCTCCCAAAGTTTTGTATATTTTTCTTGGTCTGGCAATTCGGCAGAAATGACTGAATCCACTCTCTCTGCAGTTTTCAACTTATCTTTTTCCTGCAGTATTAAAAGTATGTGAGCATGTGGCAGTCCTCTCTTTTGAAATTCAATAGTGTAAACAAATGCCATACATTGTCCAAATAATTTTGCTTTAGTGATATCATGTATTAATGAATTCAGTTTGATTTTAAATACTCTTGCCACTAAATCTGGTCGGTCAGATGTAGTTTGTCCCAAATACAAATTTTCCTTGATCTCTGGCCATTGGGGATTACACGTGAATGTAATAAATAAATCTGGTTTTCCAAATTTTGTGACAATAGCCATGGCATCATTATACCTTTCTCGCATATTGCGAGGAGATCCTTGGAAAGTTGATGGCAAAATAATTGCTCTTCCAGCTGGAATGTCTCTGTTTGCAGCTATTTCAGCCACATAATCCATTAATCCACAATACTGTTCAACTCGTAATTTTTTTTGTTGAAATTTAATGAAATTTAAATTATTGGCTTCAACTTGTAGATATGAATCAATAATCCATTGTTGAGTGAGTTTGCCTCCATGTAAAATTGGATTAAAGCAGTCACGGATAGCAGTTTGTGCAACTTTATATTCCAGCATTGAAACATTAGATCTAATGCGAAGTTTAGTATTGGGATAAGTTTCCAATTTTAATTTTGGTTCCCATCCAGGTTCACCATTTGGAAAGAAAATGGGATATGTCATTGGATCTAAATTACAACTTAATATATTGATGTTGATAAATGGTTGTTCTTCATTGCGTGGATATATTCTAATATCACGCTGAAAAGGTGGTTCACCATCCTCATTTTTAAACACCATAGCAACCTCATTTACTGTCGGTAAATTATATCTTCTTTGATCAGTGTTGCGATCTCTTTTTAACACCATATTTACTCTTGGTATAGGCAATAGATGTCTTTCAGCATGTTCCTGTTGTTCTTTTTCCAGCTGTGCTAATTGTTTGTATGCTTTACTATATGGGTTGTTTTGCATAATTTTATCCAGCTGTTCAAAGACTATGCGCAAACACTGTCTATTTTCTGGTAGTGTCATTCTTTGTTCCACAGCTTCCATCGTATCCAAGACATACAACTGTGCAAATTTCCTTGGCTCTCCTTCTTGTGGGTGTAAATGTGAAGTTCGGTGGTATATTTGACCTTGAATTTTGAAACAATAAGGACCATGTCCTGGTACATTTTCTGCTAAAGTTGCACCCATTGAAGCAAATGAAATTGCACTGTTATAAGACCTGATGTTTTGTTTGAAATTATTATAATTTTGAAATGTTGGATCACTCATAATACATTCTAAATAATATGGAAATGGATGTCTTAGTGGAAGTTTCACCTTTCCTTTCTGACAGCAACTAATGAAATTTCCATCAGTAGGTCTTTCCTTTATGAAATGATAGGCCCCACAAAACTGACAAAGCACATTAAGTAACCCACAATAATGAGTATCTACATGTACTGCAGTATTGAACACATTGTCATGCATTTTTTCCACATATATATCAAACCCACTTTCTATATGTACATTGTTGTCATGTGTGTCTACATTTAAGTCATTCTGCACAATAGAATCATTAGACACTGGTTCACATAGATGTTTTTTTTTACTTTTCCTTTTTTTTGCAAGGCCCAACAGACTCACTTTTGGCTTTCTTAGCAATCTTTCTTTTATTTAAAAGTCTCTGTTGATCTTCTTCTCTCAAGCGTTGTGAAGTTTCTGGTGTATGAGCATCTCTCCACCTTTGCTTCCTTTCCCTTGCCAATCTTCTTTTGCGTTCCATTTTGTCTTCTCCATTATCTTCCATTTTTTAATCTGTAATAGTCAATATAAATATTAATTAGTCTTTATTCTTATTTTTGTGTACATATGTCTTTTTACTTTTTGGACTGTTACATTAAAGTTGATGAATAAACGTTATCCTTGTTTCCAATGAAATAAATGAAACCATTTTTCAAATTATTTTATTGACATATATTAAATTGGTAATAACTGGACATATATATTTATTATATCAATTATTCATCTTTCAATTCATTTTAAATCCTTCTTGATTCACTTCACTGCATAAATTTTTTTTTTTTTTTTGGCAAGTGCTTCTTCGTTTTGTTAAATGTTTGTATTGCTTCGTATTGTCTATTCAACTTTCCATAATTTTTTTTAACATATGCTGTTTTGATGTGTCAGGACCAAATTAAATATTTACCTGCAAAGACGGTCTTGATGTTGTTCAAAGGCTGCAAACGTCACACTGTGTGTTTATTCACTTTCCTTGATCAATAATCTGTAATTTAAATTTTACAATCTTTGTATTATTTCACTTCACCCATATCATGAAATAAACATCAATC
Source organism: Discoglossus pictus (assembly GCA_027410445.1). Lineage (NCBI taxonomy): Eukaryota > Metazoa > Chordata > Amphibia > Anura > Alytidae > Discoglossus > Discoglossus pictus. The sequence continues at coordinate 354,351,314 of CM050165.1, forward strand.
AAGAGACATATATTTTTATTCCTTAAAAACCTGAAAGCAAATTCTTTAATATGTTCCTATAATAATCTAATACAAAACTGTTTTTGATATTACTCATTATTAATAATTAATTCATTAAATAAAGTGCATTATGAATGTTATTTTTAATTCTTTCACACAGGTAAGCACAATATCTAACGAATTAATTACTAATGTAATATACATTATTAATTAATAATTATATTTAATGTACATTATTAATTAATGCAGAATATATAAGCAATTATTAATTTAATGTACATTATTAATTAAATTTAAACTGAAAACATAAACATGAGTCTATCTGAGAATTAAATTATTAAAATCATGTACATTCTTAATTAATGAATCAATGTGTTTGTTTTCTGCACATTCTTAAACGCTAACATTTTTGATATTACTGTTTAGTAATAATTAATTAATTGTAGAAAGTACATTATAAACGTTATTTACAATTCTTTTACACAGGTAATTACAATATCCAATTAATTAGTAATGTAATCTACAATTAATTAATGTTCAATATATAACCAATTAATTTGTAATAGAATGTACATTATTAATTAATAATTAAATTTAATGTACATTATTTATTAATTCATGAATAAATGTGTTTCTTTTTTATGGACATTCTTAAACGCAAACTCACTTTTATATTAATGCTTAATTCATTAATTATTTAATGTACATTATCAATAGTATTGTCAATTGTTTCACACAGTTAAGCTCAATATTATATTTCTGTTAATGAAATAATGTACATTAATTTAATAGTTAATTGGTTATATTTTATTGATTATTAATTCTTAATTAAATAAAATACATTATGAATATTATTTACAATGTTTCACACATTTAAGCACAATATATAATCAATTAATTATTAATTTAATGTACATTATTAATTAATAATTCAATGTAATGTACATTAATAATTAATGCACAATACATAACCAATTATTAATTTAATGTACATAATTGTCCTTATTAAGTAACTAATAATATAGTAATTAATTAATGATACTTCTTAAAATGTACCTTTTGTAATTCAATGTTCCTGAATCAGTATCCTGAAGAGCTATCAATCTCTTTCGATTTTCCAGCATCCGAAAATGTCCAGTCACACTGTCATCACCTCAGGAAAAGGTGTCAGTAATGTGTCAATTGTGCCCTATATATAGGTTTTTGCGCGAGCCAAATGCATTGTTTTCGGCGGGAAATACGGGTGCGCGAGGGAAATGCATTGTTTTCGGTGGGAAATACGCTGTTGCTCGAGACCAATGTGTTGTTTTCGGCGGGAAATCGGAGTCGGCGCGAGGCAAAGGCGGGAAATCGTAGTCGGCGCGAGGCAAAGGCGGGAAATCGTAGTCAGCGCGAGGCAAAGGCGGGAAATCGGAGTCTACGCGAGACAAAGGCGGGAACTCCGTGTTAATCCGGAAATGTGTGGTGTGCATCTTATCGGATTTTCCGTAAGTGTTTTCCGTGGCTATAGTGCTGTAGCCTCGTTTTCGTTTTGTTCGGCCGCCATTTTTTCTCTCGCTTATTTTTTTTAAAGTGTCTAAACTCTTTTATTTTGCTTTAAATGAAGGCGATAGTTTTTGTTTTGAGGTCCAGGATGCTTCCTCTTGCTGTCGGTAACTTTTTTATTTATGTGTTCTGTGTATTTAGTGTGTTTTATCTTTTTTCTTGTCCGCGGGTTGCGTCCGATTTTTGCGATGTCGTAATGTGTCTTATACGCCGTCACGGATTATCCGTAATGTGTCTACGCCTTTTTTTTCGGCCGCCATTTTTTCTGTCGCTTATTTTTTTTTTTGTGTTTACATTTTTGTATTTTAAGGTAAATCAATGTGTAACTCGCTTTCTGCAGGTCGTGGATGCTCCCTCTTGCTATCGGTTAGGTTTTTATGTATGTGGTGTGTGTAGTTATTGTTAATTTTAATTTTTATGATAGGCGGTTTGCGGCCGTATTTTTTTTACTACGTTTTAACGGCTCGCCTCGCTACGCGAGGCTCGCCTGCAATGAGCGCCTGCGGCGCTCATTGCCAAAGTGCTGATAGGCGGTTTGCGGCCGTATTTTTTTACTACGTTTTAACGGCTCGCCTCGCTACGCGAGGCTCGCCTGCAATGAGCGCCTGCGGCGCTCATTGCCAAAGTGCTGATAGGCGGTTTGCGGCCGTATTTTTTTACTACGTTTTAACGGCTCGCCTCGCTACGCGAGGCTCGCCTGCAATGAGCGCCTGCGGCGCTCATTGCCAAAGTGCAACGGTTTAACGGCTCGCCTCGCTTCGCGAGGCTCGCCGGGCGATGAGCGCCTGCGGCGCTCATCGCTAAGCCCGCTAAAGTTCTACGGGTTAACGGCTCGCCTCGCTTCGCGAGGCTCGCCGGGCGATGAGCGCCTGCGGCGCTCATCGCTAAGCCCGCTATTCGTACGGACCACGCAAACAGCGTGACGACGACTCGTAGCAGGACAATTATAATATGTGATTGCACAAGCTCGCAAATCTGCAATTAAAAATAACAAAATTTACATTTTATTTCCTTTTTATATTAATCTCAGAAATCAAGGAGTTAACACATATCAGGGCACCCACATGGACTAGAACATTTCCTTCATTCTTTATTATTATTTTAAACATTGCCGGATTGCGAGTCCGATCGCATATCGGAACTCTAAACTCTAAGTGATTGACGTTTAACCTTCATGTTTTAATCATGTCATGATGACGGTCTCGTTTACGATTGTCTTTTTCTAAAACGGTATTTACAACCATGCTTAATTGATCATAATCATGCTCTGACATGCTAGTAGGGTTAAGGATTTCGGCCAGGTAGCTACAGGCTTGATCAATTGAATCGCTCTGTAACAATTGCAAATTTCAAGCCCACTTACGGCTTAAGGCTGGTCTAATGTAAACTGCAGGCTTGCAATTGAATAGGGGCCTCAGTCTCTCGCAGGAGATGCCTTTCACATGTCATTTTCTTTCAATTAGTTAATGTTATATCATTATCATTTCTGCAATGTAGCCACACTTATGTATCTGAATGTGCACCTAATCAACATAGGGTTTCATGTGCAATATACCCATAGTTATGAATCATGTTAAAAAGCCTAACATTTAATATTTAATATAATATATTTTTTAAATACTGTCATTATATCTATTTCATATTTGATTTTCATTTTTAACAAATCTGAGTAGAATATGTTTAAACCTTTGTCAACTGCCCATACAGGAAAATTGATCAAAATGTGACGCTGCCCGCTAAGGATGTCAAACTATCACACTAATCAGGAGAACACCCTAGAAATGTTACTAACCTCAACGTGTTTCCATTCTCATACTGTGGGCATACAGCATAATAGGCAAAAATAATAATATTCCCAGGATTTACTCCTGATTGGCGGAGTAAGCAATGACAGTTTTGACATCATCATTAGCTCATGTTTCTGCCCATGCTTTGTGTATGGGCAGTTTAAGGTAAAAAAAAAAAATTTCGCAACATTCTCTCTTAAAGGGACTCTATGAGCCCAATACTTTTTTACGTTATTCTAAAGAACATAAAAAACTTACTATGCATAGCATTTTTTGTAAAGTAAGTCATTACAAAGAAACTCAGCATTGTTTTGTATTATTATACAAACAAGTCGCTGAGTGCAATGTGATATGCTAACACTGTATTCATATTTATTATGTTGTGCCAAAACACATATGAAATGTTATCCTGCATGGACCCCGATACTATTCACTCCCCCACACCTTTTAAGCACTCTGTGCTGCACTTTAGCATAAAATACTAATTCTATATAGCACATATTCAATGATCTTTAAGAACTGTTCCTCACACATTACCTTTAAGATTTGTGATTTTTGGTATACGTTCTAACAGGTTAAAAATGAAAATAAACTGATTACAGAGTTTCCTTAAAGCCCAAACAGCATATTAAACTGTACCAAATGTATAACTAATAAATACTTACTAGATGGCTTCACAATAGCATGCTCTTCAGAACCTATAAAGTCATGTTAAACAGACTGTCCTTATGATGTGGTGACCTTCCTTTATTTAGTTAGCTAAAAAATCATAAAGGTTAAACTAAAGCTTTTTGATATAGGGTGTGCTGAGTCCAAAAATGTTTTGAAAAATTTCACAGACCTGGCCGACCTCAAAGTGTGCCCACAAATGGCCAAATTTCTCAGGTGGCCTCTGTGACCTGCAGAAGCCCCTCATTATATGAGCCTGACTTGCGGCCCTGTTATATTCCCCCAACGTGAAAACCCAGAGCCCGTAACAGAGCCCGCTAGACTATTAAATTGGCCTCATACATCTACCCGCAAACAATCTGAGGTTTACAGTAGGAAAAACCCAGCGGGCTGTAGAAATTAGAACTCTGTTGCCGCAAAGCCTTTGATCCGTCAAGCCCATAAATGTTACGTTCGCTATTAAATTGCTACGAATACACTGGCGTTCAAACCCATAACCTGAAAATTGAGCCAAAAAGCCTACAGGTACTAGAGAGGACCGCAAGGGGTTAAAGCCCTATCCGTAGCACCGTAAATGCAAATATCAACACACTACTGTACTCATAATTAAAGGTAAAGTGATGTTAGGTATTACAATTAATAGCACAACATTCTCAAGCTTGCAAATCTGCAAAATAAAATACTTTTTTAATGTTTCATTTCCGTGTTATATTCATCCCGGCAATCAATGTGTTAATACATAGAAAGGAACTTGCATGGACTAGAATATCATATTTACTGATTTATTAATATTGCATTACTTCTGGAATGTGGGTTCGATTGTAACTCCTAATTCAAACCCGTAAATGTTTGACGTCTAACCTCCATTTTTGAGAAACGTTATGATGACGATCTCTTTTACTATTGGCTCCGTCTAAACCTGTAACTACGGGTTTGCATAATTGATTATGTCCACGGCCGCACATGCAACGTGCGCAAGAACGGTTTACGGGTTTCAATGTCGGCCACGATTAATTTAATAGCTCTATAAATCCGATGAATTTCAAGTCTGCAGCCTTTGCGGGTGTACCGGTGCTGCTACGGGCTTGGAATTAACTATGGCCCCTAGTCTGGAGGTTTAGTCAAGATGTTCTGCAGCTTTTTGTACTCTAATTAGACTTGGTAAGTAAACTGTTACTCATGATTACAAACTTGTGTTGACAAATCCTGTAATTCTCACAGGAAGTGAGTGTGAAAAATAAATTAGATAAAACACCAAAAGTTAATTATTGTTTCCATATAATGCGTATGCGGTTACTTAGAACAACACATGGAATTGAGCCAATAATGAAAAAACAATGATAAACACCTCACCTAATAGGAGATATAGTGTATTCCAAAAGGTGACCTAGATTTAATATATGCAGTGGTTAAAGTGCTCAAAATGTAATCGATTTTCCTAATATCTCACCTAACAGTAAACATTACATTGACACTAGAGATCCATAGTATGATGAACTATAATTGATGATGCACAACCCCAATTAAAACAATCTGCTATATGAAAACTAACCTCTTTAAAGAAATATAGCACTTATCCCCTACTCCTAGCCCACGCATTAATGCCTGACACATATTCAATAAAATGTGACAGCTTAAATCTCCAGCTTAGAGGACCAGAAAGTTTAACAGACAGACTTGGACCCAGACCACACAATGGTTAAATAGACAGACTTGAAGAAAGACCAGAGAGCAGATAAAAGAACAGACATGGACAAAGGCAAAACTAGGGTGAACAGACTTTGAGACTGGTCACAAAGATGTTAAACAGAAAAAAAACACCACATCGGGGTTAAAAAAGGCAGACAAAATAAATGGCAACATAGGGTTTAAAAATAGATAAGTGGAAGTGAAACAGAGATACATTGGAAATGGAAACCCAGATTAAATGGAGCGATGTGGGGTACAGTTGAGTGGAAAAATTATGTGAAAAAACAGAAAAAGAGTGAACAACTGATGAGAGAAGAGACAGGAGAGAAATAAAAAATATTTGACCTCTTGAATCTGGTAGGAATAATAATGAATTCTAAATGGGTGAGGATTTAGTTGCCATTCCCCTACCAAAGCCTGAGATTTGCATAGAAATTCAACTTGAATTCTCCCTTCGGTGTAGATATATAGTTGACATCTCAGATAAATATAGGCTAAAGATATTTTAGAAGAATGCTGCTATTTGGACCTCCTCGATGATTCAAGTATGTGACTACCACCTTATTGTCTATACAACATTTATCAAACTTTCCTTTAAAGAAGGAAGCAAAATAGAAATAAAAAATACTACAAAGCTTAATCCACAGCATGTAACTCTATGGCATTTGAAGGAATTTTCCTTTCCCCATAGATCTTGGGTGAAAAAAACTTCTTAGGCCGAAACCCAAACCATCCATTTGATATTTTTCTCATATTTTCTTCATATGTCCACCACAGAAGATTCTGTTTTTTTGACTTGGATAAATCATTATATTTTGTAGAGTGTTGACTGAGAAAGGAATGATTTGTTGGTTGAAACTGCTATTTTCCGAATTTGCCATAAGAAACATGGAGGGTAGGAGATCCAATAGAGCCATAAGTTTTCTGTCAGACATAATCTTTTTTTCCTTCTCTAAATCTATACCTTTTAAATAAGAGACTATTTTCTCTCCTTGAAGATATACACTTGCAAGATCCATGTTGAATTCTGCTATAAGAAAAGTAAAAATGAAGCTTTCTTTTTTTATTCATTATCCATCCATAATCTGAGGGAATGACATGACTTGAGGAATCTGTATAATTAGGGAGTTTGGATCTTTTTCAAAACAGTGATATTGTCTAGACATTTTCTTATTATTACTTTTTTCTTATCATTGCGATCAAAAATACAACACTCACACAAGACCATCATGAGGTGGTACCTAACTCCAGCCAGGCTGAAACTTTCTGGTCCATCCCTAGATGGCAAAATCTTTAGATGATGTGATTCCCCAGGCACCCTAAAACATGTCCCCTGGGACTGTCCAATGATTGCCCATATATGGTTATAGACATATAATATATTAGAGAGACAGGGTCCCCAAAAAAACAAAAGAAGCTTTATTAGGCTCAACTTTTATTAAGTCAACTGTTTTTAGCAGTTAGGATTACGATAGCTAAAACCTGGAAGTCGGCAATACCGAAATATAGTGCAATCTTAAAAAAACTTAAATGTATACATTCTATGAACATTATCTCAGCTGACCTAGTTAATTCCCACAGAAAGTGAGCCTCATGTTGGGATAATTGGACCCTACCCATTGGGTGGTAACACAGCAGGAAAGGACAATAAGAAAGATATAACCTCCAGTGAACCCACTACAATATACTCCACCCCTTTCCCCCTTCTCCCGCCTTCCCCTTTATCTATCCTTTCTGCTTCCTTCTACATTCTATCTCTTTATTACAACAGTGCTTAAGAAGTACATAAATGTGAAAAATGCTATAAGGAAAAAAAAAACAGAGTTAAGTGGAAATAAGTGTATTTCTCCATTATTCAAGTGCTATGTCCGCACTGGTTATGTTTTACCTGTAATGTTCATGTAACACTGTTATAACCCTGTTTTCTTCAATAAAAACAATTAAAAACAAATACAAGAATATTTGAAAAAGGCTCTTGGAAGTATCACTAATCTAAATGGAAGACATGAATTGCAATGCTTTCATAAAACCCCTATATGATTGCCTAATATATGAGGCCAAATGTATTTGAGATTTGTAATTTTAAGAGGCGTCTGTAGCAGCTTCTGTTCTGATTGCTTGATCTAGTCTTTTTCCAAAGAACATTTCACCATTGAAAGTCAAGATACAAAGACCTGTCTTAGAGATGTTATTGGATCTTAAAGTTCTTAGCCATAAGCGTCTTCTGCTAGTTACCACAATATACTGCTAGATAATCTAGCTAGACCCACAGAAGCCACAGAAGTAAAGTCATTTGCTAAGAATACAGGATGTTTTTGTTGTTTATTGAGAAGTTCTTCTCCAAACCTTTAATGCCTTAGATACTGATGATAAGGCAAGAGCAGGTCTGGAGACAGCACCAGCTATTACATATGCCTTCTTTAAATTCATAGAAATTCTCAGGAATTGCCAATGTGTTTCTTGCACTTATAATTATAAGTACATCTATTTTTGGAGCAGAATCTCATGGTTTTGAGTCTTATTCTGACAATGGAAACAAACTGGGCAAACTGCCTGAGAAGATGATACATTTTCTACTTAATTAATTTGATTAATGTATTAAGGGTGAAATACTTAATAATGCCAATTAGGGGAAAGGTTGTCATCTTCTTTTCCAGGTTTGCATACCATTTAGAAGCAGGTATGTCGAGTACCTTTCTGACTATCTGAGCAACAGGTTTGAAAATATCATAGGATAATATTGTGGGGTCCTGTTCACCTGCCATATGTTAATTTTCACCATTGAAAGATTCCTCTATCTAGTATTAAAGGAAGGTTCTTCACCTGACAGCTGAAGCTGAATAATAATCCTTATTAGAACGACTAGATACTGTATATACTCAAGTATAAGCCGACCCGAGTATAAGCCGAGGCACCTATTTTACCACAAAAATACTGGGAAAACTTAGTAACTCGAGTATAAGCCGAGGGTGGGAAATGTGCTGTCCCCTGTGTCCCTCTTGGGCCCTCTGTGTCCCCCTCTTGTGTGCCTTTTGTGCCCCTTTCTTGTGTCCCCCCTCTCTCTCCTCTGTGTCTCTTCCCCCTCTCTCTCCTCTGTGTCTCTTCCCCCTCCCCTGTGTCTCTTCCCCTCCTCTCCCTCCCCTGTGTCTATTCCCCCTCTCCCTTCCCTGTGTCTCTTCCCCCTCTCCCTTCCCTGTGTCTCTTCCCCCCTCTCCCTCGTGTCTCTTTCCCTCCCGCCTCCTCATCCTCCCTCCTCATCCTCTCTCCTCAATCCCCTCCTCAAACTCTCTCCTCATCCTCTCTCCTCAACCTCTCTCCTCAACCCCCCTCCTCAACCCCCCTCCTCCCTCCTCATCCTCCCTCCTCAACCCCCCTCCTCATCCTCAAACCCCCTCCTCAACCCTCCTCCCCCTCCTCAACCCCCCTCCTCATCCTCATCCTCCCTCCTCATCCTCTCTCCTCAACCCCCCTCCTCAACCTCTCTCCTCAACCCACCTCCTCAACCTCTCTACTCAACCCCCCTTCTCATCCTCCCTCCTCAACCCCCCTCCTCAACCTCTCTCCTCAACCCCCCTCCTCATCCTCTCTCCTCATCCCCCCTCCTCAACCCCCCTCCTCAACCTCTCTCCTCAACCCCTCTCCTCAACCCCTCTCCTCAACCCCTCTCCTCAACCCCCCTCCTCATCCTCTCTGCTCAACCCCCCTCCTCATCCTCTCTCCTCAACCCCCCTCCTCATCCTCTCTAATCAACCACCCTCCTCATCCTCTCTCCTCAACCCCCTCCTCATCCTCAACCCCCCTCCTCAACCTCTCTCCTCATCCTCTCTCCTCAACCCCCCTCCCCCTCCTCAACCCCCCTCCTTAACCTCTCTCCTCAACCCCCCTCCTCATCCTCTCTCCTCAACCCCCCTCCTCATCCTCTCTAATCAACCACCCTCCTCATCCTCTCTCCTCAACCCCCTCCTCATCCTCAACCCCCCTCCTCAACCTCTCTCCTCAACAACTCTCCTCATCCTCTCTCCTCAACCCTCCTCCCCCTCCTCAACCCCCCTCCTTAACCTCTCTCCTCAACCCCCTCCTCATCCTCTCTCCTCAACCTCCCTCCTCATCCTCAACCCCTCTCCTCATCCTCTCTCCTCAACCCCCCTCCTCATCCTCCCTCCTGACCCCCCTCCTCAACCTCTCTCCTCAACCCCCCTCCTCATGCCCCCTCCTCAATCCTCATCCTCAACCTCCCTCCTCAACCCCCCCTCCTCATCCTCAACCCCCCTCCTCAACATCTCTTCTCAACCCCCCTCCTCAACATCTCTTCTCAACCCCCCTCCTCAACCTCTCTTCTCAACCCCCCTCGTCATCCCCTCATCCTCAACCCCCCCTCAACCTCCCCCCTCAACCCACCTCCTCATCCTCAACCCCCCTCTTCACTTTACCCCTCTAATTACCTCCCCTCTCCCTTTCCCCTCACTTACCTCCCATCAGCAGCTGCTCCTCCTCGCTACTTCCGTCTGCGTCAGGACCCAGCATATGCTAATGACGTGAGGAGGGGGGTTGAGGATGAGGAGGGTTGTTTAGGATGGGGGGTTGAGGATGAGGGGGGGGTTGAGGATGAGGAGGGGGGGTTGAGGATGAGGGGGGGGGTTGAGGATGAGGAGGGGGGGTTGAGGATGAGGATGGGGGTTGAGGATGAGGATGGGGGTTGAGGATGATAAGGGGGGGGGGGAAGAGCCACGGGGGTGGAGAGACACGGGAGGGAAAGAGAGCCACGGGGGTGGAGAGACACGGGGAAAGAAAAACACGGGGGTGGAGAGACACGGGGGGAAGGAGAGACACGGGGGGAATGAGAGACATGGGGGTGGAGAGGCACAGGTGTCTCGAGTATAAGCAGAGGGGGCCCTTTTCAGCCTTAAGAAAAGGGCTGAAAAACTCTGCTTATACTCGAGTATATACGGTAATCTGGATCCTTTATTAGCTTGAGTGGCTCTATCAATTACTTTTTCAATGGCTATTCTTATCCAACTCAGGATCTAGGAATCTCATTTAGATCATTCATAGCTTTTTTTACATAAATGGATATTCATATCTATGACAAATTTCTATTTTCATTTTCGACTTTTCCAGTTTATGCCAGCTTAAAAAATATCTAAATATTTTTTTAACTCTTTTATTTTTGTTTATAGGCTATTCAAACAGGACTAAAGGTATAGAGGAAAAAGGAAAAAAAAACTTCTAACACATAACCTATGATAATAACTCTAAAATTCACAAATATTGGTAGAAGTTCCTCAGAAAACTACCCATATATTCATAATTCAAAATTTTGCAAATAAATTGCTTCTTTATGCATCAATCATGAAGATTGTCACTATAGCACACAAAATAAAATGTAAATATATATTTTGATAGCAAAGCACAACAAAGGTGTCATGATCCCCTGACCATACTTGCCCCTTTGGACATATTTATGTGGTTGTGGGACTGGGCTCTGTAGTTTTACAGTATGTTTTATAGTTATTTATTATGTTATGTTATGTTGATTACCCTATGTATGCTAATTACTATATGTTATGTTGCTTCTCTATGTGTGTTTGACTTTTGATGTTAGATTCTGTATGATTCTGCATTTTCGGTTCATGAAGAGTTAACTGACTTTGAATGTGATGATGTAATCTGTAACTGTCATGTAGAGAGGCAGTTAGTTAGTAACATTTTGGTCTGATGGTTGATACATAAAAAGGTGTATCTGTTATGAAGTCTCCACCACAATAAAAGCAGTTTCAGCACCACTTGTCCAGATGAAGTATCCTGTATGCTGATCGGACCTTTCTCTCTTCACCTACGCATTCTGATCTGATCTCCTACCCCCCACACACCCCCAGGTCCCCCATCTGCTCAGTAGATACTGCTTTATATGAGTTACAATGAACCAGTTTGCAATGTATACACATATAGTGAGTGTTACTAGCTTCCTAACACATGCAGACCCCCCTCACTCTCCTCTTGCATGCACTCCAAGACATGCATATGTTGTGCAGGGCTCTTTCTCTTGCATTTTGTACCATGCTTCTTGGATAATAACTCCATGTATATTATATTTTGTTACCATGCTGTAGTTTCAACACATTTTTGAGCCACTAGATGGCGCTAAAGCATGCTGGCGCTCGGCGGCGCATCTGGAGTCAGCGGCTGCGCACTGGAAAATGAGCAGGTGAAGAAGGAAAGGTCCTGCTGATCCTCTGTGTTCATATTTTTAAATGCTGTATCAAAGCAAGAGGATTTTAGAGATATCTGCTGCCTTGGCGAAGGGATCAAAAAGAATCTGAAAGATCTGCTGAAGAAAGCAGATATCCCACTGCTGCCACCAGTTGTTATGAACTGCTTTCTTCATTTTGGCCTGATAAGAAATTACTGGCTTTAAAAAAATTATGGTTGTCATGGATACCTGCAAATGGTTTGTGACGTCACGCAAACATCTTGCTCATGCATAGAAACGTAATCTGATGCTGGCAGCCATGATGGGAAGGTAAAAGATATGGAGTCCACAGCTACGCATGTGCAGAAGAAAAGCAAACAAATTAAGGCTCCCAATATAATAATAAAATAAAAAAAACAAAGTCATAGGTGCTCATCAGAGAACGAACTAACCTTAATAGGTTAGTTCTATGGCCATGATAAGCCACTCTGAGAGCAACCTCTTTTAGCTCACTTGTGCCCTTCACAGGGAGAAATATCCTGTAGTATATCAGTCTGGTCCCACTCAAAAGAATGGCCCAGCCCTGAAATACCAGGCAATTCTACCCTGAACAAGAGAAACAGCAAACTCCAGACACGTTTTTGCCTTTTTGGGCCTCGTCAGTGAGGTGCAGCTGCACTCCCTAAGGCACAGTGAGCAAGGGGTCCATGTCTGGAGTCCCCAATTGCCCTTAGGGTAATTTCCCAAATATAATTGTTTAAGTAATTAGAATATGATATTCAGCCACTGCATAGAGTCTGAACAGGAAAAAACAAGCATAGTCAAAAGTGACAGAAAATGTATGAGGATTCCCATAAAAGGAAAAAGAACCATAGAAAGTTTAATTGGAGGTCTAATATTTGGCCTCATAATCAGGAATAGAAGGTGACTCTCCCCGGGTGGGGCATAACCAAAAAGGGACCATAGCCCTCCATTCATAGCTCCACCACTGATTCTTGTTTTCCATAGAGCATTGTAGACACACAAATGAGGCATGCATATGATTTTCTGTCGGGAGCATATTCTGTAGATACAGACAGACTGAGACAAGTGTTTTGCCTGCATTTTAATAAACTGTTTGGTAATTCGCAAGTTAGAGAAAACTCCTAAGGAAATATGTTAAATACATTAATCCTTTAAGTGGTGAAATAAAAGGTACAAAACTGCTTTACAGTGGCAGATTATTTAATGTGTTCTTTTATAATACAATTTTTTTTTAAATAAATAAAATACATTTCAACTATAATTTAGTTTTGTGATTAGACATTGAAACAAATATATATTTTCCCTATAATTAAATATATTATTATTATTATTATCCCTTTATTGCACCAACATATTCCGTAAAGCTATACAGGGGTAAGTTCAAGTCAAAAACAATAATAATGAAATAATATTAACACAATGCAAATAAATGGAGGGCTCTGTCTTTGAGCTTAAAATTAAACGTACACAGAGCCCACAACTCTTTCATAGTAGGCAGTATGTCTGCAGGTGTGTTGCGGGCTCCCATTCGTCTGCAATTACGATGCTATTCAATTGAGCAAGGCCGCGAGTTCTGGACTGAAGTCTCAAGCCTGTAAATCCCTCCAACGGCCGCAAACTGTTAAGGGGCTGGCCAAGATGCGAGGAGATAGGAGGGGAAAGGAGTGGAGAGGCGGGGAGGAGGAGAAGAGGAGAGGTGAGGAGGAGAGAGAAGAGAGAGATAGGTGGCCCGGGGGAGTAGTGGAAGAGAGTAGGAGGAGGTTGGGAGTGGTGGAGGAGAGGATGTGGTGGAGGAGGAGGAGGAGATGACAATGAGCAGAAGGAGGAGAAGCAGGAGGAGTAGGAGGTGGTGGAAGTGGAGGAGGAGAGTGAAGAGGAGCCACGGAGGGAAGTTAGGCCAGGGCCTATGGCTCAAGCATGGAAGAAGGTAGCAACTGAGGTTACACCCGCCAAGGGACGAGAGGTTCTGCAAGCAACGTTTTGACAACATCAGGGCCAAGGTCAGGAGGATGATGACCAAGGAGGAGAAGAACGTAACTGTGTGCTATAATGAGTGGGAGAGGGTCACCAAGGACCTTCTCAGCCAGGTGCCTGCCGCTGGAGCTTCAGGCTTGGTGGCCCAGCAGGACCCAGCTTCCATGTCAGGTGAATATCACATACACCAGCATGCCACCACATGTACATCACACACAATACACATATACATGATGACCAACAAGGACACTGACATGTGAGCTCCATGGAATTAACAAGGGATAGATGGATACATCATTAAAATCATAAACCTGACAAATCACTGTCATCCCTGGGCACAAGAGTAATCAAGCAATAGAGTCCACGTATAACAGTGGGCTACAGTCTATGCTGTTACAGACTGCAGCCAGAATCAAGATATGAGCCAAGAACAATCAAGCTAATCTGAGTTGCAATTAGGAGAATCATCCAGGTTCAAGCTTAGATGTCAGATAGTTAGGAATGAGCACAAAACAATGTATGGTTCAACATATACCTTTCTTTTCTCCCTTTCAGCCACAAGGAGGTCTGGGTCTAATGGCGAGCCAGACGCTGGGGCGTCGGCTCCATCGGAGCAGGAACCGGCTTAGGGGGAGGAAGAGAGAAGAGGAGCCGAGAGCCCTGGTTCGTCGGAGGAGGATGTTATCTGGCTAGTGGGGTCACCATCAGGACCACCGGCCACACTGCCAGGATTCAACCCCACAATCCCCCTCCTCCAGAGACTGAGCCTATCATCAGAGCCCTCCCACTGGAGAGACCATCCCAGCCAGCCACCACCTCCCCCCCTCCCCACTGCAGTGCCCTGGACTGGCTGCCACCACCACCACCGGGCCCACCACCTCCCTTACTTCATCAGGCTCCACCCTGGCCCCAGACCCTCCCCACTCAGACACCACCACCTCCTCACCAGGCCACGCCATAAGGGCCTCCAACACCAACATCAGGCCAGGCTGCGCAGACGGAGATGCTGGCCCCCATGCATCAGCAGTTGGAGTGTCTTCGGGGGATCCAGGCCAGCATCTCCGCCAATCATGCGGAGGCAATGTGCAGCCTGGCCAGGCGCAATAGGGAGGAGAGGAGGCACCGTTTGATGACTGAATCCTACCTGGACGGGCTGTTTAGGATTGGGGCGGACCAGAGCGCATTCCAGGGGGTGACCGCAGAAGCCATGCAAAGCGCTCTGGACTCCAACCCTTCCCCCGGTATCCCCCGGCCACCTACAGCCCGGCCCTTCCTCTCCTCCCACTATGCCTCCACCACCGACACTCCAGGTGGCGCTGTGTCCGGGGGGGAATACCTCCTCCTGCCCCCCCATCACCACCACCAGGGAGACAGTGGCTGCCACTGGGGATTGGGGCCCTGAGCCTAGGCAGAGGAGTACCTAGGGGCTGCACAGATGTTTGCACCTTCTCAACAGCACAGTGACAATATATTGGTCGCAATGCTAATCTAATTTAGCCTGGCTACAGAGTCTTGGATCTTGGCCTATGTGATGGTAATATTTTGTATGCAGATAACTACCTCCCATCACTTGGTCCATGGTCCTCTTCTCTGTGGACATGTAGGGTTCTGTTTAACATTTCACCAATTGATGGTCACTGAGGAATGGGGTTTAGAAGAGATGCTGCAGTCCCCTTATTTTTGAAGGCCTTATTTTGTAGGTGTTATGTTTTTGTTTTGCTTTGTTTTAGGTACAATTCATGTCCATGAAGGCATCTTCTGTATCTGCAAGCATTGTGAAGGAAATGTATGATGTGTAAGGTTTTCACAGTGTCTCTCAGGTAGTAATTCTTTCAATTCTTTTCAATTCTTTCAATGACAGCCCCCCTTAACATGTAGCTCACACAATCTTAAAGCTATCATATAGCCAGATATCTAAGACATGATTATTGTTAGCTTAAATGTAGCCTGGACTTGCAAAGTCTCACAATGGCATGTTAATGATAGCCAGCATTAATATATGCAATAGTGAAGCATGTGATCCTGACCTCAATATGCTGACCTTTGTGTCCTCTTCGTATTAATGGGTATTTTACCCTATTGCTGATATCATGAGTATACTTTAACATGTGCTAACAACTGCATAGCTGATGGATGTGATATCAATGTTGATGAACAATATCATATGGAGAAGGTGATAATACACCTTGACCACTGACGCTGGTCACAGCTAAACATTTATTGTGAGATGACACATCATTATTAATGCTTATGGCCAGTGAATTATCCAGTGAACTAGCTAATAGTAATTCTTGCAGATGGGAATCAGGTGAGTTGGTATACTGTTACAGTTATAGTATTTAGCACTGTACTGTACATACATGTTGATTTTTTTAAATCAGTTTTTTGTTTTGTCATCCCACTGTATGTGCGAAACTGGATTGGATTACACAGTCCAGAGGTTTAATCATCTGTTTCATTGAGCAGATCTAGACAAGTTGTAAGCGCTATGCACAGTTTCTTTAATTAAATGGAGTGATTTCTAAAGATCTTTTTTTCATCAGATTCCAGTTGCAGGGGTGTAGTGACCACATGTGACCCTGGTAGGTGCTATGCATCATGTTTATTCTAGACTATGACATTACCTTACCCTTTAGGTCTCCCCTTTTTCCTACAAGCCACTTGCTCTCCCGGGATCTGCCCACACCACACCCATGATATTAATGCACAGTCTTGTCTATATCTGATAGTGCTCTAGTGGACTGATTTGTCTGACCTCTCTTCTATGACCTGCCCACCTACAGTTGCCTACATGGTATGACTCACAGCTTAAGTCAGGTGCACAAGCCCCTACACAACACCACCACCACCACCATTTAGCAATCCAGAAGGGGATCAGAGGAACATACACCACACTAATCTACTTTAATACACCAGGAAGTACAAAAAAACATGGAGGCTATACAGAGGCACATGGATCAACAGCCAACTCACCTCCATCAGGTGTAATCTCCGCTATACCCATCATGCTGGTGGCCATGTGCCAAGATGTATACTCATTCCCATTTGGTGACCTCACATTATGTTTTGCTATCCCCTGGTCCCCTTCTGGATTGCTAAGTGGTGGTGGTGGTGTAGGGGCTTGTGTACCTGAATGAAGCTGTGAGTCAAACCATGTAGGTCACTGTAGGTGGGCAGGTCATAGAAGAGAGGTCAGACAAATCACAGTCCACTAGAGAAGGAACTGGCAACCCACTCCAGTTCCTTTGGCATGTAAACCTTGCGGATATGCACAGACAGAGACCTTAGTGGGTCTTCTGCAGTCAAAGAGAGTCAGGCACAACTGAGTGACTGAACAACCATATGTGAAATGTTACCCCTGGTACTTGATATATGCCATGTGGCTGTGTCATTTGGCCACTATTTGTTGTCCCAATGTAGATGTGATGAGTGAAATGTATATTAAATGATCTTTGTATTTTTAGGGTCCACTCTGTGAGTGAGAAACAGTTAATATGTCAGCCATTTGCAATTATTGTTGTTGCAATTTAATCAGGTAATGTGTCTTTAATAGCTTTCAGCATGTTGCAGCATGGCTTTTCATATAGGCATATGCATGACCATTATAACCTATGTGGAAAATAAAATTATATTTTTTGCTATATTTGATATTTGGGAGTTGTTGTGCATGTAATTGTAATGCCTTCCATTGCTTTCCATTTACAACACTAACTTGAAACTTATAACATTACCGATCTAAAATACAGCATTACACAAATAAACAAACGTTTTAGCCTCGAACACGCAGCCTATTTTCTCTGCACACTTGCCACATTGCTGACACTTGCTCTTCAGATCACCAACAGTCCAAATGTACATTGTATGCTGCAGAAAAACAAAAGCGATTGTTAGCTCTTCAGCATATTGATTCCTGAATGTAATTATTACAAATAGGTAAAGTTTATTAATTTATTATTTAACTAATTAATTAATTAATTATTATAAAAAATATATTTATATTAAAAAAAAACAGAGCAGAGGAGACACTCGCTTTGCCAAAGGTGCTCAGCGCGGAGCTCACAATGAACGCCCAGGGTTTACACGAGGGGAGGGGCTCTCAATGAGCGTCGAAGGTACTCAGAGGACTACAAGCCTTACATTGTGTGGCAAACAGCATTACCTGCCCTACAATTTTATTGCCATAATTTGTTTGACGGGCAAGTCGCTAGTAATATAATAAAAGATAAACATATGTAAAAGATATCTGATCACCCTAGTGAGTGTTCAGACATTTGTTTTTAAATATATTCTCTCCCCCTTCCAACCCTCCAAATGGTAATGGTGAGTCTAGCTAATAGGAACATGGAACACAATTTTTTTAAAGAAATGTAAAAGACCAAACATTAACAAAGTTGCATTGTGGATGAAAATGATCTAAAACTTATTTAAACTTAATTAAAACTAACAGGAAGTGCAGAGCATATGCATGTCTACTGATTTCACTGGCAAACAAGTATCACTCCTATATTACTGCGCACTGGCTGACAGGGACAAGACCCGAGATCAGGTAATCCTTTGAATCAGATTTAAATAATCAAATACCCTCTTTTATATGCAACAAAGAAAAATACTTTCAAAAACATTTAGCTTTATAGTATAAAAGGCCGTACAAATGTGATATATTTATCAGTGAAGAAAGACTGTTTTCATCATACAGTTGAATGGATTATATCCACCACAGCATTACTGTAGCATTACTGTAGCATTACTGTAGGTGACCTTATGATCATATTCCTTTCCAGCCACCAGGAGGTGCAGCACTAACATGATTTGTCACAAATAATTTGCCAGGGCTGCCCCAACCTATTCTGTACTACTCCCAGTGAGTAGCCTGAATGACTTAAATCGCTTTTTAGTTTCCAAAGCAACTATGCCATTAACAATATGACTTTTCATACTCCCTCGTGTAGCACCTGCATTCAAAAATGTACTCTGAAAATTTACATGGGTACACAAGCACTCAAGCACAGCTGGGTGAAAAACCTCTTTACTGCTGGAAATCCCTGGAGTGAATAGCTTTGCATAGATTCTTTGTCTCCATCAGCACTGAATGGGTTTGCCACATATGTCAAGGTCCCGTAACTAAGGCTTTTATATGCATTCAACACAAATTTGCTTTAATTTTTTAACATAATTAAAAATATATACTGCATGAATTGATTTTCTATTGAGATTGTTCTGCCTAATGAAACACAAGAGCCCATAATGCATTAGGATACAAGGACACAGTGCAGTGGAAGTGTTCAGAGATAAAGGGAGTGCGAGACAATAATAATATTTGTTATGGGGAGCTCTGCTTTATTTACAGGATCTGTCTATTAATCAAGACTCTTCATAGGATATCATCGCACATGATGATACCATATTTGTGTATGAAGTGACAATGCCATTTGTTATATGTGATAAGTGTACTGTATCAAAGTTACTTTTTAAATACTTACGTGTTAATTAAGCCACACTAAGTCAAATTCTACACACACACATTATATATATATATATATATATATATAAAAATATGGGTCAAAGCTTTCATGGAAAAGACATAATGGTAATGATTGATAGAATTATTTTTGCTATTTTTGTGTGTCCCCTATTAATTTAATAAGGAGGATTTGTCCTCCCATCCCCCAGTTCCTATGCCCCCTGACACAAGGTACTCACAAAGTCTTCAAAAATGTATATTTTATTAAAACAAATGTATGTTCAAGACTTGTACAGCTGCTATTACTGTTACCTTGGTACATGCTTGACCTTGACCTTCATCTACAATGCCCTCAACAATACAACAGTGGCCTACATATATTATTGTATTTTCAAATGATCCTATAACCACTCCATTTTTCTGCCCAGGACTTACCCCTTGCTTCACTTATTATCTCATCACATTATTGTCTATAGGACCTCTCCTGTGATGCCTCCAAAAGGGAATCTTCTTTGCCCTGTCAAACTATCACCCACTTTTAACAGCTTCAAACATTATTTCCCTGTTTTTTAAAGTGCAGTATTGATTGTTTATTTCCAGTTATAGTGCTATGAACAGGCATTTTACCCCCTTGAGAGTCCTATCTGGTACCCGTACGATTGTCTTCTACATTTGACCTTTACGAGTGTGAAAAAATTTGCGGGATTGAGGAATTGTAGCAATTGAAGAATGACTTGCGATTGTAACTCTTACGGACTTGAAAGATCAAAGGCTTAGATGGGTTGTAAGTTACGGGTCTGACAAACACAGGGATTTTCAGCCTGTAACCAGTAGATCGTTTGTGGCTTGCAAAAAGATGCCAATTGAATAGCAAATTAGTTTACCAGCTCCATTTCAGACTCCCGTAAACAACAATAGCTCAATTGAATTGGGGCCTTTGTTAGGGAGCATGGTTATAAACTTGTCAGAATATATGAATTTTCAAAGCAATGAAAAAAAATTAGAATCAATTGCACAACAGTCTTAAGCTCGCAAATCTGCAATCAAAAATTATTTTTTTTTAATGTTTTATTTCAGTGTTATATTAATCTCAGGAATCAATGAGTTAATACAAATCAGGCCACCCACATGGACTAGAACATTTCCTTCATTCATTTGTATTATTTTGTATGTTGTGGGATTGAAAACGCTAATTGATTGACATGTAATATTCCATGTTTTACTGACGTAATGATGTCGGTCTCATTTTCTATTGACTGTTTCTAAATCGGCAGTTACGGCCTTGCTTAACTGATCATGTTCACACTCTGAAATGCTACTTACGATTGCATGGTTTACAATTTCGGCTTTCGGCCTGTAAGTTGCGGGCTTGTTCAATTGAATCGTTCTGTAATTTTAGCAAATTTGCAATTGAATAAGGCCCTATGTCTTTGTTTCCAACAGCTACTACTGCCTCAACTCCTTCTATACCTGTATGTAGTATTTTTACTTGTCTGTCTTTAGTACTAATTTTTACCCAAGCAGCGAGGGTGATATTATACAGTACCGTATTTGCCGGCGTATAAGGCGACTGGGCGTATAAGACGACCACCCAATATTGCCACTCAAAATCCCTCCTCATCCTCAACCCCCTTCCTCATCCTCAACCTCCCTCCTCAACCTCCCTCCTCAACCCCCCTCCTTGACCTAAACCCCCCTAAATGCCTCCCCCTCTCCCTTTCCCATCACTTACCTGCTTCTGCTCCGGCCTCCGCTCCTTATTGATCCGGCGCGCATGTGACGTCACATGCGCGCCAAGTCATTAGCATATACTGGGTGCCGGGGGAGGTATTTAGAGATGTAAAGTGAGGAGGGGGGGTTTAGGATGAGGAGGGGGGATTAGAATGGGGGGGTTGAGGATGCGGAGTGGGGAGGTACGAGCTCTGTTCCGGCGTATAAGACGACCCCCCCTCTTGGAGGCCTGTTTTTCAGGACTAAATAGTCATCTTATACGCCGTTAAATACGGTATTTATGAGTGGGCTGCATTGGACAGTGAGTACCAGCTTGAATTCTGACAACTAAATGTGTATTTTAAACATTATGGAAGACTCTTTTTTTAATAAAAAAAAAAAGCCTGAGAAAAGACTAAACAACGACAAAAATCTGCTTCCTGCTGTCATTTTTGTCAGATCTAAAGGTTATTATTTTTTTCAGCGGGATACAAAATGTGTTTAATGTATAAACATTGGTTACATTTAGACAGACTCACATGCCAAATAATTAGTGTGTGTCTGACTAAATTACATTAATGTGGTCTGTTTTATGCAGAGACCTGTAAAATATTACTGTCCTCCGGTTGTCATGGAGAATAATTAACAGACGACAAACTTGGTCCTGTTAAGCAATATTCCATGAAAAGTCAAATCAGTACCTCTGTCCCAGTTGGTTTTACAGCATTATATTATACTAGCGACTTGCCCGTCAAAAATGACGGCAATAAAAATTGAAGCCTGGCAATGGTGCCCGTCTTCGCGTGAGCATGCGCACGCACGGTCGTGCTCCTCACCTCCTCTCCCTCCCCTGTGTCTCTCTTCCCCCCTCCCCTGTGTCTCTCTTCCCCCTCCTCTCCCTGCCCTGTGTCTCTCTTCCCCCTCCTCTCCCTCCCCTATGTCTCTCTTCCCCCTCCTCTCTCTCCCAGTGTCTCTCTTCCCCCCTCCTCTCCCTCCCCTGTGCCTCTCTTCCTCATTCCGTGTCTTTTTTCCTCCTCCTCTCCCTCCCCTGTGTCTCTCTTCCCCCCTCCCCTGTGTCTCTCTTCCTCCTCCTCTCCCTCCCCTGTGTCTCTCTTCCCCCTCCTCTCCCTCCCAGTGTCTCTCTTCCCCCTCCTCTCCCTCCCCTGTGTCTCTCTTCCTCCTCCTCCTCTCCCTCCCCTGTGTCTCTCTTCCTCCTCCTCTCCCTCCCCTGTGTCTCTCTTCCTCCTCCTCTCCCTCCCCTGTGTCTCTCTTCCTCCTCCTCTCCCTCCCCTGTGTCTCTCTTCCCCCTCCTCTCCCTCCCCTGTGTCTCTCTTCCCCCTCCTCTCCCTCCCCTGTGTCTCTCTTCCCCCTCCTCTCCCTCCCCTGTGTCTCTCTTCCCCCTCCTCTCCCTCCCCTGTGTCTCTCTTCCCCCTCCTCTCTCTCCCAGTGTCTCTCTTCCCCCTCCTCTCTCTCCCATGTCTCTCTTCCCCCCTCCTCTCCCTCCCCTGTGTCTCTCTTCCCATCCTCCTCTCCCTCCCCTGTGCCTCTTCCCATCCTCCTCTCCTTCCCCTGTGTCTTTTTTCCTCCTCCTCTCCCTCCCCTGTGTCTCTCTTCCCCCCTCCCCTGTGTCTCTCTTCCTCCTCCTCTCCCTCCCCTGTGTCTCTCTTCCTCCTCCTCTCCCTCCCCCGTGTCCCTCTTCCCCCTCCTCTCCCTCCCTGTGTCTCTCTTCCCCCTCCTCTCCCTCCCCTGTGTCTCTCTTCCCCATCCTCTCCCTCCCGTGTCTCTCTTCCCCCTCCTCTCCCTCCCCTGTGTCTCTCTTCCCCCTCCTCTCTCTCCCAGTGTCTCTCTTCCCCCTCCTCTCTCTCCCATGTCTCTCTTCCACCCTCCTCTCCCTCCCCTGTGTCTCTCTTCCCATCCTCCTCTCCCTCCCCTGTGCCTCTTCCCATCCTCCTCTCCTTCCCCTGTGCCTCTCTTCCCCCTCCTCTCCCTCCAGTGTCTCTTCCCCTCCCCTGTATCTGACTTCCCCTGTCCCCTGTGTCTCTCTTTCCCCCTCCTCTCCCTCCCTCATGTATCTCTTCTCCTCCTCTCCTCCACATGTCTCTCTTACCCTCTTCCCCCTGCCATGTCTCTCTTCCCCCACTCCTCCCTTACCTCAATGCGTCTAAATACTTTAGACGCGCGCGCCCGCTCATGTGCCCGTCATCGCGTGAGCGTGCGCACCCGCCCGCACGGTTGTGCTCGCGCATGCGTATTGCACGGTTGTGCGCGCGTATGCGTCGCGCAGGTCGTGCGCGCGTGTCCCACTTATGGGCGCGCGCCACCAGAGAAGAGGCTGCAGGGCTTATGTGGTGCGAGCATCAGTGGGGTAAAGGGAGCCATGGCAGGGGGAGTTGTTAAAACTGCGAGCTGTCGTCAGTTGCGGCCCTCGCTTTGCGAAGGCCGCAAAGCGTGACGACAACTCGCAGTTTGACAATTATAATATGTGATTAATAATATAGTGTTCTACAAAGGAACAATATAATTTCAAGGAATGCCCTAATAGAAACATTTATACATTTTAATAATTTAGATTTCCTTACCTAAATCTACATTTTTCAAGATGTTTTTATAAAAAATATATTTGTCCCATTATGGCATGCTGCTGAACACATTTATCCCATTGGAAAAGATCCATTATATTATGCGGATTACAAATACAAATATTATCAAATACTCAGGAATAAGCCCTTTACAGTATATTCTTTATCAACCTTGAATAAACTAAAGCTTAAATACAGACTAATCACCCCATATTCTCCTATGATACCTGTTATACACAATTCAAATTTCCAGGCAGGATTGCCCACCTCTTTTATACAATGTGGGCTCAAAATTGTCTTTCATAGAATTATACATTTAGTTAATAATGGAAAATGATTCCCTTGCAGCTTTTTAAGAAAATGTGGGTATTGTAAAATCAAAAGCTCTTGTACAACTATATCAATTTATTTACTCATTTCTAAAATTGCAGATAATTAGATCTCTTACGTTGTTAATAACGTCCATAGCCCTTATTGTAGAGATGGTATTAGCTCTTTGTACAACACAGTTTTATGAATCTGATCAAACCTTATTTGGACATTATAAGAGACTAGCGACTTGCCCGTCAAAAAATGACAGCAATAAAATTGTAAGGCAGGTAATGCTGTTTGGTTGAGACCTTAATTTTGTTGGCGGTTCGAGATCCTTCGGCGCTCATTGCAAGAAGCGCTGAGTGTGCTATGAGCAGCATTGTCGCTCGTTGTGAGTCGCACGGTGTATGGGTTTTGTGTTTATTGTGAGTGTTTTTTTTTGTGTATTTGTTTTTGTATGCTAATGAACTAATTAATACATTAATAAATGAATATACTTTACCTATTTGGAAGTAATATATGCAGGAAGCATTGTGCTGAAGAGCTGACAATCTGTTTTGATGTTGCTGCAGCATACAATGTCTGTTTGCACTGTTGTGGAGCTGATGTGTAAGTGTCAGCAATGTGTGCAGTGTAAATAGTGTGTGTGCGCGAGGAAAAACTGTTAGTGTAGCTGTGTACTTCCGCATTGTGTAAGCTAGTGTTGTAAAATGGCGGCTAATGTGTATGTGGTACGTGGCTGTGTATGATGTAGCGTCCTTGTTAAGAGTGTATCTTGTACCTCGTATGGCTTTTTTGAAAATTCGTATGTGCTTGGTGGTGTTTTGCGTCTTTAGGGTCCTGTAGCCTCGTTTTCGTTTTTTTGGCGGACATGTTTTCTCTCGCTTAGGGGATTTTCATGTGTCTATACTCTGGAATTTGGACTTAAATTGAGGTGTAACTTCACTTGCAGAGGTCCTGGGTGCCCCCACCTTGCTGTGGGTAAGCTTTTTATGTTTTTTTGTGTGTATTTATTGTGTTTTTAATGTTTTCAGGTGCGCGCGGTTCGGCCATGAAGGTCATATTTTTGCAAGGTTGTAATGTTTTTTTTCTAAGTCCTGCGTCTCGTATTTTATGCCAAGTCCGTATATAGTGAAAAAAAATTCAGATATAGTCCTGTTTTCCTCTCAACAAAACAAAGTAGGCTCCAAGGCTTTTTAGAAACCAGGGGTCATAACCAAACATCCTGGGTCAAGACTTCTCTGCCCGTTCTCTTCTTCTATTCTTCTTTCTTTTCCTCGTCTACTCTTTGATTGAGTTTTATATTTTTTGCTGTTTTCATTACTTGTTTGGTTTGTTTTATTTTTATTATGGTTTGGTATGTTTGAAAAACTGAATTGAGACTTTATATGTAACAGATTTTCTTTAGTTTCATTTATTATGGGCACTGTAACCTCTTTACATTAAAAATGGAACAATTGTTTATGTCTTTATATGTGTGATATAATCTATACCATTGTATGTCCATTTCTCATTCAATAAAATAAATTATAAATATAAATATGTTCATATATAATATATTTGTCTACAAGTTGTTCTCACATGTTTGTTTTCTACCACACACACAGCACCGATTTTATAGTTGATTAACTCTGTAAGAGCACTAACCACAAATGAAAAACAATCAGTAATAATAAAAGAACATATTTTTGATGATATCAAAATATGATTAAGCTACTGTAGTAAATAAGTACGAGCATCTGCATCGTACCTATTTTTAAGAGATGAGCAGGGGTCTTTTGTTATTGATGAGAGGAAGCATTGGGGGTTGCAGATATTTGTACATTAGGCCCTGGGTGTAGGTGGTGCTGGCTGGTTGGTGGGCAGCTTTAAAGGGTCCTGTGCCACTATATATAGGGTTCCCCGGTGGTTATAACACTGTGTTTTCATTGTGGCGACCTGGGTCCAATTCCAGTAAGGGAACCAAGAGGTCACACCACCCTGAAGCCATGCAGGGTTAGGTCTGGTCAGTACTTGGATGGAAGACCACCTTGGAATACCAGGAGCGGTATGCTTTGGCCCATTGGAGAAAGATCTTGGAACCCACTCCAGTATCTCTGCTATGAAAACCAAGTGGATCAGCATGACCATGGACATAAAACTGTGTATGATGTGTATCGGTCCATGAGGTTACGGAGAGTCAAAAATTACTGTATGACTCGAAAAAAAATAAAAAATCACTATATGTATTACAACAAGCTCTTTTAAACAAAAAAACATCATAATGGACAAGCAGGTCTAAAAAAACAACTAAAAAAAACGGATAAATAATATCGACTATAATTTATTCTTTAATATGGAGAGGCATTCTGCTTTCTCAGTAGAGACTGGCTTTGTATCATTGAAATCTCCATTAGTCCTGTTAAATGAACTAGCAATAAGGATTTCCACATTTTAATTGTAGCAGCTGAAAGCCTCTGTGCAATAAAAATGATACCTTTTCACTTTCTAAAAATATTTTGGGTATATAAAAATATATCATAATAAGGAAGTAACATCACAAGTGCTTTGTTTACTACACACCAGGAATGACCTAATAAATAGAAAATTCACTTAGTTTAAAATACATACTAAGGCATTCTCAGAGAGTAACACAAGGGTGTCAGGTATCACACACAGATTTATGAAGCAGAGTATTGCAATACCTCATCCATTACAGCAGGCAAAACACCACTCTATACGCAAAGAAGTATTTATCAAGTAGCAAACACGCTTATACACCAATCAATATTATAGAAAACACATGCATCTAATTAAACAGCACTAGGGGTGGCAAACAGTTTAAAAATGACTATTGATAAATCAGCAGTGATATTCTTGAACACATTTGCACAATTTATTTTCTTAAGCTGCAGGTTTTGGTGGTAGGGGACTCTATTATTAGGAAGGTAGATAGGGTTATTTGTCACCCAGATCCCAGCAACCGAACAGTTTGCTGTCTCCCAGATGCTCAGATTCGTCATGTTGTGGATAGTGTAGACAAATTATTGGGAGGGGCTGGAAATGAACCAGCGATCTTGGTACATGTTGGTACCTATGACAAAGTTAGTGGAAGATGGAGTGTCCTAAAGAATGATTTTAGAGAACTGGGTAATAAGCTGAAGGCATGGACCTCCAAGGTAGTATTTTCTGACATACTACCTGTGCCACGGGCTAGCTCAGGGAGGCTGAAGGAGCCTAGGGAGGTTAATGCGTGGCTAAAGATGTGGTGCACTAAGTAGGGGTTTGGGTTTTTAGAGCACTAGGCTGACTTCTCACTTCGGTACAATGTCTACAGCAGGGATGGATTGCCCCTTGATGATGAGGGAGCTTTTGTACTAAGGGATAGGATGGTAGAATGGCTGGAGGAGTTTTTAAAGTAGTAGGAGGGGGAGGAACTAATATAAGTAATGGGGTAGAAAGTGTAGAGGGTATAAGGGATAAATTAACAACTCATAGGGGAGGGGTAGTATAGTATATAGGGAGGTATTACTAAGCAACTCAAGTATAGTGGCAGGCACTACCAAACTACAAACTCATAACATAAGATGTATGCTTGCTAATGCCAGAAGCTTGCCCAGAAAAATTGGAGAGTTAGAATTATTAGCAATGAATGAAAAATGGGATTACCGAAACATGGTGGGATGAATCTCATGACTGGACTGTTAATCTGGATGGTTATAACCTATTTAGGAAAGATAGGGTCAATGGTAAAAGAGGAGGAGGGGTTTGTCTGTATGTTAAGCCTGAATTTAAGCCTATAGTCAGAGAAGATCTTTATGGCGGATCTAGTTATAATGTTGAATGTTTGTGGGTAGAGGTAAATAGCAGAGCAGCAAATTCCAAAATAATATTAATAGGAGTATGCTTTAAACCCCCAAATATAGCTGAAAGTGAGGAAATACAATTATTGTTACAGATTGGAAATGCAGCTAAGCATGGGCAAAGGTCTAATAATGGGGGATTTTAATTACCCTGAAATAAAATGGATAAATGAGACCAGCAGTTCAGCTAATCTGGCCGAGGTTATACAAGAGCCTACTAGAAATAAAGCTATCTTAGATTTAGTCATCACAAATAATATTGATATAGTATCAAATGTTGAAATAGGGCAACCTTTGGGAATCAGTGATCCCAACACAGTCTCATTTGAGATTGAATAAAAAATTTTTTTTAAGGGGCCAGAAAAAACTCTTAATTTTAAAAGGGCAGACTTTAACGGTCTAAGGGCAGCAATTCAAATTATAGACTGGGACAGAGAACTGATAGTTAAAAATACTAACCATAAATGGACAACATTTAAATCCTTACTAAATATACATACTTATCACCATATACCAAGTGGGAATAAAAGTAAAAGGAGTAAATCACATCCAATGTGGTTTAACAATGATTTAAAGATCAAGATACGGAGTAAAAAACAGGCATTTAAATTATACAAACAAGAGGGGACAGAGACTGCTTTACGGGAGTACAAGGAAATCAACAAGGCTTGCAAATGGGCTATTGGACTGGCTAAAATAGAAAATGAAAAATTAATTGCAAAAGAGAGTAAGACTAACCCTAAAATATTTGTTAACTATATTGATGGAAAGAAGGGGAGGAAGGAAGCTATAGGAACATTACAATGTGACACAGGCCATCTGAAAAATAGTGACCAGGAAAAGGCAGATGAGCTAAATAGGTTCTTTTCTTAATTATACACAAAGGAGGTACCAGCGGTTGGGACACTGCAACATAATGGGGCTACACTACCTTTGCCAAATAATTGGTTAACACAGGAAGAAATCCAAAAGAGGTTGGAAAAAATAAATGTTAATAAAGCCCCGGGTCCTTATGGAATACATCCAAGGGTACTAAGGGAACTGGGTTCTGTAATAGCCAAACCAATTTATTTAATTTTTCAAGATTCACTCAACACAGGGTCTCTACCAGATGACTGGAGAAAATCAGATGTGATACCTATATTTAAAAAGGGAGCAAGAGCAAATCCGGGGAATTATAGACCAGTGAGCATCACTTCTGTAGTGGGGAAGATTTTTGAACGGTTATAAGGGATAATATACAAGAATATGTCTATTGGAACAGGATTATAAGTAGGAGTCAACATGGATTTATTAGGGATAGATCATGTCAAACAAATCTAATTCCTTTTTATGTGGAGGTTAGTAGGAACCTGGATCAAGACAACTCAGTGAATGGAGTCTTTTTGGATTTTGCAAAGGCTTTTGATACAGTGCCACATGGGAGACTATTGTGCAAACTAAGGGATATAGGAATTGCAGTAAATATCTGCTCATGGATTGAGAGCTGGCTAAAAGACAGGAAAGAAAGGGTTGTTGTAAATGGAACATACTCCAATTGGACTTCAGTATTAGGTCCTCTCCTTCTTAACATATTTATTAATGACTTAGAGGTGGGACTGGAAAGTAGTGTCTCCATTTTTGCTGATGACACAAAGTTGTGCAAGGTAATTAAATTAGATAATGATGTGCTTTACCTCCAAAGGGATTTACATAAAATTGAGGAATGGTCATCTAAATGGCAGATGAGATTTAATACGAATAAATGTAAAGTTTCCCAGGGCGCAGTCCTGATAGTAGTCTTTAAGCAGACAGGGTAATGGCCATCCTTAAAATCCTAATCATCCTGGGTGGGTCACATGAATCCCAAGGACTGGTGGTCATGAGGATCATGACAACATATATATATCACCAATATAATTTCCATAATGTGTAACGCTGTTTTAGCGCATGAACACTAGGGAAACTATAAAGCAATGCATAGCATGCAGCATTTGTCACGCGCGTGCATTGCACCGGCGCGCATTTTGATAGACACACATGCAAAGTGCTTGGTACTAGTCACGCACGTGCATTTTGCGTGAAAGCACAGCGCCAGCGGCACACTGAGTGGGGAGGGGGTGCTAGAGAAACAGGGGAGGGAAACGTGGGAGAGAGACAAAGGGGGAGCAGTGGGAGAGGCTGGGAGAGAGACAAGGGAGGAAAAGGGTGGGAAAGTGACACAGGGGGAGACCTTGGGGGGTCAGTGGGATAGAGACAGGGGAGGGAAAGGGTGGGAGAGAGACACGGGGGGAGACATAGGGGAGCAGTGGGAGTGAGTTGGAAAGAGACGGGTGGGAAAGGGTGAGAGAGAGAGACATGGCGGGAGCAGTGGGAGAGGGTAGGAGAGAGGCAGGGGAGGGAAAGGGTGGGAGAGAGACACAGGGGAGAGACATAGGGGAGCAGTGGGAGAGGGTGGGAGAGAGACACAGGTGGGGAGAGACATGGGGGAGCAGTGGGAGACAGGGGAGAGAGACAGGAGAGGGAAAGGGTGGGAGAGTGACACAGGAGGGGAGACATAGGGGGAAGCAGTGGGATAGAGACAGGAGAGGGAAAGGGTGGGAGAGAGACACAGGGGGAGCAGTGGTATAGGGTGGGAAAGAGATGGAGAGGAAAAGGGTGGGAGAGAGACACAGGTGGGGAGAGACATGGGGGAGCAGTGAGAGAGGGTGGGAGAAAGATAGGGGAGGGAAATGGTGGAGGAGAAACATGGGGGGAGCAGTGGGGGAGAGAGACAGGGAAGGGAAAAGGTGAGAGAGCGACACAGGGAGGTGAGACATGTGGGAGAGAGAGGGGGAGAGAGACAGGAGGTAGGGGTGAGAGAAACATGGGGGGGAGAGAGACATGGAGGAGATAGAAGGAGGGGAGGGGGGAATAGAGAAGAAGGAGGGAGAGACAGAAGGAGTGATGGAGAGAGAGAAGGAGGGAAAGAGAAGGAAGGAAGGAGGAACAGAGATGAAGGGAAGAAGAGAGAAACAGGGCGAGAAAGAGTGAGATAGGGCACAGAGAGAGAAAGGTAGCGCACAGAGAGAGAGGAAGAGGGCACAGAGAGAGAAAGGTAGCGCACAGAGAGAGAGGAAGAGGGCACAGAGAGAGAGGTCGCAGAGAGAGACAGAGCACATCAAATATGATACCGTCATATATATATATATATACTAGCAAATTGCCCGTCAAAAAATGACGGCAATGAAATTGTAAGGTAGCTAATGCTGTTTGGTGTATAATAATGAAATATGTAATACATTACTAAATGAATATACTGTACCTATTTTGAAGCATTGTGATGAAGAGCTGGCAATCTGTGTTGATGTTGCTGCAGCATTAGTGGTGTGGAGCTGCTGTGTAAGCATGCTGAATGTGTGCAATGTGTGGTATGAATATCCGTAGGTCGTTTGTTGCGTTTTGCGAGTTTGTTGTGGTGTTTTGCGAGTTTGTGGTGTTTTGCGAGTTTAGAGTGCTGTAGCCTCGTTTTCGTTTTGTTCGGCGGCCATTTTTTCTCTCGCTTAGATTTTTTTTTAGTCTCTAAACTGTTTTATTTCGAGTAAAATCGAGGTGTAAGTTGTATTTTTGAGGTCCTGGGTGCTCCCTCTTGGTGTAGGTAAGGTTTTTATGTATGTGCTGTGTGTATGTATTGTGTTTTACATTTTGTAATGTTCGCGAGTTGCGTCCGAGTGTTGCGAGGACGTAATGTGTGTGAACGTGTGTCGTATGTTGTTTGCGAGTGTCGTAATGTGTGTGTCGTGCTGTTTGGTTTGCGACGTGAATTTTGCGAGGGTCCCAGTTGCTGGCATGGAGCGCTTTCGGCGCTCCATGCCAGCAACTGAGGACCCTCTCGAAGCGTGGGCCTCAGGTGCTGGCATGGAGCGCCTACGGCGCTCCATGCCAGCAACTGAGGCCCACGCTTCGAGAGGGTCCTCAGTTGCTGGCAAGGAGCGCCTTTGGCGCTCAATGCCAGCAACTGAGGCCCTAGCTTCGCGAGGGTCCTCAGTTGCTGGCAAGGAGCGCCTTTGGCGCTCCATGCCAGCAACTGAGACCCTCGGCCACTGCCCTCGCTTCGCGAGGGCCGCGGGCTCGCTACGCGAGCCCGCAGCGTTAGCAACAACTCATACGCTCACAACTATATATGTGATTGTGACCAGGATGGCTGTGTAGAGCTCTGCTTTCTTGAGTTAGAAACGGATACCTTCTGGTGAGGCAGCAAACATGTTTATTATGAAATAACAAAAACAAACAGGAGCAGTAACTCTGCTTAAAAACCGAAAATAAACATCTACATATACGGACTGACTGTGACACAGGAACGCCCTGACTATACCTGTGCAGCTTACCTGCAACAGGGACAAAAAGACTACACCCCGGTGTCTTCAGGACGGAGCTCCCACTCCGTTGTACTCGAGAAGGAGTAATTTCGTAGGAATAGCGCCACCTAGTGGCAAGGACAAAGACAGTCTTTTAATAATGATAATTTGTCACCTTGTGGCCAGGTTACAAATAGTCTCTGGTTATTGAAAGATTGCCACCTTGTGGCCAGGATACAAATAGTCTCCGACTATTGCTATATTGCCACCTTGTGGCCAGGATACAAACAGTCTCTTGTATATCAGTAGTCTTTTCCACGTTTCTACATCAGTAGCTGCGGATGAAGCATAGGGCCCGCCCGTCTCTCCCGTATGCTTCACCCCAGGGACCCTTTGATACAGCAGTATTAAATTATTGCATATGTACCGGTCAAACACACAGCAACTTCCCTGGGGCATAATCAGTCTGGTACCTTCAAACAGGGCCTCTGTCAGTTCCACACTCAGCAACTTCCCTGAGGTATAATCAGTCTGGCACCTTTCAGCTCCAAGAAACCGCAGGATCTCACTCACCACATTGCTTCTCCAAACGATTCACCTTGGTCATCCCTGCAGCAATTCAGGCAGCTGTCAGTCCTCTCACCTAGCTGTACTTTACAGGCTCCTTCCAGCTTGTCTCCTAGGCAAGGCCCCAGCTTCTGGCTTCAGCTTCCAAACTACTCAGGACAGAGCCTAATCAGCAGCACACCCCGCCTGGAGCTTCCTGGGTTTTTTATAGTGAAGCACTGGACCAGGTGAATTTAAGTGTTTTAACTCCCTGAGAGCTGGATACAAGGAGCAGTTCAGCCTATGGCTTACATAACGGCCCTCAATAATCTGTCCCCGGCTCCTTACATTCTCACAATATATATATATATATATATATATATATATATATATATATATATATATATATATATATATATATATATATATATATATATATATATATATACTGTATATAGTTATACTTATATCACATTATTATTGTTGTTGTTGCTAACTTGCTATACCTATTTAATTACTATACATATAGATTTATATGTAAAATTTTATTTTTCTATTATGGCATCCAACTGAAAACTATTACAGGATATGCAATGTGCTGTAAATCTGTCATATTCCATACAATACAAAATGCAATAAGCCACATAAATTGGAATACATTTGCTATTGATGACTTCACATATGCTTAATGCTAGGGATGTTTTGAGGTGAACTGAGGCGAATCAATACTCTGAAGTACATTTGTTAAATCTGAGTCAGAGTATTGCTGATCATGTTATATATATTAATCAAAGGGTTATACACAAATCTATCTGATCCAGAGGCTGAGCTACTGCTGGTGTACCAGGTGCAAAGGACCAGTGCAAGGTACCAGGTCCCACAACAGATATGGGACCCTCTGCTACTGGCAGCAAATTAGGAATCTTAATTTATTACATGAATATGACAGAAAACTACTTTATAGAAAGGTGATCTTACCAACATAGGGTGATCTAACCATCTACATATATGTTGGGCTTTTTTATTGTGTGTGTCATTAGGAATAGTACAGTGGTTGTTTAACTATTTTGCTGGCTACATGATGAACTGAAGGAAAAAACTGGGGGAAAATTTGAAAGTGAGAAACAGGAATAGAAGACAGAGGAAAGTGATAGGAAGTAAAAGTGAAGGATAGGAAAGAGAAGGAGTGAGAGAAGCAGTGCAGAAAGAAAGTGCGTTGTGGTGGAAGGTGTCGTAAATTGAAATTTACAATGGGTAAAAGAGAACAGAGCAAGTCAGCAGGAAGAAGAGGAAAGGGGAATAAGGAACGGGAATTAAAATAGAGCAGGTGAAGGGGTGCCAGAAAAAGAGAGATAAATTAGGTGTTTTGGGATGAAAGTGTAAAAAAAGGTTAGGGAAATGAAACAACTGTATCCCTTGATTTTCTGACAGCCCCGAGGCCATAGACTTGTTGCCATATTAAGATATCCAACCTGTCATACATGTATATTGTCACATAATTATTGTTTAAATACTGTAGAAAATATTTGGTGCTCAGTAAAAAAATATGTAAATATAACATTGCTGTTCTTTTCTTTTGTTAGATGTTTCGGCTGATTCTATGGTGAAAAAAAAGACTGATAAAACAATGTATTCCCTGGAGTTTGAGCATGCCCGTCTTGGCTTTTGTATAAGGCCTATGCAGAAAACTATATATTCAGAACTACATGGGGCAATCCACAATTATTGACTATGATATGCCATTAGAAAGAGTGTTTACAATACTGAATACATTTTTAATCACACTTAATTGATAAAGTATATGTTTGATGTAGTTTAAAATTAGAACATAATTGAAACCTGAGCTGTGTCACTTTAAACTGACAGATACAAAGGGCCCTACATATGAGCTAACAATCCAAATGATGTAGCAGTTTATCCAACATGAAGGAGCAGGTGTGAAAAACATAGTGAGAATGAAGGTTGGCCAAGTAAGAGAGTATTTGTGGGTGAGGAGGATGTAATTAATATGTGTGTGGGTGTATTAATTATATTTTATTTTGGGTGGGATTAGGATTATCTCAGGCCTGTGCCTGCAGGATTTTGTGGACCTCTGGGGTTCTTGAGTGGGAAAAGAGAAGTGTAATAATGCGGGCATGGAGGTGATACTAGGTTCCCTGAGGATCGCACAGAGTGCCTCTTGATCCAGGGGTGCCTGGAAGCTGCTTCATTGGAGGATGGGGGTCACATGGCCAGCCGAGGGGGTGGAGCTAGGGCTAGTTCGGCACAGGGGTGCCATTTTAGCTCACTCCATGGCTGGCCAGCGTGACATGCATAGGAAAGCAGAGGAGCTGCAGCAGAGACGCCGCTGAGGAGCAGCACAGCCATCTTTTAATCCAGAATATTTGTGTGTGGTGGTGTGTACTAGTTCTGTGTGTGTGCAGGGATATTGTGAGTGTGTGCTTACATATTGATCAGGTGCATTTGCTGGGACTGATAACAGGGTTAAAAAATGGTCTCTCATGAGGAAGCAAACTTAGAGCACCTGTTACAGCCAGTGAGATCCAAGTTTCTATCTCAACGGATCAGATGGTTGGAGGACAGCTTGGGTAACCCACAGCTAACGGGGGCAGGGATGCTTCCTAGGGGATATCCCTGGCCCAGCCAAAGATGGCTGCCAGCCAGGGTGACCCTGAGGCACCATGAGCCTTTGAAAGGGCCTACACACAGCACAACCCAGGTACTGATAGTCAAGTTATGGAGAGAAGGCAGAAGATAGGAAGAGGCACAATCAGCATATCACGTAGATGCTGCGGCTGAGCCCAGTGGTGCTTCCACACCTCTAAAGCCAGCAAATCATAACCAATACGCCTCCAAAGGCGCACCCCACACCCTTGCCCTAAGAGCAGGGGAAAGAGCAGTCATTGTTGCGATACGTAAGAGGGTTTTACAGAGAGGTAAGAAATCCTCTACTTCGTCTCTCTTGAAGGGTCGGCGTGCAGACAGTGAAGAGCTGGCCGCCAGGAGATCATCGCTGAGGTGCTTGGACAGAAGAGGAGAAGACCAGCACAGGGACGGGGCTATGACCATGGATCAAGCATGTGCTTCTACGCGGACTAATGCCGTGGGTTCCACCAGGACACGAAGTTCCACTGCAAGGTACAACCCTCCCCTTTTTGCTAGATCGAATAAAACACCTAAAATAGTGATCCCTACCAACAGGGTGGTGAGATGACGGACAGTGTGGGTCATGTAGTAGAGTCAGTGAAAGAAAGTGTGGCCCACACTGGCGAATTACAATGTGGGGGGACAGGTCCCGTAATCTTCCCCCTACCAGATCCTGTGGTTGCAACGGGTAGTGACCTGTCGTCAGAAGAGGGTGGGCATAGGACCCCCCAAATCAGGAGGAGATGGGTGAGTAATATCTCTTCTTACCTTTCTATGAGATCTAGGGAAAGATCTAGATCACACAGCTGCAGATCTTGTAGGTGCAGCTGCGCATGCTCTGGGTTGGAGCGGGAGACCGAGGCGAGGAACAGACTGTTCCGCACGTCTGAGCCGGAGAGACGGATAACTATGCCCACCACCCGGGACACAGGTGAGTCAGGGCTTGGTAGTAGCCAACAACTGACGGCAATGGCATAAAAGGGTTTTTGTAGACCCTTAACGTACACATTTCTGAGTCTGACTTATAGGATTGGGTGGCTAGGCAAGCAGCCAGGGCTATGTCTAGGGACTCACCTTTGCTTGCACTGGTGTCGTTAGCGTGCAGTACGGTCCCAGGCAGTGGTATGGGAGTTCTGCAGCACCTGTTTCCCCTCCCTCCTAGTACCGAGCCATCCGCTCCTGCCGGGATTGGAGTTTCTGGGGAATTCCTTAGGCTGACGGCAATGTGCCCATTGCACAACCTGGGGGCCCAATGGACAGCCTGGACAACCTGGGGGCACATTAGCCTGGTGGTTATGGAGTGCATATGGCACAGAGAGTTAATTTAACTCTTTTCCTTACTCCCAGTGGGGGTGATGACAGGCGGGTTAACTGGAGAAAAATACCCAGATCATTCGACAATTGGCTGCAGGCATTCTCCATCATGGCATGTGTCATCGGGGAGAAATTCCCGGAGCAGTGCTCGTCGCTATTTGAATACCTCGAGGACATCAGGAGTGCATACCGCACTTATGATGGAAACGCATGGTGGAGGTATAATGAGGTCAATGGCATGGAGCAACAAGGCAGTGGCGTATTGGCTCAATGCTATGACGCCGATGCGAGTGGTACTGCCCTTTTGGAACGTGGTCAGCGGGAGCCGAACTCCCGCCGCCATCGCACCCGCAGGCAGAACGGTTTGCTACGCCTTCAACAAAGGAGTATGCGAATAGTCCCCCAACTGCCGGTTCAAGCATGCCTGCTCCAACTGAGGGGGTGAGCACCCAATTGCAAGGTGTAATAGGCAGAAAGAGGGTGTACAGGTGGAGAGCCCGCTCTTAAGGGGCAGGATACCGATCCTAGTTCATGCAATGCTGTCGTGACTAGAACGCTACTCTATTGTGGAGGGTAAGGTTGAAGCCACCAGTCTACTGGTGGAGGGTTGTTGGGCTGGCTTTAGGATTCCGTGCGAGACTGACATTAACGGTATCCAGCCTCGGAATTTGAAGTTGGCTATGTAATTTCCAGAGGTGGTGCGTGAGAAACTGGACAAGGAGTACAGCTGGGCAGGATGGCATGGACTTTGCATGCAGGATAATTCCCATGGGAAGGATCTTCAGTCGGCGGTTGGCACTAACAACAGTCAGTATACGGCGACCACATCACTTCATCAGTGGGAAGACTTTGATACACCCACAATGGTCGGACAACGAGGAATTGGAGTTATACACAGATGCGGCAGGCGGATGTGGTATGGGAGCTTACTTCAGTGGAAGATGGTGTGGCAGCTCTTGGCCGGAGTCGTGGGCAACTGCGGGCTTGACCAAGAATCTCGCCTTCTTGGAGTTATTCCCGACCGTGGTAGCACTGCACAACTGGGGAAATGACTTAGAGGACAGGCAGATCAAATTCTTCACGGACAATATGTGGGTGGTCTGCACTATTAACAATAACACGGCATCGCCTGTACAAGTGATACGGCTGATACGGCATCTGGTTTTGGGTTGCTTATGGCTGAACATATGGTGTAGAGCAAGGCATGTGCCGGGGGATTCCAACGGAATTGCTGATGCCCTTTCTCGTTCACAGTGGCATTGGTTCCAGTCGTTAACTCCAGAGGCGCAAGCACGGGAAAAATGGCAGGAGTTGGTCAGTCTGGCGGGCGGTGCTGTCAAGGAGGAAAGGATAGTGGGAATACTGTTGTGGTACCTGTTTAGATGCAAGGATGCTGGGGAGTCGGTGGCATCTGTCAGGCATCAGGTGGCGGCCCTAGTGTTCATATTTAAGCTAGCTGGACAAAGGTATGTTCCGTGGGGAAAACAGTCCCGCAGGAGGCGCCCCATTGCTTTCTCAGTGTTAATGCGGTTGCTTAGTGCTGCAGGAAGTTTGTATTATGGTCTACGAATCTGTGCTTTTCAAGAGGAGCTGGTGGCAGCACGGAAGCATGGTGCTGGTGGCATATAAATGGTGGATGTCTGTCTTCAAGGTGACAGGGTGCAAATGAGGTTAAGCAGGTCAAAGATGGATCAGGTCAGCAGAGGAAGGGAGGTCAGCCTGTGGAAAGTGGCGACAGATTGTTGCCCCTTTGAGTGTGTACGACATTACCTGCAGGTACGACCGGACGTGCCGGGTCCCTTGCTGGTGCATGAGGTGGGAACGTCTCTCTTTCGTTTTCAATTATCTCTCGATGATGAAAAGGGTGTACAGCATTTGGGTCTTAATCAGTCACATTACGGAACTCTTTTGTTTCGGATAGGGGCGGCTACGGGGGGAGGGCGCCTAGGCTTGCTGGAGGAGGCAATCAAGAGAATTGTGAGATGGGAATCTAGACGATACCTGACTTATGTGCAACCAGCAGCTACTTGACTGAGACGTGATGGACAGTTGGTAACGTTGTCATTGTTGTTGACAGGCTTCAGGAAACAGCTGTGGATCGTCGGGCACTCGTACGTGCATTGGGCTCACCAGTTCCCTGCAGCTAAAAGCAAGGATCCACAGCTGGGCATGCTGGAGGAGGTCATGCAGGTACGGTGGATCGGGGTCTGTGGCTTGCTGTGGTCGCAGGTGAGTGGACAACTGGACTTACATGCCAGCTGTTGGGGTCATCCTACTTTCCTATTGATTCATGCCAGCAGCAATGACTTGGGCTCAGTCCTGATGAAGAAGTTGATGAAGGACATGAAAAGGGACTTGTTGATTTAGCTTGATAAGTTCAAAGTTGTGTCCTTCATCTGGTCGGAGATGATCAAGATGAGGGTGTGGAGAAGTGCAAGGAACCCCGGGAGCTTGGAAAAAGTGTGCCAGAAGGTTAATAGATTGATGTCCAGCTTTGTTAGGAAGCAGGGGTTTGTGGCACTTCGTCACACCAAATTTGAGGATGTGGACTTGGGCCTCTTATTCTTGCCCGATGAGGTACACTTAACCGAGGTTTGAAGATCATGATGTTGGTTTTTCGGGATGGCATGCCGCAGGCCATAGCCTTTAAGGGAGGGATCGCATCGCAGCGTAAGGCATCACTCTGCTGCTCTGTGGGGGGTAGGGTAGGCTCCTGGGCCAGGTTGTGAAGTATGGGTCCTTTCCTTTCCCCTTTCCTCAAGGGCATGGTCAAGGAAAGGAATAGGGCCCTGAGCTCAGGGAGTGAGGTCACCACATCTGGCAAGGCTCCTCATTCTAAATTTATGTTATGTTTATATGTGTTCAAAAAATGTACAAGCTGTGGCCTGTTTTACCCCAACTTGGTGTCCATTTCATTTTTTGTTAATACAGAAGTAAGTGGTTAGTTAGAATAGTTTGTTAGTTAGGACTGGGCTCCACTAGGTTCTCCCTGGGTCATGCGATTATACTTGCAAATGGAAGTAGGGGTGTGAGTTTCTATTTCTGATCTACTTAAGATGACAGCAGAAGCTGTATGTTAAAAATACATTTATTATTTTTATGAAGGAACAAAAACTGTCAGATTGCATGTCCTGTAAATAAAATACAGATCATTAAGTGTTACCTTAACAGTATAGATACAATAAGAGACAAAGATAAGGGAAATCAAATGGAAATATTTGTGTTGTGAAATGTATAAAACAAGTCAAATGATTTATTTCCTGCTCATAAATCCATGATTTGGGAATTTTTGTACATTGTGCATCTCCCTGCCCAGATTGCAGTGAGATTTTGAGCTAAAAACAGGGCTTCTGTAACTCTTTTGCCCACCATAAATAAGATTATTATTATTATTATTATAAATAACTTTACATAGTTACATAGTTACATAGGTCCTCATTCAATTGCAATTTTGCCAATTGAAGAGGGCTCTATATAAGCACATAACATATTTTTTGACAGAAGTTTTTAGTTAGTGCAGACCTTGATTTTAGATAGAAGTTCAGTAACTAAAAAGTTCTGTATAAAAAATATGTTATGTGCTTATATAGAGCCCTATTCAATTGGCCAACTCGCAATTGAATGAGGCTCATAGTATTTAAGGTTGAAAAAAGACTTTCAGTCCATCAAGTTCAACCTTTTAAGATCTCCTCTGATCTGCCATATGCGGATTAACTATTAATTAATTAGTTGTATATTAAAAAATAAATAAAAAAATATCAATTCCCTCCTGATCCCAGGCACCGGCGACCGGACTTCTCCCTGGATCAATACTGCCTCTCTAATTATCCATGATAACCCTGAATTCCATTTTTAATTAGAAATAAATCCAGTCCCCTTTTAAAGTTATCTATCAAATCCGCTGTCACCACCTCCTCTGGTAGAGAATTCCACAGATTAACCACCCTTACTGTGAAGAACCCTTTTCTTTCTTTAAGGTGGAATCTTTTTACTTCTAACCTCAAGGGATGTCCTCTTGTCAGTTGAAAACCTCTTGGCACAAAAAGCTCCCTTGACAAATCTTTATACTGACCCTGGATGTATTTATATAAGGTAATCCTATCTCCTCTTAGACGCCTTTTTTCTAGAGAATTTGGTTAGTCTTTCTTCATAACTTAGCCCCTCCATTCCCCTTATTAATTTTGTTGCCCTCCTCTGTACCTTTTCCAGCTCTAAAATGTCCTTTTTATGAAGTGGTGCCCAAAATTGTACTCCATATTCCAAATGAGGGCGTACTAGAGATTTGTAAAGTGGCAGAATTATATTTGCATCCCTGGCTTCTATACCCTTCTTAATAAATGCTAATATTTTATTTGCCTTTGCAGCTGCTGCTTGGCTTTGAGCACTGTTACCTAGGGGGTTGTCCTCAAGCACTCCCAAATCCCTTTCAACATCCGATACACCTAGATTTGCTCCATTAAGATTATAAATTGCATGGCTATTTTTCCTTCTAATATGCATAACTTTACATTTATTCGTATTAAATCTCATCTGCCATTTAGATGCCCATTCCTCAATTTTATGTAAATCTCTTTGTAAGGAAAGCACATCACTATCTGATTTAATTACCTTGCACAACTTTGTGTCATCAGCGAAAATGGAGACACCACACTCCAATCCTACCTCTAAGTCATTAATAAATATGTTAAAAAGGAGAGGACCTAATACTGAACCCTGAGGAACCCCACTTACCACATTAGTCCAATCGGAGTATGTTCCATTTACAACAACCCTTTGCTTCCTGTCTTTTTGCCAGCTCTCAATCCATGAGCAGATATTTACTGCAACTCCTGTATCTCTTAGTTTGCACAATAGTCTCCCATGTGGCACTGTATCAAAAGCCTTTGCAAAATCCAAAAAGACTACATCCACTGAGTTGCCTTGATCAAGGTTCCTACTAACCTCCGCAGAGAAACTAATTAGATTTGTTTGACATGACCTATCCCTCATATATCCATGTTGACTCCTACTTAAAATCCTGTTCAAATAGACATATTCTTGTATATTATCCCTTATTAACCCTTCTAAAAGCTTCCCCACTACAGAAGTGATGCTCACTGGTCTATAATTCCCCAGATTTGCTCTTGCTCCCTTTTTAAATATAGGTATCACATCAGCTTTTCTCCAGTCATCTGGTAGAGACCCTGTGTTGAGTGACTCTTGAAAAATTAAATATAATGGTTTGGCTATTACAGAACCCAGTTCCCTTAGTACCCTTGGATGTATTCCATCAGGACCCGGGGCTTTATTAACATTTATTTTTTCCAACCTCTTTTGAATTATTTCCTGTGTTAACCAATTATTTGGCAAAGGTAGTGTAGCCCCATTATGTTGGAGTGTCCCAACCACTGGTACCTCCCTTAAGTATACCAAAGAAAAGAACCTATTTAGCTCATCTGCCTTTTCTTGGTCACTAATTTTCAGACGGCCTGGGTCACATTGTAATGTTCCTATAGCTTCCTTCCTCGCCTTCTTCCCATTAATATACTTAAAAAATATTTTAGGGTTAGTCTTACTCTCTTTTGCAATTAATTTTTCATTTTATTTTGGCCAGTCTAATTGCCTTTTTGCAAGCCTTGTTGATTTCCTTGTATTTCTGTAAAGCATTATCTGTCCCCTTTTTTTGTATAATTTAAATGCGTGTTTTTTACTTCGTATCTTGATCTTTAAATCATTGTTAAGCCACATTGGATGGGATTTACTCCTTTTACTTTTATTCCCACACGGTATATGCCGATGTGTATGTATATTTAGTAAGGATTTAAATGTTGTCCACTTGGGGTCAGTGTTTTTACCTGCCAGTTCTCTGTCTCAGTCTATACTTTGTATTGCTGCCCTTAGACCGTTAAAATCTGCCTTTTTAAAATTAAGAGTTTTGTTGGCCCCTTAAAATTTTGTTTTTTTTATTTAATCTCAAACAAGACTGTGTTGTGATCACTGTTTCCCAATGGTTGCCCTATTCCAACATTAGATACTATATCAATATTATTTGTGATGAGCAAAACTAACATAGCTTCATTTCTAGTAGGCTCTTGTACAACCTGGACCAGATAATGATCCCTGAGTGTACTCAAGAACCTGCTCCCCTTAGATGAACTGCTGGTCTCTTCTATCCAGTTTATTTCAAGGTAATTAAAATCTCCCATTATTAAAACTTGACCATGCCTAGCTGCATTTTCAATCTGTAACAATAATTGTATGTCCTCACTTTCAGCTATATTTAGGGGTGTATAGCATACTCCTACTAATATTCTTTTGGAATTTGCTGCTTCGCTATTTAACTCTACCCACAAACATTCAGCTTTATCACTAGGTCCACCATAAATATCTTCTCTGACTATAGGCTTAAATTCAGGCTTAACATACAGACAAATCCCTCCTCCTCGTTTACCATTGCCTCTATCTTTCCTAAATAGGTTATAACCATCCAGATTAACAGTCCAGTCATGAGATTCATCCCACCACGTTTCAGTAATGCCTATTAAATCCCATTTTTCATTAATTGCTAATAATTCTAACTCTCCCATTTTTACTTTGATATAAAAACTACCAACATTTAGCTCAGAATTGTATATAAAGGAAGAGTATATGCATATATAGAGAGAATATGACACATAACAGTATAATACCAAATGTTGATACAAAAGGAGGCGAGGTCCATGCTCCTGAGAGCTTAAGTGATATAGAGTGAGTGGGGGAAATGAATAAATTACTCTATTTCTGTGTTAAGATAGATAGATAGATAGATAGATAGTACAACAAAACATGTAATGACATAGCAGAACTGTCTCCAATATTTCCTTTTTTTTTTTAGACTGGTAACAGATGGTTACTGTGTGAGTCATTACCATTTCTTATACTCATAACTTAGAGCATCTTCTTTGGAATTAAATAAAAGACCTGAGAGCAGCAGATGAAAATCAGAAAGTGCCCCCTGCAGTAAATTTCACATGTTCTGACATCTCAGAAACAAAAGGCAAGGCTTTCTCTTATTGAGTGTGAAAAAGTAACACAGCATGTGGGCTATGCAGTATGTTTTCATTATTTGGATTATTGTCAGGTAATTACGTTATGAAGACTGCAATAACATTAACTCTGTTGTGTACCTAACATTTTTAGTGTTTCCAATAATGATTTTCCAATAATGATTATAGCAACAAACATATAGTAATAGCTGTATGAACTCATTTGAATATTTAATAAATAGTATAATTAATACTATTGGGATTCATAATACATGCAAAAAATCACACTCACTGGTAGATTTTGTTTTTGCAAGCTGTTAATGTGTTATATAGACACAATTATTATTTATTTTTTGTAATAGTAGAACAGCCCACTTAAATATTATCAAATATGTTCACAATACTGTCACCCAATCAAAAATGTCTTAGCTGCATCAGATGTGAATGGAAGGTCTATGCAGCATGTAGTTACATTTCAGAAAAAACATGTCACATGCAGCCTGAATCGTGTGATTAGCTTGAGCTCCCAGTCTATATACACAGATATTGCTTTATTTATTAAAGAGACATGTAACACACATTTTCTGCCATGTAATGAAATTACAAGATTTAAATATTACAAATTGTTGTTGTTATTGTTTGTTTCATTTGTTTTTTAGTTGTGATCTTGAAATATATGCAGTCAATACAATACTGATTTTAGACTGGATGGATAAACTGATCTTATAGACATGAGATATTTGGTTTCCTTAGTTTTGGTACAACCACCAAAACAAGGTGTAGGACATGTGTAGATCTCAGACCCACACCTACACTAAGAGCTCCACAGGCAAATTGAATGGTGTAATGGTGCAAAATGGCATGGGACACTTTCATCTCAATAAGAAGTTAAAAATGGGTTACACACTGCAATTGCCATTTTCTCTACAGTAAATTATTCCTGATATATTCAGCACTGCTTGTGTAGCTCATTTATGCTAAAGTGTGGCTCAGTATCTTACTTTGCAGCTCACTATGCTTTAAAAGCTTAGGGAACCATTGTGTTACCACCAAC
This sequence comes from Discoglossus pictus, assembly GCA_027410445.1. NCBI lineage: Eukaryota > Metazoa > Chordata > Amphibia > Anura > Alytidae > Discoglossus > Discoglossus pictus. Next base: position 354,395,976 of record CM050165.1, read on the forward strand.
AATACAAACAAGCAGTTGGATTTACGACTCTAGAAAAGTAACTTTTTCTTTTTTCCCTGTGCCTTAAAGCCTACATTTCCAGAGCGGTTGTTACTTAAAATAATGTTTATATGGATCAAAACCCTTTGTCCAGCTTTGAATGTTACTGGTATTGGGTGTTAGATATCTAGTGGAAGTGCCTTTGTAGAGAAACATGAAGCATGATTTATTCATGCCCATCCATTAAATTAGCCTAAGTATCATATAAAAATAGAGACTGCTTCTAATTTATAGATTCATGAGCAGCATACCTCAGGTCAGTGAAAGGAATACGCTAGTTTAATTATTCAGGTCAGCACCAATTATTCATAGTGCTTGGTGATGGTGTAAATAATTAAAACAATTTCTTCCACTGCCAGGTGTTCTGCCTGTGCTTATTCTGTTTCATCCTGAAATTGTTCCACATGAAGCTTTATAGGCCACAAACTCCAGTTTAAATGGGTTGATAAAAGACCAAGTATGAATTCTTTAAAGCACTCATGTAGCCCTATATTTAAAATATATATTCTTTTACAGGGGCCTAATTATTAGATATTGCACTCATATAATTTTCAAGTACAGAAAATTGTACAATGCTAATCTTATATCAGAAACACAATAAGAACAAAATAGTGCAAGAAGACCAGAAAAAAATGTAATCTATACCAATACATACATAGGTGCTAAGTTTTTGCTTGAGGTGAATGTTCTATGCATAAGTTAAAGCCTCTGATGGTGCTCTCATATCACGTGTATAGCATACAGTGCTGTTTTGAAAAGATACATTTCTATGAAGATTTTTGTTGTCCGAACACAACTGGAAGGGGAACAGTAGCAGGGTAGGACCCAATAGCAAAAGTATGAAAGGGCCAGAGGCAGTAGAGAAGTAGTACAGTCCACCTGAGAGCAGAGAGAGAGAGAGAGAAGTCGGAAAGTACGCTAGGATCAGGAAGCCAGAAGTTAAACATACGTAAGCCAAAACCAGAGGTTAAGCCACCAAATCGATGAGAAACAAGATAAGATATTGCTGAGAAATTTATCTGGGCAAAACAACAGCAAAGATGCTCCATCTTTGGTACTTTAAATAGGAATAAACAACACAACAGAGTCAATCAGATGACAAACTAACCTTAATGGGTTAGTTATATGGACATGATAATCCATTCTGAGAGCAACCTCTTTTAGCTCACTTGTGCCCTTCACAGGAAGAAATATCCTGTAGTATATCAGTCTGGTCCCATTTACTAGAGTGACCCAGGCCTGAAAAACCAGGCACTTCTACATGGAACAGGAGAAACAGCAAACCACAGACAAACTTTTCGGCCTTCATTGGGCCTCGTCAGTGAGGTGTAGCTGCACTCTGAGTAGTTAACAAGGCCTATAGAATAAACCCACTGAGGTATTTTTCCTTCTCAGATGAGCACCTCTACTCTTTTTTGCATAAATTTCCCTCACCTTATGGGTGATAGAGGGAACCAGATGTGGACTCCTTGCTCACTGTGCCTTAGGAAGTACAGCTGCACCTCACAGATGAGGCCCATAGAGGTTGAAACAGTGGGAGAGACTTTTGCATCAATTCTTGGTGTTGCAAACTCAAGTTCCCTCGGCCTTGGGGCATCGATCTCCTCCTTGTGGGGGGACCTTAAGCCCCATGCTGCTATAGGAGGACCACGGTAAGCAATCAGTGTGGAGGGCTGTAATTCCTTGTTGAATTTATTTACTAGGAAATCACACAGCGAAAATGCAGAGTTGTGTAGTGACCGGAGTGGCGCACTTGAAGGACAGCATCCATCTGCTAGTCTCGGAGGAATGTAGGTCCCAGGTGTATGTAGGTCGGTACAATATGTTGTGGAGAGGATCCTGGAAGAGCAGCTGGAGTTTTCACCTAAAGATGTGTTGTACATGCAAGATTCGCAGTGGAGAGGTCTGTATGATCTGACTTTCTACAGTAGCGGGAGTTGTTACAATTTTAACCACTCGTATAAAGAAAACGAGGGTCATCCAATTTTAGAAGGCATTGAGTTAGATTGTTTGTACGCAAGGGAGGAAGTCTCTCTTGTTGTAAACATGTACAATCCATTTTTTAGATGACTCAACAGTGGAATACTTCCTTGGTAGATATTGTAGGACTGTGAGGTTGGTCCGTATGCTCCAGAACCATTTTGGATATTGAATGGAAAGAGTATCTTGTGATTTTTAAAGAGGATCCGGATAGTCCCGGTGGGATGAAAACTCCCCCCGCCTCCTTTACGTTAGGAAGTGATAGGGGGTACCTTAGATTCACCAGACAACCAATCTTTTGCAGAAAATGTTCGTCATATTGTCTTGCTTATGACGAGTGTCTGTGTCCCAGATGTAGATTTTGCGGCAGTCTGGATCATCAGGTGTTTGACTGCCGCAACCGAAGATTTGACCTCTGCGGGGACGAGTCTCATCTGTTCCGCAAATGTCCCATGAAACATATGTATCGGCCAGGAAGCACACATGCACAACAACCCAGATCCCTTTCCAGATGAGATGAAAGTGCTGATCCTTCCAAGGGTGAAGAGCAGCAGGTGGATGTTGTCCCCGGTCCCAGTGAGAGTAGACCCCATATTGGTGAGAGGGACCACTTGGGGCCAACCGAAGTAGTCCCAGGTCAAGCAGCCTTGGTCAAAGAAGGGGACAATGGGGCAATCAGTTTGATCAGGGCTGCTGAAAAGATAGTCCCTAATCCAGGGGCCACGGGAAGGCAGAAAGGAATTGACGGTGGTGGACAGTTGCTAGATCCAAAAGAGACTACTAGCCGCTCTGGTCCTAAAGCACAGATTGCATGCGGTGACACCTCTGGGAGGAAGAAGTTCAGTGACGGACTCCCGGTACCCAAGAGGGTCATGGCCAGAGGTCCCAGGGAAGGGCTAGGGAGCTTGCTCACTGGTCTGGAGGGAAAAGGACGTACTAGAGATGGTACAGAGGAAAAGGATCACATGAGTTTAGGTTCCGGTAGTGCGCACATTCCAGTACGTACTGACCCAAGTAAAGGATTACACTTTGAGTTATAAGCAGGCTTTGTGTAAAGGTGCACCTCTGATGCGACAAGTCGCATCCACCAGTTCATACCGGACCGGGGATTTCGTACCAGTCGATCCTCGACTGCGTGCGAGATCAGCTTATGTGATGAATTTGTTTCCCCTCCAGGGTAAGGAAACCACCCCAATTGAAGAGTCGATGACTGGTTCAAGTTCCATCCGTGTTACAGAATTGGCAACCGATGCTGGGTCCCCAGGAGATTCCGAGGATGAGATCCCCTAAGAAGTTCAAGGGGGTTTTGGAAGGAGGTCCAATCCAAGACCAAAAAGGCCAGGAAAGATGTACCAGAACAGATGGAATTGGACAGTACAAAAAGAGGTGTTTTGGAGAGAGGTACAGAGGAGGGTAAGAAAGCGAAAAGGAGGACAGCAGAGCACATGTCCAGGACGCCCTCTTTGACCTTTGCTGCAACACCTATGAGTTCCAGAGATCAAGTGGAGGATGATCGGTCAGAAGAATTAATGGAGGAGGATGTGATGGATGCATCGGTCAAAGGTTTGGCCGATGCAAGTAAGTTTGCCACTCTACCTCTGGATTTTCGGGACTGACGTCCTCCTTTAAATGTCTAGCAATAAATGTTAGAAGTGTAAGGTCGAATGCACGTAGCGTGGTCTTTTCAGATTACTTAAAGAGTTTTAATGCTGACGTTTTAAGTTTACAAGCATGTGCAATTGAACATGAAGCAAGTTATGAGCTATTTAAAAGAGATTGATGTGGGCCTTCAGTCTGGTCTGGAGGGGCAGACAACAAATGTTCTGGTGTTGCTGTTCTCTTCAGGTCAGGATGGGATATCGAGCAAGTAAGTGAAATTATCACAGGCAGAGTTTTAATGGTTAAAGCAAAAAGGAATAATTTAGTAGTACGTTTTTTTTTTTAATATAAATGCTCCACCTGCTACAAATAAGAGATATGAGGTGTTGGAGACTTTGCAAACGTTTTTACCTGGGTCAGATAATACAGTTTTAATGGGAGATTTTAATTGCATTTTATATTCTGGTGGAAGGAAAAGCAAAAGAGGTGAAGTCATTTTAGATAAAACATCAAAACTCTTAAATAACATTGTCCATGATTTTATTTTATTTTTTAAGGATACATGGAAGGAGCTCCACCCCACCGATGATGGTTTTAGTTGGTGAAATCAATAGGCATGTTCCCAAATAGATTTTTTATTTCACTCCCAAAATGCAATTGACATGTTTTTAATGCCCAATGCATTTTCTGATCACAAGGTATTAAACGCTGCTTTTAATTGCTCGGGAATAGAAACAGAAGGAAAAGGGTTTTGGAAGCTTAATGTGTCGCTTTTATAAAATGATGAGGTTTTAAGAATGTTTTTATTTTTTTATGCATACTTACAAAGAAAATGTTCTTGTTTTTCAAGATATTCTTTTATGGTAGGAAATGGTGAAAGTTAAATGTAAATTCTTTTTTATTAAATAGGGAATTAAATTGGCTAAAAGGAAAAAGGAAAATTTTGACTTTTAAAAAAAAAAGATGCAATGTCTTTTTTAATTCAGGGAACTTGGTTTTAATGTAAATAAAAACATTGAAAGCCCTAAATATGATATTGAGCGTTTTTAGAGGAGAAAGGTAACACCATTATCTTTTTGCATCTATCTCAGCAGATAAGATACTCATGGAGCGAATAAACTCAATCTTCCGTAGAACCTCCTCAAAGGTTGGAACAGTTTTTTTCCATTGTTTTGCAATTAGGCTTCTAGTAGCCAGAAATATCTAATTTGATAGAAATTGTGCCTTTTTAGAAAGACCTGGGAGTGGTAAGCCTAATATTGCCTCTTCTCGTTTTTGAGGAATAACTGTATCCCATAGTTTATCCAGGGTATTATAGGTCACTATCCAAATATGCTGAACTTTGGGGCAATCCGATAACATATGTTTTAAGGAACCTATGGTGTTGCAACCACTGGAGCAATTGCCATCCAGCTGACTATTTGAACAGTGAAGTCTAGCTGGGGTAAGGTACCATCTCAAGATAGTTTTGTAAACATTTTCCTTCAATATAATGTTTTAAGAGGAGTTTGCTGCGTTTTTGATAATTATACCCAATTGTTCATCATCTAGGCTAATATTGAGCTTAGCCTCCCAGGAGGCCCTATAGGACAAATTATTAGGCGTGGCCTGTTCATTTAGGTAGTTATAAAGAATAGTGAGTTTTTTGAGTTGAGTAAGCAACAATACTCAGAGGAGTTTTGCTAGCTAATTTCTTTGTTTCTTTGCAGTTTGTCCCACTTGTGTGCTAACCATCATCAGGTTAAGCCATTCTTTGTGTGGCAATCAGTGATTTATGCTAAAGTCCAATGGAGACCAGTTTTTACATTCTAACAGTACATCTGCAACAATTGTTATCTGACTTCTAATCCACCAAGTGAATTAGGTATTTTTATTGATTGATAAGTCTGCATGGGGTAGCCACAATGGCTTCCATAGTACAATGGAGTGACGCATCGGAAGTGATTTTAAATTTATACTCTGATGGATGCTTAGCCATAGTATTTGGTTCAGGAGAATATTTTGGTCCCATAAAACCATTTGAGCTAATCTCGCAACCTTATAGTATCGTAGAAGGTCAGGAGTTGCTAAGCCTCCTTTCTGTTTTGATGCTATCATGGCCGCCCTATTTATGCTAGGTTTCTTATTCCCCCAGATGAATTTAAATATTGCTTTTTGTAATGTTGCTATGTCTTTAAGATTTATCGATGATGGCATAGTCCTAAAAAGGTATAGCAGTTTAGGGAGGGTGTTCATTTTAATGGCGTGTATTTTACCAAACCACAAGATATTTAATGAAGACCAGGTGCGAAGATCTGAATATATTTCTTTAAAGATAATGCAGTAATTGGCATCATATATCTGTTTAGTAAATTTAGGGATATGAATACCTAGGTACTTTATATGATGTGAGGACCATTTAAAGGGATAGTTTAAGGTCAGCAAATTGTCCAGTTGCTTGGGCAATGAGACATTAAGAGCTTCACTTTTATTTGCGTTCATTTTGAACCCTGATATATGGCCAAAATTGCTCAATGTTTTAAATAGGCTAGGTAAGCTAATTAATGGGTTAGTAACTGTGAGGAGAATATTATATTCTTCTATATTATTATATTATATTCTTTATAGTCTAACTTGATTCCATTAACATCTGGAGCTTCCCCTAATTTAGAGGTGATAAAGGACATCCCTGTCTTGTTCCTCGATCTATCTTAAACAATTGAGACTTGAAACCGTGATAGGAAATATAGGCCCTAGGGACAGAATATAATGTCATAATGCTTCCTACAAAGTTTTCACTAAGGCCAAATTTAAGCAATGCTTCTTTCATATAAGTCCAATCAATCCTATCAAACGCTTTCTCTGCATCTAAAGATAGTAGCATTAGTGGTAATTTTTTGTCTGAAGCGATATCCATGAGGTTAAAGATTTGCCTAGTATTATCAGGTGCTTCCCTACCCAGGATAAAGCCCACCTGGTCCGGCAACAAAGAGGCCAATCTATTTGCTATGATCTTTGAGTACAATTTGATATCATTGTTTATTAAAGATATTGGTCTATTACTGCTGCATTGCATCGGGTCTTTGCCTTCTTTATGTATTACTATACTTTTTGCCTCCAGAAATTCAGCTTTTATAGTTTTGCCCAAACTTATTAAATAGATGTTGGAGATGAGGTAACTTTGTTTCCATGAATTGCTTGTAATGTTAATTAGTTAATCCATCCGGACCAAGTGCCTTATGTGGCTTAGTAGCCCCTATTGCTCTTCTAATTTACTCTTCAGAGATAGGGGATGTGAGAGAATCTACTTTACTTTTCTCAAATTATGGTATTGTAATGGATGACAAAAAAGTCTCTATTTGGGATTTATGGCTTTGTGACGCAGAATGGATAGGCATTGAGTACAGCTCGGTATAAAATTGTTGAAATGCCTTAGTAATCTGGTCTGGTTGGTATGCCATGCCATTTTCTTTAGTGAGTAGTTTAGGAATAAAAGAGTTTGCTCTCTGTTGTTTAAGTCTTCTAGCTAACATTGTATCTGGTTTGTTGGAGAATATAAAAAAATTTGATTGTGTACGCTGCAATATAATCACCATTTTCTTTCACAGAATCTCTTTCAATTTTTGTTTATATTTAAGAATTCCCTCTAAAATCTGAGGTGAATTCTGAACAGCGACTAGCCTATGAAGGTCTGAAATGTTTTTGTTCAAATTGTTTATCTGAGACTGATCTAATTTTTTTGCTATTGAGCCAAATTGTATGCAAACTCCTCGCAATACTGCCTTATGGGGCTGCCCAGACTCCCATACCATCTACTTCGCCATTGCTATTCAGTGCAAAGTAATCCCCTAAAGCCTTATTTATCTTGTACCGGGTTCAATGTCCAAGATGGGGAGCGACCTTTTGGAAGCAAATCACACAGTGACCACCAGATTGACGCAACAATTCATCCTAATTAGAAGCCATTTGTTGTTGTAGCAATATATAGTTGATGCATGACTGGGATTTATGTCTGGCTGAGTAAAAGGTAAAGTCCTTCCCTGTCGGATTCATCCCCCTCCATGTATCAAATAAGCAATTTTGGCTCAGGCTTGATTTAAAAACCTTAGTAACGGTGGGGATTTGTGATGGAGTAGAGGGTCCAGATCTATCTCTGAGTGGATCTAGAACTGCATTTATATCTCCTCCTATAACCCAAATAGAATGCTGCCAATTGGGAGTTAGATTTGAGATTCTGCAAAAGAAAGTGGACTGGTCTGAATTTGGTGCATAGACCTTGGGAAGTGATACTGAACTATCATTAATAATTCCATGAACTGCGATATATCTGCCTTCAATGTATTTTTGAGTGTTAGTGCGTTGAAAATTAAGTCTTTTGTGAAACAAAATTGAGACACCTTTTGTTTTAGCTGTAGCAGATGCATGATATGATTGTGAGTATGTTTTTCCCCAGTATTTGGGTATTGAATTTTTTTTTAAGTGGGTTTCTTGTATCATTGCAATATCTACTCTCAGTCTATGGTATTCCTGAAGGGCTATCCCACTTTTATCAGGCTCATTTATGCCTTGTGCATTATGTGAAACTATTTTAATGTCCATGACTCACCTGGTGCTGAGATAGAGGAAAGAGACTGAGGATGTCAACTAATCAGTCAGGCTTTTTACTAGACTGAAGCAAGATGACCTCCTGGCTGGGACACGAGGAGCAAGAAACTGAGACCTATTAATTAAGGGCCAATTCGCTGAGAAAAATATGGATATGGAAAAAAATACAAAAAGATGTCAGAGCAGGATAAACCAGACTTAGACAATTTATGCAACAACGTTGTGATCTAAAATGAGATTCGTAGTTAACTAGCTTACTGGTACCTCAAAAGAGATAGGCAATTTCGTTATAGTAACTACGTAAGTGAGTATAGATATATTTCGATGGTACACTATGAAAGAGAAAGAAAAGGAAGAAAAAGAGAAAAAAATAAAAAGTAGAAATATCAGTTATTTAAATTACTTAAAGGAGAGCAATAGCTTTCCTTTTAACTTTAATCGGTGAGCCAACTAGTATCCAGAACAATTAATACTGAGAAGGTTTGCCTAAAAATTAAACTATATTTACACCCTATAGGGGCACTTTTAAAATATTTGGTAACATTATAAGTGACATTGCAAGATAAAACGTATGTGTAAACAAGCATATAACTGTGAAAAAAGGAGATAAATGATAGTTAGCACTTCAGGGTACTTCCAATATGTAGATCAATATGCTTAAGTGAGGTCCCCTAGTATTGATATGTCCATTAGACAAATAATGAGAGGCATATTTAGGTTGTTGTAGTAGCTTGGCTTCTAAGACCTCGCCTCTGTTGCGGGGTTGATTCAGGAGGAGGTTTGAAATTTACTGGTAGCTGAATGTTCCATGAAGAGAGAAGTATAACTCCTTCTTTAAAAGATTGAATGGTGTACAATTTCCCCTCCTTGGAGATGTTCAGACGGAGAGGAAAGCCCTAGGTGGATAGTACAAGTTCCAGAATGGGTTTTAGTGTCTTCCTCTTAAATAATGTTGTTGCAGACAAATCTGAGTAGATACTTGGTTGGCAGCCTTCTACTTCAGGGATACCAGTTCTAGCCACTCTCATAAATTTGTCTTTGGTGGAGAAATAATGGAACCGCGCTATAACATCTCTTGGTCGATCTGAGTTGGATGACCGACCTCCCAGCGCTCTGTGGACTCTGTCCACTCTATATTCCTCTTCACACATGTCTGGCAGAAGAAATTTGCATAATACTAGCAAATATTGCGATCGATCTCTCACCGACTTCCTTATGCGGACATTTTGTCTACGGGATCTGTTCTCTAAATCTTCTTGGACAGACTGTTGAAAAGATTGCTCCTCCTTCATACGGACCATCTCCTTCTCAAGTCGTGTATGTGCACGAAGAAGATCATTGTAATTGTCCTCCAGTAGCATTGTTTTGGAGTCTACTGCCTTTATCTCTGAAGACAATTCCGTTGCCACCTTTTGAATTTCCAACTTGATCTCCTTTCTAAAGGGTTCTGAGGTTACTTCATATAGATGTCACTTTGCCTCACATAGGGAAAGGGTAGTGTTTTTTACAAAGTAATGAGCGCAGCGAGTCCTCTTAAAAAACAACATTGACCGCCAGTGATGACAGTTACTGGAAAATGTATTTATATGTTTGTATAGTATTATTCCTTTGGATAATCAAGTTGTCTTGAGTTGTGTGTTTATTTCAGTTTCTGTAGTCAGAGGTAACCAACCAAAAGATAGCGGATCAGTATTGCTTGAAAGATGTAAAAATAGTCATTGAGAAGTGGAACAACTAGTTTAACAATATGGACAGAGAGTGTTGAGCTCAGTATTCACAGCCCCGCACTTTTGTCACAGTTGGGTCTTGATAGCATGTATTTCCACTCAGCCATATCAGCTAATAGATGGTGCTGTTGGGCTTGGTAATGCAGTTCAATAGCAATAGATGCCGCTGTTGAGTCCAGGAACTGCACTCTCAGCCAATAGATGGTGCTGTAGAGCTTGGTGATGTAGTTCAATAGCAATAGAGGGCACTATTGTGTCTAGGAACTGTTGTTTTTACATGCAATGGCAAGGTGGAGTACTAAGCAAATTGATGGCGCTAGTAAACTTGGTAAGTATAGGTAGTTCCTTTCTGTGTAGCAGGCAATAGTCAGAAAAATATTCACACAGTTTATTGATTGCTTGATTTATCAGGATAATAAAAGTTGTGGTTTTGCAAGGAAAGTCAATCATGTTAATTATGAGAAGCTGTTATTGGGGGTACTGTTTGGTGTTGGTTTTGCAAAGCTTATTCCAGTAAAGGTCTCTATTAACTGAGGCTTGCAGGAAGCTTTCTCACATACCCATGCATAAGGGCAATATAGGAGTGCCCCTCCCCTCAAACCCCAGTGCCTGTATATAGAGTTTTTGCTTTAATGACACTTGGAGAAGGTCTCCTACTGCTGAATCCACCAAACAGAAAAACAATTGTAACAATGTCCTGCAAAAGGGTTTAAAGATGTATGTCTCTTGTCCCCAAAACTATTTCTCCTGCTTCAACACATAGATGCCAAATGTGTGTTGTGTTTGGGGTGTGATTCAGATTGTTCCTTCATGTATATCCATCCAGTACCTTTTAGTCCAGTAGATTATTTAGATCTGCTGTTAAAGTGAAGTCCAAAAGTTGCTGCACAGTTCCAGAGCAACCCAGACTGTTCAGTCACTGTAACCTGATCTTGTAGATCAAATATGATCCAAATTGCTTGGTACTTTCATGTTTTTTAAAGCCTTACTGCAGGTAGCCGAGTTGTTTTGCTTCCTCTTTGTTTGCTGCTAGCAACACCCTCCCTATTAAAGACATTTTGTGGAAATTACGGAACTTGGTTTTATTTAAAAAGGACATTTTAACAGTTGAACAAAGGATTTTTAGGATTTTAAGCCGATGCATTTATACTTTTTGCATAATAAGAAATCGAGAGATGACGCAGAAGAGTTATGGCAACAAAAATCATGGAATACGATGATTTTGTAAAACCGTTTTTATTATGTTTTATTTCTCTTTTAAACTCTGTTTTCTTTCTTTGTAGAGCACTGTGAAAGGAAGGGACAAAGCAAGGGAAAGAAGACGGAGGGACAGAGACAGTGTATTGTAAGGACAGCGGGGAGGTAAGGGACAGAGAATAAAGGGACAGAAGCAGAGAAAGCTTTCAATGCAATTTATTTTCTGACGAGAATGAGCTTTAATGTGTTAGAGAGTTAATGTTTTATGGGAATGTGTTTCCCTTTTAATGAAGGTGTGTCCTTTTATACAAGTTTATCTTTTTATGAAGATGTATTTTATAAAGTTGTATTTTTATGAAAATTGTTCATTTTAGATTTGTTCTTACTGAAAAACTGTCTTTTATATGTGTTGTTGGTTTTAAGATATGATTTAATTCTGTACAAAAATGTATTAATGTCCTTTTATGATTGGCAAACCCATTTTAAGATGATCTGTCTCATTTCTGCCAAGTTTTATGTACATGAACATGTTTTATTTATGATATATCTATTGGTCTGTGAAAACATTGTAATCCATGTAACCATTTCAGCTTTTCAATAAAAGAATAAAACGTGTCTGGGATTTGCTGTTTCTCCTGTTCAGGTTAGGTTTGCCTTGTATTTGGGGACTGGGTCACTCTTTTGAGTGATGCCAGACTGATATACCACAGAATATTCCTCCCTGTGAGCTCAAAGAGTCTGCTCTCTAAGTAGGTAATCAGACCTATAGAAAAAAAAAAAAACACTGAGGTATTTTTTGTTCTCAGATGAGCACCTCTACTCTTTTTTACAATAAATAGAAAACCTAATAGGAGAACTATGCACAGATGACAACGTGTGTGCACATCAATAAGGATGCCAACACAGGTGCATCCACTAATGGCACAAAGCATCAAAATAGACACCAAGCACAGAGTGAAACAGATGCAGGTATGTACAAGTACTCAGGCACCAGAACAATCCATGACCTATGGTAATGTGCATGCATCCAAAGATGTTGTAAAAAGGATCTGGAGGTAAGTCCTAGGGAGAAGCTGAGTGAGTAAAATTAAAGTGTCTCCTCTAGTTGCCCAGAGGACAAGACTTCAAGGGATTCACTCTGTGAAATCTAAAATTCCACCCATAGGCATGGATATTGGACAGTTTCCTAAGAATCATTGTTTGAAAGCTGAAAGCAGAGTTCAGCTTTAAATTACATGTGCAAAACCGCACACTTCTCTCCAATCTATAGGCAAAAGACTGGTGCACAAAGGTGAGCTGCTGCTGTCATATTCAAACAAATTGCAAATTGCCTCTTTAACTCAAGGGCCTGCTTATGGACTTTAGGTACTGAAGAAGCAGCTGGATGTTAATGTTCAAACAAGGATGGGTTTCATAATCCACATATAAAATGAGAGGTGTGCAGTGTACTTAGTTGTTATAAGCAAATTTAGCTAAAGGAGGTACTAGACATCTTGAAGTTGAGACGTGAAACATCTGAGATACTGTTTGTTTCAATCTATTTATTGAAGACAATTATAAAATAAAAGAGGGGGAAGAGACACATGGGAGGGGAGACGAGACACATGGGAGGGGAGACGAGACACATGGGAGGGGAGAAGAGACACATGGGAGGGGAGAAGAGACACATGGGAGGGGAGAAGAGACACATGGGAGGGGAGAAGAGACACATGGGAGGGGGGAAGAGACACAGGTGAGGGGGGAAGACACACAGGTGAGGGATAGTGGGGGAGAGACACGGGGGAGGGAGTTGGGGGAGAGACACAGGGGAGGGAGTGGGGGTTGAGACACAGGGGAGGGAGTGGGGGTTGAGACACAGGGGAGGGAGAGGGGTGAAGACACACAGGGGAGAGATAGTGGGGAAGAGACACACGGGAGGGAGTTGGCGTGAGAGACACATGGGAGGGAGAGGGGGAAAGAGACACAGAGGGGGGGAGAGACACATCTAATATTATACTGTCATTTAGGACGGGCAAATGACTAGTGTAATAAAATCGAGGAGTCTAATAGCTGTGTTTTGGGTGTATTAGGGAGGGGATGGCCAGAGGGGAGGAATATATATCGTTCACATTATTTCAGCTTTAGGTCACAACCAAACAGGTTTCACAAAAATAAAAATAATAATACAAATTCTGTTCATGCAGAAGTCACAATGTTCTGTTGGTAATATGAGGTGGAACGTCAGAGAAAGCAAAATAGGTCCGTCATCAATGTATTGACAAAAGCCAAACAAGTATATTTCACAGAGAGCACAGCAGAAATTTAATGCTTAAAATTAGAGTGTATTATACTATGTTAAATATGGTGGCATGACTTTAGAGGGAAGACGTGCGCACCGTCTTGTGCGCGCACAAAATGCATAAAAAAAGAGTGCACCCACACCAGCACGCCAGTACAATGCTGCACCTACCCTCTCCTCTAGTGTCCAACTCCTGGGGATGTACCCCACCTCCTGGGCCTTCTTCCACATATAGACTCAAAGTAGGGCAAGGACCAGGTGGGTGACTTTGGTGGGGAGTTCTGGGGGGGGCTACAGAGAGTCTGGACTGAGGGGGTCCTGCAGTGACTGAGTGAGTAGTTGAGTGCAGAATTGTACAGGCGATGTGCTGGTGTTGGTGCGCAAGCTTGTCGGCGCGCACATGACGTTGCACACGTCGCCTGAGCTCTAATGTCGGTGTGCCCTTAAATATATATATATATATATATATATATATATATGTCTCCATGTCTTTACCAACTTATAATCTAACACACACTGCTTATATCAGACACACACACATTACATTGATTCATTCTATACACACACATATTTATTTTATTGAAAAAAAAAACTTGTTTTCCACACCCCTTGAGCTGCTTCCAATAGAAACACTGCATTTGGGTATGGATTTTAACTCTTTAATAACCTTCAAACCAACAGCAGCACAAGTGGAGATCTACATAGCATTGTTTGTCTCCTACTGCTTCCTTTTGCATAATGCCTTCCTTCACAAACTGCCATCACAGGTTTATACAATGTATTAGTTGCCTCTGATTGGCCAAAAATAATTATGAATTTTATGCTAATTTTAGCAGGGATTTCCAGGTAATCAGATGCACTCATAATCTATGAAACTGAAATATGCCTTTAAAGGTGCCATTCCACCTACTCTAGGGGTGTCCAACTGTTCCTTTAACCCTTTCACTGGCAGTGAGGCCAGCAGTGCATTGTGCTACTTCTAAATATTGCTAACTTCTTAGACATATAATAATTTCAAGAAATAGTAGTTAGTTAGGACGTTAATATAGAAAACAAACTCATCTACATTAAATACAGAGTGTACTAAGGAAGATTTCTATATAATTATGAGTTAATTTGTAACAGTTGGAGAACCCAGCTGGAGACCACGGCTGTAACCTATTGCCCTGCATATCTCAGACATTTTTATTTTAAAACATCAACAATGATAACATTCCCATTTTTTATTTTAACTGGGAGTCACAGAGAAAATCACAGATAGCCCTACAGGACGTAGTAGTTGCAGAAGCTTGTTTACACATTTTCTGTAGATTTCCTGTAATTAGGCTGCTTGACAAATGGCAGAAAAATACATATTAATTTGTCTTTTAGCTATAATTGGTCTAAAATGTACAACAATTAAATTTAAAAGATTAATAACGCAACACTGCAGTAATACAATATCACTGTAACATTATTATAATGCAAAAATACAAAATTTTGAAAAGGAATAGAATATTATATGTATTACGGATGCAGAGACACAATGGTCCAAATGTCCTAAGTTTAAAGGTCATGGAGAATTCTTGGAGATGTCATGAGTTCTCCAACCTTTCTATGAAGACATGGAGTGGGCGGAAAGATTGATTTAAGAAAACACCTCCAGGCGAATGATAAATTTTGCTGCAGGATGCAAATTCCACCTCATTTGCGGGTCAGAAACTATCTATGTAAGAATGAAAATCATTCTAAAAAGAATGTTAATTACTTCAGGATAAAGAATGAAGCCTGTAGAGTAGTCCACAACTGGATACTGAACTGTAAACTCACAGTATATTACTAGCTCCCCTTCTGGATCGCTACCTTGGTGTAATGAAGGGGCTTATGTACTTCAATGAAGCTATGAGCTAAACCATGTAGGGTCACCCAAAATGGGCAGGTCCAGTGGTGCTATCCAAAAAATTACATTCCATTAAAATGACTGATACCTGGAGGACAGAGGCAGAGCTACCAGTGGTGCAGGTTGTGCAATAAATTAGGGCATTCCTCTGTAAGGCAAGTGCTGTGTAATTTTCTTTTTTCTTTTTTCTTTTTATTAATAATTAATTGATCCAGAGGAAAGCAAACAGAAAATAAAAACCAAGTGAAAATTAGCCAATCGTCTCAAAGAAAAAAAAAATTCCTTCCTGACCCCAGATACTGGCGATCAAATTCCTCCCTGGATCAATACTCTTTCTCTAATTATCCAGGATAACCCTGAATTCCCTTTTAATTAGAAATAAATACAATCCCCTTTTAAAGTTATCTATCGAATCCTCTGTCACCCCCTCCTCTGGTAGAGAATTCCACAGATTAACCACCCTTACTGTAAAGAACCCTTTTCTTTTTTTAAGGTGGAATATTTTTACTTCTAACCTGAAGGGATGTTCTCTTGTCAGTTGAAAACCTCTTGGCACAAAAAGTTCCCTTGACAAATCTTTATTGTGACCCTGGATGTATTTATATAAGGTAATCATATCTCCTCTTAGACGCCTTTTTTCTAGAGAAAATAAGCTTCATTTGGTTAGTCTTTCTTCATAACGTAGCCCCTCCATTCCCCTTATTAGTGTTGTTACCCTTCTCTGTACCTTTTCCAGCTCCAAAATGTCCTTTTCATGAAGTGGTGCCCAAAATTGTACTCCATATTTCAAATGAGGGCGCACTAGAGATTTGTATAGTGGCAGAATTATATTTGCTTCCCTTGCTTCTATACCCTTCTTAATACATGCTAATATTTTCTTTGCCTTTGCAGCTGCTGCTTGGCTTTGAGCACTGTTACCTAGGTTATTGTCCATAAGCACTCCCAAATCCCTTTCAATATCTGATACCCCTATATTTACTCCATTAAGATTATAAATTGCATGGTTACTTTTCCTTCCCAGATGCATAACTTTACATTTATTCGTATTAAATCTCATCTGCTATTTAGATGCACATTCCTCAATTTTATGTAAATCCCTTTGGAGGGAAAGCACATCATTATCTGATGTAATTACCTTGCAAAACTTTGTGTCATCAGCGAAAATGGAGACACTACTCTCCAGTCCCACCTGTAAGTCATTCATAAATATGTTAAAAAGGAGAGGACCTAATACTGAACCCTGAGGAACCCCACTTACGTCATTAGTCCAATCTGAGTAAATTCCATTTACAACAACCCTTTGCTTCCTGTCTTTTAGCCAGCTCTCAATCCATGAGCAGATATTTACTGCAATTCCTGTATCCCTTAGTCTGCACAATAGTCTCCCATGTGGCACTGTTTCAAAAGCCTTTGTTGTGCATTTTGTTGTGGTAAAGAAAGAGGTTATGCCTATATATTATTTATGTTATATGGTTGTCCATTGGTATTGCTGTTACCATTCTAAACATACACATTGACTTATAGTATACCTTTTTAACATACATAGAGTTAAAACATTTTCCTGTTAAAATGAAATAAACCTCTAAGTTGGTAAATATGTTTTATCAAACCAAGACTTGGCCAGGAAAGTCTTCAAGATGAAACGTTACAAATGTCTCAAGATAGTGTGTGCTGGGATTTACGCATCTCACTTTAATACTCCATTGTCCCAAATAACATTATCAAGCAGGTGTTTAGATAAAGTACAATGGTGTAGTCTATTACCCAAAAAACTTGGCAGGCACGATCTGGGACAGAGGTCACACATATTAATAATAATTAATTTTAATACATGTAACCAGAGCGCTATCAAGTGGGCAGAGAGAGATATACACAACATATTATGCATGTGCATTCTAATTATATCAAGTACATGCAAACAGGGAGGAGACTATCTGTGATTGGTAGAGACTAACCTTGTGACAATGACGAAGAAGTAATTTATCTAATAGACAGAGAGAACGCTCGTGCTCTTTTCTGGTCTTTCCTGCTTGTCTTTTATGGTCTAATGCTCTGATCTTTTCTGTCTGTCTTGACAGTTTTGTATGTGCACATCTCTGACTGTCATTCTTTGGCATAAACCTATGCCCCCTTCATATCTTCTCTAAGATATCTTACTATATCTGTCTATATCCAAATTCTATCCTATCTCTACAACTCTTTCTAACAAACCAATAACACAAAGGGGGATTACTTCAGTCTATCTTGAGAATGAGACAGGTGTTACCCTGAAATCATGTAATGGTAATGTATTAATTTGTTTAACTTTCTAGATTCGTATTGGAGGTAAATTAGTCCAATATACTACAATCCTTCTGTTACCCTTTCGGAAGTGGTTACAGAACAAAGACTGATTAACACCTTCATTCCGGACTGTGGGTGTATATATATTTCAATCTGTGCCCATATTCCATACAACAGTCTGATTGTGTTTATTCAATAATATAACCATTTAACTCTGTTACAAAACCAATTATTAAAAACGCCTATACAGCAAACCATACTTAGCAATACTCAACATATATAGTATTGTATCACACAATCATCAAAGCTGTTTTACATCATTATTGATTTAATTGACCAATTTGATAAATTAAATTTAATCAATTTTGATATAAGACCAGTAACCAAATAATAGTGTAATGATATAGGAATCACAAGGTTTTGGAGACCAGCAGCCTAGGTCAGCAATAATCCAATTCAGCAAGTTGTAGATAAACAGGAACAAGCTTTATTGAAGGGAACAGGAACCACAATAATCTGGCAAGGTACATTGACAGGAAGTGCCTTATATAGGCCAAGGACCAGACACCCGACCAGGCACAGCTGAAGAGACTTAGGCACTGATACTATTGCTAGCAGAGTCAAGGTTATCAGATCTCAATATAATTCACAAAGGCAGGCTGGCGCAGTGGTAGGGAAAAGGTTCAGCAGCCTGGGGACCAGGGTTCAAAACCCAGCAGAGTCAATTCCTCACAAATAGCTTGCCACATACAAAGGTTATTTAGCTTGCAATCTCAGATACAATATACATATTGCTTCAATATATATTTTTATATTCTAACTGTCATATAAATTGTTATGCCATATTTTGCTGTTTACTGCTTTCATAAAGTAACAGGTTATATTGCTAATTATTAATATCATATATACTGTATTGAATAGACAGCTGATTGTTTATACACTCTGCGTATCATTTCTGTAATTTCTGTAATGCACTAACCAAATAATAGACTGTTTTCAGACTGCTTACCAAACTTTATCACTAATATAGTTGTCGTAATGTTAGTTGTAGTACTGTGAGTTGTCGTCCCGAAGCAAGGGACACAGTTGCGGAGGTGGAGGCCCACAGGACTTTGCTGCAATGAGCATTCGGCGCTCATTGCAGGGATGGAGATGAGCGGACCTCGGAAAAAATGCCGGACCTCCCAAAAATTAAGATTTTAACGTCCGCACCACGGTAATTGAAAAACAAACAAAAAACAACAACAAATATGCCTCAAATAAACCTGCACACTCACACACAGCACTGGGGGAGAGCCAGGGAACCTGTGAATTAGGTTGCAAGTGAATTTGGGGTATATTTGACATTTTTCCCAATCGAAAATTGCTAAAGCAAGAGAAAAAATGGCTGCCAAAAAAACGTAACATGACGAAAACGAGGCCGAAGGACGTAAAACGAGGCTGAAGGATGTAAAAACAGTCCCTAAGCAGTAAGACTTAACGCAAGCCAGTAACAATTAATCCAAGCCAGTAACATTTAACCCAAGGCAGTAACACTCATCGCGAGGCCCCTAAACTACACAGGGGGGAAGGTGCTCAAGCATAAGGTCTATAAAGTACACAGGGGGAGAGTCTTGCGATGAGTGGCAAAAGCAGGAAAGCTGCAGCTCGCAACTAGCGCCAAAGGCACTCATTGCGAGCCACACAATGAGTGCCGAAGGTGCTCAGAGGGGCCATAGCCTCGCATTGTATGGCAAACAGCATTAGTTTTAAATTTTATTGCCGTAATTTTTTGAAGGGCAAGTCGCTAGTAAGATTATATACCCTATTTATATATTCCTATATTGAACTAACCGGATCTAGATGGTATTAAAATCAATTGTTAATCCACATTTGATAAGTTTATATACATTGCTTAGTGATCTCTGTATTGATCTAACCAAATATAAAGTGTGTTAAGACTAACTGATATCCAATCATCCAAAATAGATTGTAATATAGACATCAGGTAGATTGTATAAGTAAATATCCTTGTTTATCCTTGATTTTTACTATTACCCCAATAAATGCTATTTCTGCACACAGCATATACTTGTCTATAAACTGATCCTCAAGCTCATCATCTTGTTTCCCCCATAACCTCCTCCTTACTACAGCCTCTCCTATGCTCCGATGAGCTGATGCTGATCCTGACGCCGCAGCACGTCTTCCATACCGGCATATGCTAATGATGTGCTATCACGTCATTAGCATATGCCGGTATGGAAGACGTGCTGCGGCGTCAGGATCAGCATCAGCTCATCGGAGCATAGTAGCAAGTAAGGAGGAAGGGGGATACGGATTGGAGAGGGTGTAGTAAGGAGGAGGTTATGGGGGAAACAAGATGATGATAAGGGGGGGAAGGAGGAGGATGATAATAAGGGGGGAAGGAGGAGAAGGACGAGGAGGAGGATAACGGGGGAAAGGAGGAGGATGATGATACGGGGGCGAGGAGGAGGATGATAAGGGGGGGAAGGACCCTCTTTTCCACCCTCGGCTTATACTCGAGTCGCGATATATATATATATATATATGTATATATATATACTGTATATATATATATATATATATATAGGTGTATATACACATATGTATATTTTTTTTATATGGTTATATAGTCTCCTCCCTGGGCACCCTCAAAAGGATGTCGCTGGAAAGTGGAACGTCATGCAGACAGGAGGTAAGGGAAGGATACCAACTATAGGAGGATGAGATATGGAAAGGGGTTTTGCGGGGAGTTAAGAGAAAGGGTCTTCGGGAGGGGTGCTGTTATGGGAAGGGGGAAGGGAAACTGTAATGGAATGGGATCTTGGGGAGGGTCACTGAATGAGTTGGTATTGGGAGAAACAGCGCAAAAATATATATATGTTTACAACCCCTTCAGGGGACATCCCTCCATTCTATAGTTCCACCACTGCAGGAGAATAAGGGATCATGTTCATCATATTCCCACTTTAGCACATATTGTCCAATACAATATATCCTAAATCAAGCTTGTTGCTCAAATTTACTAAAAACTGAATATTTTATCTGTGATATATGTTTTTTGATGTACACATCTTACTGTAGTTATCAGGCTATACTTTTCCTCGACTGTCAAAATTAAACATCCCATAATTATAGATATTGATGGCACGTCCTTTGCGCCGAAACGCCAAGAACTGCGCTCTGATGACGCTCTGCACTCCAGCCTGGTGCTGTGTGATCTGCCCCTGTCTGGTGCCCCCATTATACAAGACACCTCCAATGGATACGCTGCTGAGTCTCACATTCTAGATTGTAAGCTTTCTGTAACAGGGACCTCAATACTGCCCATTACTTTCATTACTAGGTCAAGACAGAATAAATATATAATGTGTGTGGCATTTACAAAATTAAATAAGCTGATACATAAGGTATTGAGGTCCCTGTTACAGAGAGCTTACAATCTAGAAGAGATGACTGGGCATGTGAGACTCAGCAGCGTATCCATTGGAGGTGTCTTGTATAATGTGGTGCACCAGACAGGGGCAGATCACATAGCACCAGGCTGGAGCACAGAGCGTTATCAGAGAGCAGTTCTCAGCGCCCGCTATTTAGCTGCGTGCAAAGGCTGGGGTGCCATAGATATGCTATATGCACACTGAAATTATGTAATTAAGGTTATCATGGTCTTGACCTAGTCACTGTCACACAGACACCATGTTTGACAGTTCTAGGTGACTAGAAAACCATATTTGTGATACCTTACTTATATCTTCAATGACAATTTGGTATGTTTATTACTGAACGGATATGAATGAGTTAATTATGAATACATTTTGGCTATTTAGTTTCAATGGCCTGATTCATAGGTCTTAATTTCCACAGATGTGACCTCTTAATGCAAAAATACAGACCATAGTACAAGCAATCATCCATCATGATGAGCATGGAGAATTTCTTTATGATACAGATGTAAATGTGCCCTATATTTAGCAAAGGCATGCATGATATCAAATATGATCATTTTAATTTAAGGAGAGGAAACCATTATTGGAAAAGAAACAAAGTAAATTAGCATGGCTGTGCCAAGAGGAGAATAAGAGAAAAAAATATATGAAAACGGATTACAGTGAGCCAACCAAAAATGGCATTAAGTTCAACTAGTTTGCTATTATATTATTATTATTATTGTGTTATAGATTATTATTATAATATAGATAGATTATAGTTTGCTATTATTTATTATTATTATTATTATTATTATTATTATTATTATAAATTATTTATATATTGGCACCGGTCAATTAAAATATAACCTGTTGAATAAACATATAGTCCCATATGATTTCCTACACCAATCAGTGGTTGTGCTGTGTTTTAATGGGACTTTTTACACTGTAACATAAGTAGAATTAGTGATTAGCGCTATTACTGGCAGTGCTCAGTAGAGTCCTAGGATAACCTTCAGTTTGTGACACTGGCAAACAAGCTGGCAAACGCTTAGATGACCCTGTGTGCATAAATGTCTGTCTGTACCTTTCGTCATTGATATGAAGCCTCAATGTCATACCTGGTAGTGATCACAGAAGCTGTGTTTGTCGTTTATCTCGTTGTGGATCTTTTGTTTTATTGCCCAGTGCATGCATGCATAGTTTCTAAGGTATCACTCATTACATTTTAATTCCTACCAATGTCGACATGCTTCTTGAAGCCTAACTCACAATTTAATATAAGGATATGTGTAATAATCCCTTGAATATCCTGCTGTCTTGTAGAGACTATAGAGTCTGCCTGTTCTCTCTCCTCTATTTATTTGCATTGACTTAGAAACACTAGATCACTCCCCGTGGTGCATATCCAGTTGGTTGAATCAGAGTAATGACAGACATTTTTACACTTGTAAATCACTGTGATTATGCCCATTCTTATAACTGGTAATGCTTTTCCTGCTAATCACTGCACACTGCAAGTGTTAATGACCTGAGATAAGATACATTGCCATGTCGGAGGGTCTTGAAATAGATTTTCTGCCACACATAACAATTAAGCTCCATCACGTAACATTAGTTTTGATTTTTTTTTATAACACGAATTACAAATATCCTTATTTACAAGTGAAGTATTCATTTCTCCATAACTACTGTGTCCCTTTAAGGGGACCAAATATAAGACTCATTTGCATATGCACATACCACAGATCAGTGATGCTCAGTCTGAGAAAGGTCATAGAAGACTAAGACCGTGATGGCAGTTAAGCATAAAAGGGCTAGTAAAATTTAGTATTCATCTCCAATTTATATTCCGATCAGGTTTTGGCTTGTTCACATATTAAAAATGACCTTTTCACTAATGCTAAAAAAAATCTAAATTATGAATTAAATTATAGCAATTATTTTTTTGCAAGAGCTAAAATACTAAGAATGATATTTCTCTATTAAGAAATAATACTAGCAGGTTCATAATAAAGCAATAATAAAGTCATTTCTATATCTAAAGCTATACATTACCACACACTTCCCAATTCACATGAAACAATTGTGCAATAACAAATTAATTCAAATTATTGGTCTTCCGGTTGCTTTCTCTCATATTTGGGAAGGACTCAGTACCGGGGGGAGGGGAGGACAGGAGCAACCTCAAGTACCCCAATGTAGCACCTCATAGGTCAGTCACTGCGTTTAGTCCTTTTTCCACAATGCCCAATCCCATTTACATGTATGCAGTGAGTTGATTTGTTTTGTATTGAAAATTATTACTGAGTTCAGTACCGGTAATTAGAAATTTTGACTAGAAAACTGAAGAATATCTTGCCATCATGGGTGTAGGAACTGGGGGGGGGGGGACAAATCCCCCCCAGATTTTTCTGTGTTTGTATGTATTTATATATAAGCTATTTTATGGTTTGTGTATACAATGAGCTGTATCCCCCCAGAATTATTCTGGTTCCTACACCCCTGCTTGCCATACATTAAGATATAGACATCCCCAGTTTTATATATTAGCAAATAATGAAATGAGATGTCAAAATGTAAAATTTCAGTTATGAACTCTAAGATCTGTGAAGGCTCTTACTAATATGTGACTAAAGTCCAGCTGGTATGCTATAGCAATAAATCATTAATGAGTAACAGAAAATCACTGGATCTTTGCTGACCTGAAAGGAAAAGATTTAAGCAGATATCCACTTTATCATGATTTACCAGAATTATATTGATTGTATTTATCAAACAGTAATCCCTAATGAATACAGCATTTTGGCCAAATAGCAGATGCTCTCACTCCCCCCTTCTCTTTCTCCCTCTTTCTTTCTCTCTCTCTCTCTCTCTCACACACAAAGCATAGAACAGAAGGTGCTGAAAAGGTCAGAAGACAAGAGAGGAAGGAGGAGTTCAATTTACATGACCCCAGATTCTACGTCCACTGGGTTATAAATAGCTGGCTGGAAGACCTGGGATTAGAAATAGAATGTGCTGAATAGTTGGCCTATGTTCTAACTAGTAGAATATATCTCAAACGTGGCAGCTAATGTTCCAGGGCTTGGAAACATTCCATTCCGTGCTGGAGATTTACCCCACAGTCAATGTCACACATTTAAATAGTAAAAGCAAAATCATAACATTTGTTCAGTTACTTAAATTGGAGCAACTTCATTACAGGGATCTAGAGAAAAAGAAACATAAGTACTGTTGAAATGTAGCTAGACATGTTCTGCAGTGCTAAGGGAACAGTGCTTAATAAGCAATTCCATTTGCTTTCTAAGAACTAGCTGAGCACTTCTAAAGAAGAGAGCTTTGCACTTTATATGCATGATGTCTGAAATCAACAGGGTATAAAAGTTATGTTAAAATCATTTGTAGACAATGCATTTAAAGGAAGAATGCAGATATGAAAAAGTTCCTCTCATATATGCTGCCTTCAGCAAAGTATAAAGTATGCTTTAAGTGACCAGCGTTTTTGTTGTTCGTCGTAAAGCAGTCCTATAAAAGGCAGCTTACATATCTAGCATGTCTTAATTAAACAGCAACACGGTAGATTTGCTAAGCTATCACAAGTGCTGCCATAAAGCACTTCAGTGGCAATTTTCCCACTAACAAATCTGCTTCAAAGCACCAAAGGCACTCATTGCAGCACTTAGCGAGGGATGCAAGATTACAGCCCATAGGACTTAGGACCACAGGCACGTATATGGACTGGCCGAATCACTGAACAGTAAAAATCTGAAAAAAACAACAAATATGCAGCAAATTAACTTACACACTCACACAGACAGCACAGGGGGGGAACCAGGGAGCCTGTGACTGAGGTTGCAACTTAATCTGAGGCATATTTGCTGTTTTTTCGCCAACAAAAATTGCCTAAGCAAGAAAAAAAATGGCAAACGAAAAACGCAAAAGGATGAAAACTAGGCCGAAGCTCGCAAAAACAGCCCCAAACCCGTAACACTTAAGGAAAGCAAGTCACACTTCCTCCTCAATAATAACATTTACACCAACGCGGTAACACTTTACCAAAAGCAGTAACACTTAACCCAAGCCAGTAACACTCATGGCGGGGATCCTAAACTACATGGGGGGGGGGGGCTCTCATCGTGGGGCTTGTGATGAGCGCCAAACGAGATCATTGCGCCCCTGTAAAGTACATGGGGGGGAGGCTCACAATGAGCGCCAAAGGAGCTAATTGCAAGCCATGCAATGAGCGCCTTTGGCGCTCATCGCTGGGCTCAGCCCGGGGCTCGCGATGAGCGCCAAAGATGCTCAGAGGGCTCTTAGCCTCACAGTGTGTGGCAAACAGCATTGCTAGCCTTACAATTTTACTCCTGTCATTTTTGACAGGCAATTTCCTAGTCAGTTATGTTTCTAAGTTCCACTTTAATGTGGATATGTTTAATTAAAACTGAAAAAAGATCTCATCTGCATCCAAGTCCAGTAAAGGAAACTTGATTATATTTAAAAATAAAAGATTGTGTTTATTAACACGTTTGACCATCAAACGAAGATATTAAATTGTGCATCCTATCAATATCACACTTCAGTAGACCTGTAATGAATAACAAACTTCACAAATTAGAGTGCCCAAAATACTGGTTTACCAAAAGAATAATTATAAAAAAGTATTATATTCTAGTAGTGGTTTTCAAAGTCTTATTTCCAAAACCCATAAAAATATCTGAAATTTCTAGAAGATAGATAGATAGATGCATTTCTTGGATAATCAGGTAGTTATCCTGAGGATTTAACTAAGCCAGCTAAATATAATGGGTTAGATAGACCTACAGCCCTATTAAATTAGCCCGTAGCCCGTAATGTAGCCCGCAAGACTTACAGCTATTAAATTAGACCCGTAAAGCAACCTGTTAACGACTTGAGGGGTAAGGACGAGAAAAGGCTATGGTATGTGGAAATTTGAACTGCGCGCTCGCAAATCCTTTGATCTGGCAAGCCCGTAACTATTGCAATTAAATAGCATGATTGGAAATGTAACAAATTCACTAGATTTCAAGCCCGTAACCTGCAAATGGAACCCAAAGCAAAAGAGTGCTAGAGAGGACCCGCTAGAGGGGTAAAGTCCAATCCGTAGCACTGTAAATGCAAATATACACAGACTACTGTACTTATATTAAAAGGGAAAGTGATGTTAGGTATTGAAATAAATAGCACAACATTCTGAAGCTTGCAAATCGGCAATAGAAAAAAAAAAATTCTGTTTAAATTCCATGTTATATTGATCCCGGCAATCAGTGGGTTAATACATATAATGGAACTCGCATGTAATAGAATATCATATTTACGGCTTTATCAATATTGCATTATATCTGGAATGTGGGTCCGATCGTAACTTGTAATTGAACCCTGTCAGACTTTGAAATTCAACCTGTGACGTAATTATGACGATCTGTTTCCATTGGCTCCATCTAAACCCGTAACTACGGGTTTGACTAATTGATCATGTTCATGGCCGTGCATCCAATGTTCAACAAATGGTTTTCAGAGTTTGTTCTAGTTTTAAAGCTATGTAACGCAGCCGAATTTCAACTTTGCAATTTTGCAGGCTTGCCGATGTCACTAATTTACTAGGGCTGCTAGTGGTCTTAATCTGCTATGAAATCTAACTAGCCACTTAATTATAAATGAAGGTTGCCATTGTACATAAAATATAGAATTACACTGCTACTTGCAATTCTTGAATTTGCAATAACGGTTTCTTCTCCATTTTTAGATTAAAATAATTGTATGTGATTCCATGCATGCCTAAATATAGGGCACATTTACATCCTTATCATAAGAAATTCTCCATGCCCACTGTGACGGATGAATGCTTATATGGTCTACATATTTGCATGAAGAGGTCACATTTGTGGAAATTAAAACTTTTGCCATTGGCATTAAATAGCCAAAATGTATTCATATTTAACTCATTCATACCCTTTCAGTAATAAACGTGGCAAATTGTTTTTACAGAAAAGTAAAGAATCAAAAAATATGGATTCCCTGTAATCTAGAAATGGCAAATTTGTGTGACAGTGACTAAGTCGAGACCACAGAAACCTTGAAAACATAAAATCATTATGCATATAGCATATCTATAATTATGAGATGTTTCAGGATTACATCAGTCTAATAACTGCAGTAGGACATTTACATCACAAAATAAATATTATATCTTAGATAAAATTGTATATTTTTGTATATGACTTATAAAATGTAACATTTATATATGAAATTAGAATTTTCTTCATGACATAATTCAGTCTTGGTTACTAAGCTGTGTTCTGTTTACAGTGTAGGGTGAACGTCTATGCCGAGGTTGTCAGAGCTAGAATAGCGGTGTCATTGTGTATTTTTGATGTTTGAATGATAGTGTGACTGGTTGACCACGGTGGTTGATTTTTCTATATTTTTTTGTAGCTAAACATGAGAATTTGTTTATAAAGGAAGGAAAAATATAAATACAACCTTTATATTTTTACCTTTTCTATGCAATTATTTTTTACTCCAGGTTTCAATTTTTTTGCCTGCTACTGTCTGCTGCTGTTCTCAGTTAGGTGTATCCTTGTAAACCAATGGGCTTCACTTACCACTTCCTAAGTCTGTATGGACGCTGCATGCGCGTAGTCAAGACCG
This sequence comes from Discoglossus pictus, assembly GCA_027410445.1. Classification (NCBI taxonomy): domain Eukaryota; kingdom Metazoa; phylum Chordata; class Amphibia; order Anura; family Alytidae; genus Discoglossus; species Discoglossus pictus. Next base: position 354,423,645 of record CM050165.1, read on the forward strand.
TGCGCACATGGTGCGCGCACATGCGCAGCTCTCGCCAATAGCCGCAAGCTGCAGAGGAGGCGGGAGGCAGACGCAGGAGAGAGGGGGGAGGAAGACACAGGGAAGGGGGGAAAGACACAGGAGAGAGGGGGAAAGATACGGGGAGGGGGGAAGACACAGTGGAGGGAAGAGGGGGAGGAAAAGACAGGTGGGAGAGATGGGACACAGGGGAGGAAGATGGGGGGACGAGACAGGGGAGGGGAGACGTGGGGGAAGAGACACCGGGGAGGGGAGGGGAGAGGAGGAAGGGACACAGGGGGAAGAGACACAGTGGAGGGAAGGGGGGCAAGAAACACAGGGGAGGGGTGAGGGGGAAATAGACACAGGGGAGGGGAGAGGGAGAAAGAGACACAGGGGAGGGAAGGGGGGAAGAGACACAGGGGAGGGGAGAGGGGGAAAGCGACACAGGGGAGGGGAGAGGAGGAAAGAGACACAGGGGAGGGAAGGGGGGAAGAGACACAGGGGAGGGGAGAGGGGGAAAGCGATACAGGGGAGGGGAGAGGGAGAAAGAGACACAGGGGAGGGAAGGGGGAAGAGACACAGGGGAGGGGAGAGTGGGAAAGCGACATAGGGGAGGGGAGAGGGGGAAAGAGACACAGGGGAGGGGAGAGGGAGAAAGAGACACGGGAGGGGAGAGGGAGAAAGACACAGGGGAGGGAAGGGGGGAGACACATGGTAGGGAGAGGCGGAATGGAGATAAAAATTAAAAATGATACAGTAATTTTTGACGGGCAATTTACTAGTAAATAAATAGGCTGTATTGTTTTTTTACATTCTAAAAACATTCTGCGTGTTTGTAACAGAAGTTCTTCCAAATAGTATTTTACAAACATGACCACGGTGGCCATTTAATGTACTGAGGGAATGACTCACAGTTTAACCTTCAAACTTACACAGATATCACATGTATAAAGATATTACAGATTGCTGCACACAACACGATCATTGTAAATTTATCATACAAAACATCTGTCATCTTCCATGTTACTGGCCTCTATCATTGAAGTAGTTAATAAAATATTCCAGTACATTTTTCTCATTTTTGCACCAAATGCACAAATTGCATCTGCTTTTTCTGAGACTGTAATCTCGGAGCCAGTTACTTATGTATACGACACTGCTGTTCTGCAAATATGAGATGTATTGGGAATACCCTAAGGAAACAGATAATGGCATTGATTTAGCTTTTACTGACTGCATTATTTACTGGAACATCTCTCCAGATGTAGCTTTGTAGACAAATGTAGTGCTAGATCATGTATTAAAAATAGCAGACAAATGATATAGCCCAGGTCAACACAGATAATGGCACAACTGTATCTCTATTTAAGCACAAGTACACATTGAAGGGTTACAGAAGTTTCATACTCATAATATCATCTTCTGAAAAATGTAATAATGGGAAAACTCTTTTAAATACATTGTTTTAATGTATTTAACAGTTATATGCAATTAAAAAAAATATTTATTAAAAAGTTGCAATTAAAAATCTTTGGCAGGCTAAACTTATTGTGTAAAATATTGCATAAGCAAAGCTGTTGCACTGACTAAACATAAATGAATAAAAAGTATATTTTAATTTTCAGATCCCATTAATTAGGCTGTTCTTCTTTAGGTATATAAGTGGATGCCCAATTGTGAAAATTGGAGTAGCCGTAAATGTCCAGTAATACACATGAATAATAAGAGTATTGCAGCATGTAGTGATATCCTTTTTATTTGGCAGCTTATTTAGAGTGACATGCTTTCAAGAAATGCAACTTTTTTCTCAAGTCGACGGCAATACCTATTAGATGTCACAAACAACTGCTTCACAGAAGTGGAGAATATTTAAAAAAAACAACAGACACAATGGGACAGAAAAGTAGAGGGCACAGTATGTGAATAGCCTGGGGTGACTGCACAGGTCCCAGAGATAAGAGATAACTCATTTAATCTGTATATAGAAAACCCACAGAAAGATGCAGTTGCCTTCACAGTTCTAGTTTCAATCGCTTCCACTCTAAGCAAGCCATTATCCATAGCCAAACAATGAGGCCCCACCTCATATGCTTCAATACAGTGGACCATGACAAATATAAAAAAAATGCTCCGGCTCTGGAGTAAAGAGGAATCAGAGATTTATAGTGACTACTAACAAATGATGGAGAATTTTAAAAATCATGAAATTGGAGTGTGTGTATGTATGTGATGTGTATGTGTGTGTGATGTATATATGTTTGATGCATGTGTGTATGTGATATGTGTGTGATGGATGTGTGATGTAAGTGTGTCTGTGATGTGTGTGTGATGTTTGTTTAATATGTGTGTGTCTTGGATGTGATGTGTGTGTATATGTGATGTGTATGTGTGTGTGATGTATGTAAGCATTCACTAAGCAAAAATCAGTAGTGCACACTAAATGTGCACAGGGGCTCCAAAAATGTAAATCCGACCCTGTTTACAATAATGTTCTACACAAAGATGCCACTGAGGCATACCTCAGCACACACTCAGAAATATAACCCTAACACTGTTTTACCCAGAATCAGCACTCCATCCAAAACCTGAAAATCAAAATACTCAGAGGGAATTTCAAAAACATACAGGAGAGGAAAATATTTGAAATTAATTGATTACATTATTCAGCACATAAGATACATGACTTAACGTTGACTGTTTCTTTTTTTTTTTTTTTTGAATTCTTATTTTTTTATTTTTTCATTGCATATCAAAAATTTACAGAATACGTCAAGAATATAACATATGTAAACATGTCTATACATTGATAAATAACTCTTCATTTTATCACATAACAGTTCGATTAATATGCTAAAAGAAGTAAATATAAAATTTGTATCTCTCGGAGGGTTTAAGAACTGTAATTGGTATTGGAGTTATAACAGCTATTTTATTTAAGATATTCTTCTTTCCTCTTCCTCCACGTAGTTTACCAGTGGAGTCTCAAAGTCAATCCTCGAAGAGTTAACTTATTTACAAAAAACAAAAACTATCTCCATATGTCTAGTTCTGAACTATTAGAGTGTAGTATATTTTCCTCCCTTATTACTATTCAGCAAAGATCTTATAAATAAGTCCAGTTTTTTTTTTTTTTTGGACTCACCTCATCTTGGACCTCTGACTTTCCAGATATCCCAGCAGGAGGCCCACCGTTTGTATCTCACATCGAATTCCGCTGAGAAGTGGCTCATAGTTTGAATGTGGTCAATTTTCTGTAGTACTTCTCTAAATGTAGGGTTTGTGTGTTTCCAATGTTTGGCTATAATGCATCTAGTTGCCAAGAATATCTGATTGGTTAGGAATTGCTCGCTTTTTGTTAGTTCTTTGTTTGGAAGTCCTAGTAGTGCTTCTACTGGTTTTTGCTTTATAGATTTCCCCCACAATTTCTCCAGCGTGTTGTATGTTGCCTGCCAAATATGCCTAATTTTGGGACATTCCCAAAGCATGTGGGTTAACGAACCTATATGTCCACATCCCCGAAAACATTTGTCGGAGTGTGCTTTGTTTGATTGGTGAAGTCTCGTGGGTGTGAGGTACCATCTCATGACTGTTTTTAATGCGTTCTCTTTCAAATTGATGTTTAAAGATGACATGTTGGCCTGTATGATAATCTGATTCCATTGTTTGTCATCTAGGGTGATATGTAAGTCTGATTCCCATGTTTCTTGATAGCGTGGTTTGTTTGCACTAGACAGCTCAGAGAGGTTTTTATATATAACTGAAATGTTGCCCTTGCCTCCGGGGTTGTTAATGCAACACTGTTCATATATTAACTTTTTGTTTTGGCTATTTGATTTTGTAGTCTGAAATATCGTTTGTTTGATTATCATTAGATTAATCCATTCATTGTTGGGTATTTGATTCAATGTGCCCCCTTGCGCCATAGACCAGGTGTCTGCAACTATAGTCAGGTTTTTTTGTATCCACCATTTCATCTTAGAGCTCTTGCTGGCGTGGTCCGCCTTCTGTGCTTGCCAAAGAGGGGTTAGGCCTGAGCCCATGTGTAGCATGGGGGATTTTTTATTAATGTCCCTCCAAGTTTTCAGTGAATTGCGGATACAGCTTGTGAGGTTTTGTGTTTTTAATTCTGTGTGTAAGCTTAGCCACAAAGCATGAGATATAGTTATATGATTATCTTCTAGAATTTGTTTTTCTAACTCGACCCATGTTGGAATGGCTTCTTTTTTATACCAGCTAGTCATTTGTGCCAGTCTTGTGGCTTTATAATAAGTGACCAGGTTTGGGAAAGCTAGACCCCCTTTTTGTGTGGGTGCGTGCATCGTATTCTTATTAATTCTTGGTTTCTTGTGACTCCAGGTGAATTTGAGGAGAGTTTTTTGTAGTGATTTTATGGCTATTAAATTAATTGGCGTCGGTATCGCCCTAAATAAGTATAGAATTTTTGGGATGACATTCATTCTGATAGCGTTTATTTTACCAATCCAAGATATATTGAAGGATGACCATTTCTCTAAGTCCTGTTTTATTCTACTGATGATTTGGGGAAAGTTTGCTTCATATACTTGTTCTGTCGAGCCTGGGATATTAATTCCCAGATAAGTCAGGTATTTTTGAGCCCATTTCATGGAGAAATTTTTATCTAGAATGTCTAGCACTTTTCTGGGGAGTGTAATGTTGAGTGCCTGACTTTTAGCTGTGTTGATTTTAAAACCGGAGATGGTGCCGAATTTTGTTAGTAATTGGAGTAAGTTGGGTAGGCTAATTGTTGGTTCCGTCAGTGAGAGCAAAATATCATCAGCGAAGAGGTTGATTTTGTATTCCTTAGGGCCTACCTTTATCCCTTTTATGTCCGGGCAGTTCCTGATTGCAGTCGCCAGGGGTTCCAGGCATAGAGCAAATAATAGAGGGGAGAGTGGGCAACCCTGTCTAGTCCCTCTGGTAATTTTGAGTTTTTTAGAGCTAAATCCCTGATACGTGATGGATGCCTCTGGGTTCGCGTATAGGGCCTGTATTCCTCTTATAAAGCTTTCTCCTAGTCCTATTCTCGTCAACACTTCCCACATGAATGTCCAATCTATTCTGTCGAATGCTTTTTCTGCGTCAAGTGATAATAGCATTGAGTGAATATTGTTCCTTTTAGCTATTTCTATTAGGTTCAATACTCTCCGAGTGTTATCTGGAGCTTCTCTGCCTGTAATAAAGCCTACTTGATCTGGGTGGACAACCTTGGGTAATAACGGGGCCAGTCTATTCGCCAAAATCTTTGAGTATATTTTAATGTCGGTATTAATTAGTGAAATTGGTCTGTAGCTTCCACATTGGGCCGGGTCTTTACCTTCCTTAGGGATTACAATAATTTTTGCCTCTAGAAATTCTTGTTTTATAGGGGGACCTTTTAAAAATTCATTAAATAACTCATGTAGATATGGGAGTAATTGTTGTGAGCATTGTTTATAATAAAAGTTTGTGAACCCATCTGGGCCGGGCGCCCCATGTGATTTACTTGTCTTAATTGCCTCCTTAATTTCTTCTAACGTTATGGGCTTAGCTAAATCTTCAGCTTGGGTTTTCTCAATTTGTGGGAGTTCTGTTGAGTTTAAGAAACTACTTATTTGTGAGTTGTGGGCTTTGGACCCTGAGTGTGGAGGGGCTGAGTATAGCTCCTCGTAGAAGTGTCTAAATGTTTCAGCTATCTCATTCGGTTTAAAGACTAGTTTGTTAGATTTGTTATTTATCTTGGGGATGAAGGAGTTTGCCCTTTGTGTTTTCAATTTTCTGGCTAACATGGTGTCAGGTTTGTTGGCGCTTCTGAACATTGTGGCCTGCGAGCGTTGGAGGATGGTCACCATTTTTTTCCTAAGAATTGAGTTTAGTTGTCGCTTTTGGTTCAAAATTTCCTCATAAATTTTTGGGTCGTGTTTCCTTGTGAATTGCGCCTGTAGGTCCGCGATTTTAGAATTAATAGTGGTCATTTGGGCTTGATCTAATTTTTTCGTTGTTGCTCCTATTTGAATGCACACCCCTCTGATGACTGCTTTATGGGCTGCCCACACTCCCTCCCTGCTTACCTCACCTCCATTATTGACTGTGAAATAGTCGTCTATTGCTTTGGTAATTTTGTCTTTAGATTTAATGTCATTGAGTAGATGTGGATTTAGGGTCCATGTCGAAGACCGCCCTGATGGGATGACGCCACTTAATGAGATCTGAACCAAATCATGGTCCGACCACGCGATGGGGTGGATATTTGCGTCTATTAGGTTGTGGGCTAGTCGCTGTTGAATCAGCACATGGTCGATCCTTGAGTGGGATTGGTGTCTGGGTGAGAAGAAGGTGTATGACCTATCTGAAGGGTATATTGCTCTCCATGTGTCTATCAGACCGTGGTATTTTAGAATGTGTTTGAGCGCTTTGGTGGCTGCTGGCGTAGTGTGTGCGGAAGATTTGGAGGACCGGTCTTTTTCCGGATCTAGTACAGTGTTCATGTCCCCCCCTATTACTAGGGTGGATGGTTCCCATCCCGTCATAATGTGTGATATTTTATCGAAGAATTGTGGCTGTTCGGTATTAGGAGCATAAAGGTTAAGGAAGGTTATCTTTTGTTCTTGGATTGTCCCGTGGATTGCAATATATCTCCCTTCTGGGTCTGATTGAGTCCTGGAGTGGCAAAAATGTAATCTATTGTGCACTAAGATTGTCACTCCCCTTTTCTTCTCTTTAGCTGTAGCATGGTATGTTTGTCTGTATGTTTTCCCCCAGTATTTGGGGACAGCTAATTTTTTAAAGTGTGTTTCCTGGATCATGACTATATCTCCCCTGAGTTTTTGATATTCTTTTATTGCTATCCCTCTTTTAACGGGTTCATTAAGGCCTTGGGTATTGTGTGAGATGATGTTAATATTCATAGTGTGTCCTACCTTTTGGTTCTTTGTTCCTTATGGGAAGAAAGTCGCGGCGGGATGATGTTTCAAAGTTTTTTGTCGAGACTGTCCGGTAGGCCTCCTGCTGGGGTCTGCGTAGAGTTCACCTGGAAGCTAGTGCTAATGAGGAGAACAAGAAGGTGGATATTGCAGTTAATTCGTGCACAAGAATAGCAATACGTAGAGGCAACTCTGTAAGTGTTCTCTACTGTGCTTTGTTGGTAAGGGTTTTGGATTTATTATGTTTAGATTGTGAATGTGTCACTGGGCTGTGAACTGTATCACTAGACTATGAAGATTCAGGTATTTTAAATATTTACGGAGATAGTAGTAATAAAACTATCGAAAGGATAGCACTCGCTATCCTCCTTAACTTGTTTGGTGAGTCCACCCGTGTCTTTATATGACACTGCGTGGAATCGCCTGTTTTTTTAACTAAAATAAATTGCCCTTAGGGGGCTTTATAGAAAGTCTATAACTTTTAAAGTGAAAAGTGGCCTTGCATATGTCTAAGTCATTTTCTGGCATCAGTCCATTGAGAGGCCCAAGATAGCCATATCTACCAGAGAGTTGGAGTAGTAGTGTTCCAGCTAACTTATCTTGATTACAACTGATGGGGTCTATTGGGTAGACGTTTTAATGTCGGCCCTTGGGCCAATTCAGGGAAACTGTGATTTGAATGTGCCTATAGTAAATTGCGGAGGGATCCCTGTTTGGACTGTTGTAGAGCTGTGGTCATTTTGTGGTGTAGCTAGCTTCTCCTATTAAGATCTAAGATTATCTAGTGGAAGAGCATTGTAATGTCTTCATCATAAATAACCTGGAAAAGTGCAATGCTATCTGGTGCTATAACAACTTGGCCTGACTTAGTATGAGTAAAAATTCCCTCATGACATCATTATAGACCTCTCATGGAAAAAAAGACAAGAGAGAAAAAAGACAAAATGATACAACATATTACAACACTTTGGAATTAGGAGTTCGTCTTGTTTGGAAGTGTGACATTTCTCTCTCTGTCACGACGTGTTGATGCTCTACTTCTCTCTCCTCGATGCCTGTTCTCCAAGAGTGGTTCAGGAGTCGCCTGCAGGTGGATGTCCCAAGAGGACAATAGATTGATTCCTTCTTCCAAGGATCTGACAGAGTAGTACTTGTTATCTCTTAATATGGTCAGGCGGAATGGAAAGCCCCAGGAATATCTCCAGCCCTGAGCCAGAATGCAGTCCAGAAGAGGTTTCATATTTCTCCTTTTGGAGAGCGTTAGCTGTGATAGATCGGAAAAGATCTGGGGTTGTTGTCCTTCTATTTCAGGTACTCCTCCCCTGGCCGCTTTCATAAACATCTCCTTTGTGGTGAAATAATGAAATCTTGCGATGATATCTCTAGGTCTATCCTTCATGTTTGGACGTCCCCCCAGCGCTCTGTGTATACGATCTAAGGTGTATTGTTCTGAATTTAGCTCTGGTAACAAAAATTCACACAGTTCGTACATGTATCCTTTCAGATCAGACACCGATTCAGGGACGTTTCGTATTCTCACGTTCTGTCTCCTAGATCTGTTTTCTAGGTCCTCCTGAAACAGGAGGTTAGTAGCTTGTTCTTCTTTTAGTGAAGAAATTTCTGCTTCCAGAAGGTGGTGAGATTGCTGTAGCTCTTCGTATTTTTCTTCCAGAATATTCGTCTTAGTGTATATCTTTTTTATTTCGGACTTTAGCTCCGTGGACACTTTCAGAATTTCTGTTTTAATGTCTTCTCTGAACGTACGAATTAAATCTTTCAGGTCTTGTATGTCACCTTTGGTGCTCGGTGTGGATTGTTCCATTGTCATTGACCCCGTGGGTCTTGCTGTTGGTTGAATCGTCTGGGGGGTTGTTATTGTTGTCTTTGGTGGGTAGTAGGCTTGGATGTTTTTGTTGCTTTTCCTCGTTGCGACTCCAGCCATAATACTTTATAAGTCACTTTTCACTTTTGTCTTATGTTAGCGCCCCCTTTGTGTGGGCATTGGAGTAGGTTTACATCTTAGGGGAGCTGGATTCCATGTGAATGGTAGAATGCAAGTTTATTGCAATGTAGTATTTCTCACCCCTGTGCACTATATGAAGTGGCCACCAGGGGTCATTGGTGTTCTGTCAAACTTTTCTTTAGTAACTCTCTCTTTTGTTGGTCTAAGTTTCTTTTTATTCCCCCCTGTGGAGGTGTGTAGAAATCTCTCCTTGTAGCGTAGGAGGTCTCTTGTATAAGTGGGACTCCTCCACCACCCCAATGTGCAAACAATCCTCTGGAAGGGGAAAAATGGAGGGTGTCTTTATGTGAGCAAAATGTCTTTCACTTCTCAGATGGGTATAGGGTCTTGCCCCACTTTTGTTTGGCTTTTGAAGGTGTAAATGCCTCCCTCTCGTTTGCAGTAAGCACCTCTGTTGCTTCCCTTTATCTGTGGTCTTTATAGCGCTTTGGTGAGTGTTAAACCTTTAAAACGTTGGGATCTCAGGTTTTGGGAGAAAAGCCTTATCTTGGCCCTTGTGAACGCTTTCCCTTGAGGGTTATCTCTCTCCAGCTGGAGTTGATTATGTGAGCCTTTTTTTGTGAGTTAGTCCCAGAGTTGCAATGTATTTCTCAGGCACTTTAAAATGGCCGCCGCTGTTTTTTGGCGGGAAACACTTTCAGTTCTTGTCTGCCGTGTAAGGACCAAAATGGCCGTCAGTGATAGGCTCTGGGTGGGATTCACTCCACAGTGGGGTTGTGTGGGCTCTCGTTTGTGAGACCTCGTGTGTCCCTCTATTCAGGGCTCGTTGCTGACCTTAACAGGACTCTGTATTTAATGTATGCACTGGATGAGTGCTAAGCTGTCTATTAACTGTTTTTTCCCCCTTATTAGGCTTGTGTGTCAGTCTCTTATTGTGCCCCTGGGTCTGTGATGTACCTGGGGGGGGGGATTCCGGTTTGTGGGCCGGAGTGACTCCTTACCCTAACGCCTTTTCTCTCCCGTCTCCAGGACTCCAATACTGGCGGGGCGGGAGACCCGGTGCCCAGGCTCTCCACCGCTGGTGGCGTCCGATTCTGCTGGGTGTCCCACAGGAGTCGTGTAGAATGGCGGCTGGTAAGCTTCCCTTGTATTATTGGAGGTTACTTGCTTTTGTTGTGTTCCTTTGTGGACCCTGCCACTTAGCTTGGATCTGCTGTGCTGATGTGTCTCGGCGGTCGCTGTTCCGTGAGTCCTCCGTTGCGTTTGTTGCTATGCTGGCACGGTGTGCACTTTGTGCAGGGTCTTGAACGAGTATCTCCCCTCCGGGGGGAGAGAGGAGACGCTCGGTGCGTATCAGGCTCCCGTCAGGCCCGTGTCCACGAGTGTATAAAAAATTATATGTGTCGCTCCAGAAATATATCTCCGTGGTCCTTAGGAGTAGATGGGTCTCTGTATGGTATTTTTAGTGAGTTATGGCGTGATTTACACTCACTATTAGTGAGAAATTCGGTCACCAAGACGGAGCACCACTGCAGCACGACCGTTCAGCTTGCTTTTAATCAGATTATCAAAACTTACTGTGACCCTGCCACTTTCCTTCTCATGTTTAATTGTTGTTTTCTACCCCTTAATACGTGGGGATATTTATGACTCAGGTTATATTACTGTAATTTTGTTTTATCTAAAAACTTGTGTAGGGATCAACACACTTGACAGATCCCTACTTTATTTATGTATGTCACTTTAAATCTCTGCCCCCTCACTGCTTAACTTATTGAGTATTGCTTCTGACTTGATAAAGAGAGGTACGGCTCTTGGAAACTGTCCCTCTAACTATAATGGTTGTCCAATAAAAAGGTAACACTATACACAGCAATACTCTGATTATTTATACACTGGATACAGATAAACAAGTGTGGAATAAGTGGGTAACCATTCTTTATTCTTCAAAAAGAACTCAGAACCCAGAATAAATGCTGTTTTTTGTTTCTTTTAATGGCAGCTACAAATGTTTGTTATCATTTTGACCCAGTCACATGTCAGGTCATGATGGTTACAGTTCACAGAGTACAAACTCTGAGCTTCAGTGTCAACACTTCCAGTTATCTTTCCAGAGTAAGTCTCATTCATGTATTCATGTTGTGATTACTTATGTATTCTTTTTTATTTTTAGTATTTTTTAAATAAAAAAAGTAGAGTATGATGATTAACAAAAAACAAAATAAACTGGAATACTGTATGTAAATAATAAGTATATTTAAAACCTATGTCATGATTGGATTTGTTTTATATCTAGAAGCTTGGAAGGCAGTTGTAGTGGGGACAGCAATATTAACCCATTATGAAGGTTGGTGAGTCACCCTCTCATTTTACTGTCTGACCGGTAAATGTTCTAATGATATTTAAGCAAGAGTGGGTGAAGGCTCCCCTTGCAATGATGCTCAATTCAGTGCCATGCCACTGATGAAACAGGAATTCCATTTCTATAAGTATCAGCAGTTGTAACTTGAAAACAGAATAGCCTTGTAGGCATTTATTACAGGATATGACTGTATTATATGATACATCAGCACCAGAACTGATGGAGCCAGACCATCAATCCCAGCTTAGAGATAAATCATTACCGGAGAGGTTCCAGAGAAAAGATTCATATAATTATAATTTATACACAGATAGAATGATTGACAGCTGTTCATTAGGTCCTTGAAAAGAATATTTTTTATCAGTGAACTTAGTGCCTACAGAAAGAATCACTGTAATGGTCAGACATTAAGGTTTCATATGTTTATGTAGTAAATGACTAGCAATAAAATCAATTTTTAACAAAAATAAACGTAACAAAGTTTTCAATATTTAGATTTGAAAAATATATGTCCAAGGGTAGACAATCTCCCCAGTGGGCTGTACTATATATTTTTGGCTAGTTTAGTCTTGTTTGTACTAGCCAATGCAAGGAAGAAGGCAGAAAAAAAAATGTATCAAGGCATCCTTCTGAGCAAATCTTCTCCCAATCCCTGAACAGGAGTAGAGTAAAGCTGATCTTCTTAAATCTGAAAAACTAAAAAGTTTCAATGTTTTTAAAGCTACATTATTCTTCAAATAACAATTTTATTGTTAATCATTTATTAAATTAACAATGTAATCCTTCTTATATGACCACTACAGTGGTCTTAAAACATTTTGGATACAATAAATAAATTTTGCTTAATTCTGAAATGTATTTACTTATTCAAACCCTTAATCCCCCCCCCCCCCCCCCCCAACTGTGTGTGTCATAAGTAGCCTCAGAGTGGCCATGTTGATCCATTGTGTGTAGGGAGTGTGACTGTCCAACCAGTTGTTTTGTCTTTGGAACAGAAGTAGAGGGGGGAAGCTGCTGAGCATTTCAGATAAGGGTAGAGTGGGCATGTGTGAACTTTTCCAGTGTGATTAGGAATGTTAGGTGAGATATCTGCTTGTATTACGAGCAAAACAGTTTACACTATGTACTGTTTTGTTACCCTATTTCTTAAAGGGTCACTGTAAAGGTTTCAATGAAAACATATTGTACAATTGTGAGAAAGTGTGTCATCCATGTGAATTATCTGTATTTCTGCAATCATTTCTGCTGTAATCTTTTTCTCATAGCTAAAGTAATGACAACTTTTATAAAAAAAAAAAAAAAAAAAATTTGACAACATACTTTAAATCATATTTTTTAGTAGTTCCTTCCCTTTTGCAATCATATGTGGTTCTGAAAACATTGGTGACAAAGTGTAATATTACTTTGCCCATAAAGACACAATGAGGTTTTGTAGGCCCTAATATTTTCCAAAAAACATACTACCACCTAATTACTCACAATACCGTCCATTGGGCTAGAATGGACATGGACATAAACCTTCCTTATATGTATAAATCAATGTCGATAATACCCTTGTTTTCATTACTATATACTCAAGCTTGAGTGGTCATAAAAAAAAAAGGTGCAGCTGCCATGACCTTTAAGTAATAAATCAATATAAATAGATTTTCATTTTTTTTTGTATGAAAAAAATGTATCTTTTGTTGGAAAACCTACATGGAAAATTGCTTGGTTTCCTTCCATCTTTGGGCTGGAGGTCTTCACATATTTCCAAACTTTTGCAGAATATTCAGTACCGCTATCAGAAATGCATACTGATTTTCTCATCCCCATATCCCCATAGCCAGTCTTTATGTAAACTGCACACATAGTAGTAAAATATCTTAGGGCCCCATGATAGTCCCTGAAAAATCAACAACGGGTGCACTAACTGCAGAGTAAACCCTACCTAGCTATGCTAATCTCCCTCACCTAAGAGATTGCGAGCAAACTGCTAGGGTTACTGCTCTGAGTGATACAGCCGAAAAGCAAGGCAAAAATCCCTATTGATTTTTGCACTGACAATAAATTATGAGTTACTCCCTGACACACTGACCTCAAAACCCTATGCTAATAAAAATTCTCCCCTCACTATAGTAACGGGTACCAAAGACCACCTGTAAAGACTTTAAAAGCCTTTGCTGTGTGCCGCAGTAGCACTTAAAGAGACAGTACACTGTCTCTGCCCAACTACCATGGCCCGTAAAACCCCATCTCCAGGACTCCCTGGCACCTATTAACTCCCCCAATCGGGACTCCCTGGCACCTAACATTAACCCCCACCTAGAGCGCGAGTCCTTAAAGGACGTGCGCAATGAATTAACTCCTGCCACAGCATCTAAATGGTTTTCCCTGACGTGGGGGTACTACAAGTACCCTGATGGCACCTAAAATTAACCCCCAATGCTGCATGGTTCAGATTGGAACCCCTACAAAGCCCCAACTATCAACCGTTGCAGTGGTGTTCCACCAGGCCCCTCATTGCAATTAGTCTAAGCACTACTATTTAAATTAATCCCCTCTATAAGTATATAACCCCATATTAACCCCCATAATTAACCAACCCCCCTCAATTAACTATTAACCCCCCTCTAATTAATTTATTTCCCACTAATTAACTGTTAAACCACCTATTTAGCCAACCTATCTGATTAACTGTTAACCCTCCTCTAATTAATTAACTTTCCATTAATTAACTAATCTAACCCCCTCTGATTAATTAACCCCTCTAATTAACTATTATCCCTCTAATTAATTAACCCCTTCTAATAAACTATCAATCCCCCTAATTAAACTACCTATCCCCCTAATTAACTATCTCCTTAATAAAACCCACCTAAATAACTATCTAGCTCCCTAATTAAATAACTAACCCCCACAATTAAATAACTCCAGTCTAAAGTTGGTAGTGGCAGTTTTCACTGTAAATTTTCTCACAACAGATCAACTTGTTTTTAATTAAAAATAATTGAAAAGTTGAATATACTAATCTTTGCTACTTAACAGTCATGAAAGCTGGACCTTTAAAGCGGTCATTTATATTGTACTCTTTGTGGTCCTGCTCCAGAGATCTCCAGTTTGCGGTATAGTTTAACCATAAATATTCTCCTTTATCTTCTTCCCTTCAAACTAGTACCTATACACATTGAGCCTCATTCAATTCCAAGCCCGCAAGTCGCGGGATGTAGGCAGTAAGTCTCCAGGCCCGCAGCAGTCCTATTCAATTGGACAAGACCACAAGTCCCAGCCCGATAGCGCAAATCGTAAACTATGCCATCCTATGTAGCATTTGCAAGCTTTAACATGATCAATTAAGCAAGACCGTAACTCCCAGTGCTGAAACCGATAGAAAAGGAGCTCGTCATCATGAAGGCCATAAAACATGGAGGTGACATGTCAATCAACTCGCGATTCGGGATACGATATTCGGTCCGACCAGAAAACCTGCAATTTACAAAATAATAAAACCGAATGCCTATACTGTTCTAGTCCATATGGGTGGCCTGATATGTATTAACTCATTGATTTCCAAGATCGATATAACCCCGAATTGAAACGTAAAATTAAATGATTTTTGATTGCCGATTTGTAGGCTTGAGACTGTTGTGCAATTCATTCTAATGTCTTTCCTTGCTTTCCCTGTAATTTACAGTGCTCCGGACATGCCTTTAAGCCCTTTTCAAGTCCTCCTTGGAACCCGTAACTTGTGGACCGACTTTTGCCATGTATGGTCTTGGCGGGGTGGTTAGCGAGGGGAACTCTGAGCAATTGAATAGCGATTTTAGAGATCGTAACTCTTGCGGCCGTGAAAGATCAGGCTTGGACGGGCCTTAACTTGCAATGTTAACCATCGCAAGTAATCGGAGGCCGAAGCCTGTAAACAGATGGGAGACGGCAAAAGGACGTCTGGATCTCTTGATGCCTCAATTGAATGAGGCTCATTGTTTCTATACAATATACCTTCTGCTTCATTGAGTACTTGGGCCCCCATGCTAATTAGGCAGTGTAATTTGCTATATACACGTAAATCGGCTGTAGGAGCTTTTGTCCATAACGTTACACTTACAATATTATGGCACTCAGCCCACATCCGTAAATCCTGCCTATATTTTTGGTTGGGTCCCTCTCTAACTGCGAGAGGTAGCAAAATGTAGCGAGGGGGTAGCGTTATAGGTGACCTGTGCTACTAGGGTCCTTGGGCGACAACAAGGGCAGCTAATTTGGGCCGGGATCCTCAGGGACTACAAAGCAAGGCTTGTAGTAAGGATGGCATGATCGGCGATACATGGGAAAGGCTGATTTAGTCCTTTTGGAAGGCATGATCGGCGATGCATGGCAGAGGACCGTTCAGGACTTTAGGAAAGCATGATTGGTGATTGATGACATGATTGAGGTGGTGCTTAGCAAAGGCTGTTTTAGGACTTATGGAAAGCATGGTCGAGTGAAGCCTAGAGAAAGCTGATTTAGGACTTATGGAAAGCGTGATCAAGGTGATGCCTAGCAAAGGGTGATATGGTATATACGGAAGCTTGAGGAAAGCCGAGAAGCTTAGTAGATCTGGTCAAAATCCACCAAGGAGGGCTCACAAAAGCTTAGCCTTGGAAATGGACAAGGAAGCTGTAGATAGATTTGGGCCAAAATTCAACATAGAGGCTATTTAGGAAAATTAACAAGTTTAGTAGATTTGGGCCGAAAACTGAAAAAGGGCTTATGGAAAGCCACAAAGCATAACCTTGGACATGGGCAAGAATGCTTCTTAGTTGTTTTGCATGGAGATGCCCTAAGGATGGCTGATGAAAAGTTAAAAGCTTACTTTGGATATTAGGAAGCCATGCAACTCAGTAGAAACGAAGTGAAAAGTGAGAGGTGGATCCATTGCTCTCCAGCGATGGCAGACCACGCACAAGAGGAAGGAGACAGAAACTGTCCTGCAGGGAACGTGGAGAAGCTACAAGGCAATGGAAACTGTCATAACATAGGAAAAGGCAAAAAAGGGCGCCGCAATAGGCAAAGAAGGTAGAGTGGGGAGAGGCCCACAATGAGCGCCAAAGTCCGTAGATGAGATGAAGGAGAAGATGCTTTGCGACCTCACGATCGTCGGCAAAGGCGCACATTGCGAGGCTCGCAGAAGGAGAGTCTTTGTAGGGCAAGGCGAGACTCACAAACTGCAGCTTTGACGCAGATCACGAGGCCCGCAAAGTTCGACTTAAACACACATTACGAGCCTCACGTCGTGAGACTCGCAAATTGCATCTAAGCCACAAATAGTGCATGCGCAGTGCATTTTGCGCCCTTTTCTAACAGTTTTGTAGGGCCACTGCGGTGTGTGAGATAGATTTTATATATACTGGACACTTTCTACAAAGTTGATGAACAGTGTGACTGGAAATGTATCTGCTGGGGTAATTTATGAAGCGAGATTGTTAGCTCTGTAGGATTTTGATAGTTACAGATAATAGGTAATGTAACGGAACCCATCACTGTTTTACCCTGTTTTATGGTTATTTAATTCTTGGTTAAAATATGATCCTACTGTTATATTATATGTATGTTGGTTTATGCTCTGCAGAATATTAGCCAGACTATTGCAGACCTAGGCTAATAGATAATCCTATTACAGAGACTTCAGAGATAAGGGAGTCGATTGTATAAAGTGTTTTCATTCTCAGATAAAAACAAAGAAGGCTGATTTAATCAATGTCTGATTATATCAAGTTGCCAGGGAGGTGTGACCCACCTATTGTTCTCTCTATGTGTATTGTGTGGCCAACTATGGGGGATGTGGATTGCCTGTGGGAAGAGATGTGTATAAATATTTCTGCACATAACAAAATAAAGTCAGTATTCATTTGACTCCCAAATTGTGTGTCGTCCAATATGGGAGGTCTGGAATGGTGAAACTGTAGTGCCTCTTGGATATTTTACCGTATACAGCGGAGATATTGGATTCGTGTTCCAGCTCCGTGACAGGTAAAGTATAATTACTTTTTAATTAATTAATTCAAGGTATCGGAGGTATATGTGAGAGGCCCAGGGGAGGGAGAGTGGGGCAAAGAGACACGGGGGGGGGGGGGGGAGAGAAACAGGCGAGGAGGCGGAAGAGACACGGGAGAGGGAGAGGGGGGACAAAGAGGAGAGAGAGGGGGAAGAGACACAGGAGAGGCAGAGGTGGAAGAGTCACGGGGAGGGAGGGGGGGAGAGACACATGGGAGGGAGGGGGAAGAGACACATGGAAGGGAGAGTGGGGAAGAGACCCAGGGGAGGGAGAGGGGGAAAGAGACACAGGGGAGGGAGAGGAAGCGAAGATACACAGGGGAAGGAGAGGAAGGGAAGAGACACAGGGGAGGGAGAGAGGGAAAAAGACACAGGGGAGGGAGAGAGGAAGGGAAGAGAAACAGGGGAATGAGAGGAAGGAAAGAGACACAGGAGAAGGGTAAGAGACACAGATGAGGGAGAGGGGGGAAGAGACACAGGGGAGGGAGAGGAAGGGAATAGATGCAGGGGAGGGGGAAAGAGACACAGGGGAGGGAAGAGCCACAGGGGACCGAGTGGGGGGAAGAGTAAAGTCAAATATTTGTGATGGGAGGCCTGCAATGGGTGCCAAGGGCATTCATTGCAAGGCCTGCAATGGGTGCTGAAGGCGCTCATTGCGAGGCTGGTAGAGAGGAGAGAGAAGAGAGAGGGAGAGGACACAGAAAGATGGAAGGAGAGAGAGAGAAGCTGAGCATAGTGTGGCAAACAGCGTTGCAAGGCTTGCAAATATTATACCGTCATTTTTGACAGGCAAGTGGATAGTATATAATATCTCAAAAAGAAGAGCAAAGGGATCTATTGTGCCTTCTGTTATAGGAATATACTTGCCAGTATTGAATGGAACTGGATATTGTTCATATTAGGATATAAAATATCCGATTCCATTCAATACTGGCAAGTATATTCTTATAACAGAAGGCACAATGTCTATAAAAACATTCTGGAACAAGGAAGACATAAATTAATTCATATGAAGAGATTTTAAAAATAAATATGTATACATGAATATAGTAGTAACACTGTTCCAAAAATCCTGATATAATAGGAATAGATTAAATAAAAAATATAATCATTTATGAATTAAATTAATGGGAATAATAACCCGAAAATGAAGGTGTAAGTAATCATTATACCTCTGATTCTTCACCAACTGATTTTAACAAATGCATTTATTCTGTAGAACAAGGATTCTATAAATAAAATAATACATTCTTTTGTAAAAATGGAAGGAACATATGACAATATGGTTTCATTTAATTATAAATAAAATTTGAGATATACTAAAAATAAGATGTATAATCAGCTTTCCCCAATACGATACCCTTAGAATAACAGAATAATGCAAGGAGCATGCTGGACTACACACTGTATAAAATACCCATCCTTATTCATAATATATATGTTTTATTATATTTAGGTATAAATGAATAAATTACTACTACCCCCTTTTTTAAATTGAAACTTAGAATTTTGCTTTTAGCATAAGTCGTCATAGTAACAAGAACCTTTAAATAGAGACCAGACACATACGGTAACCCCTGATGAAATCATAGAAATGTGCGTCGGGTTAGATGCTACACCACGTTACGCAATGCACACTGATGGCTTCATTAGATGTTGTCTAGACGGGGAGACGAGAATAGGAGCAATAGTCTGTTAAAACATGTGCATTAGATGCCTGGCCTAACTACCCTCTCATCTGGAGATTCAATAATATCATGTTAATGAGCAATTGTGTAGAAAGTTTAAATAGCTTTTGGGGGGAAATAAGTACCAGAAGTTGTTGATGACATTATACACAGTCCACTCCCAACGGATATTATATTCCTACTTGGGTCATAGTAATATATAATACAAGGATATTCACCACAATGGCATCCAAAAAAATCCTCTGAAAGCTCATACCAGTAACATCAAGGCACAAGGCACTATTTACTATTTAAGTATAATCACATGAAACTTTGCTCAATTCTAGTATTTATCAAGCACTTTATTATTGCACTTTTTAGGATAGGTTTATTCCTTAGCACTTTATATCAAGATTATTAGCACCTTATATCAATGACTATAGCACTTTTTTAGTAGTATCATCATTTAAAGGCATAGATTGTGACTCTATGAGAACTGAGTGTAGTTATCTTCCTTTAGTAAAACAATACAATTACTTTGACTAGTTGCTCAAGAGATATATTAATTATACTGGCACAGCATCTGTGTTTTTTAGGATCTGATCATTGTTTTAACAATAAAGGTTAAGTTTTAAAGTGTCACTCTCCTGATAGGACAAGGGTGTGCACCAAAGAAAGGGATCCTTTTACTCTTATATATACATATAAATAAATAAATATAAATATATATATATATATATATATATATATATTGTGACAAGGATGGCCACACAGGCCTGTTCATCAATAATATTTTGGACACCAGAGGAACCTAATTGCCTTCGGCGATCCCTACTCCCATAGAGAAATGGCAGAGACTTCTGGGCTCTGGTTTACTTTTTATTATGCAGGCAAAATATAAGTTAAAATAGCTTAATTAAGCACAAAACAAAAATCTACTTAAACGGACTAGCTCCCAGCTTAGTTCCCTAACTATCACTCAAAACCGTTACTTGGTTCTCAGGTAAAACAGTACATTTCTGTAATCACATGGAGGGGTGTGGTCCTAGTTCACCCACTTTCCAGGTACCCCAACTTCCAGGGACCCTTGATACACTCTTTTAGTGGAGTGAATACATTCTTAACTTTGCAGACTTCTCCCTCTGTTACAGTGCCTTTTTTCTTTAGTCACTCTCCAGGCTTTTCTCCAAACTCTGGTGTGGTCCAGAGTTTGCAGCAGCAACTCTGAAAAATCCTTTTATTTCAATGGCTATAATAAACTTAGCCAGACTCTCTCTCTCTGGTCTCCTTCTTGCAAGCAGCTTGCCCCCTGTGAGACTTCAGTTACTCTGCAGGCTCCAAAAACACTTTCCTTACTGTGTTTCAGTCTCTCTCTCTCCCAGGCTTTTTGGTACCCAACAGGAGCGGTCACTAGCAGCCACAGGTAACAGCAGTTCAGCTCTCCAAACACAGCTTCTCCACAACAGTTCACTTTGGGGTATCTGTGTGAGCAAACTTTAACACAGTGTTCTCTTACAGCAGTCCAAATAGTTTACAGCACTATCAGTTAGCTGAACTTCCAGGCTCCTCACAGCTTGGGTACTTGGCTAGGCCTAAAAGCCTCTGGCCGCAGCTTCCACACTCACACGACTTATGCCAAAGCCTAAGTGAGAACTCCACCCATCTCTTTGCTGTTGCCTTAAAGGCAATCCACAGCTGGGCTTCAATTAGCCTCTGATTACTGCCCTGAGTTAACTCTTTCTTTCCTAAGAGAAATCTTCCAGGATATTTAGTCAAACCGACCACTGGGGCACTCCTTGCTTGACTCTGTTACAATATACATAGACAAAGCATTAAAGCGTATGTTTCTAGGCAACAAGGACTCCTCATATGTATTAACCCCTTGAGTGGCCTCTGGTACCTGTAATATTTCCTTCAGTTTTTTGTAGTTACGGCTCTGCCCTATTTTGGGAGTGATCTGTAAAGTCTTATTAGCACAGGGTTTTGGTGTAAAAGTCTAACGCAATAACTCATAATCTTTTTTGTACTGCAAAAATCAATGGAAAGTTTGCCATAATTTTCAGTGTCCTGCTTGCCGCAGTCACTTGTAGCTGTTCTTTTGCAAGTTTTCCAGTATAATCTGTGACATAGAGAATTAGCATGGAGGCCTTAGTTACTAGAGAATGACATATCACATTGCATGCTCCCAATGAATTTGTTGCTGGTTTAAAATCTCTAGTACGGCCTCATTTGGAATATGGAGTACAATTTTGGGCACCACTTCATAAAAAGGACATTTTAGAGTTGGAAAAGGTACAGAGGAGGGCAACAAAACTAATTAGGGGAATGGAGGGGCTAAGTTATGAAGAAAGACTAACCAAATTAAGCTTATTTTCTCTAGCAAAATGGCGTCTAAGAGGAGATATGATTACCTTATATAAATACATTCAGGGTCAGTATAAACATTTGTCAAGGGAGCTTTTTGTGGACATTAAATTGAACAAGGGTGCAACCAAAGGGCGGAAGCCACAAGGCCATAAACCATTCCAATGCCCGCAAGCTGTTAGGGGGCTGGAATAGATGCTTTCCACAGATACAATCCAATCCCGTATTTATGGAGTGCAACACAGGCCTCAGAGCCAATAAAAAGCGGGATCCCGGAAAATGATTGACAGGGAGAGATAATAAAGCTGCATTCTACACGCCCATGCATTTTCTGTGTTTTGTCGATTCTTCCATAGTAGCTCGCAGGTCCCAGAGTTGGTGGTTGGATTTAAAAGGGAGAGTAGGTGAGATTGGAGAGCAGGTTCTTACACTTCTATTCATTTCTATTATCAGCATAACTATTTGACACATACATTTTAATTACACATATATACTGATTGTCAAGGACCCCTTTTTCCAGTTCCTGGATCTTAGCCCATTAAAGGACAGACGACTTGGATCCAGCCACTCCATTGTACTGTCATCTGCTCTGGCACATTGTTAGCAAATTAAATTAATCCCATCTGCCATGTACTCTATCTAAAGTCTGGACCATTTAGACACAGAGACAGCAGGATGTGTATTAGAAGGTAGCCCTATTGCTCTCAGAGTCATCTCCTGACTCTGAGCCTCTTGCCTTTCCGTAATTGTCTGCCACACCCTCTCATTGTTACATTGTGTACACCCCCTCTGTATCTAACTGCTTTAAATATGGTTTAACCTTTCAAATAAATGAGTTCTCTTATTTTGCTCCTGGTGGCTGCCATACTGAACCTATCTTCACCCTCTAAGTAACCTGCCCTGATCACTACCACAGGAAGGTTACTGAGTCTCCTTGAAGGGCTGATTCCTGATGGAGAGACTAGTCTATAGCAGGTGGCCCTGGGCAGTAATAACCCCTACCACTGGATCGTCACACTGATTACACTTAATACAAATACACATAGAGTAAATAACACACATAGATATACATAGAGTCAGATAGATCCTATACCCCAACAGTTAGCAATTACACATATAACATAAAAAATGTTAACATCAGAAATATATACACAGACACTTTTTTCATTCATCCTTATTTTATTTTTGGAAATTGATATGGAGGGAGGTGAAAAGAGAGGAGAGGAATGGAGAGGTGGGGAGGAGAGAGAGAAGAGAGAGGTGGGAGAGAGGTGGCCATGGGGAGTTTTTGAGAGGAGGAGGTGGTGG
Source organism: Discoglossus pictus (assembly GCA_027410445.1). Lineage (NCBI taxonomy): Eukaryota > Metazoa > Chordata > Amphibia > Anura > Alytidae > Discoglossus > Discoglossus pictus. The sequence goes on from CM050165.1 coordinate 354,446,244, forward strand.
AGGTGAAGGAGAGTGTAGGAGAGGAGGCGGGCAGATGGATGAGGAGACGAAAAAGGAGAAGGTGGTGGAGGTGGTGGAGGAGGAGGCGGTGGAGTTGGAGGAGGTCTGTGTCCACTGGTGAGCAAGAGGCGGGGCGTTGGCTCCATCAGAGCAGGAGGACACTGAGCAAGCCCCTGCCCAGCAGGATCCGGTGCAGGGGGAGGAGGCACCAGCACAAGCCCCGTGCCCTGGTGATAAGGAGGAGGACTTCACCTGGCAGTGGAGCCCCCCCACTGTCCCCCTCCTCGAGCAGCTGCAGCCATCATCGGGACACACTTTTTGGAGGGATGATAGAGGCATGCCCCCACCTTCTCCTCACCCCTGCGGTTCGTCAGCCTGGCTCCCACCACCAGGTCCACCATCGGAATAGAGCCAGGTCACAGCCCCTTCCCACCAGGCCACCACCACCACCTCCACAACCACCTATGGGCCCAGAAGACAGACCTCCATCCCCACCACCACCAAGCCAGGCTGCTCAGGAGTAGATGCTGGCTGTGTCGAGACAGATCTTGCAATGTCTCCAGGGGATCCAGGCCAGTATCTCTTCCAATCACGAGGAGGTCATGAGCAGTCTGGCCAGGCGCAATAGGGAGGAGAGGAGGCACTATCTCGTGACTGAGTTGTACCTTGCCTTGATGCTTCGCCTCATCCAACCCGGAGGCGTCCCTTGGGCATTTGCAGCCTGGCCCCTCCTCTCCTCCCACCATGCCTTCAGCACAGCCACTGGTTGTGCCACTGCCTCCCGGTGGATGCCTCCCCCTGCCCCCCAGCACCTGTGAGACGATGGACGTACACGGGGATTGGGGCCCTGATGCTAGGTGGATGAGGATGTAGGGGCTGCGCATATTTTTGTGCCTTTTCAACAGCACTCCTCAGTGACAATCTATTGGTCCAAATATTAACCCTATCTAGCCTGGATATAGAGTCTTGGATCTTGGCCTATGTAATAATAATATTTTGTACACAGATGACTACCTCCCATCATATGGTCCATGATCCCCTTCTCTGTGGACACGTAGGGTTCTGTTTAACATTTCACCAAATGATGGTCACTTAGGAATGCTGTTGAGAAGAGATGCTGCAGTCCCTATCTTTTTTAAGGCCTTATGTTTAATTTACTTTTTTGTTTTTTTGATTAGGCACAATTCATGTCCATGGAAGGCATCTTCTGCATCTGCAAGCATTGTGAAGGAAATGTATTAAGTGTAAGAATTTCCCAGTGCCTCTCAGGTGGACATTCCTCCAATGACAGCCCCCCTTAACATGTAGCTCCCACAACATTAAAGCTATAATATATCCAAAAATGGAAGACAAGATTGTTGTTACCTTAAATGTTGACTAATAGCGGCGGTGGACTTGCAAAGTCTCACAATGGCATGTTAATGACAACCAGCATAAATATATGAACTAGTGATGCATGTGATTCTGTCCTTGATAGCAGTCTGAGAACAGATCCTTGTGTCTGATGTAAGTAACATTGAATCTGACTGCTGACCTTTGTGTCCTCTGTGTTTAAATGGCTATTTGGCCCATATTGCTGATATCATGAGTATGCTTTAACATGTGCTATCACCTGTATAGCTGATGGATGTGATATCAATGTTGATTAACAATATCATATGGAGAAGGTAATAGCACACCTTGACCAGTGATTCTGGTCACAGCTAAGCATTTATTGTGAGATGACACATCATTATTAATGGTCATGGCCAGTGAGAACATATCCTGAGAACTAGCTAATGGTTAGTAATGCTTGCAGATGGGAATCAGGTGAGATGCTATATTGGTGCAGTTTCAGGATCTAGCACTGTACTGTACATGCATTTTATTTTTTATCCTCCTTCGCCTTTTTTTTTTTTACTTTTCAGATTTTTGTTTTGGGAACACGCTGTTTGTGTGAAACTGGGTTGGATTACACAGTCCAGAGGTTTAAGCATCTGTTTGAATGAGCAGATATAGACAAGTTGGAAGTGCTATGCTCATTAGTGGTTACTTTCATTAAATGGAGTGATTTCTTTATGATCATTTTTTTCTTCAGATTCCGGTTGCAGTGGTGCAGTGACCACTTGTGACCCTGGTAGTTGCTATGCATCATGCTTATTCTAGACTATAACATTACCCCCTTTAGGTATCCCCTTTTTCCCCAAATGCCTCTTGCCTTTCCAGGATCCGCCCACACCACACCCATGAAATTAATGCAAAGTCTTGTACATTTCTGAGTGTGCTCTGTGTATGAAATAAACCTTTGTTATTCCATTCTCACTGTGTCAGTGTGTTGTCAATGGTTTAGGTTGTGGGACATCTAGATATATCACATTTGTGTAACATTCCTTTATCAGTCAACTAATGAGCTCTAGTTAGTGAGTAACAGATCAATACATATAATACTAATCATGCAAATCATATAATAATACTGATAGCTTGCCTGTCATAAATTACATTAAAAAAATATATATCCTACTCTTTCTCCCTCCCCCTCTCTAGCTTTCTCCCCCCCCCCCCCCCCTCTCTATCTCTCCCCTCCCTCTCTTTCTGTCTCTCCTCTTTGTTACTGATTGGATGTTACTGATGGGTTACTGATGGGATACCTCTGCACAGCCTCCATGTGTGTTTGCAGCCCTTCCTGATGGGTTAGAGTAGATTAGCGTGGTGTGTATTACCATGGTACCTGATATATGTCATGTTCCGGTGTAATTTGCCCACTATTGATGAGTGATATGTATGTGCAATTATCTTTATATTTCTAGGGTCCACATGAGAGCCTCTGTGAGAAGGGGATGATATAGCAGGCATTTTTATGTTTTTGTGTTGCAATTTAATCAGGTAATGTGTCTTTAATTGCTTTATGCATGTTGCAGCAAGGATTTTCATATTGGCATATGCTTGACCATTCCAACATATGATAAAATAAAAAATGAATGCCTATTTTTTGGGGGGGGGATTGTTGTGCAAGGAATTGTAATGCCTTTCATTGCTTTCCCCATATTTTAAAGTCCTGTGGAGTGTTTATATGGTCTTTTACAGTGTTAAGGACTTGTCTGTAAACCCTTTGCGGGTCCTATTTGGAGCCCTAAATATTTTTATTTAATAGCGATTTTTGATTTTAGCGATCATAACATTTGCAGGCTTGAAAGATCAAAGGCTTAGCTGGGTCGCAGTTCCGATTCTGTAGTAGGGATTTTCACCCTGTAACCCGCAGATCGTTTGCGGGTAGCTAAAGGAGGCCAATTTAATAGCCATAACTCTAGTAGGCTCCTTAATGGGCTTCAGGAACAACAAATAGGTGAATTTAATAGAGGCCTGTGTTTCTATTTATTTTCTAATTTATTTTATCCATTACCGGCTCCATCAGTTATGTTTATAAATAATTTAAAGCTCTGGGTCTTAAGGGACCAATGGGACCATCGGCAATACATATATAAATATATATATATATATATATATATATATATATACTGTATATATATATATATATGTATATATATATATATATATATATATATACAGTATAGATCCCATTTTTATTGGACAAATATTTTAGTTAGAGTGACACGCTTTGAGAGTGACACGCTCTTTAACAAGTCAGAAGCAACACATACATACTCATGCACATACATACATATATATTAAAAGATAGATAGATAGATAGATAAATATAGATAGATAGATAGAAATGTGGAAATGTGGCCTGGCTCCTTACTAGGCTTGTACAACTGTGTCACTCCTATACAATCTTCCTAGCTCCTAAGTGTTATTTATTTTTGTCCATAAGTCACACACACATTTCTAAACGTGTAGGTATGTGTTGCAATGCATAGTGATATAATAAAAGACAAAATTATACTATGCTGTCGGTTATGCAATTTAAGGTTATACTCTTGTAATACTCAATCATACACATAATGTTCATGCTCATGTTCATGTTTATGCCAGCCTGATAATTTGCATTTTTCTACAGTAAATTATAGTAACCGTAATTTTGTTTTTCATGTACTATTAAAATATTTAATGGGCTGGTGTAAGCATCAGATAAATGGCTGTGAGTATCTAGCTCACAATTTTTTTCAACAGAAAAGCTATCTATAAACAAAATTGTTTTGAAATAAATACTACCTGCCTGGCATGATGGGTCTGTCTCCACATCCTTACTGACACACAACGCAACACTGTTCTTGTGGAAAATGTAAATCATCTGCCAGTTGTTTACTTATTTAGTAGTTATCACTTATCACTGTTCTGTGTGCATGTGTGATCATCCACTTAGTGATATCATTTTTTGTTTCCTGATTTTCAAAACAATGTCTAATTTACAGTCCTATAATTATAAAGGGTTGCTTAAGTCTGCACTCCTAACTTCAATATGTTCTACAGAAACAATGTAAATCATGTAACAGGAGGGATGTGGAGATAGACATAGCAGTTCAGACAGGTTAGCATTCTTTTTAAACTATTTTATTTATAGATGGCTTTCTTATTGAATTTATCAATTCATATTTCTTACTAACAAGTGGCAAACATATAAAGGGAATAAAAACTATTTGTACATGGTTTTATGAACATCTGTATGTGTCTGTTTACATTTGTCATGCCTTCGATTTAATTCAAGGATTTGTATTAAAGACATTGCTTTCTTCATAATCTTCTCTAGCAGCGTCTTATCCTGCTATTATCCTAGATGATGTTGACATTTAAGATGAATACAATCTTAGAGATTTACTGCAGCTTGTTTATCTTTCTGAGAAAGTATGCATGGTATATTTGTACTCAAAGAGATGTCTAAAAATAGGTTCTGTACTTAAATTGGTGGCATGATGTTGTTGTGCTGTGGGTGAGGGTTGGGGGTTCTATTGGATCCCCTTATTATTAGATTTGATGATCTAATAGATGTTAGAGGAGTGATGTAAGGGTTGTTTAGAAAACTTGGGGAGAACTCAACAGGCTAGTAGGGGCTATTGTGGGTCTAGTTAGGTTTTATTTCCTCAAGCCAACTGGGCAAGGAGTGAGAAGAGATGAGGGGACCATAAGATCCCCCATTTAATAAAGTATACAGAGGGCATTTCAGTTATTGCCCCCACCCCAACACACCATTGATGGTGGTATAAAGGGACCCTAGGTCCCATGGATGTATAAGGGGTTCCCATTCATGATTGTGTGGCAAAACTTTTTTTTAAATAATTTTTATTGAGGAACCAAGGTTAATACAATAACACAAGAGCATCACAAGCAAAACATAAACGGCATAGACACAACTGTTGAGAAGTGAAGACCTACAATAAATACCTTTTAACCTTGTTTGTTTTTTTCTTAGTTATTTCCATCTTGATATACACTTATAGCACACTACACGTTTACATAGGGTTGAAAACATTGTTAAAAAAATAAATAATAATATGTAGATGAAAACAGAGAAGAAAGGAGAAGGGAAAAATGGAGAAGAGGGGGTGAAGTATATAGTCATGTCTGCTCTGAGGGTTTATACCCTACATATTATACTAAACCTGTATTATTACCACCCAACCCGGAAGGTCAAGATGTCCCAATATAAAGCCCACTTTCTATATGAGTGTTTCAGGTCAGCTGAAATAATGCTCATGAAATATATAAATGTATACATTTAAGTTTTGTCAAAATTGCACTGTATGTAGAGATTGCAGACTTCCAGGATTTGGCTAATGTAATCCAAACTGCCCAAAACAATTGGCTTGATAGAAGTTGAGCATCTTTACAAAAACCTTCTATTGAAAGGCCCAATAGAGCATCTTCCGTTTTTTGGTGAATCTTGCGACCACACAATCTCTCCAAAATATGATAGGTCTCCAGCCATATATGGGCAATCTTAGGGCAGTCCCAGAGGACATGTTTAAAGGTGCCTAAGTTGCTACAACTCTGAAGCAATTGCCATTTAAGGAGGGGTTAGAAAGTTTTATTCTGGCAGGTGTCAAATACCACCTCATGATTGTGTGGCAAAACATTTTTTTTAAAGAATTAAGCTCTTGCTTTCCAAAATTGCATAGGAAGGGATGCCAGGGACATTAGACAACAGCATATTTATCTAACTCTCTCAATTTTAAAGGACCTCTGCAGTTCAAGAAAAAAGACACTTGCTTGTGAAGTGTGTACCAAACTAACAATATTAACAGCTCTGTAAACCATGAGCATAAAACATTTTTTGGCAAATTCTCAATGTTTGAATACTCTGTTTATGAGTACAAGAATCCATTTTGTGTTTGTTAGATCCTGTGTGCTGGATGACATGTGTGTGTTTGTGGAGAGTGGGGTGGTGAAAATGGAAAAAGGCAGAAGTATAAAAGCCTTTGTTTGATATTTGTATAAGAAGGAAATTGATACCAAATACCTTCCTTCTCACTGGCCCAGAAGCAGGGTGTTTCAGGTGGCTATCCATGGGATACTAATTCCCCTCTAACATTTTGTTTCAAATAACAATCTGTTATTATCCCAATTCACTAATGTTCCCTTACTTTCATATTGCATAGAAGGGTAATATAATATATTACTACCAATTAAGAGACATGTCATTGATTTATTAAGAATATCTAGTTAACTAGAGTGAATCATGTTTCAGATTTGCAATTATTTTTAAAGCTAGCAATGTATTGCTTGTACTAGCCCTTTTCATCTAAACTGGATATTTATTAATATATTCAGCCTGTGCAGTATGGTGTAGTAATTAGTGGCATAGCATGAAAACTACTGCAATAGTTTGCTTATTAGATCTATGCCTGAGGGTCTCCCCCACCCCCCAAACACACACACAAATCAAGCAGACTATATAACTAATTATTACACAAGGTAAAAACTTTCTATTTCATTTTTTTCACATATAATGTATAGCTAGTTTTTAATGCCTGTAAAAGAACAAATAATCTCAAACATGCCAAACCCACGTCAACATAAGCAGCCGCCAGGAGATTCTGCTGTCCGAGTCATAATGAAACAAAAAAGAAATAAGATAGGGCCTCATTCTATTAGCGGCCGCAGCCGTTGCGGGGCCGCAAGGACCGGCCGCAAGCTATTCTGCTATTCTATTCCCTTACGGCCGGGGGCTCCGGCAGGCTTGCGGCCGGTGCCTTGCTATCTCTTGCGGCCGCTCGCGCCGGAGGAAAGCCTTTGATCTAAAACGGCCGCAAGAGATTTGCAATTCAATTGCTCCGGGAAACCTCTCTGCAAGGCTAAAAGCGAGCCGCAGCTTACTTGCAGGAAAGAGGTCCCGCTAGCACCAATTAAGCACATAAAATAGCTCAAATAAAGCCATCCTGCACTTTGAGAAGACTATAAAGGGATTTTAGGTGTTAGAAAAAATAGCACATAATTATCCTGTACTCAAATCCGTAAAATATTTTATTTTTAATATCTGTAAAATATCCATGTAAAAAGTCCAGAGTGCTTGGAGCACCTCAGACACACCCAAGCCGGAAAATAAACAGTTAATTTGAACTCGGGTTTGGGCAGATGTGCAAGCTTGAGAGTGGGTTCCTTTTAATCCTCATGTCCCCCAATATGATCCCTAGCATTTACAGAGCTGTACAGTGCAGGCTTGAATTTATTTTTGCGTTTTTATATTTCACAGCTTACGGCCGGTTCCAAGATATGCGGCCGGCCGTAAGATGAGAGCCTTGCGGGGCCGTATAATAGAATCGCGAGTTAACTGAACCCCTGCAAGGAATCGCAGCCTTACGGCCGATTTACGGCCGATAATAGAATGAGGCCCATAGTGTTTATATTTGGAAGATAAAAAAATATAAAGCCAGATAAGGGACAAAGGCTTCAAAGACACGTCAGTTGAAACGTATAATATGATCACTAGTCATGCCATTGATCTGAGCATCAAACAAAGTACACAACAAAGATGTGCATTATTAATTTTATTCCTGGTACTAAACTGTGAAGGCATCCACTGCACACAAAAAATTCATAGCAATGTCTCCAAGGACCATTCTAGCCCCATATTTACAATAGATTATTTTGGAGAATTACAAGTAATAATGAGCAACTATCATATTAAATTACACAGCCATTTGTGTTTCTACTCAACAGATGGGTGGAGGCACTGAAGGTAGATATTGATTTCACTTACTTTAATTCCAGGATGTGACCTTTAAATGGACGCTATTATGTAGGATCATATACAGGATATTTAAAAATGGTATAAAAAATTTTTTAAGGTGAGAAAAACTTCCAAAAAATGGAAAAATCACTAGTTTGGGGGAAATCTCACATTATTGTGCATAATGTAACAACTAACAACATGACCCAAGCATGATCCATTAGGCTTTAGAGGGAAATAAATGGACACAACAACAGGGTGGGAGATAAACATGTTTACTCTTAATTAACATAATTGAGAGAGGAGCATGGCCACGGACAGTGACATCATGCCTTGGCCCCATGCTCAGGGCCCCCAATGCTAATTCTAAGCAGGCCTGTGAGGTAGGGCAATGCCCACTTAGACCAGTGGGGCGAGCAAATCACCTCCCGCCACAGAGCAGGCGAGGGACCACTCCTGCGGCTGCGATCCCCCAGTCACTAATTAGAGCTAAGGCCCCCTGAACTCCCTCCCTGAATTCCAGTGTGAGGAGCTCAAGACCGATCTCTGTTAAATGAACCCTATTAGTAGTAAAGAATTCATCCGCATCTACCGTCTCAAAATCCCTGTAACGCATAGAAATGTAACACAATTTACGTACAAAGCTGGCCATCTGTTTGTTAATTTTTTGACAAGCCTTGTCCAGCAGCACCGGACCCCTGGCGTTCCTCCATGGACATCTCTTTATAATCTCAGACCAGATGATAAAGAGACAAGGAAACCTTGCTGCCCAACTTTCTATGTCGCGTTTCAGGTCGCTTAACATGCCAAGAGCCCACTCACCTGCGACCACCGCAAGCCCCGAATCCCAAACCACCGCACTTGTCCGTGACCTGAAAGCCCATTTGTGCATTGCTCCTCGTAACTGCAGCTAACCTGTGCACCCAGTACACGTACGAGTGGCTCATGATCGATAGCTGTTTCTTGTCTCCTGAAAGCAGAAAATAAATCTGTTAAACCGCCGCCGAAGGCCGTATGTACGACCTAAAGTGTTGAGATTCACATCTCGCAATCATCTTAATCGCGGCATCCGGTAATCCTAACCTTTCTGCTTCCGTGGCAGCCCCAATCCGAAACAAGTGAGTTCCAAATTCTGCCTGGTTGAGACCCAATCGTTGTAACAACACTTTTTTAACACTTTCTCGAACTGAAAGCTCGATAATGCCGTATCGTCGGCATGAATAAGCAGTGAACACCGTCCCGCCAATCGCTGCTGGAGGTACTCCCTTGCACACTCATGGTGGCAGCATTCCGTACCGACCTTGTGCAACACTACCTCCTTTCCTTTCCCAGCCTGGTCGGTCTTTGACCTTCTCAACCACAGGACCACTCTGTCGTCCATCAGACAGGTATCCCCCTGAGTCATGTCTGTTTGCCGAGACCAAAGAATGCCAGGGAAAAGGCAGTACGGAAAAGCAGAGATTCAAAGAGAGTCCTGCAAGTTTACTTCAATACATGCGATAATCGTAACAACAGGAAGAAGGTGATCGGCTGTCTCCTATCCTGCACACGATCACCCGTAAACATACCCTGTAACACCCACTACACTATGAAGTCTTTTGTAAGGTCATTTTGCCCAGCCAGCTTGAACATAAAAGCCGGGGCCGTAACCTGATGCCCCACTGAGGCTTTAGAGTCCCCATTCTCCACACACCGTAACCAAAACCATAACAGGATCCACAAGGCATTTTCTTCTGACGTGGCCCCCCCGGCCACCTCCGCCATATTGCTCCACTTATCCCACAGTTTCCTAAATGCGGCCCACGTTGCAGGGTCAAGCAACTGTCTGATGAGTTTCGTTACCTGACCGCTCCAAGCTCCCAAAGCTCCCTGAGAACAATCTCGCCCTGCTCGCTTGCTCCCGGAGCCAGCGTCTGGACCCACACCTCCTGAAAGCGAAAAAGGGCGTCAGCAATGCCGTTCTCTAGCCCCGGGACGTGCCTGGCTAAAAAACATATGTTCAAGCGAGGGCAATTGAGTACCAAGTGACAAATCAAACGGACCAGTGGGATTGACACTGCCGTGAGGCTGTTAGCCACCTGTACCGTGAAGAATACGACTCAGCGATCCTTGAATGCCGAGCCCCATATGTGCACCGTGACCATGATGGGGAACAACTCCAGAAAAGCCAGGTTTATTGTGAGGCCCGCCACTGCACCACCAACCGCTGATGTATGCACCAAAACCTAGCGACCCGGACGCATCCGTGTACAGCTCCAACTGCGAGCTGGAGAAAATCCCTGTTTGAATCAGTGCTGAAACTTTAAACTCTGCGAGGAAGGTCAACCACACCCGTGCATCTTCCGGCATTGCTCCCGTGACCTTAATGAAATGGTGTGCCCGCGTGATACCCACGGTAGTCAACGACATTCGTCTGAAAAAAATCCTTCCCATAAGGATGATTTTGCAGACGAAATTCAATTTTCCTATTATGGACTGCAGACGCCTTAAGTATACCCTCCTCGCCCCTTCCAGGGTGACCAGCTAAAGTTCCAGATCAGACACTTAATCCTGGAGAAGACTGCATTCCCTTTTCATGGAATCAATCTGAATCACAGGGGCCTGATGCATCTAGCGAGGGGGTGATCCCCCACAATTGGTGCAAGAGTGTTTGGTGCCCACTTGCAGGCACCTTCATTGAAGGCATAACAAGACTTGCAACGTGTAGAGGCCGCTGCAGCGGCCTTTGCTTCCGCCGATGGTACTCCGAAAGGGTGGCATCACTCGCATGGGAGTCATGATGTTCAACCAGTAAGCCACCGCCTTGTTGTTCCAGTCCATTGCTGGACGAAACTCCTCATCATACCCCCACCAAGCCATTCCCCCATATGTCCTGTACGCATTCCTAATCTCTTCTAGGTACACAAAAATACCCGAACACTGTTTAGGATGTCGCTCGCCCATGACCCAGGCCATAATAGAAAAAGCCTGCAGCCATGTAGCAAATGTTCAAGGCAACCTCCTAAATGCTTTACGTCGGTCATCACCTTCCCTGAAACCCCTGTCATTTGGAGATTGAAGACAAGATTGTAAAAGATGTAATGGCTCACCACATGAGCTTTGTAGGGGCACAGAACAAAAGCATCCAATGATGCCTAAAGCTTGTTTATCACCTTTAATGATTCAAAGGTATCGCAGAGCTGGGAGCAAAACCCAAACTGGACAAATAATATGCTGACAGTACTTACGAGTTATAGGACCATTACCGTCCTATTAAGGGCCATTAACACTCTTTTGAATAAATATGCCCCTTATATGCTAAGTAGCTTGGGTAATGTTCTGTATTTTACAGGCACTTATGCCACTGGAGCCAGCCTGCGCTTGTTCACGATGATGGCCGATGGGGAGACTGCCGAAAGCCTGCGAAATTGGCGGAAGTCCCGCCCCCCAACGCCAGAGCCAATCAGATCGATCCCAGGCTCCGCTGGATCACGCAGCACTTCTTCCGACGCAGGCAGCCTGCGCAGAGTAGATTTTTTGTGCTGTTTTTTTAATAATCTCCCCTGTTAGTTTTGTAATTTCCCTTATTTTCTTTATTTCCATGTAAAATAAGCAATTATTGCATAGCATGAGTATGACTGAACACATTAAACTACAATAAATGAATTGCAGATGTAGGAGTACATTGAATATTTGTTGAGCAAATAATTGTCTACATTTATAGTAGCACTGTTTAACTGTCTATATGAATGAATGAAAGTCACACTAGGTGACTGCTTAATTGCCAGTGGGAAGGGCAAAATAAATTTACATTCCAATGAGCATCTTGCCTCTGAAATAAAAAGTCTTAAAACAGACAAATTATCTTTAATTCCCGCCTTTCTCTCTGTATCACATTCATCATGCTTGAATTCATTCTGTTTTTCACCAAAGAGATATATTCACATAACAACATGCTCAGTAGTAGGTTTTTTAGATAAAAACAACTCTAAGACACCTTAATATCTGTGCAACCTAATAAATATTTTAGAAAATAACCATTACGTTGATATACTATATTGTGGATAAAATGCTTTATAGCAATTCTAACATAAATTGCTCATATAAAGGATAGCATTGTATGATAAAGCTGCTTTACAAACTGTATGAGATCCCACCATAGCCACACACCTGCTGGTACTATCATTAAGCTGGAGTGTATGCTGGTTTTTATATAAGCATAATAATGTGTTTGCCTGCTTATTAAAATGAAGGATTCACAGGGTCAGGAAAAAGGTAGTTGAAAGAGAAGTACAGAGGGTGGGTAAAGCAGAGTCGAGAAGAAACTGAAAGGGGTTAGAGGAGAGATCGAAAGAGGTGGTGGGGAGCAACTGAAAGGAGAGGTGGAGACCAAAATGGAGGATGTAGGAGAAAGAAAGATTGGGGTACAGGAATGGAAGACATGGGCATACAGGAGAAGAACATAATGTGTGGAAACAACAGAAGAGAGGGTTGTTGTGAGAAAAAAGAAGACACACAGGAATAACATTCACATATCGTATACCCTCAGCACTCTACAAAAGCCAATCAGTACCACTCAAAGAGGGAGGTAAGAGCCAAAGTGGTGACCTTGGGGAGAATGGAGACAGATGAAACGTGTCTCACTGCACCTTGTGTGGAGAGAGCAATGTGTGATGGGAAAATACTGTGATATAGAGAAGAGAGATGAAAGGAGATGCCACAGGAGAGATTGTTTGGGAAAAATGGAAAAGTTCATGAAGGATATAGGGAACAGGCAAGAAAAAAGGAGGATTGAGGAGGACATGGAAACACTGTGGGAGCAAAATGAAGCTTGGGAAGAGAGAGCAGTGAAGGATATATACAGGATAGATCTGTCATATAATAAGCTCAGCTGAAATGAAAGCTCTGTGCCATCTCCACCCCAGTACTAACCTACATTAAATAATTATGACAACACTGTTAGGCACAGAGCAAGATATTCATTTGATAATATATAAATATTGTTAAGCCTTAGCCATGTTAACTCTTTGCAGTCAGACTGTGCTGAAAGCATTGCCAGGGATAAGGTTCAAAACAATAACATACAGTATACTCAGAGTGGCTTAAAACAATATGTACAATACTCTACATTGAGTCCAAATTATTGTATTGAGGTTACTGGTGGCTTTTATGCAGTGGCAATCAATTCTATCTATGTGTACAAATCATAAACTGCCTTTGGGAAAGGCAAAAATATGGGTCAATATGAAAAGCACCAATGTCTCAGATGTGCCCCCATTGGACTGCTAATGTTTTTCGAAAATTGTTAATGTGTGCATGGCAAATTATGCTTTATCTCAGCACAATGATTTTATATGTTTATTTAATACATTATTTTAAGTAGTAGAAATTGCTTATAAATACATGTAATGTGCCACAGTGTATATTCCTTGTACACCAATGTTAATGAGTCAGTGTAAGTACATTCTATGGACATTCTAACATTTCTTCTATATGTTTTGTAACTAAAATACTTATGTCAACCCGAGGCTGATTGTGACTGAAAGAATGTACTAGTGTGTTTGCTGGTAAAGTGACAGCTCCTGGTTCATGTATATACAGGTAAGCAACACATAGCAATCTTTTCTATGGCACGCTGCTTCCTTGAGATCTTAAAAAGGAATTCTGTGGTTCTATTTTATCCTCTTTCTATTTAATCAGAAAACATATCAACAAACAACGATTAATAACTTGTTATTGGGGGCGCCAACTACATCTGCTTAGAGAAATATAGATTTGACAACAGATAAGAAACAAAAGACCCACCTAGTTTTCCTTGCATTTGCATAAGACCACTATGAGGTTTAATTAATCTTGGAATGCCTATATTCCGTAAATGTAATATAGTAGAGGTTTAAGGAATGGTGTAATTTAAACGTTGGTAATAATACGTACTTTATCAAGTGAATGCTATTAAAAATGCATTTTCCTGCAGTAAAATAAGAGTTAAGTTTGCCATTTTGAGCTGTCAGTCAGCCTTTCTGATCCACGTACAAGAAATGGTTGAAATTGAATTTTAAAAGATTAATGAGATTGCATTTAATTTTGATAAATAGTTAAGGCTTGTCTAGACCCAGGTTACTGCACAGAAATCAATCAATGGGCTTATGAATATCAATTACAATAATATCTCATTAATATAAATATTCACCCCACTTTTTGTGAGTGGATCAGAAAGGCTGACAGCTCGAAATGGCAAGCTTCAATCTTATTTTAATGTGGTGAAATTTCATTTTTTTTATGTAATCCAACAGATAAAGTACTTGCTATTACTTATACAGTGCCTTGCAAAAGTATTCACCCCCTTGACCTTTTTTTTACCTATTTTGTTACATTACATCCTTAAGTTCAATGTTTTGTTAATTTGAATGTTATGTCATGGATCAGAACACAATAGTCTAAGTTGGTGAAGTGAAATTTGAAAAATATATACATAAAACTATTTTTTAGAAATAGAAAACTATTTGGCATGTGCGTATGTATGAAGCCCATAAAAAGCTATGGTGCAACCAATTACCTTCAGAAGTCACATAATTAGTGAAATGATGTACACCTGTGTGCAATCTAAGTGTCACATGATCTGTCATTACATATACACACCTTTTTTGAAAGGCCCCAGAGGCTGCAACACCTAAGCAAGAGGCACCACTAACCATACACTACCATGAAGACCAAGGAACTCTCTAAACAAGTAAGGCACTATGTTGTTAAGAAGTACAAGTCAGGGTTAGGTTATAAAAAAATATCCAAATCTTTGATGATCCCCATGAGCACCATCAAATCTATCATAACCAAATGGAAAGAACATGGCACAACAGCAAACCTGCCAAGAGACGGCCGCCCACCAAAACTCACAGACCGGGTACGGAGGGCATTCATCCGAGAGGCAGCACAGAGACCTAAGGTAACCCTGGAGGAGCTGCAGAGTTCCACAGCACAGATTGAAGTATCTGTACATAGGACAACAATAAGCCGTACGCTCCATAGAGTTGGGCTTTATGGCAGAGCGGCCAGAAGAAAGCCATTACTTTCAGCAAAAAACTAAATGGCACGTTTTGAGTTTGCGAAAAGGCATGAGGGAGACTCCCAAAATGTATGGAGGAGGTGCTCTGGTCTGAGGAGACTAAAATGTAGCTTTTCGGCCATCAAAGAAAATGCTATGTCTGGCGCAAACCCAACACATCACATCACCCAAAGAACACCATCCCCACAGTGAAACATGGTGGTGGCAGCATCATGCTGTGGGGATGTTTTTCAGCAGCCGGGACTGGGACACTGGTCAGCGTTGAGGGAAAGATAGATGGTGCTAAATACAGGGCTATTCTTGAGCAAAACCTGTACCAGTCTGTGTGTGATTTGAGGATGGGACAGAGGTTCACCTTCCAGCAGGACAATGACCCCAAACATAATGGTAAAGCAACACTTGAGTGGTTTAAGGGGAAACATGTAAATTTGTTGGAATGGCCTAGTCAAAGCCCCGACCTCAATCCAATAGAAAATCTGTGGTCAGACTTAAAGATTGCTGTTCACAAGCGCAAACCATCCAACTTGAAGGAGATGCAGCAGTTTTGCAAGGAGGAATGGGCAAAAATCCCAGTGGTAAGATGTGGCAAGCTTATAGAGACTTATCCAAAGCGACTTGGAACTGTGATTGGTGCAAAAGGTGGCTCTACAAGGTATTGACTTTAGGGGGGTGAATAGTTATGCACATTGACTTTTTCTGTTATTTTGTCCTATTTGTTGTTTGCTTCAAAATAAAAAAAAAACATCTTCAAAATTGTGGGCATGTTCTGTAAATTAAATGATGCAAATCCTCAATGCATGTTAATTCCAGGTTGTGAGGCAACAAAACACGAAAAATGCCAAGGGGGTGTGAATACTTTTGCAAGGTACTGTAGATTAAAATATTGCTTGTATATGAATATTATTTTTTAAAAGTCTACTTTGTCACTTTATTAACCATGTTCAACCGCACTGCAAGGCTGTTTCGCTGATCTATTACCATTTGCGCAAAATACTATGTTTGCCTATTATCCCTAAATCTTTCTCTTGTACCTCTTTCTCAAAGACAATCCTCCTCTAAGTACTCCTGAACTTTATTAAATACCTTGATATATGTTAAGGTTTCTATTACATCACCCCTCTTCCTCCTGTCTTATAAGCCATCTTTTTGGACTCCAAAATCCCCTACATATTTATTGCACAAATATTGTTGATAAATACATTAGACCAGTGGCGGCTGGTGAACTTTCAAGTTGGAGGGGCGCCAGGGCGAAACGTAGCCCCTCCCCTTTTCAAACCACACCCATTTTTAAAACTCCTCCCCATGACAGCATAATGACCTTTATAAGCCCCGCCCAATGACCTTATACTTGCAACGCCCATTGAAATACATGATCAGCAATGCAGCAATGTCAAGAAGTAAAGTAACAATGTGTTAAATTCATTGGTATACAATATAGATTGAAAAAACTCATGTGACAAGACTACAGCAATATCATAATTGCACTTATACGCATTAACAGTAAAATTAAAGCAGTGACACTTACCATTAGTCGGCTCTTCTTCTCAGGGTATTCACGTTCAGTAAGTTGACCAACGAGTACAAACAAATCTGCTGCCACAGAGGGTTTGCACCTGGGGTTGCACCTTAAAAACCTTAAATAACCAAGTGTGACCAAATAGGCCCCAACCGCACCTTAAAAACCTTAAATAACCAAGTGTGACCATATAGGCCCCAACCGCACCTTAAAAACCTTAAATAACCAAGTGTGACCAAATAGGCCCCAACCGCACCTTAAAAACCTTAAATAACCAAGTGTGACCAAATAGGCCCCAACCGCACCATAAAAACCTTAAATAACCAAGTGTGACCAAATAGGCCCCAACCGCACCTTAAAAACCTTAAATAACCAAATGTGACCAAATAGGCTACAACCGCACCTTAAAAACCTTAAATAACCAAGTGTGACCATATAGTCCCCAACCGCACCTTAAAAACCTTAAATGACCAAGTGTGACCAAATAGGCCCCAACCGCACCTTAAAAACCTTAAATAACCAAATGTGACCAAATAGGCTACAACCGCACCTTAAAAACCTTAAATAACCAAGTGTGACCATATAGGCCCCAACCGCACCTTAAAAATATTAAATAACTAAGTGTGACCATATAGGCCCCAACCACACCTTAAAAACCTTAAAAGACCAAGTGTGACCATATAGGCCCCAACCGCACCTTAAAAACATTAAAAGACCAAGTATCTTAGGGGACATTTGCACAAAGCGCAATTAAAAACAAAATCAATAAAAACCTGAATTTAAAAGCATTGTTTTTAGGAGATAACACTAATGCCCAGCATACAGTGCAAGCTATAGTAGCATTTTTGGTAGCAGAATTAGTGTTTTTGCTCTTGGTATTTATGGTTTCCTTTGTTCCACCTGCCCTTAAAAGCTTGAAACTGCAGGACAAGAGACAGCATTCTGACAATTCATGCCTGAACTTGCAGGTGGATCCCTGCTGGGAATAACTTTGATTGAATAGAAAGCAGCAGCCGTTCTTGGTGGAAGAGCCTGTACCTGACTTCTTAAGCCCCGATGCCCGAAAGGATTTACTTGAAATAAGATGTGTGACGATCTTCTTCCACATTCCTACATCCCTATCATCAAACGTCATGTACCCCCCTCAGCCACCATGCTCTGTCTGAAGTGTTTATCATATGACCACAAAGCCATACCACCATATGTTTTGTAAATTATATCAATTTCATCTTGATAGCAGAACAAGTATGATCAGAAATCTGGGAGTTTTTCCCCAATAATAATAGCTAGTATTAAAATAAAACTGCAGCCAGTTGGAAAATGATATACAGTATCTCATAAAAGTGAGTACATCCCTCACATTTTTGTAAATATTTTATTATATATTTTCAGGTGACAACACTGAAGAAATGGCACTCAGCTACAATGTAAAGTAGGAAGTGTACAGCCTGTATAATAGTGTAAATTTGCTGTCCCCTCAAAATAACTCAACACACAGCCATTAATGTCTAAACCGATGGCAACAAAAGTGAGTACACCCCTAAATGGAAATGTCCAAATTAGGTCCAAAGTGTCAATATTTTGTTTGGTCACCAGTATTTTCAAGCACTGCCTTAACCCTCATGGGCATGGAGTTCACCAGAGCTTCACAGATTGCCACTGGAGTCCTCTTCCACTCCTCCATAATTACATCACAGAGCTGGGGAATGTTAGAGACCTTGTGCTCCCCCACCTTCCATTTGAGTATGCCTTTAACTTCAGCTTCTTTAGCAAGGCAGTGGTTGTCTTGGAGGTGTGTTTGGGGTCATCATGTTGGAATACTGCCCTGCAGCCCAATCTCTGAAGGGAGGGGATCATGCTCTGCTTCAGTATGTCATAGTACATGTTGGCATTCATGGTTCCCTCAATGAACTGTAGCTCCCCAGTGCGGGCAGTTTGTGCGCCCCTATCTCTATTTCTTC
This sequence comes from Discoglossus pictus, assembly GCA_027410445.1. Taxonomy (NCBI): domain Eukaryota; kingdom Metazoa; phylum Chordata; class Amphibia; order Anura; family Alytidae; genus Discoglossus; species Discoglossus pictus. The sequence goes on from CM050165.1 coordinate 354,464,867, forward strand.
TCTGTTTCCCTTCCTATGCAACTACATAAACGTTAGGAACTTGATTTACAATTTATTCAAAAAAAAAAAAAAAAAAGCTGTATTAACAGTGTTTGTTATCAGTTTTATCCAACGGTAGATTATTGGGCAGATTATTGCAAGAAGTTGAATAATTATCCACACTGTATTAGAACATAACCCTTACAATCAGGCTTAGCTGGTGTGGTTTGGATAATTTACGGACTGTATGAGTCCAATACGCCTCCTTACATATCTGATTCAAATAGGGGAGAGTTATATGACATTGGACAGAAGCAGCTATTATTTTTAATACAGAATTTTGAGGATTTTTAATAAATTGTAAATAAAGTTCCTAATTGTTATCTAGTTGAATAACAGTTTGGTGTTAAGCACTGGAACCACAGTAATTATCCCTTCCAATGCCTTTATTTTAAGATTACCACAAATACACACATATATATATATATATATATATATATATATATATATAGGGCAAAGGGGGGGGGGGCAGTGACACAGAGGAGGGGCAGTGGCACAGAGGCGGGAGAAGATGACAGATGGGGACATAGGCACATAGGAGGGACAGGGGCACAGAGCAAGGACAGTGGAACAGAGGGAGGGACAGTGTCACAGAGGGGAACAGCAGCAGAGGGGGACAGCAGCACACAGGAAGGATAGTGTCACAGAGGAAGGGACAGTGGCACAGAGGGGGTACAGCAGCCAGAGAGGGGAACAGCAGCAGAGGGGGGACAGCAGCACAGAGGAGGGATAGTGGTACTGAGGAGAGACATAGGCACAGAGGAGGGGCAGCAGCACAGAGGAGGGAAGCGGCACAGAGAGGGGAGGAAGATGACAGGAGCACAGAGGAGGGACTGAGGCACAGAGGGAGAGACAGCGCCACAAAGTAGGTACATGTGTATGTGGGCTTATGTATATCTACTGCATATCATAAAACGTTAACTACACTTATATACTGAAATGTTACTCTATAAAAACATTTCTATACGTATGAATACATAATCCGGTAATGGCAATTTGAGGCAGGCTGTTACCGCCTAGAAAGTATGCTGCCCTAGGCCTTGAGGTTGAGGCAGAAATTCACCACCAATGACAGACAAAACCCACAACACTATTTAGTCTGCCCACACCATCAATACATAAAAACATTACTTAGGCATTCATGCATATGTCAGACATTCTTACATCCCTTTTATGTATCTGTTCCTATCATTCCTGCTGGGAGGCTGTTTAGCTTATCTACCATCCTTTCTACTAAAAAGTTATTTCCCAAATTACTCAAGAAATATTTCCTGGTACTCAGACCACTTTATGCAAACAAATATTTAGCAGTGTGGAAAATACAGTCCACTTTTCAATGTTATGTAATAGCTATAAAAAAAAAACCAAAAAACCAAGTAAGCATTGGGCTGCAGTGTTGTTTTGTGATATCGTCTACATTTGTTTTTCATTAGCATGTATTTATATATGTATAGCAACCGATTCTTACTTCTTATGTGTTCTGTTGAGTATCATATGATAGCATCTCCCCATATTGCTGTGTCCACTACTGCTAAAAAAAACTCTATAGAGATGTTTAAAGAAAATTTGACCATTAAATGTTTTTGTTTCTCTGCCATCCTAGGGTTCAAACTCATTGTCAGCAGTAAAGTACTTTCTAAGCAAAGACTCATAAGTGTTCTTTTTCATATAAGGAGCTTCACACTAGTCTTGTTAAAGTACTTATCCAGTGAGTGTTTAGTAAGTGCTCTCTTAGCAAATAGCTCCATGGGGAATTATGAAAGTTAGTGAGACTGTTTGTGTTATTGTTGGTCTTGTGTAATGTGGGCATTTTGTCCTCAAGCTAGCCATGTTAAATTATATACATGTAAAAACATACATTATTTCATTAATGCCTATGGACTTTCCTTAAAGACAAATTATTGCAATCAGAGAATATTTCTGATCTACAGTTAAACTGCATGCTTTATGTTATTGGGTCCCCTGTCATGTCAAATTAATTACGTGTAATCACATGTCGAATTAATTACCCTTAGATCTACTATAAGATTGTTTTTAACTGTTTATTTTTGAGTTGTGGATAAGAGTCTGGTTAACCTATCATCTTTAGATTGTAATTTATTCTATTGAGAAGCCCAATATGCCTAATTGTACCAAGTCTTTTTTTAAATTGCCAGTTTTGCTTTGCCACAATACAGTGACATAGAACTATCTTCTCTACAATTGGTGATTACCAAGAATACTGGAGTAATCAACAGTGTTTTGCTCCAACGGTTTGCCCTTGTTTCCCTGCCAACAAGCAGGGTTCTGAATCACCATCTGTGACTGGCCCTTTAAAAGGCCAGTGATGTCATACTCTGCCCTAATACACTGGGGTAATCAAACTTGTAAATTGTAAAAAGAATAACTGTCAACAGCTTTGCACATAAAGGATTAAAGCTTCACATAGTCTGAGCAAGCAGAGATGGGAGATGCTATACATTAGTGATATGCTTCATCTGTGTTGTGTTGGCCACCTGCCAAGAATGCTGTGAAACTTTACAGATACATCAATAACTCACAATGCTCATAAATAATGGCATACGCATCTATCTAATAAATATGGGAAAGGGGGATTTAGATCTAAAATAAATGTCATATTGGTTTTAGAATTTCCTTTCAGCAAAAAAAATTATCTATGTGGTTGCCTTAATTCCTCTGTTTTGTTATAGTCAATATTCAATAAATGGACAACTTCTTACACGTCAAATGTGTAAAAGTTTAATTCTTATATTAGAAACATGTTTATCTTATTGTAGAGTTCTAAGTCATAAAAACAGTATCAGGAATCTGCTGTTCATTCAGATACTTAATATTTAATGTTCCTGCGGATCTAATCTTTCAAGCTGCACCCCATACCATGAGCTCTCACATTCCAGGTCAGTATTTTCCATGACCTGCACACAATAACATTAAGCTCTCATTTATTAATCTCTATACACCAGGGAAATTTCATTAACAAACAGCTTGAGTTTTCTTACAGATTATTTTTATTACAGTACTTACATGCTGAAGGTGCAGTTATGTTATGTGAGTGCATTCTTCCAGAGCTCAAAAATGACGGGGCAATAAAATTTGAAGCCATGGGAATGCTGTTTGAGACACAATTGAACCTGTTTTGTACTGTGAGGACCTTCATCACTCATAATGAGGCTTGCGCTGAGCGCCTTCGGTGCTCATCGCATGCCTCGTAATGAGGTCTTCTGCGCTCATTGCAAGCCTTTCCTGTCGTGTACTTTTTGTCCTGTGAGAGATATCTATTTCTATGTATATGTAGTTAAGTACTAATTAATGATTTATTCACTAAATTAATATATTTTCATTATTTATAATTGATATATGCAGCGATCAATAGGCTGAAGAGCTAACAATCTGTTTGTATTTTGTGTCTGCATAGAATATCAATTTGGAGTGTTGGTGCCCTGCTTATAAAGTGTACTGAATGTTTGAAGTGTGCATTCTAAATAGGTGTATTTAAATGGGGTGTATTTAGTGTGTTTTTGTGGGTTTTTGTTCGGCCGCTAATCTTGTAAATTTTTGAGGCTCGCCTGTGCTAAGTGCTTTAAAGACTCAACATGCTTTGCGAGGCTCGCAGCGATGAGCGCCTTTTTCGTTCATTGGCTAAGTCCTACGCGTTAATGGCTCACCTCGCTTCACGAGGCTCACGGTGCTCATCGCCTGCGGTGCTCATCGCCTAAGTTGTACGCACCTCAAAAATGTGACGACGTCTCGCAGTTTGACAACTACTATTATATGTGATTGTTGATATACATGGGATGTTAAAGGTGTGCTTAAAATGATACCAAATATAGCAGCCAACACAAACACACTTAAAGGTATATGGAAGTTTCCTCGATTATGAATGCTAAAAAAGAATCAGTAGTGTATAAAAACATTTTTTGCATGAACCCCCCCCCCCCCCCCCCAAAACCATTAATAAACCTACCGTGATGTTTGCAAATGTCTTTAGATTTATGGCACTTGATTTTGAGAAGGAATGCCCCTGAAAATCCAACCTATTAAAAATTTGTTGTGGCCAATTACAGGCAACTATAACATTGTTGCAAAGTCTGTTAAGTCAGTCTCTGCAGCAAAGCATCATGGGATGTGTTGTGTTGTTTTCCCCTGTACACAGAAGCAAAAAGGAGCCCAGACATTATTTCTACATTGTGCTGATGTTGGATTTAAGATTAGTATAGGGTTAAAAAAAGTCCTCAAATGCAGTGTTTCTATTGGTTGGAACTAGATGCCTATATAAAACAGGGAAACTTCCATATACCTTGAAATTATACCATATTTGGAAACTTTAAGAGTTGTGACAAAATATTTCTAATATAATGTAACCGTAACAAACTGTGTCCACGCCCATGACTATACTACTAAAGAAATATTTATCACATATTATAATTGTCCAAATACGAATCGTCGTCACGCTGTGTTGCGTGGTCCATACAACCTAGTGAGACTTTTAGCGTGACTTAGCCAAACAAAATACAAGCCGAAAAAAATACGAGACATGGGACTTAGAAAAAAAAGATACGAGACGCGGCACTTAAAAAAATAAAAAGATACCAGACGCAAAAAATTACGAGATTAGCGGCCAAACCAAAACCCCTCAAAAAACTTTAACTACACCTAAACAAATGACAAAAACATCACAGACAGCATGGGGCAACAGCCAGAACGTCTGTGAGTGAGGTGGAATGCAAACTAAACTCGATTTAGACAATTTTCGCAAATCGAAAATCGCCTAAGCGATAAAAAAAATGGGCGGCGAAAAAAATGATAACGAGGCTACACGACCACGAATCGCATAAAACACAGCCAGACACGTATGTGGTCCAAAAATACTAATAGGGAGGCCGGAAAATAATCGCAGAACGCGTAAAACATACACTAACGGCGCCATTTTACAACACTAACTTACACATTTACACATTAACATTGTGAAATGGCGGATTTCCTGCCTAAAACAATTGTTTTGTCTCGCGCACGCAGCCTATATATAGGGCACACTTGATACAGAACTGACACTTTCTCCTAAGGTGATGACAGTCTGACTGGACAGTTTCTGCTGCTGGAAAATCAAAAGAGATTGTTAGCTCTTCAGGATACTGCATGATGAATATTAAATTCAAAAAGGTACATTATTAGGAAACAAGAAATGACGCTTGATTTAGCAATACTTTCATGCTTACCTGTTTGTAAGATATTAATTAATTGAATAATTAATTAATAATGTACTTTAATTAATTAATTACTGTATATACTCGAGTATAAGCCGACCCGAGTATAAGCCAAGGCACCCATTTTACCACAAAATACTGGGTGAAATGAGTGACTCGAGTATAAGCCGAGCGTGGGAAATGTGCGGCCCCCTGTGTCCCTCTTGTGCCCTCTGTGTCCCCCTCTCTCTCTGTGTCTCTTCTCCCCTCTCCCTTCCCTGTGACTCTTCCCCCCTCCCTTATCACCCTCCTCAACCCCACTCCTCAACCTCCCTCCTCATCCTCAACCTCCCTCCTCATCCTCAACCTCCCTTCTCATCGTCAACCTCCCTCCTCATCCTCAACCTCCCTCCTCATCTTCAACCTCCCTCCTCAACCTCCCTTCTCAACCTCCCTCCTCATCCTCAACTCCCTCTTCATCCTCAACCCCCTCCTCAACCTCCCTCCTCATCCTCCCTTCTCATCCTCCCTCCTCAACCCCCCATCCTCAACCCCCTCCTCAAGCCCCCATCCAAGCAGTTAAGTGAGAGGAGAGGGGGGAGGTATTTAGGGGGGTTTAGGTGGAGGAGGGGGGTTGAGGGGGGTTTAGGTTGAGGAGGGGGGAGGGAAAGAGACACAGGGGGGTAGAGAGACACACGGGGGGTAGGAGACACGAGGGGGGTTAGAGACACACGGGGGGTTAGAGACACGTGGGGGGGTAAGAGACACGAGGGGGGATTAAAGACACATGGGGGGGTTAGAGACACATGGGGGGTTAGAGACACACGGGGGGTTAAAGACACACGGGGGTAGAGAGACAAGGGGGGGGTTAGAGAGACACGGGGGGTGGGGGGGGAGAGTGACTCGAATATAAGCCGAGGGGGACATTTTTTGCCTTAAAAAAAGGGCTGAAAAACTCTGCTTATACTCGAGTATATACGGTAGTAATCATTAAAAAAAAAAGATTAACGTTTATTAAGACATGATTAATGCCAAAAAATTGCAAAGACATTTACACATTGATACATTAATAATTAATGTACATTATTAAATGTATTAATTATTAGTAATCACTAAAAACCAAAAAAAAAAAATGTATACAATGCCTTTAGTTTAGTAATATATTAATGCTTACATCTTTAGATTATATTTAGTCAGTGATTCATTTAGTATTAATGTACATTAATTTAATAATCTGTAGAGATTAAAAAAAGGTAGAAAAAAAGTATCTTTTAATATGCACTGACATATCTGTGATGATGTGGATTGACTAATAGGGATTAATTCAACTATTACAAATGATTCACTTTTTTTTTTAAACTTTCAGTGACACTGCAGCTGAATCAACACAGAGAGTGACGTTTGCAGCCTTCAACAACATAAACAGCACCTTTACAGGTATATCATTAAATTATGTTCTTGGGGACAAAAAAAAAGGATTTAAGTCCTCTTATTTAGAATTGATGACAGTTATTGATTAATTAATGTATATTAATTAATTAATAATTAGTAATCAGGACCAAGAAAATTTTGCTCTTTAAATATACATTGATGAGTATTGCTTTTATGTTTTCAATCTATGCTAATATATCTGTGTTGATGCTGATTGATTGATAGGGATGAAGCAACTTATTACAAATTATTTTTATCTTCTTGGACAGTTTCAGCGTACCTGCAGCTGAATGAACACAGAGAGTGACATTTGCAGGCATTCAACAGCATAAGGATAATCTTGACACGTATAGAATTAAATGATATTAATACAGCAAAAAAAAAAAAAAATTTAAATTTGAATTGATAACAATTATTGATTAATTAATGTATATTAATATATTAATTAATTAATGATTAGTAATCATTCTAAAAAATGTTTTTGATTTAACAATACATTGAAGAACATGCTTTTATGTTTTGCATCAATGCCAACATATGTGTGTTGCTGGTGATTGACTGATAGGGATGAAGCAAAATATTAAAAAGGATTTTAATCTTATTTCACAGTTTCATCGGATCTGCAGCTGACTCAACACAGAGAGTGACGTTTGCAGCCTTTGAACACCATAAAGATCACCTTGACAGGTATATCATTTAATTATGAAGTTAGGGAACAAAAAAGGCCACATTAAATGTTGCTAAAATGGATAACAGTTATTGATTAATTAACGTATAATAATATTTTAATTAATTAATAATTAGTCATCATTTAAAAAAAAAATGCAATAAAAGTAACAACAATTTTTAACATGGACTTATATATCTGTCTTACAGCTGATTTATGTACATTTGTTTGGGAAATATTAATTAATAATAAGATAAAAAAACAGATGAGGTTAGAATAATTTAGAAAAAAAATTACATTTTACTAAGCACTTAAATATATGGAGTTCATTCAATCAAGAAGGAATGGAATTCAATGATTAAAACTTATTTTCATGTTATTTGACAGATTAATCATCTCTGGACAGGACTCAAGACAGAGAGTGAATTCGCAAGGATTTGGACACAAAGAACTGCAACTTCACAGGTATATGATTTTACCATGCCCTTATGGTTTGGGATTGATGACACTTAATGATTAATTAAGAAAAGTATATTAGGGATTCATAGGGAGCGATATAACTACATAGCATATTATTTAAAATGAACATGTTAGGGAATGAACGTCTATGCAAAAATAACCTTTGAATAATATTTAGTAAAACTTTGGTTAAACGTATTGGAAACTAACAGGAAATCCCTCTGTGTGAGCAGAGTATGCACAACTGTAGATCCCATTGGCAGACACAACTCACACAGCCATATTGCTGCACATTGGCTGAATGATACAAATTTCAAAAAATAGTTAAACATTCAAAGCGGCTTATTCTGCTCCAGGAACTCCATTTTCCAAAAAGAAACATACTGTTCAACATTAACAAATACCCTCTTTCAGATGAAACAAAGAAAAAAAATGCCTTCAATTGCACTTTAATATAATATTTATTAAGTTTAAATCATTCAATTATACATTCAAAAAGCAACTTATATAATATATAAAATATGCTCTTTCATATAGAATTTGGGACCACAGTGGTCACCAGTAGGGATGGTAAGACAAAGACCTATAACAGAATGCAAAGTCTCAAATACGCACAGAAGGGATTGGTTTTCAGCAGATTGTTTGGACAGCAGGTTCTCATCCAAGATTATCTGCACTGGTGATACCTTGTAGAATAATAAATTACTGGGCTTTTAAAGCATTAAATGTGTTAGAAAGATGTGTTATCTTCACTAAAGCCAGAAGGGATATATATGTACCATAAAAGGACAGATGGCCCCCCAACCCCCACCCATCACTGCCCCCAGGCAAAGAAACAATAAACTACAGATAGGGATAATGGCCAGTCAGCTTGTACCAACCGACATCCATCCATTTCTGTAGGCACACTTGCCCTGATTCCTTTCACTCTATAATGTAATCTAAAGATACAAGCTTCATAACAAAAATAAACACAACCTTTTACAACTTTTATATGTACCTAGCGCATTGCCCGTCAAAAATTGTAATTCAGGAATGCTGTTTGCTACACAATGTAAGGCTTTTGGTCCTCTGAGTACCTTGCGAGTCTCTCCCCTCGTGTACTTTTGGTCGTCTGAGCACCTTCGACGCTCATTGCAAGGCCCGCACTGAGCGCCTTTGGCGCTCATTGGGAGCCTCTCCCCTCGTGTACTTTTGGTCGTCTGTACACCTTCAGCGCTCATTGCAAGCCCCGCGAGGAGCGCCTTCCGCCCTCATTGAGTGCCTCCCCCTTTTATACTTTTGCTCCTCTGAGCACCCTCGCCGCTTAATGTGAGCCCATCGCTGTGCGCCTGTGGTGCTCATCGTGTGTCTAGCAATGAGCGCCTTTGGTGCTCATTGCGAGCCTCTCCCTTGCTCTTTTTTTTTATATAAATATATTTTTTACGAATAATTAATTAAATAATAAATTAATATACTTTACCTATTTCTAATTAATATATCCAGCAATCAATATCCTGAAGAGCTAACAATCTGTTTCCTGCAGCATACAATGTCCATGTGGACTGTTGCTGACCTAAGGTGTAAGTGTCAGCAATGTGGCAAGTGTGCAGTATAAATAGGCTGCGTGCGCGAGGGCAAACCGTTTGTTGTGTAAAGAACCATTTTAGAATGGTAATGTTATTAGTTGCAAGTTAGTGTGTAAAATGGGGGCGATTGTTTATGTGTTACGCAGGACTGGAGCATTTTACGTGTTTCCTAATAGTGTATTTTGTACCTCGTACGTTCCTGGGTAAACGTCTTATATGCCTTGCGGTGTTTTGCGTGGTTAGGGGTCGTGTAGCCTCATTATTGTTTTCTTCAGCCGACATTTTTCTTGTCACTTAGGCGATTTTCGAGAGCCAAAACTGGGCAAATTGTGTTTAAATTCTTGTTCAACCTCACTCCCAGACGTCCTGGCTGTACCCCCGTGGTGTGTGTGATTTTTTATTTTTTTTTTAATTTTCTTTGTGTTTTTGTATGTGCGCGGTTCGGCTGTTAACATCATATTTTTTGGACCCTGTTTTTTTATTTTTTATCTAAGTTACATATAGTTACATAGTATTTAAGGTTGAAAAAAGACTTTCAGTCCATCAAGTTCAACCTTTTAAGATCTCCTCTGATCCGCAAAATGCGGATTAACTATTAATTAATTAGTTGTATAAAAAAAATTTTATCTCTAATTATCCATGATAACCCTGAATTCCATTTTTAAATAGAAATAAATGCAGTCCCCTTTTAAAGTTATCTATTTAATCTGCTGTAACCACCTCCTCTGGTAGAGAATTCCACAGATTAACCACCCTAACTGTGAAGAACCCTTTTCTTTCTTTAAGGTGGAAACTTTTTACTTCTAATCTCAAGGGGTGTCCTCTTGTCAGATGAAAACCTCTTGGCACAAAAAGCTCCCTTGACAAATCTTTATACTGACCCTGGATGTATTTATATAATGTAATCATATCTCCTCTTAGACGCCTTTTTTCTAGAGAAAATAAGCTTAATTTGGTTAGTCTTTCTTCATAACTTAGCCCCTCCATTCCCCTTATTAGTTTTGTTGCCCCCCTCTGTACCTTTTCCAGCTCTAAAATGTCCTTTTTATGAAGTGATGCCCAAAATTGTACTCCATATTCCAAATGAGGGCGTACTAGAGATTTGTATAGTGGCAGAATTATATTTGCTTCCCTGGCTTCTATACCCTTCTTAATACATGCTAATATTTTATTTGCCTTTGCAACTGCTGCTTGGCTTTGAGCACTGTTACCTAGGTGGTTGTCCACAAGCACTCCCAAATCCCTTTCAATATCTGATACGCCTAGATTTGCTCCATTGAGATTATAAATTGCATGGCTATTTTTCCTTCCCAGATGCACAACTTTACATTTATTCGTATTAAATCTCATCTGCCATTTAGATGCCCATTCCTCAATTTTATGTAAATCCCTTTGGAGGGAAAGCACTTTACTATCTGATTTAATTACCTTGCACAACTTCGTGTCATCAGCGAAAATGGAGACACCACACTCCAATTCTACCTCTAAGTCATTAATAAATATGTTAAAAAGGAGAGGACCTAATACTGAACCCTGAGGAACCCCACTTACCACATTAGTCCAATCTGAGTATGTTCCATTTACAACAACCCTTTGCTTCCTGTCTTTTAGCCAGCTCTCAATCCATGAGCAGATATTTACTTCAACTCCTGTATCTCTTAGTTTGCACAGTAGTCTCCCATGTGGCACTGTATCAAAAGCCTTTGCAAAATCCAAAAAGACTACATCCACTGAGTTGCCTTGATCCAGGTTCCTACTAACCTCCTCATAGAAACTAATTAGATTTTTTTGACATGACCTATCCCTCATAAATCCATGTTGACTCCTACTTGTAATCCTGTTCAAATAGACATATTCTTGTATATTATCCCTTATTAACCCTTCTAAAAGCTTCCCCACTACAGAAGGGAGGCTCACTGGTCTATAATTCCCAGGTTGTGCTCTTGCTCCCTTTTTAAATATAGGTATCACATCAGCTTTTCTCCAGTCATCTGGTAGAGACCCTGTGTTGAGTGAATCTTGGCTATTACAGAACCCAGTTCCCTTAGTACCCTTGGATGTATTCCATCAGGACCCGGGGCTTTATTAACATTAATTTTTTTCAACCTATTATATTGCCGCTTTCCTTTTTGCAAAGTGTTACGGGCCGTAATTTTTCCACTGGTCTCGCATTCTGAATTGTCTAATTGAGATTTCTGTTGATCTGTAGACCAGAGGGATGTAGGGATGAGCGCCTATGGCGCTCATCTCCACCAGCGCAGTGAGCGCATTTGGCGATCACTGCCTAAGTCGTACGGGGTCGTAGGGATGAGCGCTTATGGCTAACTTGTCAGCAACTGCGGCCCTCACTTCGCAAAGGGCGCAGTTGCAGTGGGGTCGCAGTGCAAGCCCGCAAGCGTTAGCAACAACCCGCAATGCTCACAACTATATATGTGACTAGAATATTGCCCGTCAAAAAATTATGGCAATGAAATTGTAAGTGAGCTAATGGTGTTTGGTGTATTTAATGTGGCTGATGTAGCGCCGTTCATTTTGTATGTCGTGCGACTTTTTTGTAATATCCGTAGCTGTTTGGTGGTCTTTTTCGGAATATCCGTAGCTGTTTGGTGGTGTTTTGCGTGTTTATGGTAGTGTTTTGCGTGTTTAGGGACCTGTAGCCCCGTTTTCGTTTTGTTCGGCGGCCATTTTTTCTCTCGCTTAGGTGATTTTCAGGTCTGTAAACTCCGAAATGTGTGCGTAAATGGAGGTGTAACTTCACTTGCAGAGGTCCTGGGTGCCCCCCCCTTGCTGTGAGTAACCTTTTTATGTGTTTGTTGTTTGTATTTATTGTGTTTGTAATGATTTTGGGGTTGAGCGGGTTGCGTCCTTGTTTTTTATTCTCGTAGGTGTTTTTCGGCAAATACGTAGGTGTTTGGTGGTGTTTTGCGTCTTTAGACTGCTGTAGCCTCGTTTTCGTTTTTTTCGGCGGCCATTTTTTCTCTTGCTTAGAGAATTTCTTTAGTGTCTAAACTCCTTTAATTTGAGTTAAATTGAGGTGCAACTTTAGTTTTCGAGGTCCTGGATGCTCCCTCTTCCTGTAAGTAAGCTTTTTATATATTTGTTGTGTGTATTTGTTGTATTTTTCATGTTTTGATGTAAGCGTGTTGCGGCCGATTTTTGCGAGGTCGTAATGGGTCGTAACATGTCTCGTATTTTCTTTGCGTTACAACGTTAATTTTGCGAGGGTCGCAGTTGCTGGCAAGGAGCGCCTTCGCTTTGCACTTCACTGTGCTTTAGGGAGTTCAGCTGCACCTCACTGACGAGGCCAATAATAGAGGCCGAAACTCGTCTGTGGTTTGCTGTTTCTCCTGTTCAGGGTAGAATTGCCTGGTATTTCGGGGCTGGATCACTCTAGTGAGTGAGACCAAACTGATATACTACAGGATATTTCTTCCTGTGAAGGGCGCAAGTGAGCTAAAAGAGGTTGCTCTCAGAGTGGGTTATCATGTCCATAGAACTAACCTATTAAGGTTAGTTTGTTCTCTAATGAGCACCTCTGACTTCGTTGTTTATTTCTTGTTATTATTTTCCAATGCAGTTCTCCTGCTAATCTCCATTATTTATATATATATATATATATATATATATATATATATTTATATATATATATATATATATATATATATATATATGGTAAATAGTACATTTACGCTCACATTTGAACGTCTAAAATAAGTTAAAATTCTTTTGCTCAGAATTCAAAGAAATACAGTTATTACACTGTATCCTGGGAACCTGGGCAGGGACATGCAAATGTGCCCACAAGGGTTTTGCTCTTTAATCCAAGACCATTTCAAACATAGCTACTTTTAGGCATATGCCTGCTGCATTACACAGCTTCAAGCAGGGCTCAGTATGGATTATATACAAGCCAGGAAACCTACCCACAGACAGCTGTTTCAAGGTTACTGTCTCTCATCGGCATGGGGCCGGTTCCTTGCTTGTTTAGTGGATTTTGTGAGAAGGGAGTTCATTTAATATGGTGGGCAAAAGAAGCCCTCCACCGTACAGTAGTACAGTAAATAAATAGTACATTTGTGTTCACATTTGAACAAAGGCTTATTTCCACACATATATATATATATATATATATATATATATATATATATATATATATATATATATATATAGCACCACTACACCAACTGGGAACCACTACACCAAATGGGAAAAGCAGAGCTTCTTGGAGAGTATTAAGATACGACAGCTTTGAGAGTGTAACAATACTTAATGCTTATGTACAGTCAAAATCCAAAGCTTCCCGTCATCTGCCCCCACCATGTCAGCTTGTATGAGTCACTATCCACGGGGGTGTATTCTTTATACAATAGGAGATCAGACTAGGACACAGAGTCTGTTTTACAGCAAATCAATAGCTTCAAAGCATTGTTTCTATTAAGACGACACTTCTTCCAATTCCTTTAATAAAAGCACACTTTGAACTAGCTATTGATCTGCTGGAGAATGAGAGGTCTCCCTGGTAAATAATTGATTGTCAGGGCAATCTCTATCTAGCAGTTCAGACACTGATTGGAACAAAAGATCATGAACAGAGAGGTAGTTCCCAGCAGACACAGCAGGACGTAGCTTGTGAAAATATGTAAAACAAGTTTATATTATAATAGCAAACAAATAAAGTATCATTTATTATAATCAAATTCCAAAATATATGAAGAAACATATCATTTGGTGGCATAAAAAATGAAAACCTGTAAATTTTTCTGCTGGGCTGAGAATAAGGCAGTTAGTGATAGTCTAATCCAATTAAACAAGTCCAATATTACTTAATACAACACTTAAAGGGCCACTGTGGTGGTCATATATTAGTGTTTAATTTGTTTATTTACCAACTGATCAGATGTAAAATTATCCTTTGAAAAAAATAATTTCAGGTAGGTTTTATATTTTACATTTGTTTATTGTTTGATAGACTAATAGAGCTACTCTCCAACCTTATTAGGTGTCCAAAGGATGGGAGATGAACTGCCAAATTTCTTTTTGAAAAATAGATTTAATATATTTAAGAAAATGAGCAATACAGTATCAGAAACATTTACAAACATTCAGTTGAGAAACAGTTTGTGATTACTAATAATTCTAGTACCATTAGAAACACTGTGTATATGAGCTGTAGGGGGATAGCTTTTAAGCACTTGTTAATAAAATGATGGGTTCCCTGGTGGTCCAGTGGTTAGGATTCCAGTGGTCATACACTGGGTTCGATTTTAGTCAGGGAACCCAGAGGTCACACCCCCCTGAAGCCATTCATGGTTGGATCTGGTCAGTATTTGGATGGGAGACCACCTAGGAATACCAGGAGCTGTATGCTGTGGCTCACTGCGGAAGGAACAGGCAATCCACTCCAGTATATCTGTGATTAATACCAACTGGATCTGCATGGTGTGTTGCAGTCCATGAGGTCATAGAGAGTTGGACATGACTGAACAACACAAATACAACACATTTGGCAATGATCTAAAATGTGAGTGCAACTTGAGTGAGTTCCAAACAATTCAGCATCTGCGCCTAGCACTGCACTCTACAAGGACACACCATATCCATCTAACAGACAGAGGCATGGCAAATATTGTCATTTGATATTACTTTAAAGTGATGACTTTTGACATAGAATATATCTCCCACTAGCTACTTGCCCGTCAAAAATAACGGCAAGAAAATTGTAAGCCTGTCAATGCTGTTTGCCACACAATGTGAGGCTATGGCTCTTCTGAGCACCTTCGGCGTTCATCACGAGCTTCTCCCCCGTGTACTTTGCGAGCCCCGCAATGAGCGGTTATGACGATCATTGATGTTTTTGGCAAGCCGCAACTTTCCTGCTTTGCAATAATCACCTTCGGCGCTAAACGCGGGCCTCTCCCCCTGTGTACTTTATAGGCCTTGTGCTTGAGCACCTTAGGCGCTAATCGCGAGACACTCCCCCTGTGTACTTTATAGGCCTCGTGCTTGAGCACCTTAGGCGCTCATCGGGAGCCTCTCCCCCTGTGTACTAATGCTGTTTGCCACACAATGGGAGGCTCTGTCCCCTCTGAGCACCTTCAGAGATCATCCCGAGCCTCTACCCCCCAGTGTAGTTTAGGGGCCTTGCGATTAGTGTTAATGACTTAGGTTAAGTGTTAATGCCTTGTGTTAAGTGTTACTGTCTTGGTTTAAATGTTACTGGCTTGGGTTAAATGTTACTGGCTTGGGTTAAGTGTTACTGGCTTGCGTTAAGTGTTCCTGGCGAGGGGCTCTTTTTTACTGACTTCTGCCTCGTTTTCATCTTGTTAAGTTTTTTCGGCCAACATTTTTTTTCTCGCTTAGGCGATTTTCAATTGTGAAAAATGCTTAAAGAAATATGCCTCAAATTAACTTGCAACTTTACTCACAGGCTCCCTGGCTCTCGACCTGTGCTGTGTGTGAGTGTGCAAGTTTATTTGAGGTATATTTGTGCTTTTTTTATGGTCTTTTCAGTTCCGTGGTTCGGCCGTTAAAGTCGTAATTTACTGCAGCCCTGCAGGTGCATCTACAGGCTTCAGTCCTATGTTCTACGGGGCTTGCGATGAGCGAGCACAGGAATGAGCACCTTTGGCGCTCATTGCAGCCACAGCCTAAGTCCTACGGGCCTTCAGATGAGCGAGCGAGCCCTTCGGCGCACATTGCAGCCTAAGTTCCTATGTGTCACGCGATGAGCGCCTGCGGCGCTCATTGCAGCCTAAGTCCTACAGGCCTCGCGATGGCCCATGGGAGTTAGGCTGCAATGAGAGATGCGTGCAGGACTTTAAAACAGCCTAGACATGAGCACAGAAGGCGTTCATGTCGATGGCTGTGATCACCAGCGAAAAACGGAGCACTTTGCAGCTGTTCAAGAGGCATGCAGTTTACTAATTTAACGGCCGAAATTGTTTCAAGCGCGTAACTTGAAAGACCCTCCAAAAAGCCAAATAATAAAAAAGAATAATATCACACTCACACACAGCACGGGCGGGGGGAGCCAGAAAGCCTGGGAGTGAGGTTGCAAGATAATTTGAGCCATATTTGGCATTTTTTTATCGATCAAAAATCGGCTAAGAAAGGGAAAAAATAGTGGCCGAAGAAACGTAAAAATTCTCAAACGGGATCAAAATGAGGCCGAACAACGCCAGGCACGCAGGACTTAGAAAATACACAACGGTGAAGACAGTAACACACACGAACAACGACAATAAAACCAACGGCAACCAGCGTGAGCCACGCAAAGATTCACATGGTTAACTCAGCTTGTCACTTATAAGAGTCCATGAGGTTTTCTGCACATTCTATTTCGATTATGGTGTGGGTTTTTCTGCTTCATTTACTTCTGATCTGGTGTCTCTTCTGGTGAGTATGGGTGGTCTTTTGGTCTGATTTGTAGGGAATTTTA
Organism: Discoglossus pictus; assembly: GCA_027410445.1. NCBI lineage: Eukaryota > Metazoa > Chordata > Amphibia > Anura > Alytidae > Discoglossus > Discoglossus pictus. The sequence continues at coordinate 354,481,652 of CM050165.1, forward strand.
ATTTTGTCCCAGGTTGTTTGGAGTTGGTACGTTCCACAAATGGAGCATCGCTTCACCTTCATCTGGTGTATGAATAGAGCGATGTCTCCCTTCTTTTGATGTAATAAGTCTACAAGGAAAACCCCCAAGTATAATTGTATACATGCTTTGTAATCACCTCTAAAAAGGGTTTCAGGAGTTTCCTTTTGTATAAGGTAGTGGGTGACAGGTCCGAGAAGATAGCTGGTTGACCTCCTTCAATTACAGAACACCATATCTAGCTGTTTTCATGAATAGGACTTTTGTAGAAAGATATTGGAAGCTCACAATCACATCTCTTGGTCTCTCATTGGAGGATAGCAGAGCCCAACCTCTCCACCAGAGTTATTGTCATAGCTGCACAACAAGGTGTTTTCTGTTTTTATCATTTGCTGTTTGTCATATAATTTTTTTAATATAGAAAATGTGTCCCTCAAAGAGCTATGAGTCACAAGCTTACCAATAAAGTGCTGATGTGGTCTGGAGTGCATGGCTCCATTTACCACACCATATTTCCAGACTCAGTGGCACATATCCTATAAAGGCTACATAACTATCAGCCTTATTAAATTGCGATTCGGCCAATTGCAAAGGGCTCTATATAAGCATAGAGCATATTTTTTTTATAGAATTTTTAAAAAACTTCTGGAAAAAAAATATGCTTTGTGCTTATATAGAGCCCTATTAAATGTACTGAATCACAATTTAATAAGGCTGTATGTATACTCTTGGCATTTCGTTTAAGTTTTAATAAATGTAAACAGGTTTTGCTTAATATTTTTAACTAGTAACTTGCCCATCATAAATTACTATGTTCAATTGTCTGTTCTGTCTCTCTGTGCTCTCTCTATTTCTGTGCGCCCTCTCTCTCTCTGTATGAGCTCTCTGTGCACTTTCTCTCTGTGTGCACCCTCTCTCTCTCTGTGCCTCTCTCTGTGTGCACCCTCTCTCTCTCTGTGCCTCTCTCTGTGTGCACCCTTCCTCTCTCTGTACACTCTCTTTGTGTGTGCGCTCTCCCTCTTTCTGTGCTGTGTCCTTTCTCTGCGATCTGTCTCTCTTCCTTCCTCCCTTTCTCTCTCTCGCTCTCCGCCTTCTCTCTCCCCCTCACTCTCTCTCCCCCTTTTTTCTTTCCCTCCCTCTCTCTCCCTCCCTTTCCTTCTACCTTTCCATCTAAAATATACAATATGGTTGATCAATATCCACCAAGAGATTTTTAAGTGTTGCTTTGTCGATCTCACAGTGAGGCAGTCACCATATTGGTTGTGGCGCTCTTAATGCAGCAGTGAAAAAAGGGAGGTGGGACCCATATGTTGTACAACATGTTTGCTCTAGATAGTATATTGATTAGTACAGGGTCCTTTCTAGCTTGTACTGTTTAAGAAGTGTGACTAATATTTCTTGTTATATGTTATGTGCAGTTAAAATCTAAAAATAGAACACTGATAATCCTAAGTGCCTGCAAAAAGAATTTGCATTGTACTTGTATATTTCCATAAAGAGACACAGCAAAGGTCCCAGTTATTACATAATGAAAAGTACAAATATAATTTATACACTTACAATTGGTTGTTATTACAAAAACTAGTCACTTACCCATCAAAAATGACAGTATAATATTGTCTTAAAAAGTCTTCTGTCTGTTTGTGCGGCCTCTCTCTCTGCACCCTCTCTCTGTGCTCACACTCTCTCTCTGTGCACCCTCTCTCTCTCTCCCTTCCTCCTTCTATCTCTCCCTATCTGCTTCTGTTTCCCTCCCTTTCCTTCTCACTTTCTCCCTCCCCCTCCTTCCTTCTCTCTACTTCCTTCCTCTCTCCCTCCCTCACCACATTCGACGCCCATTGTGAGCCTCACAATGAGCGGCTTCTGTGCCCATTGTGAGCCTCTCAATGAGCGGCTTTGCGGCTCATTGTGAGCCTCGCAATGCACAGCGCGCACGCGCAACTTGTCATTTACGAGCGTTACACACACTTTTCATTTGGCTGAATCGCAATTTAATAATGCTGGAAGTCAGCCACATATTCCTTACCTGCCCCAAGCAATACAGATAGCCCTCTACCCATAATAAAATCCATAATGTATCAGCAATTGGTCTCCTCATTTTTCCTGGGTTTGTAGGCAGCTCTGTCATTTGTCGCCAGTACAGACCCCTCACTAATAATGACAGCGCCAATGCTGAGATTGGCTATCCAGGTTGACAACACAACCAACATGGGTGACCGTCCTCTCATTGTTTCATAGACGCTACCTCTCCACAAATAAGGGAGTCTCCCACTTAAGTGCTCTCCCTATTGGATCTTTTCCTTCTATGGAGGGAAATATAACTGTGCAGTATTTACTCACTGTTAACATTTTACTATGTTGCATTTTTCAAATACTCCAAAATACTAATACAAAGTCTAAAACATGCAATGGTTTAACAAATCCATCTCCATCTCCTTTTCCCTCACTAATAAATATAAGCATACACCTCACACTTCAACTTCTCAAGAAACCACATAACAATCCTCTATCCTCTATTTCCCTAGCTGCAAATGTAGGCTTTTAGATCACTTATTGTTGAACTGTAATATCAGCTGCAAACCAGTTTAAGCAGCAGTTATGGCTACTGTCTTTACTCCAGATGACCACCTTCACAAGATGTCTGCAAGTACAACGCACAGCAGGCCACCTAGTGACCTTCCATTCCCTATTTTCAGTGCACCTGAGTCATCATGCTGTGCCTGCGGATAGTCTCCTAATAACAAATCCCAAAACTGATATCAAAAAGTATTGGAGTGTTTTCAATATCAGCTAAACCATACAACTGGTAGTGCTTTGCCTTTAAAAATATTCCTTTAAAAGCAGCAGGGTGAAAAATGACTTCTAACATCAGTCTTACACATTTGTTGAATTTTTAATTAGACACAAATTTCCTTATCACAGAACTGCTGTTACATTTATTGTACTTGCCTCTAGCAGTGTTCATATTCCAGAACAAAGCTTTTAGACTGAGGTCATTGTCTGTTATGTGGGTCATTTAATCAATATGTGTTGGACTGAATGCTGTTCACACATAAAAGTGTCTTCAACCAAGTTCATCTTTTGGTTATTTCGGTTATCACATTTCTGAAAAGTAACATAAGGAACTGAATTCTAACAGCATTTGATGGCAGAGACGAATCCCCCGGGCTACATTAAAGGAACACGGTAATGTTTTTTTTTTACAGTCAAAAGATGATATTTAAAAATAGAAGGATCATAACGTTTATTAGAACAAAATCCTAGCAAGCCTTTGATAACTTACTTTTAGGGTTGTCTTCATCCGTGCCATGACACACCTGTTTCCTCCTCCTCCAGCAAATCCTTATTTTCACCTATAATCACATGTGCCCTCATTCTATTATCGGCCGTAAAACGGCCGTAAGGCTGCGATTCCTTGCGGGGGTTCCGTTATCTTGCAATTCAATTATACGGCCCCGCAAGGATCTCCTCTTACGGCCGGCCATATATCTTGCAACCGGCCGTAAGCTCATAAATCTTTAACCGCAAAAATAAATTCAAGACGGCACTGTAAAGCTCTGTAAATGCTAGGGATCATATTGGGGGACATGAGGATTAATAGCAACCCGCTCTCAAGCTTGCACATCAGCCCAAATCCGAGATTACATTAACTGTTTATTTTCCGGCCGCAGCGTGGGCGGGTCTGAGGTGCTCCAAGCCCTCAGGACTTTTTACATGGATATGTGACATAAATTAAAAATATATATATTTACGTATTTGAGTGTAGGGGAATGTTGTGCTATTAATGCTAACACCTACAATCACTTTATAGTCTCATAAGAGTGCAGGATGGCTTTATTATGGCTTTATTATGGCTTTATTATGTGCTTAATTGTGTGCCTGTGGGACCTTTTTTCTGCAAGTAAGCTGCGGCTCGCTTTTAGCCTTGCAGAGAGGGTTCCCGGAGCAATTGAATAGCAACCGGGATTTTCTTGCGGCTGAAACTCTTGCGGCCGATTAAGATCAAAGGCTTTCCTCCGGCGCGAGCGGCCGCAAGGGATAGCAAGGCGCCGGCCGCAAGCCTGCCGGAATCCCCGGCCGGAAGGGAATAGAATAGCAGAATAGGTTGCGGACGGTCCTTGCGGCCCTGCATCTCCTACGGCCGATAATAGAATGAGGCCCATGGTCTGCTAGCCAGCCAATCAGAGAAAACTAATCCTGGATGTATTTCCCACAATGCCACTGTCTACACTAGGGGATATTGTCTCACCTGTCATTGACTGAACAAATCAGGTGTTAAAAAACGAGAAAGCAGGGAAACATGAGACAGTGAAAGACAACCAAAAAGTAAGTTGTAACATTTTTGCAAGCATTTTACTCTAGTACAGGGCTTTCCAAACTGGTCCTTAAGGCACCCTAGACAGGTCATGTGTCCAATTTAACAGTGTGTGAACACAGGAGAGGCAATTCATATTCAACAGGAGCCTCTGATTTTCTCACCTGTGTTCACACAGATAAATCGAAAATCTGACCTGTGGGGGGTGCCTTGAGGAACACATTGGAAACCACTGCTCTAGTATATGAAATAATCATCCTATTATTAAATATTTTCCTTAGACAGCTATAAAGGAAAACAGTATTTCCAGTGTCCCTTTCAAGGTAGCTTTGCACCATTTTTCAATACTTTCATAAAGCAATAGTTTATTTTGAAAAGCAATACACACGTATGTCATTCCATGAAGTTTTATATTACTTAAACCACTCAAACCCCATTTCTGCCTGTTGTATTTCCCACTATAAGCTTCCCTCCTGCATTATATGCAGCTGAAATCTTCTGTGATTTCTATTATACCATTTTTTTCTTTAAAAGGACATTGAAGAATTATTTTTCTTTGATGTATTAGAAAGAGGGTATCTGATAATGTGTCAAAGCGTCTTTTCTTTTTTCAAATTATGGTGTCAGAGCTCAAAAATGCTCAGATTTCTAACTGCTCCTCAGGTTTTGTCCTACGTCAGCCAATGAGATCTACAGACTAAGTATACTCTTGGCATTTCGCTTTAGTTTTAATAAATGTAAACAGGTTTTGCTTAATATTTTTAACTAGTAACTTGCCCATCATAAATGAATATGTTCAATTGTCTGTTCTGTCTCTCTGTGCTCTCTCCATTTCTGTGCGCCCTCTCACACTGTGTGAGCTTTCTGTGCACTTTCTCTCTGTGTGCACCCTCTCTCTCTGTGTGCGCCCTTCCTCTCTCTGTACACTCTCTTTGTGTGTGCGCTCTCCCTCTTTCTGTGCCATGTCCTTTCACTGCGCTCAGTCTCTCTTCCTCCCTCACTTTTTCTCTCTCCCTCCCTTACTCACTCTCCGCCTTCTCTCTCCCCCTCCCTCTCTCTTCCCCCTTTTTCTTTCCCTCCCTCTCTCTCTCTCCCCCCCTCCCTCTCCATCTACCTGCCTCTCTCCCTCATGATTAGTTGCGTGTTTCTCTGAGTTGCAGGTCAATCATCTTGTAACTAGAAAAAATAAGTCAGAGGTGCTCATCAGAGAACGAACCGACCTTAATACGTGAGTTCTATGGCCATGATAAGCCACTCTGAGAGCAACCTCTTCTATCTCACTTGTGCCCTTCACAGGGAGAAATATCCTGTAGTATATCAGTCTGGTCCCATTCAAAAGAGTGACCAAGCCCCGAAATACCAGGCATTTCTACCCTGAACAGGAGAAGCAGCAAACCCCAGACGCGTTCAGCTGCACCTCACTGACGAGGCCAATAAAGGCCGAAACGCGTCGGGGTTTGCTGTTTCTTCTGTTCAGGGTAGAATTGCCTGGTATTTCGGGGCTGGGTCACTCTTGTGAGTGGGACCAGACTGATATACTACAGGATATTTCTCCCTGTGAAGGGCACAAGTGAGCTAAAAGAGGTTGCTCTCAGAGTGGCTTATCATGGTTATAGAACTAACCTATTAAGGTTGGTTCGTTCTCTGATGAGCGCCTCTGACTTACCTTTGTTTATGCAAATTACTCTTAGGGTTTAGTCTCCCTAAGGGTAATAGGGGACTCCAGACGTGGAGCCCTTGCTCACTGTGCCTTAGAGAGTTCAGCTGCACCTCACTGACGAGGCCATAAAGGCCGAAACGCGTCTGGGGTTTGCTGTTTCTTCTGTTCAGGGTAGAATTGCCTAGTATTTCGGGGCTGGGTCACTCTTTTGAGTGGAACCAGACTGATATACTACAGGATATTTCTCCCTGTGAAGGGCACAAGTGAGCTAAAAGAGGTTGCTCTCAGAGTGGCTTATCATGGTCGTTACTCAATTCTGATTACTATTATAGTGGATTCAAAAACACATTTAGTAATGTTTAAAACATGCTCTTTTAATTGCTTGAAAAGTTTTGTTCCATGTCCCTTTAATGAATCACATGATGCACTTTTTCATACAGGTGACTGACTGGTGTACTTTGTGTGGTAGAAGATTAGAATTGCTTTTGATATAGTTGAATGTTAGATAGAGTCTTGTATCATCTTCACTAAGCACCGGCCAATAGTCATTTCCATATTGGCAAGACTTTAAAGGTATATAAAATATACAATATGGTTGATCAATATCCACCAAGAGATTTTTAAGTGTTGCTTTGTCGATCTCACAGTGAGGCAGTCACCATATTGGTTGTGGCGCTCTTAATGCAGCAGTGAAAAAAGGGAGGTGGGACCCATATGTTGTACAACATGTTTGCTCTAGATAGTATATTGATTAGTACAGGGTCCATTCTAGCTTGTACTGTTTAAGAAGTGTGACTAATATTTCTTGTTACATGTTATGTGCAGTTAAAATCTAAAAATAAAACACTGATAATCCTAAATCTCTGAAAAAAGAATTTGCATTGTACTTGTATATTTCCATAAAGAGACACAGCAAAGGTCCCAGTTATTACATAATGAAGAGTACAAATATGATTTATACACTTACAATTGGTTGTTATTACAAAAACTAGTCACTTACCTATCAAAAATGACAGTATAATATTGTCTTAAAAAGTCTTCTGTCTGTTTGTGCGGCCTCTGTCTGTTTGTGCAGCCTCTCTCTGTGCTCACTCTCTCTCTGTGCACTCTCTCTCTCCCTTCCTCCTTCTATCTCTCCCTATCTGCTTCTCTTTCCCTCCCTTTCCTTCTCACTCTCTCTCTCCCTCCCCACTCCTTCCTTCTCTCTCCTTCCTTCCTCTCTCCCTCCCCCACCACCTTCGACACCCATTGTGAGCCTCACAATGAGCGGCTTCTGTGCCCATTGTGAGCCTCAATGAGCGGCTTTGCGGCTCAATGTGAGCCTCGCAATGCACAGCGCGCGCATGCAACTCGTAATTTATGAGCGTTACACACAAACACGCAGTATGACAACTATATTAGTGACTAGCCACTTGCCCGTCAAAAATGACGGCTTATTTGCAAGCCTCGCAATGCACAGCAAAGCCTGGCAATGCTAGCCTCTCTCTCTCCGGCCCCCCCTTCTGTGTCCTCTCCCTCCCTCTTCTCTCCTTCTCTCTCCTTTCTGCGAGCCTAGCAATGAGCGCCTTTGGCACCCATTGCAGGCCTTGCAATGAGGGCCCTTGGCGCCCATTGTGGGCCCCGTCACAAATGACGGAATAATATTAGACTTTACTCCCCCCCCACCCGTGTCTCTTCCCCACTCCCTCCCCTTTGTCTCTTCCCTCCCTCTCCCTCCCCTGTGTCTCTTCCTCCCCTCTCTGTGTCTCTGGTGGTTATATAAAAAAAACACAAAACATTTTTTGATCTGCAAATTTCTGTAACTTTATTTAGTGCTTTATAAATGAGCATCAAGGGTTTCCTAGTGGTTAAAATCCGGGGCTTTCACCACTGCAACCTGGGTTCGATTCCAGTTAGAGAACCAAGAGGTCATGCCACCCTGAAGCCATGCTAGGTTGTGCCTGGTTGGTACTTGGATGGAAGACCACCTAGGAATACCAGGAAAACTGAAGAAGGAACTGGCAATCCACTCTCTGCCATAAAAACCAAGTGGACCAGCCTGACCATGGACATAAAGATGTGCTTGGTGTGTTACGGTCCATAAGGTGACAAAGAGTAGGAAACAACTGAATGATGCAAAAAAAAAATGAGCATCACTGCAAGATTGGTCAATTAATAGCAATCCAATATTAAAAAATACAGCCCATAGTCAAATTAAAATGGCCTTCCAATATTAACTTTATATATATATATATATATATATATATATATATATTATATATATATATATATATATATATATATAAAATATTTCCTAAATGCTTAAATATCAAGTAAGTTTTATAACTTACGAATCAAATGATTTTTCTTTCTCTTCATTTTTCTGATGTTTTGTATACAGGAGACTGTTTATTTTCAAGGTAAACTTACTGTACTCTTTGTTAGTGACGAAACAGGAGGTAACTGCTGGGCTGGCAAGCACATAGCAAACCTCGCCTTGTACATCTTGTGCCTCTTGATATTTGGTACGGAAAAGGCTCTGCCCAGCCTTTGCCACCCCTTCGACCTTAAACCCATATGGCATTTTCCACCCCCTCAACTTTGCAGCAAACAATCTTTCCACTTTACAGGTTTGTTTCCCTTTATATTAATTACAAACAAAAAATATTATTATTATTATTATTACTCTTTATTTGCAAAAGCAAACATACATTTTTTAGGAAATGCAATCTGTGCATCAAAGCAAATCTACCAAATTTTAATAATAATAGGTCAAATAAGGTATAGTTGTACATGTTTACACCTATAAAGCAGAATCTAAGCATTATGTTTGTAGGGAAAATGGTTAGCAAATGTATTTCTGATAAGACTAAAGCTGCATGCTGTATCAGCTTGTACAGTACTCCAGGGTACATTCCAAGAGCGAGGTGAAGGAAGCAGAGCTCTGGTAATAGAAACCTTCAAGTCTGCAATAAGCAGCAGATACATTAGAGAACTGGCACTCAGGGCTCAATAACATCAGTATCAGGAGAGCATGTGGTAAGAAAAACTCACAGGAAATGCTATTTTGCTTATCAGAAAAGTCTCTCAGTAAGTAATTTGATAGAGAAACATAAAATGCAGCATCATTCAGCTTCACAGTCTTGAAGGACCACTGCAGTTCAAGCAAATGACACTTATTTGTCAAGTATATACCAAATTAACCATATTATCAGCTGCGTAAGAAACAGGCATAACATATTTTTGGAATCCATTGTGTTTGTTACATCATGGCCTCAGAGCTGAATCATGAGTGTGTGTGTGTGTTTTGGCTATTAATGAAAAAAGGGGTGGAAAGGAGAGAAGAGAAACCCTTTGTAAGACTGAAAACTCATTATCCCTCTCACTGGCTCAGAAATAGTCCCCTTGAATCATTCACTGCAACAATATCTCTCCAGAAATGTAAACACCCCTCTCACAAATACAACTTCCACCAATGACTCATGGATCTCTTGAGGGTCTTGCAGAAATATCAAATGGTATATTTTCCTTAGATATTTTACTAGATGTATAACTTTTTCCTGCGTAATTATGCTCTGGGTCAACCTTAAAGTGTTCGAAAAATCATCTTTTTTTCATTGTAAAGTGGTTCTTTAATGTAGGATTTTGCCCATATTTATTTAGCATAATAAAATAGAGAAAGTACACTAATCAGAAACCGGCTTTGTCCCCAACCACCACAATATAACATAGTTGATAAGATACAACCACCACATAATACTTCTTTAGCCTGAAGCTCACTTTATTCATTAAACAAAACACTGAGACCTAAATGAAAAAATCTACTTTTTTAAATTGATGAATATTTCACTGTTTTATAAAATCAGTTATTCCCCCAGCTGTCCTCCCTCACTGTTGCATGTAGTTTTCTTGTCTCTGCAGGTTCTGAGAGGGCCAAAAATATATAATTATATACTTCAATGGATTTTAAAGCGAGCACTGTGCCATTAAAAAACTATTAAAAATAATAAAGAGTATCAAATTAAACAGTTTACAGCTTCTCAACTTGATAGGACTGCTCTATGATATTGTTGAGTTGTGTCCATTTAAAACAAGGTTGGGCAAGGTCAGTCCTGGAGGGCCACACTCAGGCTTGAATTTGAGGCAAGGGCAGAGCTACTGCCGGTGCAAAGCACAGAGGCTTTGCTCTAGGGGGCCTAGTGCGGTTCCTACCCCAACCAGACATAGCCCACGGCAGCCCCCCTCGGTCCCCCAATATGCATCCTGTGCTTTTAAGAGTTAATGTGAATCCTGTGTCTGTAAGTGCCAATCTGCATCCTATGTCTGTAAGAGCCCAAGTGCAGTCTGTCTGTGCCTGTAAGTGCTAATCTGCAGCCTGTGTCTGTAAGTGCCAATGTGCAGCCTGTGCCTGTAAGAGCCAATGTGCAGCCTGTGCTTACAAGAACCAAAGTGTGGCCTGTGCCTATAAGAACCAAAGTTCCAAGCAATAACCTGTCTCCTCCTTCTCCTCCACTACATCTCCCCCATCCCATTGGGCCCTCAAGTCCTCTCAGTACAGTTAAAGTGAAGTTAAATTCTATGTTATCTGATGTACTTATTGTATTTTCTTTTGACTGTTTAGTTTTAAAATTTTGTATCAAGAAACAACACCATCAGTATGGTGGGCAAAAAAGCAATAGAAGCCCGCCACCATACAGTAGTTTAGTAAATAAATCATACATCTGTGTTCACATTGGAATGTCTAAAACAAGTTTTAAAAAAAACCCGCTTCCGGCAGTAAATTAACTGTTTTTCTCAGAATTCTTAGCTGGAAGCAGGTTTTTTAACTTGTTTTAGACATTCAAATGTGAATACAGATGTACTTTTTATTTACTGTACGGTGGAGGGCTTCTATCGCCCTTTTGCCCACCATATATTAAATGATTGTTGTGGTGAACTACCTACTCATAAGGTCCACACGCTGATTATAGCCAGTAAGCTTGAAACAGCTTTATGTGGATAGGATTCCCAGCTTGTGTATAATGCAACCTTGGCTTTGCATAAAAGCTGTGTAATACAGCGGGCAGAGGCTTAAAGGAAGCCATGTTTAAAAATGGTCTATGGATTGAAGAGCGCGGCATTTGTGGGCACATTTGCATGTCCATTTTAAACATGGCTTCCTTTAAGCTTATGCATGCTGTTTTTTAACTTGTTTTTTTCAGACCTTTTTGAAATCTTTTTTTATGTTTCTATATTGTGTCTTTAGATCCTTGGCGCTTATCTTAAGTTTATTTTTCCTTAGTGCTGTAAAATAGACAAGGATAAAAGAGGCACCTCTTACGAAGCGGGTCTTGCAAATGAGGAGTAAAGTAGGTAATCTCCTTACGTTTATGTTAGGTCATTCAGGCCCTCAGATCCTGTCACTGCTCTCCTTGTGCAGGGTTATGTGTGCAGTCAGCTATATGCATGCAGTCATCAGGGAGAGAGAGGTATGGTCAATAAAGTTTTAATACATAATAAAAAAAATATACCGTATGGTATATAAAAAGCTTACATTAGGCTTAGTAATATCCACAAATGGAAGATAACTTCCTTCAATCCGCTGTGTCTATCTCCACAGGTCAGCAGCAGCACTCCACGTGCTTTGTTTCTGTCTCCTGCTTTGGGTGTCACAGGTGGACTGTTGTTTGTCTCACTGTCTCAGAAGAAGCAGACGGAGACTCCCAAATACTAGTTAGTTGCTTTCATGCGCTAATAAGTATCAGTCTGCTTCTTTGTCTCTGTGGTGACCTAATACCCCCACATTATGGAGTTAGATCCCCTCCCTCACCCTTATCAATCATTTCAAGCAGCAAATTAGCATTCTGAGCTACACTCTACATTCTGAGTATCTCAGGAATTATTTACTGTATAGAAAAATATCGAACACAATGTATATACAGTTTTTTGCGTGCTTTTTACGATTAAACAAACTTCATGTTGGGCAACAGAGAGATAACTAGTCATGAGGGAGGACTTTTTTGTGTAATTGATGCCTAAAATAACCATGTTCAAGCTCAATTATTTTACATTTCCAACTAATTTTAATAATTTGTATTTATATGTCTACTTTCCAGTTCTGAAATAACTGGGACTTTTGCTGTGCCACTTCAAGGAACTGCAGATGTTTACAGTATGCTCTTTTGATTACGATTGGCATTGATAGAGGGGTCAAATGTAGAAAAAAAAAAAATACAACTATTAATTTATTAACTCCAACAGTCAGTTTTGCTTAATATGGTGCTTATTTTCTTTTTTGTTGTTAATCTGATTTATCACCAGGGAAGAGACTTTGTACACTGATACATTTCCCATTCAGTCCTATTGACAAGGCTTGCACTTTTATCAGAAACAACTAATGTCCGTGTTGCCATCCACAGTGTAAAAAAATAAAAATAAGACATTACGAAGGAAGCCCAAAGTGTAGAAGTGGTCTTTTAAAGCATTTCCAGGTTATTGTGTAGACTCAAGATTCCTGGGACATGTGACCTATTTCCTCATTGTGCAAGATAAGACCCTTAGCATCACTCAGCACAATCTAGAGTACAAGTACCGCAATGGGTTAGGAATCAAGCAAATCACAAAGGCTTTAGATGAAACCATTTTGTGCAGGAAGTACATCCAAATGTGCAGAATTCCTGCTTTATATTTAGTTCATATTGTTAAAGGGTAGGTATGTAACAAACTATCATAGAAACATAGTTTGATGTCACATAGGAACCAAAAAGACCATCTAGTTTGGCTATTCTATCTACTTAAATGTTTAGTTCTATTAAGCGCCAGAGTAGCCTTATGCTTATCTTAACCAAGCTTAACATGTCAACATTAGCAACTATGTAAGCTATGACCATAAATACATTTTTAGACAAAATTATTATTTTTGAATACTCTGTGTTTAGAAGATCCTATATTAATTCATGAATTCCTAAAAGCATGGAGCCTGAGGTTATCTAGCTAGGAAGAGGCAAGAAACAGAAGGATGGGAAATGTGCTGTATAATTTTAAATGACCACCAGTGCTCAGATGTAGACACTTGCATTGATAACTACAAGCCCTGCTACTGTAGAAAGGTAAATATCCATCTCCTACATGCAATCTTCACCAAAGATTTGTGGATGCCTCCAGAACACTGAAACATTTTTTTCTACCTGTTATACTCTTCTATTTAAAGCATATGTATTGGTGTTCATTGTAATGTGGTCCTTTAAAACAAACTGGGACATACAGTATGTTCTATGGCAAAAGTAGAGTTTTTCTGTTGCAACAAATGATATGCATAAAGGAAAATAAATCTGCCGGACATTTTCTTGAGCATGTGGTGTAGCTCTGAACTAGGAGCTATCCACTCTCCACATATTTGTATTAAGAGGAATGACACATGTGTGATTGTGATGGACATGTGTCCCCTCTGATGACTAGCATTCAAAGCACATTAGCTTTTTGTTTATTTACTAATTGATTTGCAATAGTATCAAGTCTTGAAGAAAATAATATCAATTTAGCTTTTCAAAACTTATATTTGTCAGGAACTTGAAGTTGCTTCTCTCCAGTTCCAGTGATTTGGAAATGATCTGCCAAGGAGGCTGTCCTGAATTGCTTTTTAACCAACCTTTATTTTCCTGCAGTGGTCAATTTATCTACACAGGAGGTTGTCCTGCAGTAAATACTCCTATCAATACAGCCTACAGGGCAGAACCTTTCCCACTTGCTGGGCACCTAATAGGGCGTGGCCCTTTCTGGATCGCTACTTTATTGTGTTGAAGGAGTTTGTATTCTTCAATGAAGCTGTATGGTCACCCAAGATGGGCAGGTCATAGTAGAGTGGTCAGACAAATGGCGGTCTATTGGAAAAAGAAATGGCAGCATACTCCAGTATCTTTGCCAATAAAAACTTTATGGATAAGCACGACCAGGACAAAAAGATGTGCCTGGCGTGCTCCGGTCCATATGGTCACAGAGAGTCTGACACAACTGAATGACTTAACAACAGCAATAGGAGGTGGAGAGCAGCAGTTCTGGTATACTGACAACTAAAGTTTAAATGTAAATTGTAAAAAATACTGATATTTGTTCTCTTGAAAATTGTGATATTATTCCTAATCAGCTACTAGATAAACAAACTTTATGAGCACCACAACAGTCCATAATAACAGTAAATTACCTTTTTCCACCACACAGAGTATTGTGCATGCATTGTTTGAAATAGTTACCCGTTACTACAGATGCACCACTAATTGCCCTATTATGCCCCTGTAATTTGTAGCTGCTCATAGTATGGAAGTAGCCCTTGTGTCTGTAACCCTAAGTAGAGCGATGCTCTGTGCATACAACACTTATCAGTAATGACCAGGTCTGTTTTTCTCAAGGGACACTTGTTCCATTGCGCACTATTTAGCTCATTTGAAGGTGGCCCCTGGGGTAGAAGGGAAGTCTAGTGTATAAGACACTTGGCTGCAAGGGGAGACAGCCCAAATACAACATTTTCTTTGGTCATCTCCATTCTTTCAACAGATATTACAAAACAATTCATGTGGAACCAGCATTTAATGGAAACCCATTTGGGGGAAGAAATAATTTTTTCGTATTTTTGCACAGGAACAGTAAACCTTACAGAGATGGCTTTTAACAAACAAATACATGAAAGGCTGATGTAAAACATAAAAAAAAATATAAATTCAGTTATAAATAAACCAGTGGTAATTTTGCAGAATTGATAATAAAACCTTCAGTATGAATTTACTTTGACTGTCACCAAACCGTTTGCGACAAAAATACTTTCCCTCAGTGGCACAATATAGCGTGAGAAATTGGGTCTTAATATGCACTGATAAATCAGGCCACACCTGGTATCATGCTAAGCATATGTTGTTAGCATGCAATAGAGAATCATAAACAGCTGCTTCATCTCATCTATCTATGTCACAAAAGGGAATGCTATTTATTCAGTGTTTTTCTGCGATTCACATTTCAGGGTACAGGATTAAACATGGTTATAGAAAAAAATATATTCTTAGTATATACTGACTACAGTGTAGGCACACATGTGCTTTGCATGAACAGCAAACAAATGCATTTCAAAAAGCAGCATTACATTAGAAGGTTTGCATACATTCAAGAATATGTATTCAATATATCCAGCTTTTGTTAGCACCTATTCATGCAAGTAAAATGTCTATATACGTGCATGCACAACCTTACATCTACCTGCTCTCACTGCACTATAAGAGGGGCCTGGAGGACACCAAGCCAGCACAGGCAGCAGCAGTGGCGGAAAGCATCCACTAGATGTTGCTGCCACAATTTTGCTGCCGATGCCATAGCTATAGGGTTAGGGTAAGGGTTTAAACTGTGTACAATTTCAGCAGCGCCATCTAGCAGCTCCTTGCTGCAACTGAGCTCAAACCAGGAAAGATTTGCTAATTCTGCCAACTGCTCCAGCATCCCCTGCCAGAAATCAGAGTGGAAGTGTTAAATAATTGAGCTTGAAAGTAGGGTGTTCTAAGAATAAAGTATTTATGAAAGTCATCACTCTCTCCAACTCTCTGTATCTAGGGCATGGGTGCACAACTTGGGTCCTGGAGGGCCACACACAGGCCCGGATTTGAGGCTATCCCCGCTTCGCACAGGTGATTCAATCCTGATTGACTTATCTGTGCACAGAAAATAAATCCTCAAATCCAGGGCTGTGTGTGGCCCTCCAGGACTGAACTTGTGCACCCATGCCCTAGATACAGAGAGTTGGAGAGACTGATGTAGGGGGGGGGGGGGGGGGGGGGGGGTGATAAAGGAGAAGTCACATAGTATTTTAATTGTTAAACGTTAACATTATTCATTACACCATCATCATTATTTTTAATCTACACCAAATACTCAGTTATCTAACACTTCCACTTAATACTTTTTTAATAACAACCAAATGGAATTATATTTATATATATATACTTTTAATTTCTGCAATAACTAGCACCTTTGCTGCGTCGCTTTAATGATACATTATAAAACAGATGATGTCATTCTGCACTGGCAAAGGGTGCAGAGTCTTAAAATAAAACAATAGGATGTACAAGTAAGGTTTCATTGTGAGGACAAACTGACATCCTGCACCAGAATACTGCAGCCAGCAGAGCTTTGGAAATACTGTAGTATTGGCAGATTTTACCGCAGTTAGAGCCACGGATGGCGAGTTGCTCAATCCCACCGCGATATGATTCTCCTTCATACAAATGCACTGCATGGCTGAGCAGACTATTATCTAATGTTACCCGCAGCTTCAACACTGACCACTGGAGCTTGATCAATATAACCGAGCTTCCACTGGATGAGATTAACGATTGACGTTACAGGGCACTGGCAAAATCCCCTTTAATAACTGTGTGTCCTAAAATGCCTTTTAATCTATTCATCATCTTTTTTTCCTACACATTATCTGCATGAGGCAGGCTCCAGAGACAGCTACGGTTTTTGTCTATAAATATCATAAATAACATATTTGATATATAAAACTGAATTATCACATTTCCAATATTAGGGAAATCAAGCTGTGAAAAAAAAAAAAAAACACCAGTGTTTTAAAAATAAAGCAACTGAAAAAAAACAGTATTTATTTTCTGACCTCTTATAAACGGCTACCAATATACATTATTGCTACTTTAACCCTTACCAATATTAGAATTAGGTTAGGCTGTATTGTCTGTTCAAGTGGACAACAAATCGCATGGCTCATTCCTGTATACATCGGCCATTTCAGCTATATCGTCAATCATAGAGGCCAAGTAGGTACCTGGGTCCTATCCTCTTATGGTAGCGCAGGACAAGGCAGCAGCAGTGGCGGTGAGCATCCGCTAGATGGCGCTGTCGATATTCCGGTGCCATATCATAGAGTCAAGGCTTAGGTAAAATGTTAGAGTGAGGGTTAGGGTTGGGGTTCTCTCACATATCGGCAGCACTGCAATATCGGCACCGCCATCTAGCAGTTGGAGACCTGTCCAAACACCATAACAGGAAAGATCCGGTACCTGTCCTCATAGAGATAGAATAAAGAAGATATCTGTTGGTTACTAAGAACAATGAAAGAAAGAGGCATTACAAATGAATGAACTGATTATTATTTGAAGAACATTTGCATGTTCGGAGTTGGTAATATTACAGAGTAGATCCTGCCACTAATATTTCACTACCATGATCTGTTAATATAATAAAAAGTCTCTGTTAAGTTAATCAAATGTATATATTATGCCTCTGCAAATGGCTTGCTGCACACAACTCAATGCAAGGTCCCTAGTAAAAAAATTAAATAAAATAAATTATACCTAATTGGGGGGAATTAATTGCAGATCCAGTCCAGCTGAGGAACGGATAAAATATGGTACAACTAATTTATTCATCAATAAAATCAGTGCACATACATAAGTTGTGTTGTCCCTTGGCAGAAGGTTTCCACTCCATAACCTCACCATGGAAATACACAGCATTTCTTTCCAGCACTGCCAAGGTTAACAGCTGTCCTCAGTAGCATGACATTGTCATTGTGTGTTAGCAGCTGGCCTAGAAAGGATCATCTATTTATGAATGAGAACAAGAGGCCAGGCATAATCGCCGCCTTGTCTTGCTTTAGCCCATTCTGCTTCTTTGAATCTGGGTATATGTATCACAGCACACAGAACACATTAGCAGGCAGAGAATGCGACTGCCTGTTTAAATTGAAAAGCAAATCCCAGTGCAGTTGACCCAAAATTAAAGACAAAACTAAAAATTACACAAGCATCAGGAAAAAATAGGTTACAGGTTTGTTCCCATATGTTCATTTCAAATATCCTAATTAAATATACCTATTAATGCCCCTTAGGGATTGTACACACCAATTAAATATGCATTCACTCTCTTCAATATTGTTCAGTGCGTTAAAGAAAACAGTCACCTACATTCAGGGGTTTAGGAGCCAGAATAATTCTGGGGGGGATACAGCTCATTGTATACACAGGCCATAAAATAGCTTATATATACATACATACACAAATCTGGGGAGGATGTGTGTGTGTGTGTCCCAGTTCCTACACCCATATCTACATTTACTTGGCTTCATAGAGGCCACAAAATGCTTAGCTCAAGGCTGTGATATCTAATTACTATGGGGAAACTGACATTATAATCTCAATAAAGCACCCAGTAGCCCCCGCAAAGCTTAGTGCATCTTGGGGAACGACTATAGGTCTGTCTTGTTATGCGTTCTTTAACATAAGTTAGAACAGAGGTCTTGGTTATGTGGTAATAAATCATTATTCTACACCCTCATGTCATGCTTTGTGCAGTGCTATGTCCACCAACTGGGACAATTTAGACCAAAATGTAATGTAGAATAGAAAAGATTATTTATCAATGTAAGAGTTGATCATGTTAAAGATTACCAAGAACAGTCTGGTGTCTCAAGGTATATACTGGCAAGAGCTTAGAGTGAATGCAGCTTCAAAAGGTGGAAGGCCATCTGTTCTCAGCTAGGATGCAACCACTTATTAGATATTAATTGAGGCATGAAGGACCTAAACATTATGAGGTTCATGTGAGCCCGCTGTGGAGCCTACAATACTGCTGTCATCCCTGATATCTGGACCCCTAAAGCCCCCACCCCCCGTCACCAAGCAGCTCTCTGCTGCCAAACAGACGCCAAATGTGTTATAGCATGGACCAGCCATTTAATTTATAGAGGTCAATAACCTCTAGCAGGGAAAGGGTTAAATAAAGGACCACTGAAGATGCATTTCTGTATTATGCTCTTTTGAAGAACTAGACTCAATAAGGAGTAAGCGTTTTAGAAAGAAAAGAAAATACAGCTGTTCATTTATAACCATTAAATATCATTTTGCTTTAAGTCAGTTGTTTTCTAAGCAGATTTGTTACTTGGAAGGGGCCTTGTATGTAGATAGGATCTTCCTTTTGTTCTATTGAAAGGGCTGTCACAAATGGTGTAGAATAATGTGCAATAGGACTAATAAGAATGGTGTAGACTGGTGTAAATGGCATACAATGGTATGCAATAGGATTAAATGGGAATGGTGTACAATGATGTACATGTGCAATAGGATTGAATGGGAATGGTATACAATGATGTATATGTGCAATAGGATTAAATGGGAATGGTGTAGACTGGTGTACATGGCATAGAATGGTGTGCAATAGGATTAAATGGGAATTGTGTACAATGATGTATATGTGCAATAGGATTAAATGGGAATGGTGTAGACTGGTGTACATGGCATAGAATGGTGTGCAATAGGATTAAATGGGAATTGTGTACAATGATGTACACGTGCAATAGGATTAAATGGGAATGGTGTACAATGATGTACATGTGCAATAGGAATAAATGGGAATGGTGTACAACGATGTACTTGGCATAGAATGGTATGCAATAGGATTAAATGGGAATGGTGTACAATGATGTACATGTGCAATAGGATTAAATGGGAATGGTGTACAATGATGTACATGTGCAATAGGATTAAATGGGAATGGTGTACAATGATGTACATGTGCAGTAGGATCAAATGGGGATGGTGTAAAATGGTGTACATGACACAGAATGGTGTGCAAGAGGATTGCATGGGAATGGTGTACATGGCATAGAATGATGTGCAATAGGATTAATGGGAATGGTGTAAAATGGTGTACATGGCACAGAATGGTGTGCAATAGGATTAAATGGGAATTGTGTACAATGATGTACATGTGCAATAGGATTAAATGGGAATGGTGTACAATGATGTACATGTGCAGTAGGAATAAATGGGAATGGTGTACAACGATGTACTTGGCATAGAATGGTGTGCAATAGGATTGAATGGGAATGGTGTACATGGCATAGAATGGTATGCAATAGGATTAAATGGGAATGGTGTACAATGATGTACATGTGCAGTAGGATAAAATGGGGATCGTGTAAAATGGTGTACATGACACAGAATGGTGTGAATGAGGATTGAATGGGAATGGTGTACAATGGTGTACATGGCATAGAATGATGTGCAATAGGATTAAATGGGAATGGTGTACAATGGTGTACATGGCATAGAATGATGTGCAATAGGATTAAATGGGTATGGTGTACAATGATATACATGGCATAGAATGGTGTGCAATAAGATTAAATGGGAATGGTGTACAATGGTGTACATGGCATAGAATGATGTGCAATAGGATTAAATGGGAATGTTGTAAAATGGTGTACATGGCATAGAATAGTGTGCAATAGGATTAAATGGGAATGCAATTTACAGTACAATAACCCTCCTAGATGACATTTCAGGAAAGCAAACAAAGCAATTACCAGCCAAAGGAAAAAACAAAAAAATAAATTGCATCTAATGATTAATAATTGAAATGTATTTATTTCATTTTTAAGAACGTATCTGGTTATCAAGATGAGTTTTTCAAAACACACCGCTATAAATATGACTTCAGTGGTCCTTTAAGCAATAACACATCTTAATATTGTGCAAGTTGGCTGTTTAAATATTAAAAAAACACATTTCCAAGCCATGACAAGTCCAATTTTGCAGCAGAGACCTGTTTTATGTAAAGCCTGCAAGTGATGTGTTGCATGCCCTGGTGGGGTATAATAAATAAATGGATAATTTAATGACTTGAGTGGTTGCACCCTGGCACCTGCTTTGGTTAGTCCTGCTTGGTAGTGGTCAGTCCTTTTAGATAGGTCCTTACTACCAGCCCCAGACACAGGGTGAGGAGCAGCATGTACCCTATAGTTCCCTGGAAGGTGGGGTAGTTGGCTGGAGCTGTGAGGAACTCCTGAAGTCCCTGCTCCACATAGTGCATCTGGTCATAGATACTGAGGAAGGTGAAGATGTGGAAGAGCTGGTGGCTGTGCCCTATAATGTCAAACAGCCCCGGATGGATCCTCTCAGGGATCTTACTGACATTGAAGAAAGCAGCCACCACCAGCCAGAAGTACCTCCTGTAGAAGTACACGAACAGAGTGGGGTTGTTCCTCCTCAGGTCAAACAGCAGGCTCTCTATCATGACCGGGCAGGCCATGCTCAGGGGCATGGCGAACACAAAAGTGCGGATGGCAAAGGGGTAGGTGCAGTCCTCGGCCCGGCTCTTACAGCATGCCACCGTGCAGGTCACTGCCAGGACAAAGGCCACTGGCAGCACCAGCTTACCATACAGTCCCATGAGCATGCTGTAATCCAGGCTCTGCCAGCCCAGGCTCTGCAGGTAGGGAGTCATCACGGCCGGGTCCAGCAGACTCAGCCTGGGCAGCAGGTAGTAGGTATATGCCACCGTGCTGGCAAAGCCATAGTAGCTGATGGAAGCGTAGTCCAAGAAGAAGAAAGCGGCACGCAGGCGCAGGGAGCGGCAGCTGAACACATGGGCAGTGCAACTCATGGCAAATGTCAGCAGCACCCCCGAGGCATAGCACCACAGGGGCAGGAGGGCAGGGTGGTGGAAGGGCAGCTCTCCCGCCAAGAAAAACACCTGGTAAAAGCGGCTCACAAACAGCACCAGAGGGATGAAGTGCGTCCAGAAATTCAGGGTCTCATTGGTGGGCTGGAAGATGGAAGCCAGGCACTCCTGGGCGGTGAGGTGCAGCCGGCGGTATCCGGATAAGATGAAGCACTCCACGAAGTCATCCGGCACCTCATCCCAACGCAGCAGAGACGACTTGTCCCTGGTATAGGACTGCGGGGGCATGGTGCCCAGCTAATGCCCGCTGTGCAGGGGGTGATCAGGGCTGGGATTGTGATGTGATCTGCAGTCACTGAGCTGCTGCTACTGCTGTGTGATGTGCTCTATAGCATCAGTACTGCAGCACACTCAGCAATGCAGAGCCTCCTCTATAGAGCTAATGCAGAGCCTGCTCTATAGAGCTAATGCAGAGCCTGCTCTATAGAGCTAATGCAGAGCCTGCCCTATACAGCTAATGCAGAGCCTGCACTAGAGAGGTAATGCAGTGCCTGCTCTATAGAGCTAATGCAGAGCCTCCTGTATCGAGCTAATGCAGAGCCTCCTCTATCGAGCTAATGCAGAGCCTCCTCTATACAGCTCTCATATAGCACAGCAGCCTATCGATTCCTCCTGAGGAGGTGTGTGGGAGCTGTGCCCCCTGCAGACATTCATCACCAAGGCTATCCTGACCTTCATATAAGTGTATGGGTGGTGCCAATCTATCAATGCCTGGAGTCATTTTGCCCCATTGCATATTACATGGGTGACATTTAAGATGAGCAAGTATACTTGATAGTTACATAGTAATTGAGGCTGAAAAAAAGACTTTAGTCCATCAAGTTCAACATTTTTAGATCTTTGTAATATGCAGATCAGTTGGTAATTCATCTAGATTCTAGAGGAAGGTAAATTAAAAAAAACACTTGGCAATTGTCTCAAAAATAAAAATAAAATTCCTTCCTGCCCCCAGATACTGGCAATGCGATTCCTCCCTGGATCAATCCTCTCTCTCTAATTATCCAGAATAATCCCAAATGTAGCCAAATACCCTTTTAAAGTTATCGGTCGAATTAAAAGTCACCACCTCCTTTGGTAGAGAATTCCACAGTTTAATCACCCTTTTTTTTTTTTCTTTAATGTGGAATCTTTTTCCTTACCGAGAGATGATCCTTCCTGTTCTTGAGAACAAACAGATGGGCTTGGAATATTTAGGAGGTGTCAGTGTGCCCTGATATCACTGGGATCTCGGGTATCACTGGCATCTTACTACAACCCAGGGGATAAAGTTTCTCTTCTAGTGTCAATAACCCCCGTGCCAGGCTGTTAATCATTTATTTATGTCACGCAAACCTGTTTTTTGTAGTGTCACATACCCCACTATTATACTTTACATTGAAAGAAAATAAAAATACAATAGATGCTTATTAATTCCTCAAAATCTGAAATAAACCTAATGTATTTAAAAGTATTAATAATGCACATTGTTGAGTGAAAGTGCCATGATACCCAATCATTCTTTAATGAAAGAAAATGTAGGTACATATGACTTTGCTCAGCTCATGCGTTCTTTATATTGGATTATATTTCACCTCTCAAGGTCATGCCTGAGGACAGATGGAGCAGACATTTTGATCTTGTCAGTGCACTTTGCTAATTAAATCTCCTTCTATTATGTTACATTACAGCTGCATTTTAAGATAAAGAACACAAAATATTCTTTATAGAATCAGGTAAATATGTGTTCTTATTTTGATAATCCCTCAGCTTCCATACTGGTCCAAGACATTTATAATGCATTAATAGCTACTTGTGTTTTGGGTACAGGCAGGTGGCAAATGATGAATAAAAAAACGTAATACACAAATTAATACATATTTCATGCTCATGACAATAAATTAAAAGTCATTCATGAAAACATATAAAATGAATATTTAAACATATTCAACACTGCATCATTATAATATTTTATTTCCGTGAGAATTTGCCTAGATCAGTGGTGCTCAAGAGATAGTCTTAGAATCAACGCCAGTCCTCAGGAAGAGTGATGAGCGCCTAACACTAAATTTAGACATACATCTACTAGTCATAGATATAGTAGATTAATTATGTACTCTAATAAACTAAATTAAGATGTAGTCTGTCACATGTGTTTGTTTGTGTTGTTCAGTTGTGTCCGATTCCCCGTGACCTCACGGACCGCGGCACACCATGCAGATCTACTTGACATTCATGGCTGAGATACTGGAGTGGGTTACCAGTTCCTTCTCCAGTGGGCCACAGCATACAGCTTCTGGTACTCCTAGGTGGTCTCCCATCCAAGTACTGACCCGGCCCAACCCTGCATGGCTTCAGGGTGGTGTGACCTCTTGGTTACCTGACTGGAATTGAACCCAGGTCACAATGGTGAAATCACCAAATCCTAGCCACTGGACCACCAGGGAACCCTCTGTCACGTGTACTATCACACTTTAAATGTTTGGATCTCAAGAGTGGTCCCCATAATCATTGTCAGATAATCACACTGTTCCTGGCTAAAAACGTTTGAGAGACACTGGTCCTATCTATCTATCTATCTATCTATCTATCTATCACATTTTAAAAGTTGAAGATATTTTGGCAAAGGTGTGCAAAGTAATTATCAAAATAATCTATTATATGTGAAAAGTACATTACACAGCACCAGGTAATGGACATATTTGCTGAGTGAACAAGCTGGTTGGGATAGACTGTAGATAACTCACTGACAAGCTCACTCAGAATGACCAATTCCCATCAGCCAACATCATGTCTGAGATAACTGGAGACAATCAATGGTGACTAAATGTCCATCTGTCAGTTGTTTCCAGTCAAAAGCAAATCAGAGAAATGGAAGAGTAAAATCAATTAGAAGTATTCAAATAAAAACATATAAAGGTACCTGGAACTTAGACAATACCTACTCCATCATAGTTTAATAATTACAGGACTATTGCAATCCTCTAGTTACATTTTTTTCACTACATAACTCTAGGGTTCCTGTATTTTCATATGAGTCTCTTTGTGCAGCACATTCACACTTGATTACCACCCCTGCAGATGGTCCATTCCCTGCATCTGCTGCTGGTGTTTTTTCTTTCCTCTCCCTGTTTGGTAGAGCTAAGCAACAGATGAGTCTACTTGTGTCATTACCACCCCATGCAGGTTACCCATTCCATACATCAACTACTGCTGCATGTTTTTCAAGCTCTCTTTCACTCACCTCTCATTCTCTGGTGACAGCTGCAGGTCTCACACACAGCAGCTCTCTCTGGTGGGGGCGGAGCACAGCAGACACAGGAAGCAGCCATGCGGGTCACATCCCAACAGTGACTTTAGGGCTAACAACAGTGCTCTCCTATTGGCTGAAGAAGACACAGCAGGTGAATAATGAGTTAAATTGGTTCCAAAAGGCTTCATGCTGGTGGGGGGAGACGTATGTATCCACCCCAAGGGATTTTCTAGATATCAATAAAAATAAAATGTTATATGATATGTATATATAGCAAGGATGGATTTTGCCAAAGGACTGCATAAATGCAATAATCCAGCTAAAACTTATATAAACCTTTAAGCTTGGCTGTTTAAAACAAAAAATGTACAAAGGAGGTCACCCAAGCTCCTACAAGTTAAATAGAGGCGCAGCGGTAGAGTGCAATATGTTCAGAAAAGGATACCAATTTTCTAGAATGTGCCTATCTTGATATAGTTCTGTTAATAATCATTAAATATAAACTGTGATGACAAATAAAATAGTATTCAGTTATTGAACATTAAAGCACATGCTCATTTTTAATGGCACTTTCATATCTAAGCCAATACAATCTTATTAAGAAAGATAGATCTATTGTGCCTCCCAAGGGTTGTCTTGCAGAAGGCAGACAGAAAGTCTAGAAGGGTGGAGTGGAGCCTCTACTTGATCCTATAACACATGGATTTCCTTATACACATACTGACATGTATGCAATACGGGGGTCATATCATTTTTGTATTATTTATATGATTCTTGTATTTTTTTTAGAAAAAGAAAAGTATTTTAGAAAGTGCTACTGAACCAGATGCAAAAAATCTCAAAAGTAAATGAAATTGTCTTTCATCAGAAATACAGTAAATCAATTAATATTTGAATTGGGACTCGCATAAGGCTGTCCTAAGAATTAATTAAAGGAGCACTGTAGTAATATATTGAAATACACTCTTTTAAGAAAAATACACTTAAAAAATGTAAATATAAACATAAATATAAGTAAAACAAGCTTCAATTTATGGCATTTTATATGTAATTATGCTGCCATTTTAGTTTCCAGTGATCTTCCTCCCAAAGTGGGAGTAGACTTTGAAGGTACAGGAAGTTTCTATTGGAATAATTGCAAATTGTAGCTAAAACAGTCCTTTAATTAGGATTAATAGAAATATCACTAATTTTAAAAGGACAAACCTTCAGAGACAAAAAAGCCCCCCAAAAAGATCATGTTGCTAACCATATAGAAAACATGTCAGAACAGTGGGCCTCTAAGCCAAAGACACAATGTACAGTGCAGATGAGTCTATTGGTTCTTATCTGCCATCAGCATCGCTATTTCTTTATGATTTGCATTCTCACTACTGTAAAGCACTTTAATATTTGCTTAACAAATGCACCAACAGCCACTTCTACAACATATAGACTATTGCAAGACTTGGTAATCTGGTATCATAGTGTCATCCTTATCTCCGTAAATGTGCCTCATTGGATGTCAGATTATGTTCGGCTGCAGTGCGGAGACTATTAAATGACTGTGCCAGATAAAGGGAATATATTTCCTTTTGCAGGACTGAAGCATTTTTCTGATAAAACACCATGGTGTCCTTTG
Source organism: Discoglossus pictus (assembly GCA_027410445.1). Taxonomy (NCBI): domain Eukaryota; kingdom Metazoa; phylum Chordata; class Amphibia; order Anura; family Alytidae; genus Discoglossus; species Discoglossus pictus. The sequence goes on from CM050165.1 coordinate 354,507,969, forward strand.
TGTATTAAGCTAATTTATCCTTAAATTGGTTGTCATCAAATTCTGTCTCCCACATGGGTCTCTCTGATTGGATAAATCTGCATAAGCACTGCGCTCATACTCTACAACACCTGCTGTGGAAAGCTAGCACAAGGCAAAGGCCATGGGCCTCATTCAAATGCCATGTGGCCAATTGAATAGGGCTCTATATAAGCACAGAGCATATTTTTTTACAGAAGTTTTTAGTTAGTGAAGACCTTGCTTTTGGATAGAAGTTCACTAACTAAAAACTTCTATAAAAAAATATGCTTTGTGCTTATGTAGAGCCCTATTCAATTGGCCGAATCGCATTTGAATAAGGCCCTATATAAGCAGGGCATAAGACAGAGCGGTTATAAGATGTGTATATCCAAACTGAAGATTTACAGAATTACTTTTCTTGAATTGGAAAGTGTCCTTTTCCAGGAATTTGTTTATTAAGTGAAAGGAAATATTATGAAGAAATACTGAAATCAGTCATTAAATAATCTGCTAGGAGGGGGCTTACATTACAGACAATGGCGCCACCCAAAGCTGCATGAACTAGGTATTAAATTATTTTTACATTTTGGAAAAGGATTTTGACAATTATTCATTATGTTTATGTACTTATTATGTGAAAATATTATACAGTAGACTCTTAGTTAATTGAACTCAAGCAACCAGAAAAAAAATTCAATACTGTACTTTAAATAAAAATTAAACTTTACAGGACTCAACAAATACCAGGAGCATTTCATCAAACATGGCCTCCTTTAAGCTTATGCATGCTGTATTAATGCAAAGCCAATGTTAGATTAAACACAAGCTGAGTATCCTATCCATGTTTAATCCAACCTTGGCTTTGCATTAAAGTCGTGTATACAGCATGCATAAGCTTTAAGGAAGCCATGTTTGATAATGGCTATGGATTGAAGAGCAAGGCATTTGTGGGCACAATTGCATGTCCCAGCTCAGCTTCCCAGAATGCAGTGTAATAACTATCGGAATTTTAACTGCGAGGGTTAATGTGGGGTTAATCGGGGACCCCCACTGCGAGGGTTAACATGTGGTTAATGCGGGTTTCCGAGCTTATCTCGGATCCCTTCTTGGCTAAGTTGTAAGTGGCTGGGTGGTCCGGGGTCGTGGAGCCTCTTTTACACTTTTTTCGGCGGCCATTTTTTTCCTCACTTAGCCATTTTTTGAGTGCCGAAATGGTGGAATTTGTGGTGAAATTAGAGTTTAACCTCACTTCCAGATGTTCTGGCTGTCCCCCCTGCTGTGGGTGAGTGTTTTTTTGTAATTATTGGGTTTATTAGTGTGTTTTTAGTGTTTTTGTGTTTGCGCGGTACGAGGGGTTAGTGCAGTATTTCGCAAGACACAGGGGAGTGCTGCGAGTTAACGGTTGTGTGGGGTGGGTTGGGGCGCCGTAGTACTAAGTGCTGCTAGTTTAGAGGTGTGTGGGGTTGTTTTGTTTCAAAGTCATGCGCTGTAAAGCCTCCACCTTCCGCAAATGCGGACCCTTGCTTCGCGAGAGTCCGCATTTGCGGACCAAACTGCATCCTTCGCTTCGCGAGGGATGCAGTTCACGAGTTTGCAAATCGTGGCGACGTTTTTTAGTTTAACAACTATTACATGTGATATATATATACTGTATGTACAGTGCCTTGCAAAAGTATTCACCTCACTTGACCTTTTACCTATTTTGTTACATTACAGCCTTAAGTTCAGTGTTTTGTTAATCTGAATTTTATGTGATGGATCAGAACACAATAGTCTAAGTTGGTGAAGTGAAATGAGAAAAATATATACATAAAATACATAAAACTATTTTTTAGAAATCGAAAACAGAAAATTGCATGTTCGTATGTATTCACTCCCTTTGTTATGAAGCTCATAAAAAGCTCTGGTGCAACCAATTGCCTTCAGTAGTCACATAATTAGTGAAATGATGCCCACTTGTACAATCTAAGTGTCACATGATCTTTCATTACATACACACTTTTTTGAAAGGCTTCAGAGGCTGCAACACCTAAGCAAGAGGCACCACTAACCAAACACTGCCACGAAGACCAAGGAACTCTCCAAACAAGTAAGGGACTATGTTGTTGAGAAGTACAAGTCAGGGTTAGGTTATAAAAAAATATCCAAATATTTGATGATCCCCAGGAGCACAATCAAATCTATCATAACCAAATGGAATGAACATGGCACAACAGCAAACCTGCCAAGAGACGGCCGCCCACCAAAACTATCTCAGAACTGATTAACAAGAGTCATTAGAGGTGACCATTGGATCAGATACTCTACAGATTGTGCGCTATACAGTCTTATACCCCTATACCCCTGATGACATTTTTAGAAACGTGCATTTGGTTGCACGCTTTGCTGCGCCGCAATGCTGACCTATGACGTCATACGCAGACGCATAGGCAACGCGCGTGTAGCTTGGAGCCTCAGCGTTTAATAACTGCTGACCTCCTAATTCATGCCATACAAGTTACCGATATCCCTTATATAAAAAATTTGCAATATGGCTTTATATAGTTGTTATTAGGGATTGGATAACATGCACCAAAGCTCCTTAGGTTGAGAAGTGGAAGTGATGATTATTATACAATTTAGTGTTGGGCTTATACCAAATATTTATTAATTTGTCCATAGACCCTGATACCCTTATACTTAGCACTAGCACTTTTTGAAACTATACAGTCTTCCCCACTCTCTTCTCTTGCATTACTATGAATATGTTTGCCCAATAAAAAAGGTATCACTATATGCTGTAATACTATGTTTATTCATCTATATCACTGGAATATCACCCTTATGGCTACCCCACTCCTCATATATACAGTATATGGCACTGAAGGGGGCCACCTCCATTCATTAGCTCTGCCACTGGTAGCCAGACATACGGTATATACGTATAAGCCGACCTGAGTATAAGCCGAGGCACCTATTTTACCACAAAATACTGGGAAAACTTAGTGACTCGAGAATACTGTAAGCCGAGGGTGGGAAATGTGCCGCCCTCTGTGTCCCCCTTGTGTGCCCTCTGTGCCCCTCTCCCTCCCCCTCCTCTCCATCCCCTGTGTCTCTCCCCCCTCTCTGTCTCTCTCCCTCTCCCTCCCCTGTGTCTCTTTCCCTCCTCTCCCTCCCCTGTGTCTCTTTCCCCTATCCCTTCCCTGTGTCTCTTCCCCCCTCTTCCTTCCCTGTGTCTCATTCCCCCTCTCCCTCGTGTCTCGTTCCCTCCCCCTCCCTTATCACCCTCCTCAACCACCCTCGTCAACCCCCCTCCTCATCCTCCCTCTTCATCCTCGCTCCTCAACCCCACTCCCCCTCCTCAAACCCCCTCCTCATCCTCCTTCCTCATTCCCCCTCCTCAACCCCCTCTCCTCATCCCCCCTCCTCAATCCGTCTCCCCCTCCTCAACCTCCCTCCTCATCCTCAACCCCCTCCTCAACTTCTCTCCTCAACCCCCTCCTCATCTTCATCCTACTTCCTCAACCTCTCTCCTCAACCCCCTCCCCCCTCCTCAACCTCCCTCCTCAAACCACCTCCTCATCCTCAACCCCCTCCTCACTTTACCCCTCTAATTACCTCCCCCTCTCCCTTTCCCCTCACTTACTTTCCATCAGCAGCTGCTCCTCCAATGCTAATGACGTGACGTGCATGTGACATCATGTCATTAGCATATGCCGGGTCCCGATGCAGCCGGACGGAGCGCGGAGGAACAGCTGCTGATGGAAGGTAAGTGAGGGGAAAGGGAGAGGGGGAGGTAATTAGAGGGGTAAAGTTAGGAGGGGCTTTAGGATGAGGAGGGGGGTTGAGGATGGGGGGTTGAGGATTTGGGGGGGTTGAGGATGAGGAGGGGGGGGGCTGCGGATGAGGAGGGGGGTTGAGGAGGATGATAAGGGAGGGGGGGGGGAAAGAGCCACGTGGTGGAGAGACACAGGAGGGAAAAATAGACACTGGGTGGAGAGACACGGGGGGAAAGAGAGACACAGGGTGGAGAGACATGGGGGGGAATAGAGACACTGGGGGGAAAGAGAGACATGGGGGTGGAGAGACACGGCGGGAAAGAGAGACACGGAGTGGGGAGACACGGGTGACTCAAGTATAAGGGCGCCCTTTTCAGCCTTAAAAAAAAGGGCTGAAAAACTCTGCTTATACTCGAGTATATACAGTACTTACTATTCATAAATACAGTAACTTTTGATTTTTTTTAAAAGAAAGACTACAATACTGTTATAAGCATGGAGCTGTCTGTTTCTTTTAAAACCTTATAGGACCTTAAAAGGCGTTGGCTTACACATGTAAGCATGTACAGTATGTTGATGTGTCAGTTGTTTAGGAAAGATAAACGTTTTTTTCTTCATATAATCTAATAATACATTGATTAAAGCTAGTTGTGTTGTTTTTTATATTACAAATAAAGATAATAAAGTTAGTTTACGAAAAATATTGTAATTATAATGAAATTGAGAAAAACACTGTAAATGTATAGGCAAATAACTGCATTAAAGTATTGTTATGGATGCAGCGCAGGATGGGGCAACTTAAAGCTGTAAAAACGTATCATTGGCCTCCTATTGCTCCGCATGGCCATATGCTGCACCACATGGCCTCAGGACCAAGCTGATGGCCATGCCGTGTGCATTAGAAGATTCACCATGGAGATTCACAGCTTGCTGTCCGTCCTTACCCACACAGTGCCACACTCTGAAGGAGGAGAGGAGTGAAAGAGGCAAACATGGCAGTCCCCTGAAAAAATCAGAGGGAAAATAAAAAAAAAATCATAATGTTCTATAATTGAGTGAGGAGAATCTTTATTAAGGTAGATGCAACTTATTAACTAATAATAGACAATGCCTTACCACTACAGTGTCCTTTTAATGAAAACTTTAACCATGTCTTTTGGATATATGGATATGTGCTTACTTTACAATACCTATAGAACGTCACACCTCCAATTGGCTGCTACCAATGTCATCTAAACAACAGATGCCTTACTCTTATATTACACAATACAGATCTGCTTATTATTCAGCCTAGAAGAGTTCATTGCTAATGAGCTCTTTTCAATCACAGTCTATAGTACCGTAGTACAAATTATCATGCCCTTTTATGTCATAATTCATGGCTGCCATTTTTGAAGCATTGCCATCTTGCCTGTTTCTTCATGACATTTAATAATATGCACAACATTGTAAAATTCCAACCCTAACATATCTCTATTGTGAAAATGCTAATGAATGCACTCACCCTCTCTTGTTTGACTACTGTAACCTCCTATTCACATGTCTCCCTACCATGTCCATTTCTTTTTGTTAGTTACATCCTGAGGAGGGGGCACAATGACTGTTTGCCATTCAATTTACTAAAGGAAAAATAGCAGTTGCAGCCTCATACATTATTAATTCATCCAGCCAAGTTACTCATTTGTGCATCTTTACCATAAGAATAACGTTTTTTAGAAGGGCACTATAGTTTTCCCACTATAAATAATTTACTATGAACCATCCTTTTATGTACCATCTAGTATTACTGAATGCAAAACTTCTTTCATAGACATATAATATTTTTGTAAAATATGTGGTTCAGTTTGTACATAATTTGCCTGCCAGTATTACTAAAATCAGCTTTTCTAAATGTATCTTTTAATAAATTGACATACTGCTTACTAACAAAAGATAAGACAGTTATTTAAAGGGACACTGTAGCAGTAAAATAAACCATGCTTTTTAAAGTATACACTGCATAATGAAATCAATATTAGTCCAATTATAAGTTATGAATTAATACTATTTTTTTTACATTTTTCTTTAATAGGTTTGCCTTTTTGTCTCCTCTCGCTCCTCTCACTGTGTGAGGTGAAGTAGGTAAGGTTTAGTAGTACAACAAAAGCGGTGCTGGATCCTGCACTATAAGCTACACCACATAAATGGGTGGACCAATTGTGCGCTGCTAGCTGTTGCTGTCTGCACTAGAAACTGCAACATGGAGAATCACAGTTTGCTGCCTGCTCACCTCACACAGTGATATTCTCTTAGGAATAATAGAAAGGATAGAGACTAACAAAGAAGCCTCCAATTGAGGATACAGTGCTAGGGCTGAGGACGAGTTCAGTCAGACTCGGATTTAAAGTGCAGAGGTAATGGCATGGTCAATGCAAAAGACTGGCTGTTGTCAAAAGTCCAAAGCAGGTATTTATCAACATGGTTGGTTAAATTCCAAGATGAATCAGAGAGAACAGATGGTTGCCACACATACGCACAGGGTGAGTGCAAACTATCCTAGGTTTCAATGGTTATTTTGATACCTCCAGATGATGTCATGTGAACATCCACATTCATATGACATACACATACTAATAGAGTCCATCTTGATACACCTTGATGTTTGATGCCTTCATATAGTTGCTTCTGTTCACATGATCCAAATATATTTGATGATGCCCATTAGGAATTCTCACACAAACAAAAACTTACAAAAAATATTCAGTGGGTTCACATATATTTTACAGCATATATTATTTATAGAGGAGGTGGTCAGTCACTCCAGTATATACAAACATCAAAACAATAAAATGTTGATGAGGATGTATTCAACTTTTGTCTCCTAGGACATTTGCATAAGGGAAGCGAGCACAAACATGTTTACATGCATTGTGTACATATTTTCTTACTAGTACATATGCCTATATCTTTTGATCTTTTGCTAGATGTACAAATACCATTGTGTATATATACATACGTCTGTATATATATATAGTTTGTTTGTTGTTGTTTTTTCATCTTGCATGCTCAACCCTTTGAACCCATTATGGCCCTTTGACAAAGATAAAAAAAGTACAATTCTCAACATTCAATCCATCACAAATGTAATAAACATTAGTGAACCCCAATGGATACCGAATTTGCAACAATCATCTAGAACTTAAAAATATATGCAAGATTAAGGAAGATTAAGGGCACCCAATCTTAACGTTCACTTCCACCTCCAAAGGGTTTTACAGTGGCATCATTCATAGCATCATATATGACATAAATAGTCCAGATCTGGAAGGCGTGCCATGAACTACCTGAAATTGCATATATTTGTAACCCTTTTGGTAACACACTGCTACTTGCCAAAATATTCCAGTATTTCAAAATTATTTTGAGAAACAATTTAATTTAGCTGAGAGTTGTCTAGTAACTACTGGCAAATTATTAGGTGGCAATATGGGCAACAATTGCCAAAATATTCCTGAAAACTTTGAAACACTGACATATTTATTATTACCAAAAGTGGTAAAATAAATTGCCAAAGGTTTGCAAGTACAAGAGGGAGAGATGGTAAAGACCAATCTAGTTAGAACACCTATTCTAAGAACATGAGTGCAATCTGTAAAAAATGGCAGTTTTAAATGTTTAAGTTGCACTACACAATTCTTTTTTCATTATCCTTCTCAGACATTTTAATAGTTGCTATGTTGCTTATGCATCACATTTGTCAACCTGACCATGGAGCTTGTCAGTTATCAGGCTTCAGGGATGGGGGCTCTTACCAACCTGTAGGACAACATTTGTTAAAAATGTACATACCTTACAAATATAAAATGTAAGGTATATATTATGTTGACCAACCTGTAGGACCACATTTGTTGAAAATGTACATACTTTACAAATATGGTATATATTACTAGCGAATTGCCTGTCAAAAAATGACGGCAATGAAATTGTAAGTGAGCTAATGCTGTTTGGTGTATAATAATCAAATAAATAATACATTAATAAATTAATATACTTTACCAATTTTGAAGTAATATATGCAGGAATCATTCTGTTGAAGAGCTGACAATCTGTTTTGATGTTGCTGCAGCATTAGTGGTGTAGAGCTGCTGTGTAAGCGTGATGAATGTGTGCAGTGTAATAGTGTGCGTGCGCGAGACCAAACCGTTAGCGTAGCTGTGTACTTCCGCATTGTATGAGTTATTGTTCCAGAATGGCGGCTAATGTGTGGTATGCGTCTGTAGCTGAATATTCATTCTGCTTTTGTGGTGTTTTGCGTGTTTCTTGTGGTGTTTTGAGTGTTTAGAGTGCTGTAGCATCGTTTTCTTTTTGTTCGGCGGCCATTTTTTCTCTCGCTTAGATAATGTTTTAGTGTCTAAACTCTTTTATTTTGAGTTAAATGAAGGTGTAACTTCATTTTTTGAGGTCCTGGATGCTCCCTCTTGCTGTAGGTGAGCTTTTTATGTATGTGTTGTGTGTATTTATTTGTGTTTTAAATTTTTTCATGTCCGCGGGTTGCGGCCGATTTTTGCGAGGTCGTAATGGGTGGTAACGTGTCTCGTATGTTGTACGACGTAAAGTTTGCGAGGGCCGCAGTTGTTGGCAAGGAGCGCCTTTGGCGCTCCATGCCAGCAACTGAGGCCCTCGCTTTGAATGCCCTATTAAATTAGAGGTGAATATCTACATACATAATAAATATCATGCGTCTATTACCACCAATATGTATATTGTTTACCTAAATACCATAGGTGTTAATTACCATCTATATATATATATATATATATATATATATATATATATATATATATATATATATATACAGAACAACAAAGTCAGAGGTGCTCATCAGAGAACGAACCAACCTTAATAGGTTAGTTCTATAGCCATGATAGGCCACTCTGAGAGCAACCTCTTTTAGCTCACTTGCGCCCTTCACAGGGAGAAATATCCTGTAGTATATCAGTCTGGTCCCACTCAAAAGAGTGAGCCAGCCCCGAAATACCAGGCAATTCTACCCTGAACAGGAGAAACAGCAAACCCCAGACGCGTTTCGGCCTTTATGGGCCTCGTCAGTGAGGTGCAGCTGAACTCCCTAAGGCACAGTGAGCAAGGGGTCCACGTCTGGAGTCCCCTATTACCCTTAGGGAGACTAAGCCCTAAAGGTAATTTGCATATACAGAACAACAAAGTCAGAGGTGCTTAATCAGAGAACGAACCAACCTTAATAGGTTAGTTCTATAGCCATGATAAGCCACTCTGAGAGCAACCTCTTTTAGCTCACTTGCGCCCTTCACAGGGAGAAATATCCTGTAGTATATCAGTCTGGTCCCACTCAAAAGTGAGCCAGCCCCGAAATACCAGGCAATTCTACCCTGAACAGGAGAAACAGCAAACCCCAGACGCGTTTCGGCCTTTATGGGCCTCGTCAGTGAGGTGCAGCTGAACTCCCTAAGGCACAGTGAGCAAGGGGTCCACGTCTGGAGTCCCCTATTACCCTTAGGGAGACTAAGCCCTAAAGGTAATTTGCATATACAGAACAACAAAGTCAGAGGTGCTCATCAGAGAACGAACCAACCTTAATAGGTTAGTTCTATAGCCATGAGAAGCCACTCTGAGAGCAACCTCTTTTAGCTCACTTGTGCCCTTCACAGGGAGAAATATCCTGTAATATATCAGTCTGGTCCCACTCAAAAGAGTGAGCCAGCCCCGAAATACCAGGCAATTCTACCCTGAACAGGAGAAACAGCAAACCCCAGACGCGTTTCGGCCTTTATGGGCCTCGTCAGTGAGGTGCAGCTGAACTCCCTAAGGCACAGTGAGCAAGGGGTCCACGTCTGGAGTCCCCTATTACCCTTAGGGAGACTAAGCCCTAAAGGTAATTTGCATATACAGAACAACAAAGTCAGAGGTGCTCATCAGAGAACGAACCAACCTTAATAGGTTAGTTCTATAGCCATGATAAGCCACACTGAGAGCAACCTCTTTTAGCTCACTTGCGCCCTTCACAGGGAGAAATATCCTGTAGTATATCAGTCGGGTCCCACTCAAAAGAGTGAGCCAGCCCCGAAATACCAGGCAATTCTACCCTGAACAGGAGAAACAGCAAACCCAGACGCGTTTCGGCCTTTATGGGCCTCGTCAGTGAGGTGCAGCTGAACTCCCTAAGGCACAGTGAGCAAGGGGTCCATGTCTGGAGTCCCCTATTACCCTTAGGGAGACTAAGCCCTAAAGCTAATTTGCATATACAGAACAACAAAGTCAGAGGTGCTCATCAGAGAACGAACCAACCTTAATAGGTTAGTACTATAGCCATGATAAGCCACTCTGAGAGCAACCTCTTTTAGCTCACTTGCGCCCTTCACAGGGAGAAATATCCTGTAGTATATCAGTCTGGTCCCACTCAAAAGTGAGCCAGCCCCGAAATACCAGGCAATTCTACCCTGAACAGGAGAAACAGCAAACCCCAGGCGCGTTTCGGCCTTTATGGGCCTCGTCAGTGAGGTGCAGCTGAACTCCCTAAGGCACAGTGAGCAAGGGGTCCACGTCTGGAGTCCCCTATTACCCTTAGGGAGACTAAGCCCTAAAGGTAATTTGCATATACAGAACAACAAAGTCAGAGGTGCTCATCAGAGAACGAACCAACCTTAATAGGTTAGTTCTATAGCCATGAGAAGCCACTCTGAGAGCAACCTCTTTTAGCTCACTTGTGCCCTTCACAGGGAGAAATCTCCTGTAGTATATCAGTCTGGTCCCACTCAAAAGAGTGACCCAGCCACGAAATACCAGGCAATTCTACCCTGAACAGGAGAAACAGCAAACCCCAGAGGCGTTTTGGCCTTTATGGGCCTCGTCAGTGAGGTGCAGCTGAACTCCCTAAGGCACAGTGCCTAACTACCCTAATGCCTAACTACCATTGGTCACTACCATCAATTAGTATTTAGTGATAGAATATTTTTTTTTCATGGACTAACAAAATATTTTATTAGACAAGCTAGGGAGGGGTGCCTCCTCCATTCTAAGTAATACTGCTAATAACATAATTTGAAGTTGGTTGAAACTTGATGATGATTTAAAAACTAAAGTATTTCAAATCTCACTGATGACTCATGTCCAGATCATACAATACAATATAGTTATGGTAATTTCAGTGGTTACTGACCATGTTGTTTGAATAACTACACAAGGGCCATATGGTTCATGTGGGACTATACTATGTAGGTGGCAGAACACATACTGTATGTTCCCAAGGGCACACACACTAATTAAAACCTTTTCATTTTTTTAAACCTAGGCTCACAGCTCTAAGAGATGGATCTTTTTCTAATTGGACATCTGCTTGGTGATTTGTGGAACTTGCTAATTATTCTTGAATTTGTCCAGGACTCACAATTTGAACCATAGCCTTATTCTCTGCAACCCACTTTTTGCACAATATATATATATATATATATATATATATATATATATATATGGTATTTAACTGCATATTGTTTAGTAATATGGTATATGTTGGCTGCAACCCACATATGTTCACAGGGTTTGAGTTAACTGGGAATACATAAGAAAACAATAGTGAAAAAGTAAAATTGCTCTGCACAAAATGAATAAAAAATTAAATAATCTTAAATTAAATAGGTTGGCATAAATACTAAAATTGTTTTTTAAAATAAAATATTGATATAGTAGTCTATTATTATATTAAATTAACAAAATATTTTCATGATTGTAATGAAAAGAAGAAATACAATTTAGAGAAATATTAATCTTATAAAATGCCTTGTACTTGATTTCATCAAATGACTCAGCCCAGTGGAGGTCTGGATCTTTTCTTATATTTCAGAAGAATTTCTTGTTATGTAAGTGTATAAATTATTTTGTTTGTGAGCTGTGGAAGTTTCTTTGTAGAATGCATTTTGAGTTTTCTGTGTGTTTGGGAATGTCCCAAAATGTAAATGTTAGAGTATTCTTCTTAGGAAGTTCATCAAAGTGTGTGTATGAGTCTCCTTGTCCTTCTCTTTTTTTTCCTTCTTCTTTTTTGTCTCCTAATTTTACCCAAAACATTATTTGCTGAAATTCCAATCAGGCTATGTACTTGGCAACCAATCAGAAATCCTAATGGTGTAATATTTAACCCTTAAGAGGATGTATTCTTTTCTAGAGACTTATTAAGTGTCAATTCATTTCTTAGAACACAAGAGGAAGTTCTTGAACCTTCAAATTACAATCAAAGAATTAAAATAAAATAGAAAAATGACCCTTGACATTAAATTGTAAATAAAACTATAAACAATTTATGTTCTGAGAAAGTAGACATCAAGTCTATATATGTATGAGAACTATCTTGTTACATATGGGAATTTAAAGGAGTATGCTATTATCTTTAACAAACCTATGAACTTTAAGTTAACCTTATCAATTAGCTCAGGAATTTGCTTAGGTAATGTCTCTACAGAACATATATAAATGTATAGAGCATTTAAATATCAATACATTGGATGTAAAAGATATAATAGGAGTATAATATTAGATTATAATAACCATATAAGAATGGATTTTATTCATAGTAAAAATTCTGACACACTATAAACAACACAAGAAGTAAACAGTAATTACCAGTAGGATAACTCTCCCACTCAGGTTACAAGCAGATGGAAATTATTATTAATATTGTTTATTTGTAACGCGCCAAACTAATTCCGTAGCCCATGACATAAGCTAAATTTAAGATTTTCTCTGAAATGCTCCATAACTTGTAATAGAATAGTATAATAACACTATAATCTATAAATATCACATATATAGTTGTCAGTGTTTATCACGTTGCGATGTTGGTCATGCAAGGTTAAACAACAGTTGAGACACACAAGTGCAAGGCCCGTGGGACTTTTAGGCTGCAATGAGCGTCGAAGATGCTCATTACAGGGCTCGCAATGAGCGCCGCAGGGCTCATCGCGAGGCCTGCGGGAGTTAGGCTGCAATGAGCGCCGAAGGCGCTCATTGCATGGCCTGCGGCTAGAGCCACATGCGCTCATCGCGAGGCACGCAGGACTTGAAAAGACCATAGACATGAGCACAGAAGGTGCTCATGTCGATGGCCGTGATAGCACGTAGATGCAACTGCAGGGCTCGCAAACCAAGGCAGGCAGTTGCGTGATTGCGCAAAATTACGATTTAAACTGCTGAACCACCGATCTGAAAAGAACACCAAAAAAATGTAATATGCCTCAAAATAACTTACACAGCAAAGGGAATGAGCCAGGGAGCCTGTGAGTGAGGTTGCAAGTTAATTTGAGGCAAATCGGACGTTTTTTCACGATCAAAATCGGCTAAGCGTAAGAAAAAGAATGTCAGACGAAGAAACGTATCAGGATAAAAACAAGGCCGAACGTAGTAAAAAAGAGCACAAAGCCAGTAACACTTACTCCAAGACAGTAACATTTAACCCAAGGCAGTAACACAAACCAAGGCAGTTACACTTAACTCAAGGCAGTAACATTCATTGAGAGGCCCGGGGGGAGAGGCTTGCCATGAGCGCCGAAGGTGCTCATTGCAAAACCATGCAATGAGCACCAAAGGCGCTCAACGCAGTGCTCGCGATAAGTGCCAAAGGTCCTCAAGCACGAGGTCTATAAAGTACACAGGGGGAAAGGCTTGCAATGAGCGCCAAAGGCGATCACTGAAAAGCACAAAAGTTGAAAAAACATCATGGAGCGGCGAAGCTGCTCATAGCTGGGCTTGCGACGAAAGTGCTCAGAGGGTCCATAGCCTCGCATAGTGTGGCAAACAGCATTGCCAGGCTTACAATTTTATTCCCGTCATTTTGAACTGGCAATTTCCTAGTGTATATATATATATATATATATATATATATATATATATATTAAAACTAAACAGTCAGCTATAAAATATAAAGTTTAGTCATTAAGCACAGAAAAAAATGGTAGTGTTGAGTGTATATGCAGCAGGGAGCCTTGTAATCTGCCATACTATATTTAAACCTAATTTTGCATTTGGCTCGCATTTTCTTGTATTCAGGGCAGTAGTTCCCACATAATTATTCCATAATTACAGAGATTATAACTCAAATCTTCTGGTGCATAAACATGACAGACTAGTGCGGTGCTCACGCACTGCCACACAGTCACTGTTATTACACTGGATGAGCTTCTGAATGTCTGTTCATGAGCATGTTAGCCTATTTTTAAAAAGAAAATGCTTCTCATTCCAAGATGCACAACAACTTCAAAACAGTCTTGATCTATATTATTGAAAATCACTCACTGGCTTCAAATTAATGTATATAAGATGCTGGGAAAATTCTAATCAGAGAAATACCTTGAAAGGATCACTGTATTTTAAGAAAAGCTTCACATTTTTTTGCAGAATGTAAAAAAGTAACAAAATGAGCATTTGCAGAACTAATGAAGATTATATTATTATTTACAAAAAATATAATTTTTTCCGAATTTTACAGAAAGTTTTTATTGAACATTGTAGCAATGCACCTTAGTCTTTGACCTAAACCCTATATACAGATTTTATTGAGGTTACAGGTTTCTACAAGAGGGATGGGTATATCATTTCTAAACTGAAGTGAAAGAATTTAAAGCAGCAATATGATTACTCTCAGAAATACTGTGCAGCCATTATCACTAAACAACACAGGTATTCATAATGTTAGCTTTATAATATTACTAGCGACTTGCCCGTCAAAAAATGACGGCAATAAAATTCTAAGGCAGGTAATGCTGTTTGCCACAGAGAGTAAGTGTTTTGGTGGTCTGAGATCCTTGTGCGCTCATGGCTTATTGTAAGGTCCGCAGTGATCTGGTTTTGTCGCTTATTGCAACGCTCTCCCCTGGTGTTGTTTGTGTCCTATGAGCACAGTTGGCGCTCCTTGTGGGTGGCGCGGTGAAGGTGTTTGTGGTTGTTTGCGATAGTGTGGTGCTAATTTGTTTTTGTTTTGTGCATATAATTTTTTTTATGCTAATGAATTAACTAATGAAATCATAAATTAATATACTTTACCTATTTGTAATTAATATATGCAGCAAGCAATGTGCTGAAGAGCTAACAATCTGTCTTGATGTTTCTGCAGCATATAATGTAGATTTGCACTGTTGTTGAGCTGAGGTGTAAGTGTCAGCAATGTGTGCAGTGTAAATAGGCTGCGTGAGCGAGCGGAAACCGTTAGTGTAGCTGTGTACTTCCGCAAGTTAGTGTTGTAAAATGGCGGCGAATGTGTATGTGGTATGCGGGTGTGGATGATTTTGCGTCCTTGCTAATTGTGTATTTTGCACCTCGGACGGGTTTTTGTAAAAGTCGTATGTGCTTTGTGGGTGTTTTGCAGCTTTAAGGGTCGTGTAGCCTCGTTTTCGTTTTTTTCAGCGGCCATTTTTTTCCTAAAAAAACTCTGTAAATTGGACTTAAATTGAGGTGTAATCTCACTTCCAGACATCCTGGGTGTCCCCCCTTGATGTGTGTGATGTTTTTATTTATTTTTTGTGTGTATTTTGTGTTTTTTTAATGTTTTCCGCTGTGCGTGGTTTGGCCGTTAAGTTTGTATTTTTTTTTTCTAAGTCCCGCGGCTCGTATTTTTTTTGTGTAAGTCCGTATTTAGTCATTGCGTGTGGCTGTTTGTAACTGCGCCGTAGAGCCTCCACCTCTGCAAATGCGGCCCCTCGCTTTGCAAGGGTCTCTTTCCACCATCTCCCCCCCTTCCCTATGTCTTTCTACTCTGTGTGTCTGCTGAATGTTCGCGTGTTACACGCTGAATGGCGTTTGTTTTAGTTTCAATGTCCCTCGTGCCTGGCATTGTTGGTGTAAGTGTTACTGTCTTTGCCGTTGTGTATTTTATAAGTCTCGCGTGCCTGGCTTTGCTGAGCCGCATTTTCATCCATTTTCAGAATTTTTACGTTTTTCGTCCCCCATTTTTTTCCTTGCTTATTCGATTTTCGATTGCAGGAAAACAGCAAATATGGGTAAAATTTGCTTGCAACCTCACTCCCAGGCTTCCTGGCTCTCCCCCTGTGCTATGCGTGAGTGTGTTTGTTTTACATTTTATTATTTTGCTTCTTTTTCATGTTTTTGGAGTTTTGCGTTTGAACTAAGTTTGGCCGTTAAATTAGCAAACAGCGTTCCTCATGGTCAGCGTCAAAGTGCTACGTATTTCGGCAGCGGCCGCCTACCTCAACTGCTCGCCTTGCTTCACGAAGGCTCGCAGTGCAATGAAGGCCTTCGGCGCTCATTGCAGCCTAAGTCCTGCGGCGCTCATCGCAAGGCCTTCACTGAGCGGCAAAGCCGCTCATTGCAGTTTAAGTGGTGCTCCGCTGGCGATGAGCGTCTGTGGCACTCATCGCGAGCCCTGCAATGAGCGCCTTTGGCGCTCATTGCAGCCTAAGTCCCACGTTCATCAATTGCTCGCTTCGCTTAGCGAGGGCCGCAAGTGCGTTCTACAAGAGAATGGGCAAATAATGTGATACCAATTCAAGCAACAGTAGGATTACTATATAGGATAGCCCTGGACAATAATATTAAGACAAATTATCCTGTGGCAGCATAAACCCTATATATGCCCCTGTTTTCCCATTGTTCATT
The DNA here is from genome assembly GCA_027410445.1 of Discoglossus pictus. NCBI lineage: Eukaryota > Metazoa > Chordata > Amphibia > Anura > Alytidae > Discoglossus > Discoglossus pictus. The sequence continues at coordinate 354,524,339 of CM050165.1, forward strand.
CTCAGAGTGAATGTGTCTGTATTCTCATTACAGCATATTTGTTCCATACCAGTCAAAACACAATTATCAGGTAACAATTCTCATTCCCGATGTGAAATATTTTGCCATTATTCCTGCTCTAGATTATTTAGGCAGGGATATCAATTATGCTTTACAAAATGTACCAGGAAGCAAGGCATTTTTGAAAATGTAATCAATGTCCAGAACCCATATTTATGCATACACATAAATATATTTTGACACTAAAGAATTCTGTCACCCCAATCTCAAATTGTTTTTTTTAAGTTCTTAAAGAACAAGAAAAACTAGCTATAAATCGCACTGACATTTTGTAATAGAGTAAATAATTCCTAAAATATTTAGCATAATTTGAGCTGCATTAATATTCAAGTGGCTCTGAATACTAATTAGCTGATTTAATATGCCAATTAGGATCACAGTCTGTATATCTCTGTCATGGCCAAAACATTGCCTGCATATTATAATACAATTAGAACCCTCCCCCACCATTATCAAGCACTCTGAGATGAAAATGTGCATACTGAGCTGCACATTAGCATACACGTGCTCCAAAAAAATACTTAATATGTCAGAAATGAGTTACTTTACAGGACAATGGCTAATACAACATATAGGTTTTTTTTCCTGAAAACTTGTTGGGTCAAAAGTGTATTTTCTGGATTTCAGAAAACATATTTGGTACACTTATAAATGTAGAGGTCTTAATTAACTGCTTTAGAGGAAACAAAAAATTCCCTATGTTTACAATATAAATATATATTAACACAAGAGAATTCTTATGTACATATTTGGTTATACAAGTAAACATTGACACATTTATTGCTATAGATTTTTTAGTTTAGAAGTTATAGTGACCTTCAATGTGAAAATTCATCCCACTGTTCTTCTGATTGATTCTTTGCTTGGAAATATTAGTCAGACTCAATAAAATGACCTTCACAGGTGAAAAGACTTTACTTTTCTAAAAAACATTTTAACCAAAGCTTGACAGGTTTGTAAAATGGTAAATGAAGTGCTTACGATAGTCAACAGGACTTTTTATCTAAATTGGGTACTGTAATTTCTAACACCAGTTTAAAGATCTTTCTGGATTACATTTTGTGTTTTTATTAAAAAGGTATTTAATTTTACAGTAAGATTACTGGTATAATAACACATAATTGGTCTAGCGAGTTCTCCAGTAATGTATTTCATTTATAGAACTGATACAGAGCAAGTTGTTCTTCACTCATAACTATCTTAAAGACGCACTGTACAACACAAAATTATGATGATCAAACAGCATAATAAGGCAGGGAAAAGTCATAAAACTATTTTTTTATTTTAAAGAAAAAAAAAATGATGCATCTCCTGGGAGGCATCCATTATAATTTAGTGACAAGTGCGTTTTGGGGGGAATTTACATTTCTGGAGTTGGAAACGCTTTAAATTTTTGTTGCAAGTATCTGCTTCTGAGCATGTGCATGTGGAAATGGGTAGGCATCAAAGTAAAAATAACCAATCATATAACAAATCCTTCTCCCCATCTCTGTTACCTTATCTACCACTGATAGGTAAAAAGAGTCCCCTCAGGCTTCAAAAATTCTGAATTTCTCAAACATGTTTTATTTTCTTGTCTTAAACAACTACTACTACAGCTTTCTTGAAAACAGTGTTCTTTGTTTAAATTATATATCTTTTGATTGTTACATTTAACAAACAAACTGACGTTGAATTTGTTTTAAGATGAAAAGCCTACAAGCATCAGAAAAGCAGCAGATTGTATTCATATAATGAATTTAGCAGGAACACACAGTGAAAATGAAAATAACCTAAAAAATATTTTGGTTTAAATGGCACTGACAGTTAAAATATTAATAGAAGACAAACATAGATAATAATGTTTAAAGGTCTTGCAAGAGATAACTGTAGCCTAACTAGCTTAACTGTAAACATGTAATAAGAAACCCAGTTCAAAGATCAGTGGATTGTATTACCATTATTCAATAAGAGCTGCAGTAAACATGTCCTCATAACTAATTGTATTATAGTGATGACTCAATAAAAAAAAAAGATTTAAGAAACAAATAAAGAGATGATAAAACACCTTTACATTTTCAATATTCTTTTTACTGTGTTAAACAGACTCTGAAGACCCATAATTTAATTTATTTAAACTTTATTTTTTATTGACTTTCATATATTTTAATTACATTAAATTCAAATTAATTTAACAAAATAGTAATTATCTCAATTATTAATTACATTTTACAATGGAACATATTTTATTACCTTAAACAGTTGTCCTAGCTTTTAAATATATCTCACCATAGAAGTTTTGTCTCTTTTTTTCTTTTTATAAATAAAAACATTTATTATCTTAAAGGTTTTGTTGTTGCCCCATACCCTTATTTTGATTTACAAACTAATTCTATTTAATATCCATACACTGCCTATTTTCAAATACTGTTTTACTTTGTCTTCTAATCTACAACATAAATATTCCTAAAACAATTGCTTGTCTAGAAGCATTAAACATTTTCAATATTAATTGTTTTGTGTTTTTCCACATTTTTATTCCCATATAGTTTAACAATGCTTAAAGTGGTTTTCTATATATTATTATAATATTTATTATTTATTTCCAGAGGCTTTCCATTTTTGGGCAGCTCCAACACGTGAAAAAAAGTACCCTCATGGCTGTATCCACACCAACATAATGGGCTTGAGACATTTATATATGATAATTGTGTACCATTGCATCAATATTATGAATGTATTTTCCCTTATTACAATACATATTGATGATTTCTGTTTGATTTTCCCCATTGTTCCTTAGAGATTTATTTTGAAAGGTCTGTTTGCCATGGTAATATGTAATTTAACTTTGTTGAATTATTATTTGCAAGCACTTTTTTTTGTATTCTTGCAACTGTTCCCTTTGTCTTTCTTGTTAGAAATGCCTGCATCAATCTTTGTAATTGTAAATAACGACATAAATCTTTTTCTTTGAAGTTACTTTCCCTCTTTAACTCAAAAAAAATTATTACGTCTCCCTTTTCATCAAATAGATGACAAGCATACCTAATCTCCGCTCAATGCAATTTTTTTTTATATAGACTGTTTAATCCTTTTGGCATTTTTGGATTGTTAAAAATCAGACAGCATTGATTAAACCATCCATATTTTTTACTATATCTATCTCATATAGCAAACTGTGTGTAACTATTTGATTTTCTATTTCTCATCTTGTTTTCTTTTTAATTAGACTCACATTTATTTTCTCCACTTATATAGTTTTCTAGATATAACCAGTCAATCTGAAACCCTCTCCAAGCCAGCACATTATATATGATAAATGTGTTGACTATTTTAGTAGGTTTGGTACTCCTAATATTCCATTTTCTACTGACAACATAATTATTTAGATTTTAAGTCTGCAAGTTTTCAATCTTGCATGGCGCTTTGGGGGAGCACTTTGGACACTGGATTCTAAGCTCAAAGACAGGGCCCTCCATTCTTTGCAATGTAATGATTTTATTTTGCATTTCCTTAAGTTATGATTAATTTTTTCTTTTGCCTATTTGACATTTTCACTGCCAACACCATGAGGCAAAGCATAGCAGAGTATGCCTGAGATGAAGATTGAATTTAGGGCATTTGCTCACTTCCTGTGATCGTACATGAACAGTCACCAGAAAACATATAGCTGAAGAGTCATCTCACACACTAGTGTTTCTGGAACTTGGTGCTAGATTCTGGGACATTACCTAGAATCTATAACTAGGTAGTCAGACTGAGCCTTTGTGATCAGTAACTGTATTCTGTACCTGGACTCAGCTATTTCCATTCCTTGGATGTTCTGGAATGTGATTGTGGATTATTATATTGATTTTCTTGACACCTGGCCCACCTGACTTTGTTCTTGTATATTTTCCTGTTGGTACCTATGCCTTTGACCATAGCTTCTACTCATCCTGTTGTTCTGCTACTTGAAGTCCTGGACCTGTCTCCCGCTACTTGCAGTCTGCTCTCTCCCACCATCTGCAGCCCTAGCCCTATCTCCTACTATCTGCAATCTGCTGTAGTTTGCTACATGCTGGTCCAGGCATGTCTTCTGCTAAATGCAGACCACCCAGAGCTTCTGCTTATCCTGTTGCCCTGCTACTTGCAGTCCTGGACCTGTTACCTGATAACTGCAGTCCTGCAATCCACTGTCCAGCAAATAAAGTTATGTTTCGTGGGGTTTTACTGTTATTGACTGCCTCTAATTTCCAGTCCTTGACAGAATGTTAAGTTGTTTTGCAATAGCTTTTTCACTTGTTCTGTTGCATTTAGGCAAAATATTTCAGATTTTTTATAATTTACCCTAAACCCTGATATTAAGCCAACTTTTATAAGATCCACTAGGAAATTTGGCATTGATACAATTACTTCTGTCAAAGTTAATGGTATGAATAGGGGCAAAGATGCTGCCAGTGCAGGCAGTGCAATATACAGAGGCTTTTTTTTGTAGGGTAGGGCCCCCCGACCCTTCGCTCTGGTCCATGCCTTCCAAGTACCCTCAGACTTATAGGCCCCAATTTATTGCGGCCTGATTAGGGCGATCAGGGGAATTAATTTCTGGTTCTTCTTTCCACTGCATGATGCGTCTTTGCGCTTTGGCAGAAAATCACAAATGACGTCAAACACGTGGTGTCATTTGGAATTTCCTGCTCAGGCAGAAAGATGGGCCGGGCAGATGAGAGAAGAACCAGAAATAAATTCCCCCAATCGCCCTAAGCAGGCCATAAGAAATTGTGGCCTGTAAGCCTGAGGGTATATATGTGTATAGAGTAAGCCAAAGAATTGAGTGGGGAAACAGAATTGGATTGCAGCGTCATAGTGAATGCTTAATGCACTGTAAGTAGTAAGAGGCAGGTTTTTTGAGGGTATGAAGTGAGAAGTAAAGGCCTGTTATACACTGCTAGCCTATGCAGTGAGAGAAAGGCAGCAGTCTGAAAGCAAGCTGAAGAAGAAAGCTTGTAGGAATCTGCCAGTGAGAGAAAGGCCATTTAATGGACTGTTGCTAACAGTCAGAGAAGGTTACTTAGTTGCATTGCAGGATTACTAAAGCTGTGAAAAGCAAGCTGGACAAAGATTGCCTAAAGTAGGATTAGAGACGCAGAAATGTATGCTGTTTGCAAGAGACACACAGAGAGAAAAGGTGTACTGTTGATTGGAGCTGCAGAGGACAAGAGAGAAAACCGCACCAAGTGAAAGCAGCCTGGTTTAGTAAGGGAACTAACTTTGGTTAAAAGGCAGTGCTCTGAAAGAGCTAGGCCTTTTAATTTCTTTGTTTGTTTTGACTTATATGTTTTATGATACTGTCAAAATATATCCAGTAAAATTGGAAAACGTATATGTATAATTATGTACTGCTTGAAAAGTGTCAGAAATACGTCTGCACATAGAGAAGAGAATAGGTTTTGCCACTATATATATATATATACTGTATATACAGTATATATATATATATATATATATATATATATATATATATATATTGTGGTGAACTACCTACTCATAAGGTCCACAACACAAGCTGGGATCCCGTCCCATCCGGATGATAGGCAGTGACCATGAATCGGCTGTCCGTGGGTAGGATTCCCAGCTTGTGTATAATCCAGCCTTGGCTTTGCATAAAAGCTGTGTAATGCAGCGGGCATAAGCTTAATGGAAGAATTAAAATGATTGAAGAGCGAGACATTTGTGGGCACATTTGCATGTCCCTGCTCAGCTTCCCAGAATGCACTGTAATAACTGTATTTCTCTGAATTCTGAGCTGGAAACAGGTTTGTTAACTTGTTTTAGACATTCAAATGTGAACACAAATGTACTATTTATTTATTATATATATACAGTGGTACCTCGGTTTATGTCGGCCTCGGTTTAAGTCATTTTTGGGCTAACTCACGTCTCCTCTGAAAATCTCGGCCTTGGTTTAAGTCGCTACCTTGGGTTAAGTAGCGCTTGTGTAACTGAAAGCCAAACAACTGAATGCTGATCTGACAAAAGACATGCCTATAGCAAGTGGTGAGAGCTGTGAAAAATATAAAGGCAGTCATGGTTGGTTTAATAAATTCAGAAAGAGAACTGGTATTCACAGCGTGGTGAGGCATGGAGAGGCAGCCAGTGCGGACAAAGATGCTGCCGGAACCTTTGTCAGGGAGTTCAGAGAGTATATAGAAGCTAAGGATTTTGTTCCCCACCAAGTTTTCAACTGTGACGAAACTGGGTTATTTTGGAAGAAGATGCATACTAGAACCTACATCACTCAAGAAGAGAAGTCATTGCCAGGGCACAAGCAAATGAAGGACAAGCTAACTCGGTTGGTGTGTGTGAATGCTAGTGGGGATTTAAAAATCAAGCCTCTACCAGTGTACCACAGCGAGAATCCCAGAGCTTTTAAGAGGGAAAAAGTGCTGAAAAGCAACTTAAGTGTCAAGTGGAGAGCCAACAGAAAAGCCTGGGTAACTAGAATATTTTTCACTGAATGGATGAACGAGTATTGGCCCAAATGTGAAGAGGTTTCTAGTGAAATTGCCTATATCACAGTCTCCAGTAGAGTCGTCAGCAGGATGCAGTGTTGTTAAGAGATGTAAAGGACAAACATCACCTGTGTAAGTGCCTGATGTTGCAATGGAAGAGAACTCCCCTTCCAAGCAATAACCCATCTCCTCCTTCTCTTCCTCTACATTGCCATCATCCCATTGGGCCCTCAAGTCCAAGTCCTTTCAGAACTGTAGAGTTAAAGTGAAGTTAAATTCTCTGTTATTGTTCTCAGTACAGTTAAAGTGAAGTTATATTCTCTGTTATTGTTTTCAGTACAGTTAGAGTGAAGTTAAATTCTAATGTGATGTAATTATTGTTGTTAAGTAATGCCTGTTTGTTTTAAGGTTTTGTTCAAAATAAAATGTGAAAACATTTGAAAAATCAGGGGTACGGAACGGATTATTTCAATTTACATTGATTCCTATGGGAAATACTACCTTGGTTTAGTCGTTTTCGACATCCAAAACAGATTAACGACTTAAACCGAGGTATATATAAATAAATATATATATATATATATATATATAAATATAATGCTCAGTCATTCAGTTGTGCCCAACTCTCCGTTACCCTATATAACAAGGTTTTCTTGGCGAAGATACTGAAGTAGGTTGCCAGTTTTCCTTCTCCAGTAGACTGACATTTGTATAAAAACATTTTTTTTTCAATTATTATTCCCCCCTCCAATAATTATTTGTCTCCTTTCAATAATATCATTAGATGACAGATGTTTAAATATTTCTCAATATTATTTTGTTTTTTAATGTTTGCTTAATCTTGGTTGGTTAGCTAGTTTTCTATAAAACTCAATTGTGTGTTTAGTTTTATCAGGTTTAAATAATGTTACTCCCTTTTCATCATTTATGCAAAGCACCCTTACACTACTTGAGACAGCACTCAACTATCTAGCAGTCTGTCAGCTTTAAATTCTTTTTTTTTATAGAATAAACACTTTGGCAATTTGAAACTTACCTCTACTCTACCTACCATTCTATTTATAGTGCCTTGCAAAAGTATTCACCCCCCTTGACTTTTACCTATTTTGTTACATTACAGCCTTAAGTTCAATGTTTTGTTTGAATTGTATGTGATAGATCAGAACACAATAGTCTAAGTTGGTGAAGTGAAATGAGGAAAATATATACAATTTTTTAGAAATAGAAAACAGAAAATTGGCATGTGCGTATTCACTCCCTTTGTTATGAAGCTCATAAAAAGCTCTGGTGCAACCAATTACCTTCAGAAGTAACAAGTGAAATGATGTCCAACTGTGTGCAATCTAAGTGTCACATGATCTGTCATTACATATACACAACTTTTTTGAAAGGCCCCAGAGGCTGCAACACCTAAGCATCACTAACCAAAAACACCCCATGAAGACCAAGGAACTCTCCAAACAAGTAAGGGACAATGTTGTTGAGAAGTACAAGTCAATGTTATGATCCACAGGAGCACCATCAGACCTATCATAACCAAATGGAAAGAACATGGCACAACAGCAAACCTGCCAAGAGACAACTGCCCACCAAAACTCACGGACCGGGCAAGGAGGGCATTAATCAGAGAGGCAGCACAGAGAACTAAGGTAACCCTGGAGGAGCTGCAGAGTTCCACAGTAGAGACTGGAGTATCTGTACATAGGACGACAATAAGCCGTACGCTCCATAGAGTTGGGCTTTAAGGTAGAGTGGACAGAAGAAAGCCATTACTTTCAGCAAAAAACTAAATGGCACATTTTGAGCTTGCGAAAAGGCATGTGGGAGACTTCCAAAATGTATGGAGGTAGGTGCTCTGGTCTAATGAGCCTAAATGAGACTAAAATTTAACTTTTCGGCCATCAAAGAAAACGCTATGTCTGGCGCAAACCCAACACATCACCCAAAGAACACCACCCCCACAGTGAAACATGGTGGTGGCAACATCATGCTGTGGGGATGTTTTTCAGCAGCTGGGAAACTGGTCAGAGTTGAGTGAAAGATGGATGGTGCTAAATACAGGGATATTCTTGAGCAAAACATGTGCATTAGTTTATTGTTATATGAGGCTACTGAGATGAATTCCCCTTGTCTACCAGTCATATGTGCTTCTCAAAGTGCCATATCTGTTAAATCCTTGTTGGAGTTTTCTCTGAAATAATTTACCAACTCTTCTATTACTTAAACTATATCTCTTTGACTTAGAAGCAATTCATTTAACCTTCAAGACTTAAATGGAAAGGCAAAGTTTAATTATACAATGGTTGCAACTACTGCATTGTAATTAGACCATGCTATATTCTTGACACTTACATATGGCACATTTAAGGTTATTGGCTCTATAAAAATAAAATACATTTTACTATGTATATTATGAGCTTTTAAATAAAATGTGAACATCTTTCTGCTCCAGTTTCTACTCCTTCATAAATTAATCAGAAGGAAATATTATATCATTTGTCAGTAAATAATAATACATTTGTTTTCATATTTGAACATCTGAAAATTAGTTAAAAACATATTCCCTGCTCAGAATTTCAAGAAAAATTGTTATTGAACTGCACCCTGAGAAACTGGACAGGAACATACAAATGAGTCCACAATGCATTTCCCCCTACGCTCTGCCATTAAAAGCATTAGATATATTTACAACCTAGGCATTGCTCTCAGTGCAAAAAAACAGACACAGAAAATATAAATTGGTCAGCGGATTTAACAGTTATGTGTCTGTCTGTGAATTTATTTAATTTTTTTTTTTATATTCAGTTTACCTGCTACCTATAAGTACCTTTTACTAAGCTGACAATGCTTTAGTATACCTTTAAATAATGAAACCATTTTTCATATCCCTGACCCTTTCTGGTTAAATTATATTTTTACCCTCTCACCTATATAACCAAAGTAAATACAACACAACAATATAATCCAAAATGTATACCAGCTATGCTTTTATCAACTGAGTTACAAAAGGCCTTCAACCTTGTATGCATTTGAACCATAGTGTGTTCACCTTTTGTAAAGTTATGTAAGTTTTTAATCAAAGTCCACCCCTGTACATTCACCTGCTGTTTCAACTTCACCCATCCATCTCCTCTAGATTGCATCACATTATAAACTAGGCCAGTGATGTTTACCTTCTAATGTGGAGGAGAAAAGATTTTTCTTGGCCAGCGAGCTGGAGGCCTGGTTACAAATAATAATTAAAAAAAATGTGTATCTAATCATTCAATATTTTATTTTTAGCTTCTCTTTCATTCTTTCTTTTTGAATTTAGCTGCATTATAAAGTCCCTTGTATATGGTTTATGTGGATACTCAAAAATGTTTGAGTAAAGACCTTTTCCTTTTCTGAGATTCTGGTACTAGGACAATAATATCTACATATCACTTAAAATACATTTCTGTATCTTTTATATCAATGGCTTTTCGGAAAGCTAGTACCAGAGGTTTTCATAGGAGAACACAGTGGGTTATTTCTGATCAGCTGTTAATTCAACATCATATAATTCTTCTCTGTAAGGAACATCAGAAAGACTTTGGGCCATATTCAATTGCAAGCCCGGAACTGGATGGCAGACAGCCGAAAGTCTGCGAGTGAGTTGCGGGCTCCCGTCAGTCTCTGATTCCGATGTTATTCAATTGAATTGAATTATGAGCCCCAAGCCAAAACCGTAAAGCCTGCACTGGTTTGGATCAGTTCTGGATGGTAACCTGATCAATTCAGCAAGCTCATAACCGCCCATTTCGAATCGGCCAATAGAAAACGAGGCTGTCATTATTATGGCAGTAAAACATGGAGCTTACATGTCAATCAATAAGGTTTGGGGGTCCGATATGCGATCAGACTTGCAAAACTTGCAAATTAAAGAATTATGAAAATGAATGCCAGTTCTAGTCCTTATGGGTGGCCTGATACGTATTAACTCATTGATACCCAAGATCAATTTAGCCACAAAAGAACACATACAAAATAATTTTATTTCCTGCCGATTTGCGAGCTTGAGACTGTTGTGCAATTAATTCTAATGTCTATCACCGCTTTACCCATTATTTACAGTGCAGTATTGATTTTTTATTTGCATTTACAGTGCTACCAGTGGGTATTTAACCCCCACGCGGGTCCTCTGTAGCACTCGTAGGATTTTCGCCTTCATTTGTCGTTTACGGGTGTGAAAACATTTTCGGGCTTGGGGAAATTGTAGCAATTGAATAGCGATTTGCAATTTTAGCCTTGTGAAAGTGAAAGATCAAAGGCTACTGGAGGCTTTAAGTTACGAGTTTGATCAGCGACATTTTTCAAGGCTGTAACTTGTAAGCCGTTCCGAGCCCACAAAAAGATGCCAATTGAATAGCAAAATAGTTTGTGAGCTCACTTACGGGCTTCCGGATCAAAAAAGTCGCTCAATTGAATATAGCCCTTTGCCCACTGAACCAGAAAATACGTCATACATACCATAATAATCCTTAGAGACTTTACGTCTTTGCAGAGACTCAGAGGCCCCATTAGTACTTCTTTCAAATGTCTCAGTAATGGAGGACTTTATGATGTTCTGGATAAAGTAGGTTTAGACAGTCACTGCATAGTTTTTTTTCTGACTAATGGAGGATTTGCACACCCCTGACAGACCTCTTTCCTTTTCTTTCTCTCTGCATTATTGGGTGAGCTAAAAACATAATTAAGATGTTTCAGGTTCATACATCTTTTTTTGTTTCAGTTTATAGGCAAGACAGATATGGAAAAAATACATGAAATTAGAATAGCCTAAAAATAAAATAAAAACAATAAATCCATTAGGTGATGAAGGCATTAGCCTACAGGCGCATCTCTATGAGGGGCGCCTCATTATTACACAATGTGTTGTTATCCTCACTTGAATCCTGCAGTGCAATAACATCTGTGACTAAACCTCCAATACCAGCTGTGACTAAACCTCCAATAACAGCTGTGACTATTCAGCTCTACCTCCCCATGTGCAGAGTGTGGAGGAAGGAGGAGGAGGAGCTCAGGAAGGAAGTGACAGGGAGCTATGGAGGTCCTTCCTGCAGCAAGAGGGAGGACGTCAGGAGATGCTGACAACTCAGTGAGTGGCAGGACACGAATCAGCCGGTGGGAAATTATAACAAGTTGCCAATAACTGACTATGGATCTTTATTTTTATTTAATTTCTCTACCACTGTCAGTGTATGTGTGTGTCCATGTATGTGTGTGTGTGCATGTACAGTATGTGTATGTATGTGTGCATGCATGCATGTGTGTGTATGCGTGCATGTATGTTTATGTGTGTATGTACAGTATATATGTATGTCTGTGTGTATGTGTGCATGTATGCATGTATATGTGTGTATGTTTGTTTGTTTGTGTGTATGTATGTATGTTTTTGTGCCCCTAAGGGGCTAGTGCCGGGGGTAAAACTTTATTTTGCACTGGCCCTCGATCCAACATATATATATATTTTATATATATATATATATATAAGAGTGCCTTGCAAAAGTATTCACCCCCTTGACTTTTTAACTATTTTGTTACATTACAGCCTTAAGTTCAATGTTTTGTTAATCTGAATTTTATGTGGTGGACCAGAACACAATAGTCAAAAGTTGGTAAAGTGAAATGAGAAAAATATATACATAAAACTATTTTTTAGAAATAGAAAACAGAAAATTGGCATTTGCGTATGTATTCATCCCCTTTGTTATGAAGCCCATAAAAAGCTCTGGTGCAACCAATTACCTTCAGAAGTCACATAATTAGTGAAATGACGTCCACCTGTGTACAATCTAAGTGTCACATGATCTTCTCGGCCTTTTGGCTAAGATCAAGTGTAGTACCCTGGTAGTACCTGCCTGTCTTTGTTACTTGTGACAGGATGTGGGAACAGGGATACACTTGGTCCTCTGGCCGGGGCCGAGTTGTGCCAAGCTTGTGGCATTTTAATCTCTGGGTGGACACCCGCCCCTTGATTTTAATTCACCTGCCAAGCACATTTGAGCACTTTTTGGGCCCCCTGGTCAGGTCCATCTGGATCGTGGGGGGGTTCCTCCATTTTTGCACCTGCCCCCAGCCTACAGGTTGGGGGAGCACAATTTATTTTGTGCACCCCGCACTTAGCCAGAGGAGACTCGTGAGAGGAGCTCCTCTGGCCTGCACTAAGTCAGATGGGGTAGGTGGAAGATGCCCTGTCTGACCCTGGCACTATCACGGTTGTTTTCTTTTGGCACCTGATTTCGGCACGGCAGATGTTTTGAGCAGGCTTTTTGATTTGGGCACCTCACGTTCTTCACGAATGAAGACCACATGGATTCCCCTTGCCTAGAGGGCGGCCTCCTTTTTGAGGATCCTGTGGATGGACCTGGGTGGAGTTGGTGGCAGCTGCTCCCCCAGTTGTCGGATCCAGGGTGGACTGGTGGCAGCAGTCCCCCTGGTGAAGATTCGCCACATCCGAGGGCTCTGACCTGAAGATGGTGGAAAGGCCCCCCTCATTCCTAGGGTGAGGGGGGTGAACTGAGTCATCTGGAATCCTGTACCTTTTGGTCGGAGCCCAGAAGACTAAAGGGATCCTCAAGCCCTCAAGGCGGGGGGATCTGAATATGGCTTCTCTGAGCACTCCAGCACATTGAAGCATGTGTTTTGCAGTAAAGGCACATTCTCACAAAAATTGAGCTGGCCACGAAGCTTAAAAAAAAAAAAAAAAAAAAGTGTCACATGATCTGTCATAACATATACACACCTTTTTTGAAAGGCCCCAGAGGCTGCAACACCTAAGCAAGAGGCACCACTAACCAAACACTGCCATGAAGACCAAGGAACTCTCCAAACAAGTAAACTCACGGACCGCGCAAGGAGGGCATTAATAAGAGAGGCAGCACAGAGACCTAAGGTAACCCTGGAGGAGCTGCAGAGTTCCACAGTAGAGACTGGAGTATCTGTACATAGGACGACAATAAGCCGTACGCTCCATAGAGTTGGGCTTTAAGGTAGAGTGGACAGAAGAAAGCTATTACTTTCAGCAAAAAACTAAATGGCACGTTTTGAGTTTGCGAAAAAAGGCATGTGGGAGATTCACAAAATGTATGGAGGTAGGTGCTCTGGTCTGATGAGACTGTAAATGTGTTGGAATGGCCTAGTCAAAGCCTAAATCCTAAATCCAATAGAAAATCTGTGGTCATACTTAAAGATTTCTGTTCACAAGCGCAAACCATCCAACTTGAAGGAGCTGGAGCAGTTTTGCAAGGTGGAATTGGCAAAAATCCCAGTGGTAAGATGTGGCAAGCTCATAGAAACTTATCCAAAGTGACTTGGAGCAGTGATTGCCGCAAAAGGTGTCTCTACAAAGTATTGACTTTAGGGGGGTAAATAGCTATGCACATTGACTTTTTCTGTTATTTTGTCCTATTTGTTGTTTGAAGATGTTTTTTTTTTATTGTGAAGCAACGTTGTGGGCATGTTCTGTAAATTAAATGATGCAAATTCTCAAACAATCCATGTTAATTCCAGGTTGTGAGACAACAAAACACGAAAAATGCCAATATATATATATATATATACATACATACATATACACATATACAGTATCTCACAAAAGTGAGTACAACCCTCACATTTTTGTAAATATTTTATTAATCTTTTCATGTGACAATACTGAAGACATTCTGCTACAATGTAAATTATTAAGTGTACAGCCTGTATAAAAGTGTAAATTTGCTGTCCCCTCAAAATAACTCAACACACAGCCATTAATGTCTAAACCGTTGGCAACAAAAGTGAGTACACCCCTAAGTGGAAATGTCCAAATTGGGTCCAAAGTGTCAATATTTTGTGTGGCCACCATTATTTTCCAACACTGCCTTAACCCTCATGGGCATGGAGTTCACCAGAGCTTCACAGGTTGCCACTGGAGTCCTTGCACTCCCCCACCTCCCTTTTGAGGATGCCCCACAGATCTATTACCTCCCCCATTATGGAAATCAATTACACCACCCTGCTCCCTGCTCTTTGCTCCTTACCCCTTACATCCTACCTACCTGCCTACCTCTTCAAAAGTTCTGATGGTGCACGGACTGGCTCTTTCCACTGTGGAGGGGGATCTGTGTGCGGCTGAGGGGACTGAGGGGGGCCCGGGGTGGACCATGGTCACGTTGGCCGGGCCCTGGGGCTTTCCCACTACACTACCAAAAACAAAAGTGTACATAGAAAATGTGTAAATATATATTTATTTTTAGACCACACTGGGGCCCCACCTTTGAAGGGCCTCGGTGCACTGCAACGCCTGCACCGGCGGTAGCTCTGCCACCGGTCTGTATGTATGTATGTGTATGTGTGTCTAAATATGTGTATGTATATATGTATGTATGTGTTTGTATGTATATGCGTGTACATATACGTATGTATGTATATATATCTGTGTGTGTATATGTGAAATTACATATATATATATATATATATATATATATATATGCTTATGTGTGTGATATATATGTGTATATACACATATCTCTTTTTCTCTCTCACTGTATATGTACATACAAGTTTGTGTATGTGTATATATATATATATATATATATATATATATATATATATATATATATATATATATGCAGGGGGACCCAGCAAACAAATGTTATAGGGGCGGCTTTGAATTTTCTGTCCAGGAGCTACAGAAATGTTAATCCAGCCCTGCTTAATATGCAACACTTTTGGGGGCAGTATTGGAAATGTCAGAATTCTCCGGTTCCTATAAAAAGAAACATATGGATGAGCTAGATTAGCTATAAACCAGTAATTATGAATAAGCATGTATAGGGGAGAGATCACTTATTAAATGAAGTGCACCAAGAGCAAGGGCTTAATGATAATAAATGGGAAAAAAAATCAAAAGATGTGAGGATGGAAAGTTCACTTTAAAAACAAACATGTCGCCATGACAACCTGACATGCTTATTGGTGTGGAACTTCTGGTGCCATTTTAAAGAGATTGCTATTGTGAAAAAGTGCATATTGCCTTTAACAAAGTTTGCCACCCCAATGAGAACAGCAAATGTGTAAGTAAGACATCAAACCTACATCATTGTACATGCACAGATAAATGCCCAGTAGATCTAAGACAGACTCCATCTGAGACAAACCCTCAATCCAGATGACTGCTACCTCATGCACAAGAAAACCAGGTATCCCATCATTTAGCCTCACCGCAGCAATAGGGCACAGAGGGAAAAAAGCTGCATGCAGTAATCAAAAGTGTAATATTTTTTACCACCACAATGTCATATTCTGCAACAATGATTTAATAAAAACAAGCAAATGTTCAGAGCAAATAGCCTAGCACCCTTCTAACATGTTGTGCTATTAGAAAATAATGCAGGTGAAGAGACACAGCGATCCAAAGTTCAAAGGATACACATTTTACTAGAAATATTTATAGAATAAAAGCAAATTAAAAAAACACAGCCACAAGTAAGTAAGGCATATAGAAGTTTCCTGGGTTTCAAATGATTGGTAAGAAACAGGCAGTGAGTATCATAAAAATATGTGTTGTATAGAAAAGTTCACTGTACTTACAAAGTGATAGGCAGGAAAGTAAAATCCAGCTTTGCACACCAATAGGAAGCTTACATAACCAAGTACACACAGGGAATGCAGCCAGGTACAGAGTTTGACTTTTCTGGTAGAAACCACAGGAAGTACTTGCTGCTGGATGGAATCACATGGTTGGGTGTGGTCTGAGCTTGCGCTGAATAAGAGGACAAGTAGAGAGAGAGAGACTACATAATACAGGCTGCTTTGCTCCTCCGCTCCTTCTGGCACGCATGTGACGTCACATCATTAGCATATACCGGGTGCCGGTACGACGTCACATGCGCGCCGGAAGGAGCGGAAACCGGAGCAGGAGCTTCAGATGCAGGTAAGTGAGGGGAAAGGGAGAGGGGGGGGGGGGGGGTATTTAGAGGGGTAGAATGAGGGGGGTTTAGAATGAGGGGGTTTAGAATACGGAGGTGGGTTGAGGATGAGGAGGGGGGAGTATATACGGTATATGGAAAAGGAAATTAAATGAGAGCACTGCCATATGGATTTTTATTCCACCTGGTCACATAAAGGGAAAGGACACTTAGGAGCTCACTGGAGGTCTGTTAACCAGGCCCTATAACAAGAAGAGAATGGGTACCTCTCCTTGCTCTGGACCCTAGGCAAAATGGGGACTTTGAGTCCTCAAAGAAAATGTCCTGTGAAACAGGAGGATAGTCCATGTGTCTGGGACTGGTCTTTTTTATCTTCATTTTTTTTTTTTGGATAAACAAAGGTTTGACAAATAACATTTTTTTCCAAATACGTTATTTGAAATAGTACAATGTCAATATGACATAATGATATGGTAAAGGGTATGATGCCAATCTCAATGCTGTACACATATATCGCCAGAAGCAAATTACTTATTTAATCCTAAAACTTGTCATATAGAAAGTTTATTTTCTCTACTTAGGATTTGTGACCCACAGCTATAGTGTTCCAAAAACAGAATAAATTAACTATATACTGGGAAAAAAAACCTTCTCCCCATGGATTAGGGTTTATAATAAAACAGAGGGTTAATCAGCTTTTAGTAATATCCATATCACATGTTGTTGATACTAAGCCCTATTTCTGACTTCCTGGGATTCATTTTTAAGAACACCCGTAGAATTCAGCGATCACAAGTGAAGTTCATCTTGTGGATGGTGCATTTAGTGGGTGATATTTGATGGTTTTCAAATTCAGTTCTGAAAGCTCGGGCACCCTGCTGCCATGTAAAATGGCCGATCACACTTAAGGGAATAAAGGAGGGGCCTTTTATAGTATATTCTTGTTCCTGTCTGTTACGGGAGGAGGGACAATGAATCCATAGATAGATAGATAGATAGATAGATAGATAGATAGATAGATAGATAGATAGATAGATTGCAGAGCAACTACCAATTAGTCAATCTTATCATTTAAGCTCAAGACCAACCAGGAGTACAAAACTGAAGCACCCATGACACCCATAAATTTAAATGTTCAGTGAGATTTCTTGGAGTGATGTAATGATTGAGGATAAAAGGTACAAATCATGCACAGTCTGCAGTGTGTCTGGTGACTACAGTTTAGATATAGGGAGGTGAGGTGCTGTTAAATGCTTTGACATTTTGGCTTAGGATTTTGAATGATATCAAGAGGGACGTAGTGTAAAGACAGGCAGAGGGAAACACTGTGTGAGGTGGACAAGCCTGGTAGGAAGCTATGGGGAGAGGGGATAGATGGTTGTTAGGAAGGAGTTGCAATAGTCTAGCCAGGAGATGATTAAAGAGTTAAAGGAATCAGTTGGTACAAATTAAAATATAGAGATATTATAATAAAAAAATAGCAGTACTGTGCACCTCTATATATCAGTAACATAAGGAAATAGAAGTGAAGGTGAAGCTGTATGCTGTATGTGTGTGCAAATGGGTTTCTGAGTTATCTGAAATATCTGTCAATAGCTTGCCCTATTTACAGAAATAATGTGGGTCATAGATAAATGGAAGGGGGTTAAACAGGAGAGCTGCAACTGAATATTTCAAATATTTTATTTACCTGCCATTTTAAAACTATTATTATGTTAAGACGTAATTATTTCATTTCTATCCATCTGACAAAAAACATAACCAGGACTCTCAGAACATTTTGTATTGGTTTGACTCAGTATGATGCCTGGCTCTTTTATAAATATATGATGACAGCAATAAACAATGTAATTGGCCTGTTTAAAATAAAACAGAATGAATTAAACAAAAACTTGCTTTCTTTTGTATATCAGGTACTCTTCTGCCCTCTTCTGGTTTCCTAATGAAATGCAACAATTGTAAGAAAGCTGCTACTTTTCACAAGTTATAAAAGATGTTCTGCTGCATATGTTCATGGGCGTAGGAGCCCAAAAAGTTTTTTTGGGGGGACATGTTTAAAGAGACAAAAAAACTGTGTCCCTGAGTGGTGCAGGAGTTGATCTACTGCTGGTGCATCCAGTGCTGCAGTGCCCCTCAAAAAACTTTTTTATAAAATGTCTTTGTTTCAATTCTCAATGTCCCTGGGCCCCTTTGCTATTCAATTGGCAAAGTCTTGCGGCCTACGATTGAGTTACTTGCTATTTGTCAAATCACTAGTTACTTCCCTCAAAGCGTTTGATCTTTCACGGCCGCAAGGCTAAAATCGCAAATCGCTATTCAGTTGCTGCAACTCCCCCTTCCTAACCATTGAAGCACAGCTTACTGGTACCAAGGAGGTCTTGCATGGGTCCCCACATTAGACATTACTGTAATACCCCCGCGGCACATAACATTAGCCCCCCTATGCTGCGGGGTCCCCATCGGGACCGCCGAAGGGTTCCTAGATTAACCCTACATTTAAAATGTTTACATTTCCTGCAGCGGTTCCTTAAAGTACTTTAAAGGCCCTTAAAGGACCTGCGCTACAATTAAAATTAACCCTATCACTCATGGGGCTCTATACAGACCCCAATGAGCCCCTAATTAACCCCATCAGTCCCATAATGGTCTATATAGACCCTTATGGGACAATAATTAACCCTGATATTAACCCTATAAGTGCAATGAGGGTCCTCCCTCTAAGTAATTAACCCCCTCTAACAAATTAACCCCTTCTAAGTAATTAACCCTATTTAACCCCCACCATACCTAATAAACTCTATCACTAATCACTTAACCCTATCTAGACCCAGTTATCCCTATCTAGTCCTATTTAACCCTAACTGGACCCAATAAACCATAACTGGACCTATTTAACCCTAACAGGAACCAATAAACCCTAACTGGACCTATTTAACCCTAACTGGACCCCATAAACCCTAACTGGACCTATTCAACCAAAATTAAGGGAATCCCATCTGCCATGTACTCTATCTAAGGTCTGGACCACTCAGACACAGAGAGGATGTGTTTTGAGGTTAATCTATTGATCTCAGGAAGCTACTGTTAGACCCCATATGAAGTTTATCTCTTGTAATTGTCTGCCACACCCTCTCATTGTTGTGCTGTGTACAACCCCTCTGTATCTATCCCCTATAAATGTTGCTGTAATTTCAAAAATAAAACAGTTCACTCAGAGACATATAGAAATCGTATGGTCTCTTTATTTGGTTCCTGTTCTCCTGGATGGCTGCGATACTGAACATATCTCCACCCTACAAGTAACCCGTTGTGGTCCCTACCACAGGAAGGTTACTGTGACTCCTGGAAGCGCTGATTCCAGAGAGATTCTGACTGATACAGAAACCAGATATCAGGGTGCTGGTGCAGAGATTTCAAAGAACCCAGCGGCCCTTGTGTGTATATATCCTGTAGTCTATAGCAGGTGGCTCTGGGCTTGTATTGACCCTACCCTTGGATCGTCACCCCCCTACCCTATCCTATTAAACCCCCTACACAACCCTATTAAGCCCTACACTATCTACCTGAAACCATCACTACCCTATTAACCCCATACACAACCTACCTAACCCCTACACTATCCTACTTATCCCTACACTACCTACCTAACCCTTACACTACCCTATTAACCCCTACACTACCTACCTAACCCCTGCACTACTCTATTAATCCCTACACTACCTACCTAACCCTTACACTACCCTATTAACCCCTACACTACCTACCTAACCCCCTAATAAAATACCTAACACCCCACTATGTACAAAAAATAAAATAAACCACATTACAAAAAATAACAAGCCACTAACTGCAGAAAACAAAATACTGTTTGGCTGAAAGCAATAGCGCCTTCTGATTGGCGGAAATTTGATTGACAGCGATTTCAGTTGATCAGAAGGTGCCATTTTGTTTTTTGTTATCGGAGCATGCGCAAGAACCTCCAGTTGCAGCGGGGAGCTCCTCGGGGGAGGAGCTCCGTTAGTAGTTTATTTATTTTTTAGAATGTCTGGATTTTTTGGAGGCGCCACGCCTGGACCAGAGGACTGAAGCCCTGGGCATTGCTGGACACCGCTGGAGGGGCAATTTGGCCAGGTAAGTTGACTATTAAGCCTTTTTTGATTACAGGTTGTAAGTATATGTATTTTTATGTAATGTACATATTTTATTTTTTCATGTGAAAACACTGAAGAAATGACACTCTGCTACAATGTAAAGTAGTAAGTGTACACCCTGAAAGTGTCAATATTTTGTGTGGCCATCACTATTTTCCAGCACTGCCTTAACTCTCATGGGCATGCAGTTCACCAGAGCTTCACAAGTTGCCACTGTAGTACTCTTAGACTCCTCCATAATGACATCACAGAGCTGGTGGATGTTAGAGACCTTGCACTCCCCCACCTTCGGTTTGAGAATGCCCCACATATGCTCAATAGGGTTTAGGTCTGGTGACATGCTCTTCCAGTCCATTACCTTTACCTTCAGCTTCTTTAGCAACACAGTGATCATCTTAGAAGTGTGTTTGGGGTCGTTATCATGTTGGAATACTGCCCTGCGGCCCAGTCTCCGAAGGGAGGGGATCATGGTCTGCTTCAGTATGTCACAGTAAATGTTGGCATTCATGGTTCCCTCAATGAACTGTAGCTCCCCAGGCCCACACCAAACATATATACACACATGTCTATATGTGTATATATGTATTCTATAATATGTTGTGTTGATTACCCCTATATGCATTTACCTGCTTATGTCAGATCCTGCCTCCACTTTCTCTGTATTGCTGTTTACGTTCAAACTGAGGGTTTCATCTCATATAAGTGCTTTTGTGCTCTTTGTGCCTTATCCGTTTATCTGTCATTTAGGGATTATTTCAACTACCTTTCCTTAGTATAGATGTATACTTTTGGTGGTGGCAGTGTCATGGTCTGGGCCTGCATTAGAGCTGCACTGTGGAGCTACAGTTCATTAAGGGTACCATGAATGCCAACATGTACTGTGACATACTGAAGCAGAGCATGATCTGCTCCCTTCATAGACTGGGCTGCAGGGCAGTAATCCAATATGATAACTACCCCAAACACACATCCAAGATGACCACTGCCTTGCTAAAGAAGCTGAAGGTAAAGGCGATGGACTGGCCAAGCATGTCACCAGACCCAAACCCTATTGTCATCATGGAGGAGTGGAAGAGGACTCCAGTGGCAACCTGTGAAGCTCTGGTGAACTCCATGACCATGAGGGGTAAGGCAGTGCTGGAAAATAATGGTGGCCACACAAAATATTGACACTTTGGGCCCAATTTGGACTTTTCCACTTAGGGGTGTACTCACTTTTGTTGCCAACGATGTGGCAGGAAATCTACCCTTTCATACAGGCGGTACACTTACTACTTTACATTGTAGCAAAGTGTCATTTCTTCAAGAAGATATAATAAAATATGTACAAAATGTGAGGGTTGCACTCACTTTTGTGAGATACTGTATATGGAGTGATTGACAGAGGGGGGAGACACAGGGGAGGGAAGGGGGTAGAGGGGGAAAAGAGACACAGGGGAGGGAGTAGAGGGAAGAGGCACAGATGAAGGAGTAGAGGGGGGAAGATACACAGGAGAAGGAGACAGGGGAAAAACATGGGAGGGAGAGGTGGAAGAGAGACACATGGGAGGAGAGCGAGAAACACAGGGTAGGGAGAGGGGGGAAAGAGACACGGGGGGGGGGGAGACACAGGGGAGGGATAGTTAGGGAAGAGGCCCAGGGGAGGGAGAGGGAGGATCAGAGATATAGGAGAGGGAGAGGGGGGCAAAGAGACACAGGGGAGGGAGAGGGGGAGAAAGAGACATGGGAGGTAGAGGGGGGAAGGAGACACGGGAGGGAGAGGGCAAAAGAGACAAAGTGGTGGGTGGGGGGTAAGAGACACAGGGGAGGGAGAGGGAGGGAAGAGACACAGGGGAGGGAGAGGGGGGAAAGAGACACAGGGGAGGGAGAGGGGGCAAATAGACACAGGGGAGGGGACATATAGACATTTACAACCAGTAAATCTATTATTGATTCCCTTAGCATTTCAAGGCACCATTTCTTAAAGAGAGGTTTTAAAAACAGCAGTTCCCATGAGAAAAAATAAGATTTATATCTCACAGGTGACATCAAATGAGATCACAGTATGTTCAACATAACAGATCAAATCACAGTAATCAGAAGGGTCAGCAGTGTAAAGGTTTTGCTTCCCAACTTTCCAGCAAAAGCTGTGACAAAGCTACACTTACAATTAACAGAGGCATACAGCAGTGGGTAAGTGACATATAACATGCCAAAATATTTTAGTAATATTTCTTAGTTATATACAGTGCCTTGCAAAAGTATTCACCCGCCTTGGCATTTTTCGTGTTTTGCTGCCTCACAACCTGGAATTAACATGGATTGTTTGAAGATTTGCATCATGTAATTAACAGAACATGCCCACAACTTTGAAGATATATATTATTTTTATTGTGAAGCAAACAACAAATAGGTCAAATAACAGAAAAACTCAATGTGCATAACTATTCACCCCCCTAAAGTCAATACTTTGTACAGCCACCTTTTGCGTCAATCACAGCTCCAAGTCGCTTTGGATAAGTCTCTATGAGCTTGCCACATCTTACCACTGGGATTTTTGCACATTCCTCCTTGCAAAACTGGTCCAGCTCCTTCAAGTTGGATGGTTTGCTCTTGTGAACAGCAATCTTTAAGTCTGACCACAGATTTTCTATTGGATTGAGGTCTGGGCTTTGACTAGGCCATTCCAACACATTTAAATTTTTCTCCTTAAACCACTCAAGTGTTGCTTTAGCAGTGTGTTTGGGGTCATTATCCTGCTTGAAGGTGAACCTCCGTCCTAGCCTCAAATCACACACAGAGTGGTACAGGTTTTGCTCAAGAATATCCCTGTATTTAGCACCATCCATCTTTATAACAACTCTGACCAGTTTCCCAGTCCTGGCTGCTGAAAAACATGGGGATGGTGTTCTTTGGGTGATGTGATGTGTTGGGTTTGTGCCAGACATAGCTTTTTCTTTGATGGCCAAAAAGTAAAATTTTAGTCTCATCAGACCAGAGCACCTTCCTCCATACATTTTGGGAGTCTCCCACATGCCTTTTCGCAAATTCAAAACGTGCCATTTTGTTTTTTGCTGAAAGTAATGGCTTTCTTCTGGCTACTCTGCCATAAAGCCCATCTCTATGTCTCGTATGGCTTATTGTTGTCCTATGTACAGATAATCCAGTCTCTGCTGTGGAACTCTGCAGCTACTCCAGGGTTACCTTAGGTCTCTGTGCTGCCTTTATGATTAATGCCCTCCTTGCCCTGTCCGTGAGTTTTGATGGGCCGCCGTCTCTTGGCAGGTTTGCTGTTGTGCCATGTTCTTTCCATTTGGTTATGATAGATTTGATGGTGCTCCTGGGAATCATCAAAGATTTGGATATTTTTTTATAACCTAACACTGCCTTATACTTCTCAACAGCATTGTTATTTACTTGTTCCTTTGTCTTCATGGCAGTGTTTGGTTAGTAGTGCCTCTTGCAGCCTCTGGGGCCTTTCAAAAAAGGTGTGTATATGTAATGACAGATCATGTGACACTTAGATTGCACACAGTGGGACATCATTTCACTAATTATGTGACTTCTGAATGTAATTGGTTTTAATCAGAGCTCTTTATGGGCTTCATAACAAAGGGGGTGAATACATACGCACATGCCAATTTTCTGTTTTCTATTTCTAAAAAATAGTTTTATGTATATATTTTTCTCATTTTTACTTAACCAACTTAGACTATTGTGTTCTGATCCATCACATAAAATTCAGATTAACAAAACATTGAACTTAAGGCTTTAATGTAAAAAAAATGGTAATTTGTGTAATATAATATTGATATGCATTGTTATATAATATTGTATCCAGGGTTAAAAATATGGTTAATCACATTTCTTGTATCTGGTATATTCAGAGCCAAATCTAGAAATTAGATTTGTCCTGTGACCACTGACAACAACTCATCCTTGTCTATGACCATCTATATTTTGTATTATATTAAGGAAAACCCTTCTTTTTTTGTTTATATAACATCTCAATAATATTTCAAATAGGAATTCAAGCTAGATAAAACATTTATTAATAAATTTACAAAATGGCCAATAGCATCACATATTCTAATTGTCAAACTGCATTTCGAGCCTCGCATAACGAGGCGAGGCGTTGAGGCACAGTAGTCTTCCGACCTCGCACGACTTAGGCGATAAATGCCGCAGGCGCTCATTGCCTGTGAGCCTCTTGTAGCGCGGCGAGCAGTTGAGGCATTCAAACTTGCAGCACTTAGGCGATGAGTGTCAAAGGCGCTCATTGTCTGTGAGACTCACGAAGCGAGGCTAGCAGTTGAGGCATTGAAGCACGCAGGACTTAGGCTACAAGCACTTAGGAAACACAGGATTGCATTAGGCTGCAAGCAGTTGAGGGACGTGGCACTTCGAATTTTTTTTTTACGAGGGACTTAAAAAAAAAAAAAAAAAAAGAGGTCGCAAAAAGACGCAATTAACAGCTGAACCGCACAAATCGTAAAACAACAAAAACACAAAAAAAAAGACATACACTATCGCCGCCATTTCAAAACACTAACTTGCACATTACCACATTAAGTTTTTGAAATGGAGGTTCTCCCGCCTAAACAAATGATCTGCCCTCGCGCACACAGCCTATGTACACTGCACACTTAGCACATTGCTGACACTTTCTCCTCAGATGATCAACAGTCTCCCTGTACATTTTGAAAAATACGCCTAAAAAGATTGTTAGCTCTTCAGGATATTGATTGCTGCATTGTAAGTACAAATAGGTAACTTATATTAATGTATTAATTAATTATAGTAAGGTATATTAATTTATTAATTAATTATTACTTAAAAAAAAATCTCATATTTTACACTACCCTTACTATATGAATAATGCTCATTGGCTGACAGGCGTAGGACACTCAAAGCAGTTAAATATTTAAATCCCTTTATTATGCTCTGACCCCTGATACATTTTTGCAAGCCCACACACGGGACTAAGGCGCTCTATGGGAAGGTGCTCATTGGACTGCGAGCCTCGTAAAGCGCCGACATGCAGGACTTAAGGTGCAATGAGCGCCAAAGTCACTCATTGCACTGCGAACCTCGCAAAGCGATATGAGCAGTTGAGGCATGCAGTGATTTCCGTTGGCGGCCCATAGGGCCGCAACTGCGAGTCTCACGAAGCAAGGCGAGCCGTTACCTTGCAAAGCGAGGCAACACGCAGGACTTAGGGCGCAATGAGTGCCAAAGGTGCTCATTGCATTGCGAGTCTCTCGAAGCAGGGCAAGCCATTGAGGCATGCAGTGATTGCCGTTGGTGGCCCACAGGCAACACGCAGGACTTAGGGTGCAATGAGCGCCGAAAGTGCTCATTGCACTGCGAGCCTTGCGAAGCAAGGCGAGCAGTTGAGGCACGCAGTACACTCCCATTGTGTGACAAACAGCATTTCAACCCTTTTTTATTGCCCTGTTATTCTTGACGGGCAAGTCGCTAGTATAAACATAATCTATAATATTCATCCAGAGATGATCAGGCTCCGGATTATATTATTCATAAAAAACTATTTATCAAACTGTCAGGCAAAATGGATAATCAGGCAAAATGGATAATCTAAATATAGGATTTTTACTGTATATTGGTATTAAAATATACTTAGAATAAAAACCCCCACAAAAGACAAAATTCATAAAGAACAAGCATCACAAAACATATAACCAGAACAATCTGAGCTCACAAAATAATATACATAAATATATATGTACATAGTTCTTCACAAACCACTTATTAAAGATGGGCATACCAAATGTAATATTTGTTTTCACCTATTAAAGATAGACCAACCAAATTTAAATTATTAAAAATGAATCATCCCACAACCAACACCTTGGCCAAGGTTTTGGACACTGCTTTGTCCAATTTTTCTACACTTCAGTAGCCTATTTCAACGTCTCAGTGCATTCTGGATATGCATTCATCATCACATCAATTCGACTAGAGGCAGCTCTAGGTCTCTTGCTCTTTTTATCAAACATACTCCATTGCTTAAACATTCTGTCTCTCTTTTACACAGTAAGGTTTTTGGGAACCTCAGACACACCTATGTGCATTAAATTCTCTGCCTCACTGGCTATGGAATCCCCTCAGTAGTTTTCTTTTTCAGGAACTTTTTTCTGCTGTATTCATCAGGGCATCTTTAACAGAGCACTTATACCATAGCTCATAGAGTTATAAATGCATCCAAAAATATCACAAATGCAAATATGTCCTAAATAATGATCAGAACCGAGGGAGAGACCCCGCCCCCCCTTCCCTCAAGTACACACACACACCACACACACAGGCACTTCTCAGATTGCTAACCTCAGAAACTTTTTGCTACCCTCGCCTTGCACAATTGTTTAGCAAGTACAACTACTTACATCTACTTATGTTTCCATATCTCTTAATCTATATTTATTATCATCATTTATGCAATCCTACCAGATTCCGGGTGAGGGTCAAGGTAATTTTGGTTGACCACGTCACTGTCTCACTCCTTACGGGGAACCAGGGCTCCAGGGAGGGGGTGACGACTATGCAATCGGTCAACAGACTTTCTCCAAGGCAGTGCTGCCGACCTTTGATCCAATTTTGGTTCTCTGGGTGTTTTATGGACAGATGTTGTGGCCCCACGTTGGGTGCCAAATGTTGAAGAAAAACACTTTTACTGACTCTTCCTCACCCTCACAAGAATAAGAAATCTCTGTATTTTCGGTTTAATCCAAACTTGGAGGTGAATGCACAGAGTAACAGCAAGTCTGTAGTTAATCTGAAGAACTCTTCCACATACTACCTTTTTATACAGTTTTTACAAGGTTTTGCTAACAATATTGGCTAAACAGTAAACTCCTCCTTGTGAGACTCACATGTGTATTATTACAAGGTTCTACAAACAATATTGGTTATTCAGTAAACTTGTAATACAAAACAAGGCCTACACATTTTCACATTTGAACCAAATATTAAATCCCAACTCAGTGTTCTTTTTGTTACTGCATTTCAATGTTCTTCCACTGCAAAGTGAAATCTGCTTTATCTATGGGCCCCAGGTGGAAACATTGTCTGGAGATCACTCACCTAGAAAATAGAATTAAGAAATTTGTTTTCCTATTTATATACTAAAATATTTTCCGATTTCGGTTTGTTTATTTCAGGAAATTAGATTCCAAAGCAGGGAGCTGTTTCTGACACTCTGTGGTGGAAAGGTTAAAAGCACTCTGTTACCCAAAATCTAGTCGTTTTTTTTTTTTAAGTTATTCTTAAAGAGCAAGGAAAAATGGCTACACATTTTACTGTCCATTCTTCTAAAGTAGATAATTGCTGACATATACATCATTTTTTATGCTGCATTACAATGCAAATGTTTGGCTTGTGAATACCAATTAGCTGTTTTGATGTGCTAATTAGTAACACACTGTTTCTGCAGAAACATAAACAAATAAGAACAACCTACCCTCAGGGCTCAATTTAAGCACACAGCATATTTTTTTTTTTTACAGAAGTTTTTTAGTTTGTGATCTTCTATCCAAAAGCAAGATCTTCACTAACTAAAAACTTCTGTAAATAAAATATGCTGTGTGCCTAAATTGAGCCCTTTTAAATTTACAGAATCGCAATTTAATAAGGTTGTAAGTTCTCTAAAATGCATTTTGATATTACAGCACTTATAATTTTACATTCCACTTTAGAATATATGCATTAAAGCACCATTTTAGCCATGCATTTAAAATATATACCCTTTGATAACCATTTGCTATTCCTGTTGGGCTCTGTGCGAAAACTATGCAGTAACTTGTGATAATATAATAAATATTGATATGAAATGAACACAAAAAACTCACTATAATACTTCAGGTAAACATAAACTAATATCACAGGACATAATGGGCTATGTCATTAAATGTAGTTACGGGTTTAGATGGAGCCAATGGAAAAAGAGATCGTCATCATTGCGTCACAGAAAAATGGAGGTTGGATTTCAAAGTCTTACAGCCTTCAATTACGAGGTACGATCGGACTCACATTACAGATATAATGTAATATTGATAAAGCCGTAAATATGATATTCTTTTTTCCATTATATGTATTAACACATTGATTGCCGGGATCGATATAACACGGAAATTAAACATGAAATAAAGTATTTTTGGGGGCAGATTTGCGAGCTTGAAAATGTTGTGCTATTAATTCTAAGTCTAATAGATCAATAGATCAGAATTTGTCTGTAAAGGAAAACCATACTTAGAGGTGTACAAAAAGAGACTAGTGTCTATAATGATGGGCGAGTAAAATTAATCAACCATCTAATCACATAGAAATTAGATATATGAATGCAAACCAAAAACATAAAAATATATACAAATGTAAAAAAATCAATGACAATAAAATCAAACAAGTCAGTCCAGCGTAATGTCCAGAGACACTTCTGTTAGCAGACCAAACACTGGCAGTATCTGCTGCTCCTCAAATAAAACGTTCACCATAAAAATGCCACAAGATATGAAATGATAAGAAAGGGAATGGGGGAGAGAAGCGCACACCGCCAGATGGTGCAATAAAAGGAGTTTAATCAGGAAGCAATATAAAAAACAATGAAAGCACACACATTCGAAGACCTCAGTCATATGAGGTATTTGTATTGTTTATACTGTATATCAGCTATAGTCCTCATAAGGTCTATATAGGCCTACACTTATATCTAATAGCCTTTTACCATTGAGATGGGTTGTCCAACCAGCAGGCTGCCATCTATTTTTGGACTTTACTCATATGGACACCTGAGATTTCAACTGAGAATTGCCTGCTTTTGGAGCCATAACTGAGCTGGACTTATGAGGACTATAGCTAATATATAAACGATACAAATACCTTATACGACTGAGGTCTTCAAATGTGAGTGCTTTGATTGTTTTTTATATTACTTCCTGATTAAACTCCTTTTATTGCACCATCTGGCGGTGTGTGCTTCTCTCCCCCATTCCCTTTTTTATCGTATTAATTCTAAGACCTAACATCACTTTCCCTGTTAATAAAAGTACAGAAGTGTGTGTATATGTGCTTTTAAAGTGCTACGGATTGGACATTACCCCCCTTGCAGGTCCTCTTTAGCACTCGTTGGCTTCTTGGCTGTATTTGCGGGTTATGAGGTTGGATGCCAATGAATTTTGTTGCAATTTAACAGCATGATTGGAAACAACAGTTACGGGCTTGAAAGAATAAAGGATTTGCGGGTTTGCAAGTTGAATTCTCACGTCTGTAGGATTTTCTCTCCTCTACCCCACAAGTCATCGGCGGGTTGCTTTAGGAGGCCAATTTAATAGCCGTAAGTCTTGCGGGCTATATTACGAGCTACGGTTTTACACGTTAGGGGAATTGAATGTGGCTACTAGTCTGTGATTATTCTGGCCTACTAAGAATTGCTTGTAATGATATGTGGTAAAAATATGGTAAGATATGACATTATTAGTCTCAGTTTGATGGTTCATAATCAAAGTGTACTATCATTCTTGGGAAAGGGCTTCCTGAGCTTAATCACTTTTTGGTACCTTGTTATCATTACATACTGTGTTTTTAGTATCCTAATCTCATTCCTGACCTGGAGAAGAAAGCTCAGTGCTGAGACTTCTAACCCATCAAGGTACTGTGAATAGGAAGGTTTTGGGGTGCACCTGGATCGGACATGTCCTATGTTCAATCATTAATCTTCTTTGTGTTGTTATCAAGTCCTGCATATGCTGTTGATCGAGGAGCAGAAGAGAGGACAAATTTTATGCTAGGCTGGTTAGACAATTCTGTGTTGGCTGGCGCATGATGAATCCTGGAGGGATGGATAAAACATCCTGTGTAGAAAAAGAGAACATTAACCACTATTTGTGAGAAAGATCTATAATAAGGTAGATGTAATTATCCATCTCACAACTGCTGTTTTGGAAAGGCGGAACACAGTATACGCAGGTATACACTGAATGCTGTCACAAACCCTGTCACTGACATCTTACAAGTCCTCCTCTGGTCTTTCATCTTTTTTTTATTATCACAAGCAAAACAGCATAGACACAACACTTGAGAATTGAAGACCTACAATAAAAACCTTTTCACCTTGTTTGTTTCTTTTTAGTTATTTCCATCTTGAATTACACTTATAGCACATGTTTACGTTCGTTTGAAAACAGTGTTAAAAAAAGAAAATAATATTTTGAAGAAAACAGAATAGAGAGAATGGCGAAGGTGAAAAAAAGGGTGTAACGGCTACCCTAGTTGGTGAGGGGTACCTGCCGTTGGAGACGTCCTTTTCTTAAGCAAGGTGCTGTGCAGTAATGAAATGTTTATTCCCATCCACGATATACCATTGTATAATCCAGGAGTGCTGTAAAATGCGGAAGAGTAACGGTACCATAAATCCCCCCCCACAAGAACGAGACAAGGGTCAAGTAGAACTACTCTTTAATGACAGGGGATCTCCTTTTATGCAATGGTGCCCTCTGAAGGGCTACACCCACATAATTATCACAACAGCCAATTATATACATGGTTCAACCCTCACGTCTCCTCCCCTCAGATAACAGGTAACACAATTAAAACAGACACAATTTTAACCACATTCTGGATGTACCCCAAAAACAGGGGGTACACCGTTCAATTGCTCTCACCCAGGGGAACAACATATTAAAAAATGGCATGAATCAGACCAGGGGTTCAAAAGTTAGTAAAAGTATATTTTACCCATAACACACAGACATTTCACAGGCAATACACATCCCTCATAGTTGGTCACACAATACACATAGAGGGACAATAGGTGGGTCACACCTCCCTGAGGCTACCTGGCAACTTTGATACAATCAGACATGGATTAGATCATCCTTCTTTGTTCTTATGGCTGAGAATGAAAACACTTTATACAATAGACTTCCTTATCTTATGAGTCTCTGTAATAGGATTATCTATTAGCCTAGTAGCTGTAATATTCTGAGCCAATATATTCTGCAGAGCATAAACCAACATACATACAGTATAACAGTAGGATCATATTTTAACCATAATAATTAAATAACCATAAAACAGGGTAAAACAGTGATGGGTTCCGTTACAAAGGGGAAGAAGGGGTGGGGTATATAGTCATGTCTGATGGTTTATACCCTACATATTATACTAAACCTGTATTATTACAATCCAACCCAGAGGTGCCAGGTGTCCCAACATGAAGCCCACTTTCTATATGAGTGATCCAGGTCGGCTGAAATCATGCTCATGGAATATCTAAATTTAAGTTTTGTCAAAATGTCACTATATGTAGGGATTGTCAACTTCCAGAATTTGGCTAATGTAATCCTAACTTCCAAAAACAATTGGCTTGGCAGAAGTTGAGCCTCTTTACAAAGACCCTGTAATGGAAGGCCCAATAGATCATCTTCTGGTTTTTGGGGAATCTTGCGACCCCACAATCTCTTCAAAATATGATAGGTCTCCAGCCATATATGGGCAATCTTAGGGAAGTCCCAGAGGATATGTTTAAGAGTGCCTACGTTACTACAACCTCTGAAGCAATTCTCACGTCTCTCATCTTTATGATAACAGAGACATCTCCTTGCATCAGGATTTTGTTTTCGATGGAATCGTACAATGGTATCAGAAGGGTCACTAGGTTAACGTCTTTCCATTTCCTTTTGGTCGATGGTGCGTTGGGACGTTCACCTTGGCATGGTTCCTGGGATATTGGTAAGGCACTGGCTCCTGAGCCAGCTGTCCAGATGGTACATGCGGTTTTCCAGCATATCGATAAAAGTATTAATATCAGCAATTAGCTTTAACCCATCATTGTTCGGTAACGATGGGTTAGTTATTGTGATTGCAGTGAAGCAATGTGTATAGCTTGCCTATCCTGGCAGTGGCAGTATAAGCAATTCCCAGCTCATTCAGCTCTTGAATAAGCCTTGGGATGGTCCATAGTCGTAAGGAAGATTGACTTCCTGATATTGATGTAGGTCTGGCTGGAGAGCATACTGCCTGAGAGACTATGCTCAGCATCAGACAGGTTAGGATCATAAGATGGAGAAAGGGAGTTGGACTGGGGAAGAGGACATACCCGGAAGAAGGAGAGCAAGCGGCAGTAGAAAAAATGGGACCGTGGCAGGAGAAACATATATACATGCATATATATATATGTGCGTCTGTGTGTGTACATGTATATATATATATATATATATATATATATATATATATATATACATACAGTAAAACCTGTGTTATCCGGCACCCACAGGGACTCCCTATTGCCGGATAACTGTAGTTGACGGTTAATCGGGAGTCCCCAATTTTAAGGGTCTAAACAACCCTTAAACCACCCAAACCTCTCAAAATGCCATTAATAAGGTATTAGCACCTAAACCGGGCCATTTAGGGCCCCTAAAAAAATTAGGAAAAAAATTTGCATTTTTTTTGCAGTCTCGAACTGCCGGATAATGCCGGTTTAGCGGGAGATTTTTAAATTTGGGGAATTGATGCTGGTGCTAGTTGCTTTAGAGTCCCAGGGCCTCATTGAATTACGATTTGGCCAATTGAATAGCGCTCTATATAAGCACAATTCATATATTTTTTTACAGAAGTTATTAGTTAGTGAATACCTTGCTTTTGGATAGAAGTTCACTAACTAAAAACTTCTGTAAAAAACAAATGCTCTGGCCAAATCTCAATTGAATGAGGCCCCCAGTTAGTAGGGTGCCGGATAACCAAGATTCTACTGTGTGTAATATATATATATATATATATATATATATATATATATATATATATATATATATACAGAGCAGCCAGTCACTCTCAACAGCGATCTTCACATAGCACCCAGTCCCTCTCTTCATCCGCTCGCAGACAGCACCCACTCCTCTTAGAATCCATCCCTACATTGCACTCAGTCCTTGTCTGCAGCCATCCCCTCTCAGTATCCTCACACATCACTCAACCCCTCTCAGCACCCACCTCACATTGCACCCATTCCTATGTCATTTGCACCCCATCACAGAATCCATCCCCCTTTACTTTGTTTTTACTTTTTCAGCCCTTGCTTTCTCACCTCTTTCCAGAAATGTATCCCCAGTGTGCTCAGCTGCTCTACACTGCCACCTGTCGAAGCTTCAGTAGAAATGCTCTTTTTAAAACAGGCATGGACCAATTTCTGTCTGGGTGTATGTGCAGCGAAAGAGACTCAGTGGGGTTGTTGTGGGTTGGGTCGTGGTGGAGGCCTCAGGGTGGTCTCTAACCTAAAGAGAAAAAATAAAATGCAAATTGCAATGCACTGCCTGCACCACTGGAGCTCTGCTTCTGTTTCGTGCATGCTTTAGAAAGTGCTTTTTTCTTGAACTGCAGTAGTACTTTAGAGTTATAATTTCCTTTTAGGTATATTGTAGCAATCCTTCTTGTTCTATAATATGCACCAGAGAGCCCCCTTTCCATTTTAAAATATCTATACTTGCTTACACACAATATTGTATGTAATAAAACTTGTCAAAATTGTTAAATTAAAATTTTTCCCCTGCTCTGAAAAACAACTTATAAATATTTTCACAGCATGTTTATTGCATATTTTCCCTGATAGACAAGCAGTGCATTGTGGAATTCTTTTCATGTTCCAGTAACAGAGAACGGGTTAAATAACACTAACAAAATGTTCTGATTTGCAAAGAGAATTCATTGGAAAGCGAGAATAACACTAGCAAAGTCTCACAGAATCCATCACAAGCAGCCGCAAAGGAATTGGCAGAGATGCTTCACATTATCATGAATAATTTAATTTATAGAGCTTTGCCTGCATACTCAGGAAAATACTGTAAAAGATTAAATATGTAATAAGCTCCTGCCTCAGATGTCATGAATACAGACCTTAACCCTTTATGGTGATAAAAACCCTAGATATACAGCTTAGCTGCAATTTATAGTAAAAGCACTGTATATTTTTCTTTGTACTCTGTGTTCAAGTCCTCATTCTTTCTATTCATTCTCTCTATGTATATGTTTAGTTACTAATACTTCATGTACCCCAGAAGTAAAAAATTGTTGTGTTGAAGAAAAAAATCATGACGTATATATTTTTAAGATTTATTGTTTCAATGTGCTTGATTATAACCTATTTACCTGTTCCCTGTGTTAAAACAGTATTGCCTTCATCAATACTACCTCCAACAAAAAATAGAGGTGCTCAATCAGAGAACGAACTGACCTCAATAGGCTGTCATGTATTCTATTGATCTTCTTTTTTGCAGATCTCTAACTTGTAAGCTTGAAGCTGCTTATCCTTGATGGCACTTTCACCTTAAGTTGGGGAAATCAGAAAACATTTTGCTAAACATTTTTATGGTTAATATTCACCAAAACATTACCCCTACATACAAAAGTAAAATATCAGGTGGCCCAAAATTCAGTGGCAGCTGATGAACTTTCAAGTTGGAGGGGCGCCAGACCAATACTTGGCTCCTCTCCTTACACAGACCCCATCCATTTTTAAACTCCTCCCTTGTTGTCATATTGACCTTTATATGCCCCGCCCAATGACATAATACTTGTCCCGCCCATTGAAATAGACTCCACCTATGGATTTTTTGATACTGTTTAAAAAATTCTAGAATCTTGGGATTCAGGCAAATAATAACATTTCTGTTCTGCATGAATGTAATGACACTCACCAACAGTTGACTCTTCTTCTCGGGGTGTCTTCAAGTGTAGTAGTCCAAAATAGTCTGCAGCCGCAGAGTGTTTGGACCTGGGCATGATATAAAACAAGCAAACAAATCAGAGAATGCAAAACCCCAACCGTACTTGAAAACACTTATGAAACCAAGCGAGACTAGGCACCAACCATACCTAAAAAACCCATACTATACAAAGCGAGACTATATAGGCCACAACCAGACCTTAAAAACCCACATTATACCAAGAAGGACAATATAGGCTAAAATTGTACCTAAAAAAAACGTATAATACCAAGCGGGACTATATAGGGCACACCGGACCTTAAAAACCCACATTATACCAATCAGGTCTATATAGGCCTAAACCGTACCTAAAAAAAACATAAAATACCAAGCAGGACTATATAAGCCCAAACCGGACCTTAAAAACCCACATTACACCAAGCGGGACCATATAGGTCCAAATCGTACCTTTAAAACCTTAAAATTCCAAATGGGACAATATAGGCCCCAACTGGATCTTGAAAACCCATGTTACACCAAGTGGGACCATATAGGCCCCAACCGGACCTTAAAAACCCACATTACACCAAGCGGGACAATATAGGCCCCAACCGGACCTTGCAAACCCACATTACACAAAGCGGGACCATATAGGCCCCAACCAGACCTTAAAAACCAACATTACACCAAGTGGGACCATATAGGCCCCAACCGGACCTTAAAAACCCACATTACACCAAGCCGGACCATATAGACCCCAACCATACCTTTAAAACCTTAAAATACCAAGAGGGACTATATAGGCCCCAACTAGACCTTTAAAACCTTAAAATACCAAAGCGGGACCATATAGGCCCCAACCTGACCTTTAAAACCTTAAAATACCAAGAGGGACTATATAGGTCCCAACCAGACCTTTAAAACCCACATTACACTAATCGGGACCATATAGGCCCCAACCAGACCTTAATAACCCACATTACACCAAACTGGACCAAATAGGCCCAAACCGGACCTTAAAAACCCACATTACAGCAAGCGGGACCATTGCAAGCCTCTCCCCCTCTACCTCCCCCCCCTACTTTACTGGCCTTTCGATAAGCGCCTTCAGCGCTCATCACAGGCCTCGCAATGAGCGCCTTTGGTGCTCATCACGGGCCTCGCAATGAGAGCCTTTGGCCAAATTCACTCAACTTGGAGCGTTACAGCCTGACGCTCACACATCTCACACAGTAATATGATCTAGAAGTGCAACACTAACTAGGGAGAGAGACCAGGCAATGGGGAAGGCACACAAAGGGTTCGTTTAAAGTGATAGATGCATATTTTTAACAAAAACATATCAAAGAAGACATGACAGCTGATATACAGATATAATTACATTGTACTATCTATATAAATGTAAAAATACAATATTAAAGTGATTGATAATTTTTTGGTTGGGCTCCTTCCTATTTGCCCCTATGCACCAGCCGCCCCTGCCAAAATTATCCATATAGTCTAGGACTAAACCCAGCACATTCTGCCCACTAAGACCACTGATTCCCATTCATTCTCATCTAATCGCAAGTAGAAACCCCTTAGATTTCTCCACATCCAATTTCTCTGGCCAATAAATTTAAGAGTGGCCCAACACCCATACACACATAACGTAATGTCCCCTGGAATTGGCTCACTAATTCACCAATTCTGAATGCACCAAAGAAGGCCAGCGAGAAAGCTGTTCTAAATAGACAAACTCATTAGGAAAGATTAAAACACAAACCACAAACTCATTAGAACAGATTGCCACAGGACAGTAATAAACTTTAGCAATAATGGCAAAAAAATAGGCCATCTGGAATCAAATCTGACTTTACTTCTTTTAAGGCCCTTGACCACTTGTTTCACCACAAATGCTTTTGTATATATTCTCACCCTTGGAGCTTAAATCAAAAGGACAGAGCTGTCATTTGTTTATTGACAGAAGAGTGAGATAAATCATGCTCCTGCCATTGTAGCAGGAACCACAATTATAGATGAATTCTATGATAAGAGAAATGGGAAAGATAAGCCCATGACTCTAACTGCCCCCATACCCACCAAGTTATTTGATAGGCCTCACAGGTAGATGCAACTAAACAATTACATAGTAACTTGGCCCTTTCTGGAAGCTGAGTTCCCAAAAACGAAGGTGGAATGAGAACCCCAGTCTCTGCTTCTTCTAGAGCTAACTCTCGGGACCTGTCCAAATGTAAGCAAGGCAGGGAGTCAGAACTGTTATTGGAAGCTTCAGAGACATTCCTCACTCTGAACCACACGTTAAGAACTAGACTGTGTAGCAAAAGATGCTGAAAAAGCCTGACCACTTGGATGGATGATGCAGACTGGATACTAATAGCTTGTACTACCCCAGGATTGTCATAGAAAAATATAACCTGTTTATCCCTAAACTTATCCTCCAAAAGGAATAAAGCCAGCATTACAGGGAAGAGTTCTAAAATGGCTACATTCTTAGTCAAAGCCTATTCCTGAGGCCAACGCTCAGCACATCAAAGGTCTTGGGAAAATATGCCTAGGCCAACTGACCCAGCATTATCTGTGAAGAGCTGAAGCTCAGAATTATTTGAACATTTAATTTTTCCAAGAAGGATACCCAGATCCTAATGTCATCCTTTAGAAACTTGGATAGTCCCATGTGATGGTGACAATTAGCAGGTTAAAAAGTAACCTGGAGTTATGGGAGGGGCTGGAACTCCCTCTCACCCTATAAATACCTCCTACCCTAACCTAACCCGCAGCTGGCGTCAATCTACGGTCATGCTGGGCCTCTGTGCTGTTCATGCTGTACCTGCCTCTTGGTGAGGCCTGTCTTTACTTCCCTTCTTTGGCACTCCATTCCCAGCCGGTCGCTTGCCTTTGCTTTTCCACTCTGCTGCTCACACTCCGCTCCATGACTGCTCATGGCAGCCACACTCTCCTTCTGCTGCTCCTGGCAGCCTCACTGCTCCTCCTGCTGCCCCCTGGCAGCCTCACTGCTCCTCCTGCTGCCACCTGCAGCCTCCCTGCTCCTCCTGCTGCCCCCGGAAGCCTCCCTGCTCCTCCTGCGGCCCGACGACCCTGCAGCCGCTCCTGGCTGCCTCCTACTGCTACTCCTGCAGCTCTTGGCAGCCTCCTCCTGCCACTCCTGGCAGCTTCCTCCTGCTGCTCCTGGCAGCCTCCTCCTGCTGCTCCTGGCAGCCTCCCTGCTGCCACACTGCTCCTCCTGGCTGCTGGTGGCTCCTTACACTCCGTTTTTCCTGCTGCTCCTGGCGGCTCCTCACGCTCCACTCCTCCTGCTTATCCTGGCGGCTCCTTGCACTCCGCATCCCTGCTGCTCCCAGCAGCTCTGCTTCTTCTTCTGCTTTTGGCAGATCTTAACTCTCCGCTGCTCCTGGCAGCTCCTCAAGCCCCGCTGCTCCTACTGCTGCTTCTGGCAGCTCCTCACACTCGGCTACTCCTTCTGCTGCTCCTGCCAGCTCCTCATGCTCCGCTGATCATGGTAGCTGT
Organism: Discoglossus pictus; assembly: GCA_027410445.1. Taxonomy (NCBI): domain Eukaryota; kingdom Metazoa; phylum Chordata; class Amphibia; order Anura; family Alytidae; genus Discoglossus; species Discoglossus pictus. The sequence goes on from CM050165.1 coordinate 354,563,173, forward strand.
TCAAGCTCCTCTGCTCCTCCTGCTGCTCTGGGCAGATCTTCATGCTCTGCTGCTCCTGGCAGCTCTTCAAGCTCCGCTGCTCCTCCTGCTGCTCCTGGCAACTCCTCCCGCTCCATTCCTCCTGCCGCTTCTAGCAGCTCCTCATGCTCCACTGCTCCTCCTGCTGCTCCTGGTAGCCTTACTGTTCCTGGCAGCTTCTCGCACTCCCCTCCAGCTGCCACTCCTAGTAGCCTCACTGCTCCTCCTGGTGGCCTCACTGCTCCTCCTTGTTGACTAACTGCTTTGCTACTCCTTTCGACATCTCACTGCTGCTCCTGGCAGCTCCGTAAACTCTGCTCCTTCTCCTGCTCCTGGTGGCTCCTCACTGCTCCCCCTACTGCTCCTGGCAGCTACTCATGCTCTGCCTTTCCTTCTGCTCCAGATGGCTCCTTACTGCTCCCCCTGCTGCTCCTGGCGGCTCCTTATGCTCTGCTCCTCCTCCTGCTGTTCCCGGCAGCCCTTCAGGCTCCTGTAAGCTCCTCACGCTCCACTGGTCCTGACAGCTAATCATGCTCCGCTGCTCCTCCTGCTGCTCATGGCAGCTCCTCATGCTCTGCTGCTACTCCTGCTGCTACTTCTGCTGCTCCTGTCAGCCTTACTGCTCCTCCTGTTGCTCCTGGCAGCCTCACTGCTCCTCTCGCTCCTCTTCTCCTGCTGCTCCTTGCAGCTCCTCACGCTCTCCTCCTCCTGCCGCTCCTCCTGGCTGCCTCACTGCTCCTCACGCCCGGCTGCTCCTGGTAGCTGCTCAAGCTCCTCTATTCCTCCTGCTGCTCTTAGCAGATCTTCACTCTCCGCTGCTCCTGGCAACTTCTCAAGCTCCGCTGCTGCTCCGCTGCTCCTCCTGCTGCTCCTGGCAGCTCCTAATGCTCCTGCTGCTCCTCCTGCTGCTTCTGGTGGCTCCTCATGCTCCGCTGCTCATCCTGCTGTTTCTGGTGGCTGCTCACGCTCCTGGCAGCTCCTCGTGCTCCCCTCCAGCTGCCACTCCTGGCGGCCTCACTGCTCCTCCTGGCGGCCTCACTGCTCCTCCTGGTGGCCTCACTGCTCCTCCTGCTCCTCCTTGCTGTTTCGCAGCTTCTGGTGGCATCTCACGCCCTGCTCCTCCTGATACTCCTGCGGTTCCTCGCTGCTGCTCCTGACGGCTCCTCAAACTCCACTCCTCCTGCTGCTCCTGGCAGCTCTTCATGCTCCGCTGCTCCTCCTGCTGTTCCTGGCAGCTCCTCATGCTCTGCTGCTCCTCCTGCTTCTCCTGGTGGCTTTTTATGCTCCGCTGCTCATCCTGCTGTTTCTGGTGGCTGCTCACGCTCCTGCCAGCTCCTCGTGCTCCCCTCCAGCTGCCACTCCTGGCTGCCTCACTGCCACTCATGGCTGCCTCACTGCTCCTCCTGGCGGCCTCACTGCTCCTCCTGGTGGCCTCACTGCGCCTCCTGCTCCTCCTTGCTGCTTCTGGTGGCATCTCATGCCCGCTCCTCCTGATACTCCTGCGGTTCCTCGCTGCTGCTCCTGACAGCTCCTCAATTTACACTCCTCCTGCTGCCCCTGGTGGCTCCTCATGCTCTTCTCCCCCTGCTGCTCCTGGTGGCCTCACGCCCACTCTCCTGCTCCTCCTGGCAGCCATCCTGCTGCCTCACTGCTCCTTCTGGCAGCCTCCCTGCACCTCCGGCTCCTCATGGCAGCCGCCCTGCTCCTCCATGCTCCTCTTGATCCGCTCCTCCTGGCAGCTCCTCACGCTCTGTTCCTCATACTGCTCCAGGCAGCCTCACTGCTCCTCCTGCTGCTCCTGTCTGCTCCTGGCAACCTCCTGCTGCTCCTGGCTGCTCCCGCTCCTCCTGCTGCTCCTGGTGGCCTCACTGCTCCTCCTGCTGCTCTTGGTGGCCTTACTACTCCTCTGACCACTCCTGGCAGCTCCTCACACTCTACTCCTCCTGCTGCTCTTGGCAGCCTCACTGCTCCTCCTGCTGCTACTGGCAACCTCCTACTGCTCCTGGCAGCCTCGCTGTCCCACTGCTCCTGGCAGCTCCTTGCGCTCCACTCCTCCTGCCGCTCCTGGCAGCCTTGTGCTCCACTCCTCATGCCACTCCTGGCAGCTCCTTACGCTTCCCTCCTCCTGACGCTCCTGGCAGCTCCTTGTGCTCCCCTCCTCCTGCCGCTCCTGGTGGCCTCACTGCTCTGCTCCTCCTATCACCATCACTGCTACTCCTTGCGGCCTCAATGCTCCCCCGGCCCCTCCTGGCGGCTTCTAGTACCACTAGAAACATTATATGCATGATCTGTGGGGGCAGACATTTGCAGGGACTGTTTGGAAGATTTGAGTAAGTGAAAACAGAGCTTTTAAGCACTTGTTAATAAAATGATGTGTAGATATGCAAATGTGATGAGGAGGAAGATGTATTAATGATCACAGTGGCTGTTATGTGCATCACTATATTCAATAAATTATTTCCTATGGGGAATATTACCATCACAGCACTTCAAACTTCATGCAATATCTGAATATAAATGTGAAATGCATGAAATATACGCTTGAAAAAATAAAACTGCAAAACTAGGAAAACCATGTTGAGATGACCAAGCAGTAACTTTACACTTGTACTACACCAATAAATTTCAACTACCAGCTCAAGATGTGTTGTCTGGTCCTATAGAAAGCACAGTCATATACCAATGTATTGATTTACTTTTGACCTTATATTTACTGATTGTCTGAACTTAACCATCTAGCTGTGGATGTGTCATTCATATGAATGCATTTCTATTATTTTTCAAGAATTTTACAGGAAAAAATTCAGGTTCATAAAAATATTACTTTTAAAACTCATAAAAGCATAGATCTATATTTGTACAACAGTCAGTTCCTAATAAAGGGATGGATTTGCACATATGGAAATCACACATTTTCAGAAGGTATCCCCCAAATCTGCTCTACTTCTGACTAGTGACTTTACTGTTTATAGGTGAATATTGTTTCTTGTATTGATTTCATAAACAAATTTGAACATTTTTAAGATTGCCATGAATCTTATATTATTAATACTCTTTGCAAAGCAGGTCATTTCCAATATCTAATTACAGCTTTCTGTTTTTCAGAAAATTACAAAGACTGATGACAACAGTCTACTTAGGCTTCATTCACTGTGAAATTTACTGTGTTTATGATCAAATTTAAATGTTTGCATTATTAGTGTCACAATCTGCTCTTTATTGGGCTTGAAAAGGTTGCAAGACCAATCCTACACACCACGGTTTAACTCTGTTCCATGTGGGATCCAGGGGGAGAGTAGTGGGCTGGTTAGCAGGATCATGGTGCCCTGTAAGAGAAGACGGGGTATCCCTGGTGCTTGGTGTTCATAGGGAATATGAAGATTATGTCTACCCGCTTTCTAGCTGACCTCCTCTCAGGTAGAGATACCTTTATTCAGTCAGAGAGGAGTCTGCTAGGAGGGTGAGGTGGCTATGGGGTGTATTCACTTTTGGTGACTGATCAGGACTTCCATAACATTTTTAACAATTCTGGCTCCCTATTAGATTGTATTGGGGGTCAGCAACAATGGCTACAGTCAAGTATATACAGTACCAATTAATGGTTAACCAGAAAATGAGGGATCAAAGGGATATCGGTTGCAAAAAACTTAACATCACTTGACCCCTGTCTATTGAAACAAAGTGTTTCAATTGTTGTCTGACAACTTAGTTAACTATGCTTGATGGCTCAATCAGATCCATGGATGTCCCCATGGAAGTGAATGGAGCTCCTTTTACTGAGAAACCCACCCCTGCCGTGGGACAGGGAGGGAACAGGGTTTAGAGGTTGACTACTGGAAGTGGCTACTGATCAACCTTAAAATAGTACACCCAAAAACATATGATATACATATTGCAACTGTTCAAAAATAGCAAAATTGACATGAAGCACCCTGAGCTCAGGTGACCCAGTGGAATCGGTTCTTAGGGGTCTGTGCAGGTGACCAGGGGCTTGCGGACACATTAGGGCGAACATTAAACATACCATTAAAAAAGTGATAAAGTTATTTTAATACAATTGTCTTTTTGGCGATTACAACAGCCTTAGTTCATATGGTGATTAGTGGCTAGATTAGGTAAAGATCCAGAGGCCAGATAGCTCTAGGGTTTGTTACGTTTAGTATGTATGGATATGTAAGAGAAAACCTAGAAAGGAGTTGAAGGGGTTAAATATTGCTTCTGCTTTTGGACAATGTTTAACAAGTTTAACAAGTTACATAGTCCTGTGACCAGGTGCAAGATTTTAGATTAAGATTGTGTTTATAGATAGTAACTCTAGAAAAACGGAAGGGAAAGGAACAAGGTATGCTAGTTAGGTGGAGGAGAGGTGCAGTGAAAAAATGACAAGAAAGACTGGTGTAACCGTAGAGCTTGTTTGAACATTGGTATAAAAATCTGTAAGAGTGTAAAATGACCAGAACACTTCAGACCATTGCTGTGTGTGCTTAAGCCTGAGAATAAAGCAAAACTCAGAGACGTCTGACTTCCGTCTCCTGCCTGATTCTTTTGCGAATGAGAGACAAGTTGGTAACAAGTTTTTCCCTAACATATTTGGCGCCCAAACTTGGAGCCACAACATCTGTCCATTATAACACCCTGAGGATCCCGGAGTTCCAGGAGAGGAGTGTGACGATTGATTAAGGCCATCTAGGAATACAGGTCTGAGCCGCCTTGGTGAAAATCTGTTTATAAATAGCATGGTCATCGTCCTCTCATGGAGCCCTGGATCTTCGTAAGGAGTGAGGATAGTGACGTGGCTCAAATCAGAACAGCACCCAACTCCATCATGCGGAATCTGGTAGGATTGTATTTTTTTTATATAAGGGATTGTGAAACCTAGGTATATTCTGGGGGCGGAGCCGTAGGAAGATTGAGTTTGTGTTTAGTACCCTCTGCACTTGAGCACGGCTGGTTAGCGAATAAAGGGAAAGTAAGAATCTGTATATGCATGTAAATGAATTAGTGAAAGTTTGTGTGAGTGTGTGATTAAAACTCTATGAGCCGTGGTATAAGGACTCTGTTCATGATGCAAATCAAGACAGAGTAAAAAAGAGATACAAATGAGGAGTCAGTCAGTGAGGGACAGATAAAGAGTGTGAAACAGTACCAGAGAAGAACATAGTGACATTGAGATAGATAGGTAAAAATGATGTGTGTGAGAGAAAGAGAGAGAGAGGTACGTAGTGATAGTAAGAAAGATAGAGAGAAATATAGATAGCGAATAAAAAGGTGGGTAAGAGTAGTTAGAATATTATCAGAACTAGTAAGGAGAAGATTTTTTTTTTTACTTAACATTTTTTTGAGAAAACAATGGCAGATAAAAAATAATTGCATGCATATGATGTAGGAATCGCCCCCCCCCCCCCCCCCCCCCCCCGAAGAAAAAAATCTTACAGATAGGGTGCAATAGAAAATGTAATAGTTATATAATATAATAAAAACAGTAAATGATAATATATAGGTTAGAGCTTATGTATTCCAACTTCTAATAGCTTGCAGCTAGAAGCACTATCTCTATATAAACTAAACTTTAAGAATTAGAACCTGCTATTTCAGGTCCCCATACTATTAGTGACCAATCTTGCCTCCATTTTTACTAGCGGACAGTGGACAGCAATTAAAACTACTTTTCCAACAGTTAAGTACAGTACCTTAAGTCTATTACTTAATTTTCCCTGTGGGTGAGTGAACGTCCTGTAAACTATATGCATAGGTGTCAGCAGACTTGAAAGGAGGAGATTGAGGATGACTGGAACGTGACCGACAGAGTTAGAGCACTGTTTATCACTGCCATGTTGGGAGGGTTACCAAAGCTTGTGCAGCTGAAACTGAGTGAATTTGTGGGATTGTTTGAGATACCCTGGGGACAGATGCATTCCCATATAATGCACAATGTATCTCTGTATAGAGAAAAGGAAGAAGAACAGGTTAAACAAAAGAAGCAGTTACAGGCTAAGTTAGTGAATAAACAATTGGCTTTATTAGAAAAATCTAAAAGATGAGAGGGAGGGGAGACCCACACCTATGCATTCCCCAGATGAGCCCTACCAACAGAGTGAAGGCCAAGGAAGAGGAAGAGTGGGTCCCCATAGAGCCTCAGGATGGATGCAGGAAGGACTCTTATGCTGGTATTAACAACACTAAAACTATGAATCTGCCCCTTCTTTTTTGCCACTTCGAAGAAAAAGTGGCCCAGAAACACTCTTAAAAAAAATTACTATCTTCTGCGCCCTGGAGAACCCCGAAATGGAGCTCTTTTTGGATCCTCCTCCCTTGGCCCAAGGGGAGAGAGGAAGACTGGAGCAGCAGATGTGGAGATAAAACATGACCAGCCCATAACTATCTATAGCCTCAAACTGCAAGGAACCTGCCAGCACAAAAAGCAAAGCTAAAAGCCTTGATAGAGGCCTGTAAGATAGGAGAAGTAAAGAGAGTTAACATCTACAGTGACTTCACCTATGCCTGTGCTGTGGCTTATGCCCATGGAAATATCTGGAAAGAGGATACAATTGAACTGACAATTCCCTCAGGTTATCCACTATCCTTCCCAAATTGCCATTATGAAATGTGCTGCACACACTGGAAATAAGGACAAAATCTACAGAGGAAACCGAATGGCAGATGAAGCAGCCAAAGTGGCTAACTTACCACTGCAATAAATTCTGTAATTATAGCAAAAGGCCTCAATAGAAGAGAAAGTAGAGTGGGAAGCGAGAGGATGCATAGGTGACAAAGAAACAGGAATTATCAGACAAGCAACCACTGGTAAAACAGTACTACCTGCTGCACTCTTACCTGAGGTACTGAGACAATCTCATTGACTAGAACATCTGGCAAGGACACAAATGATGAAGACCTTGTCAGAAATCTGGTACTCTCCATATATGGCAGAAGTGGTGCAAACCTTCATAAACAGATGTCATAACCCCTTGAAGGCTACCACTAGCCCTTTTGAGATTTATGCCCACTCCATTGGGTCCATTTTTTTGACCTTGTAATTGACTTAATTGACAGGGAAAGATGGGAACATTATAGATACGTTCTGGTAATAGTTTGCAGATACTCCCGGTGGGTAGAGGCCTTCACTTGAAGAAATGCAGATGCAGTCGCAGTAGCTAAACACTTTTGTAGAGAAGTGTTTCCAAGATTTGGAATATTTCACAACCTGCAGTCAGATAATGGAGTTAATTTTGCTAATGAAATGGTGAAGGAAATGACTACCAAATTAGGAATCAAGCATAAGTTTTCATGTATGTGCTAAACCAAATCTATGATATTGTAGATAATGGTATCCTAAAAAATCAAGTTACCCAAGATTTGACATCAGAGTGGTATGAGTGGGGGTACAAGCCCTTCTTTTAGCCCTAATGGGTATGAGGAATTCAGTATATAGAAGTTCCTCATGTCAGAACTAGCTCATTAGTGGGAGGAATTTACATTTTGCAACAGGAGCTAAAAGACCACGCCCAGGCCTTGGTTGCTGTCTCCAAATCCATATCAATACTCAGCCTGTACCTACCGCCATTGACCCCAAGAACCCATCATTTGAGCCAGGAAACTGACCTGAACGCGATTGAGATATTGTAATTTATATTTTGCTACGGAAACACAGACCATACTGCAGGTAACACGATATGGCTCAATGAGCACAATAATCCCTGCCATAATCTGTTCCCTAGTGAGCTGTATCCTTTAGGGACAAGAGTCTCTTTAGGATCCAGTTTGAAGAAGATGCCTTTACTTCCTATTGTCCATGATGCATTTTTATATGCTTTTCTGTACTTTATAATTGCAATGCTTGTAACATCCATTAAAAATGCACCCCAGGTTAATACTGTTGTATTTTCTAGCATTTGGTTTTTTTAGATGACACTTTGTATTGTCGTAGGGGGGAATTTAAGAGATAAATATCCATGTACATATAAGAAAAGCATATCTGTTAACCGTAGAATTTGTAAACCTAGAAAGGAGTTGAAGAGGTTAAATATTGCTTCAGCTTTTGGATAATGTTTAGCAAGTTTAACAAGTTACATAATCCTGTGACCAGGTGCAAGATTTTAGATTAAGATTGTGTATATAAATTGTGTTTATAGATAGAAACTCTAGAAAAATGGGAAGGGAAAGGAACAAGATATGCTAGTTAGGTGGGAGGAGAGGTGCTGTGAAAAAATGACAATGTGTAACCATAGAGCTTGTTTGAACATTGGTATAAAAATCTGTAAAAGTGTAAAATGACCAGACCACTTCAGACCATTGCTGTGTGTGTGTCTCCCTCCTTAAGCTTTAAAATAAAGTAAAACTCAGAGGCATCTGACTTTCGTCTCCTGCCTGATTCTTTTGCTAATGAGAGACAAGTTGGTAACAAGTTTTTCCCTGACTGATTTAGAAAAATAAAAATGTAAGGAATTAATTACACAGAAAAATCCTGCAGAGGAGAATGAAAAGTTTTAGCAAAAGTGAAGAAAATAATTAGGTACTCAGCAAAGCAGAGTGGGATGTTGATTGAGTATTTGGAGACTTTGGTAGCCCAATGAGATGAGCAGTATTATTAAGGGCTACATAGGAAAAGGACAACGTTTTACATTTTATACTTTTTTGTATGACGGGTAAATATAACTACCTTTTCCATATCAATTTAAAAAGTTATTTACACAATAATTTATGCAGTATTTCTTTGGATTCTGTAGGTTTGAATGGGGCCAAGGGATACCAATCTCATAAATGATCTGCAAGAAATAAACCACTGTTATTTGGCAAGATGGAACTGTTATTATATAGAAACTAGTAAAAATGACGGTATAATTTGATTTTTTCTCTCCCTCCTCCTCTTCCTCCCTTGTGTATCTCCCTCTTTCCCTATGTCTCTCCCCCTTCCCTCCCCTGTGTGTTCCCCCTACCCTGTGTCTCTTGCCCCTCGTCCCTCCCCTGTGTCTCTCCCCCTTCGTCCCTCCCCTGTGTCTCTCCCCCCTCGTCCCTCCCCTGTGTCTCTTTCTCACTCTCCCCTCCCCTGTGTCTCTTCCCCCCTTTCCTCTCCTGTGTCTCTTGCTCCTGTGTTTCTTCCCCTCCCGTATTTCTTCCTCCCCTCCTCTGTGTCTCTTTCCCCCTGTGTCTCTTTTCCTTCTCTCCCATCCCTGTGTCTCTCCCCCCTTCCCTCCCCTGTGTCTCTCCCCCTTCCCGCCCCTGTGTCTCTCCCCCCTCTTCCCTCCCCTGAGTCTCTTTCTCCCTCTTCTCTCCCCTGTGTCTCTTCCACCCTTCCCTCCCCTGTGTCTCTTCCCCTCCCATGTCTCTTCCCCCCTCTCGCCTCCCCTGTGTATCTTTCCCCCTGTGTCTCTTCCCCCCTCTCCCATTCCTGTGTCTCTCCCCCCTCTCCCATCCCTGTGTCTCTCCCCCCTCTACCATCCCTGTGTCTCACCACCGTCTCCCCTCCCCTGTGTCGCTTCCTCCTTTCCCTGTGTCTCTTCCACCCTCTCCACTGTGTCTCTCCCCCCTCACAGCTCCCCTGTGTCTCTTCCACCCCTACCCTTTGACTTTCCCCGCTCTCCCCTTCCCCCCTTCTCCCCTGTGTCTTCCTCACCACTCTCCCCTCCCCTATGTCTTTCTCCCCCTCTCCCCTGTGTCTTCCTCCTTCTCTCCCCTCCCCTATGTCTCTTCTCCCTCTCCCCTCCCCTGTGTCTCTTCCCGCCTCCCCTCCTCTGCATCTCTTCCTCCCCTGTTTCTTTCCCCCTCCCCTCCTCTCTGTCTGTTCCCCCTCTCCCCTCCTCTGTGTCTCTTTCCCCCTCCCCTGTGTCTCTTGCCCCTCTTCCCTCCCCTGTGTCTCTTCCACCCTTCCCTCCCCTGTGTCTCTTCCCCTCCCATGTCTCTCCCCCTTCTCCCATCCCTGTGTCTCACCACCGTCTCCCCTCCCCTGTGTCGCTTCCTCCTTTCCCTGTGTCTCTTCCACCCTCTCCACTGTGTCTCTCCCCCCTCACAGCTCCCCTGTGTCTCTTCCACCCCTACCCTTTGGCTTTCCCCGCTCTCCCCTCCCCAGTGTCCTTTCTCCCCCTTCTCCCCTGTGTCTTCCTCCCCACTCTCCCCTCCCCTGTGTCTTTCACCACCTCTCCACCTGTGTCTTCCTCCTTCTCTCCCCTCCCCTGTGTCTCTTCTCCCTCCCCCTCCCCTGTGTCTCTTCCCGCCCCCCTCCTCTGCATCTCTTCCTCCCCTCCCCTGTTTCTCTCCCCCTCCCCTCCTCTCTGTCTGTTCCCCCTCTCCCCTCCTCTGTGTCTCTTCCCCCCTCCCCTGTGTCTCTTGCCCCTCTCCACTCCCCTGTGTCTCTCCCCCCTCCCCTTCTCTGTGTCTCTTTCCCCCTCCCCTGTGTCTCTTCGCCCACCTCTCCCCTCCCCTGCGTGCACGTGGACGCATTGTCCATACAGAGCTAGCATGCTGCGCAGCTCTGTATGGACTTAGGAAGTGGTAAGTCTGTACGCTCCCATGGAGCGTTACACACCACAATTATTATAGTTGATATACATGGAAACATTACTTTGATGGCAAGCAAGAACAAATAGGTCTAGTACTGAAGGGTTACTCTACTTATATACTGCTTTTATATAAACCAATATTTTAGTAAATATACCCTTGAATCAATTGCCATATATCTTCATATATATTATATTGTATATGTAGGTCCCATGATCTAAATGGCTCTAAGGATTATAGTGATATATAAGTTACAAATAAAATAAGTATTGGGATAAATAGCTAACGTCTATTGAAATAAGCTTTACAGAGATTGTTAAACCTGCCTGGCATCAGAATTATGGATAATAATATAACAGAATTACCAGCTCTAATATAAAGCTGAAAGGCTATATATATATATATATATATATATATATATATATATATATATATATATATATATATATATATATATATATATATTCATGCTTTTCCTCACTCATTTGGAGATTAAAACATTTTTAATAGTGGATGAATTAGCCAAGTTGCCACATAAGGTATTACAATGGCTTATAGCAGAATAGGCCTTATACATAGGTGCAGTTTGTGGTATAACCACATGATGGCAATATCTTTGGTCAGCACATTCTGAACTCCAACCATAGAATACATCATAGAGAGCACAGAAATATCAAGTTACTGTCCAGATGGCAGAAACCAAAATGGAGACAAGATGGACATGTGACAAAATAAATCATTTGTGTGGGACATGTGCCCTGATCTGACCAATGAAAGGTTAAGGAGATAAAGTATCAAGGGGGTGGAGTTATCTAGTAGACAATAAAAGACAGAGCTAGAATTTCTGTTTCTAAAGGACAAGGACTGATCCCTTATATATGAGATCCAGAGCTAGCTGGAGAATCCAAGATGCTCCGTTTTTAGTTTTGAGAAAAGGCAAACTGTAGCTTTCTTGGCCTGTGTGGAACGATTGTAATTTATTCTGCTTTTTTTTTAAACTATTTTTTATTGCAATTAAAACTAAATACAAACTAATTAACATGTATGTTGTAGATATACATAAATGCATAGAGGGATAAATCAAAATAGAAAACAATTAGCGGGAAGAAGAGGGATATTGTAATAATTTAAGAAATTATTCTCTTTCTTCAAAGTTATGTAGGTTCTTATGTTGTTATTAATTTATTTATTTTTGTTTATTTTGGGTGTCCAAAGGCTCCAACAGAATATCTGTTTTTTAAATGTTGTGTCTATAACTGCGAACATCATGTACATTGTGTATATGTATATATATATATATATATATATATATATATATATATATATATATATACTGATTTTTTTTACTAACTTTTAGTTATGATAATTCTAGTACCTAAACGTATTTGATTTATTAGGAGTTGTGTGTCCAAATAATATCTTTTCCAGGGATAGGGAACCCTGTAAGTGTTTCTAATTACTATTATTATCTTTATTTGTAACGCGCCAACATATTCCATAGCGCTGTACAGGGGTTGAGTACAGTGCAAAAACAAAATTAACACCTTATAAAGAATGGAGGGTCCTGTTTTTGACCTTACAATTAAATGTACATAGAGCTTGTTTCCAAGGCACTGACACAAGATTTAAAACTCGCAAACTTACAATCTAAGGGCCTCATTCAATTGAGCCCTTGGGAGATGCGAGCATCCATAATGGAGACCATAAGTTATTTTCGAATTCAATTTGCGTCTTTTTGCGGGTTCCAACCAGGTTACGGGCTCCGGCCTCCAATTCCTTAAAGCCCGTCCAAGCCTTTGATCTTTCAAGGCTGCAAGAGTTACGATCGGAAAAATCACAAATCGCTATCCAATTGCTACAACTTCCCCTCGCTAACCACACCACCAAGGCCGCAAATGCCAAAAGTTGGACCACAAGTTACGGGTTCCAAAGAAGACTGGCAAATGGCTTACAGACTAATCTGTAACACTGTAAAACACAATAAAAACACACCAAGAAACTTTAAAATATTGTAAAAACAATGGAAGGCATTATAATTACTTTCACTACAATCCACAATGATAAAATATGTAAATAATAAAAATATTTGTATTGTCATATGTTGGAATGGTCATGCATATGCAAATATGAAAAGTCATACTGCAAGATGCTGAAAGCAAGTCAAGACACACTACCATGGGTGTAGTGTAGGAACTGGGGGGGGGGGGGGCAAATCCCCCCAGGTTTTTCTATGTTTGTATGTATCTATAAATAAGCTATTTTACGGCCTATTTTGTGTATACAGTGAGCTATATCTCCCCCAGAATTATTCTGGCTCCTACATCCCTGCACACTACCTTATTAAATTGCAACACATATACATCAAAATGGCTGCCATATTAACCCTTTCTCACTCACAGAGGCGATAATGTGGCCCTAAACATACAAACACCATCAGATATACATCTCACTCATCACATCTACATTGGGGAACACAAATAGTAGCCATATTTAACCGCCACATGGCATGTATTAAGTACCCGTTGAACATTTTATTATTTGTCTTTCAGTCGTTCAGTCTTGTTCAACTCTCTATGCCTGTGCTGTTCTACAAGGTTTGAATGCCAAAGATACTGGAGTAGGTTGGCAGTCCCTTCTCTAGTGGACTGGTATTTGTCTGACCCCTCTGCTATCACCTGCCCACCTACACTGGCCCTACATGGTATAGCTCACAGCATCATACAGCTAAACAAGCCCGTCACCACCACCACTTAGTAATCCACACTAATGTAAATTGATGAATAGCAGAACATAATGGGAGGTCACAAAATGGGTATTGCTATGCATCCTGGCACATGGCCACCGGTAATGGCGTGGGACTTACCAGGATGGGCGTAGCGGAGATTACCCCTGATGGAGATGAGTTGGCTGTTGATCCACGTGCCTCTGTAAAGCCTCATGTTTTTTTGTGGCCCCTCTAGATTAGTGTAGAGTAGATTGGTCCCCTTCAACATTGTTAAGTGGTGGCGAAGGTTCTTGGGGACTGCAATTAAGCTGTGAGCCATGTAGGGCCAGTGAGGGTGGGCACGTCATAGCAGAGAGGTCCAACAGATCACAGTTTACTAGAGTAGGAACTGGCAACCCACTCCAGTACCACCTGTCATATTCAGGCACTCAGGGGAATGTTCATACTTCCCAGTAAAACTAATTGGACGTGGCCTGTGTATTAACCCTTTATTATTATTATATTTGATATTTAATATTATATGATATCTAATGCTATTATGACTATGATTATTTTAATATGTATTGATCTATTGCATAGTAACTTGGGCTCACTGGTTTACATGTATAGGAATGTGACACTAATGCGATGCATGTGGATGTCCCATAACCACAACCATTGAAAACACACGGTTAGAACGGTATAACAAAGCCTTATTTCATACACAGACCAACATCTGAAATGGTAAAGACTGTGCATTAATATCATGGGTGTGGTGTGGGTGGATCTTGGGAGAGCAAGAGGCTTGGAGGAAAAAAGGGATACCAACAGGGGGTAATGTCATAGTGTAAAATAAGCATGATGCCTAGCACCTACCAGGGTCACATGTGGTCACTACATCACTGCAACCGAAATCTGATGAAAAAAAGGATCATCACAAATCACTCCATTTTATTGAAGAAACCATTAATGTACATAGCACTTACAACTTGTCTAGATCTGCTCAATGAAATAGATGATTCAACCTCTGGACTGTGTAATCCAATCCAGTTTTACACATACAGTGTGGTAAGAAAAAACAAAAAAGTGGTCAACTAAAAAAAGCAATAATCAACATGCATGTGGTAAATACTGTAACTGTAACAATATACCAACTGACCTGATTCCCATCTGCAAGCATTACTAACTATTAACTAGGTCTCTGGATAATCAGAAATATGGGAAAATACCCATTAATACAGAGAGGACACAAAGTTCAGTAGCTAGATTTAATGTCACTTACATCAGGCGCAAGGATCTGTTCTTAGACCGATATTGAGGTCAGGATCACGTGTTTCACTAGTGCATATATTAATGCTGGCTGTCATTAACATGCCATTGTGAGGCTTAGCGGTATTTGTCTACATTTAAGCTAACAACAATCATGTCTTAGATATCTGGCTATCTGATAGCTTTAAGATTGTGGGAGCTACATGTTAAGGCGGGCAGTCATGGAAGGAATGTTTACCTGGGAGGCACTGGGAAAACCTTACACCTCATACATTTTCTCCACAATTCTTGCAGATGCAGAAGATGCCTTCATGGACCTGAATTGTACCTAAAACAAAAAAAGAGAAGAAAAAAAAGACAACCTACAAAATAGGACTGCAGCACCTCTTCTCAACAGCATTTCTCAGTGACCATCAATTGGTGAAATGTTAAACAGAACCCTACGTGTCCACAGAGAAGAGGATCATGGACCATGTGATGGGAGGTAGCCATCTGCATACAAAATATCACCATCACATAGGCGAAAATCCAAGACTCTGTAGCGAGTCAAGATTAGGTTCACATTGTGACCAATAGATTGTCACTGAAGAGTGCTGTTGAGAAGGCACAAACATGTCTGCAGCCCCTATGTACTCCTCCGCCTAACCACAGGGCCCACATCCTCTGTGGCAGACCCCCATCTCCTGGTGGTGGTGGGGGTGGGGGGCAGCGAGAGGGAATGCTCTGGGAGGCAGCGACACCACAAGTGATAATGGTGGAGGCATGGTGGGAGAAGAGGCGGGGCCGGGCTGCTTGTTTGCTGGTGATGCCTCCGGGGTAGAGGAGGTGGGGCTGGGGACCAGCCTATAATTAGCAGCCCGGCCAGGTAGGACTCAGTCATAAGATGTTGCCTCCTCTCCTCCCTATTGCGCATTGCCAGGCTGCGCTTGAGCTACGCATGATTGTCGGAGATGCTGGCCTGGATCCCCCGAAGTAAGTCCAGTTGCTGGCGCATGATGGCCAGCATCTCTGCCTGCACAGCCTGGCTTGGTGGTTGTGGGGATGGAGGTCTGTGGTGCATCGGTGGATGAGGAGGTGGCGGTGCTGGAGTGGGGAGGGTCTGGAGCTTGGCTGGAGCCTATAGCAATACCTGAGGTGGTGTGGGTGTGCCCGGTGGTGGTGGTGACGGCCAGGCCAGCACACTGCTGTGGGGGGAAGGAGGTGGTGGCTGGCTGATGTCTCCAAAGCTCCAGTTGGAGGGCTCTGGTGATATGCTTAGTCTTTGGAGGAGAGGGATAGTGGGGTCAAAACCTGTGGTATTGCCGGTCATCCAGCTGGTGACCCCACTAGCCATATGACATCCCCCTCCTCCGAGCCAGGGCCCTCAAATGCGCTTCCTTCCTCCTCCCCCTGCACCGGTTCCTGCTGGGCAGGGGCTTGCTCCTCCACATCCTGATCAGATGGAGCCGATGCCACTGGCTCGCCACTGGATCCAGACCTCCTCCTGGATGCTGAAAGATAGAAAAGAAAGGTATATGTCATTAGTAGGATGAGTCATACATTGTTAAGTGTTCATTCCTAACTATCTGACATCTACAGGTAGGCTTGAACATGAGTGATTCTTCTAATTGCAATTAAGATTAGCTATCATATGCTAGATTTGATCTAATCTTTGTTTTTTGCTATTAATTGTTTTTGGCTCCTAACGCTATCTTGATTCTGGCTGTGCTCTTTAAATGTATAGGCTGCAGTGGGCACAGCAATAAATGGACTCTCTGTTGCTTGATTACTGTTGCTGTGCGCGGGAATGACAGTGATTTGTCAGCTTCATGGATTTAATGACGCATCCATCTATCCGTTGCTAATTCCATAGAGCTGGCATGTCAGTGTCCTTGTTCGTCACCATGTACATGTGTAGTGTGTGTGATGCACATGGGGTGGCATATTGGTGTATGTGATATTCACCTGACATGTAGCCTTATTAAATTCCCTCAACGTTGAAATGTGTAGCCTGTAATGTAGCCCGTAAGACATACGGCTATTAAATTGGCCTCTTAACTACCCGCAAACGACTTATGAATTAGGAGCGATAAAACCCTACGGGACGTGGAAATTTGAACGGCGTGCCCGCAAACCTTTGATCTGTCAAGCCCGTAACTGCTATGTTTCCAATCATGCTATTAAATTGTAATGTATTCACTGGCGTTCAAGCCCGTAACCTGCAAATGGAGCCAAGAAGCCAACATGTGCTAGAGAGTACCCGCTAGAGGGGTAAAGTACAATCTGTAGCACTGTAAATACAAATATACACACACTACTGTACTAATATGTGAAAGGAAAGTTATGTTAGGTATTAAAATAAATAGCATTAATAAACGGAAAGATTTTTAATACACCACCTTACAAGGTTAACTCCCTCTATTTATAATATCTCAATTAAGGAGAGCTAGAGAAATAATTAGAGAATGTAGTAGCATATATCAAACAAGAAAGAGAAAAGACACACCATCCTAATTATTAAACCCTAATATCAATAATCTCAAGGAAAATACAGTGGGATTCTTACATCAAAGAAGCAGACAATTATAAGATAACAGATATTATAAGATTTTGTTTGGAGATCCTACAGAAAATTATCTATCCAAATATAATCGGATTATTAAAGATGCTTAAGACCATGATATCATAACATCCAAAGAAAGGTCATATCTACAAGTGATACATCCATGGATAGGAGCTTGTCTAAGATACATAAAAGCATGGAGAATCCACCTGGTCGCCCTATTATATCAGGGAATGAAAGTATGTGCGAACAAGCCAGTAGATTTGTAGACAAAAAACGACATCACCATTTTCTGGCTTTACCTTCTTTCATAAAAGATACCATGGATATCCTCAATTGTCTGGAAGATATCACTCTGATTCTGCAATACTTGTAACAGGTGATATTGAATCCTTGTATACATCGATAGAACATGAGCATGGTTGTGATTTGGTGAAATACTTCTTATCTATGGAAGCAAATACTAACAAGCAATTCAATTCATTTCTGTTGGAATTACTGAAGTTTATTTTGAATCATAATTATTTCATCTTTGATGAGAAATTATTTTTCCAAATACGTGGTACCATGATTGGTACGGCTTGCGCTCCCACATGCGCCAATATTTATTTGGGATAGTGGGACGGCAAGCACGTATTTTGTGTCCAATATTTACTATACCGATCAGGTGACATTGTGGGCAAGAAATATTGAAGATGTATTGATTGTGTGGGATGGCACAAGAGAGGACCTGGATATGTTCCTGTCAATCCTTAATAGAAATGCCCTCAATCTTAATTTGTCATATAAGTATGGACTCTGTGGATTTTTTAAATATCAAAAAAACAAAACAAAAAAACCCAAAAAATATCATCAATATCGCTATAAAGAAAAATAAAGATGTACTTATAATTACTGATATCTATCGAAAAAGTATACCCACAAACAACATGCTACATAATTCAAGTGCACACTACCCAGCAACTAAAAGATCTATACCCTACGGGGAGTTTTTGAGGATTCGACGCAACTGTTCAGACGATGCCATCATCAAGGACAGATCCAATGAACGTATGGGCTGACTAAGAGCTAGAGGCTACAGTAAAAAAAAAAACTGAAAAGGGCTGTTAAACCTGCCTGGCATCAGAATTAGGGATAATAATATAACAGAATTACCGGCTCTAATATAAAGATAAAAGGCTATATATATATATATATATATATATATATATATATATATATATATATATATATATATTATTTATAATATGGTGGGCAAAAGAGCAATAGAAGCCCTCCACCGTACAGTAGTACACTAAATAAGAACTGTGAACATAGATGTACTTCTTATTTACTGTACTACTGTACGGAGGAGGGCTTCTATCGCTCTTTTGTCCAACATATTATAAATGATTGTTGTGGTGAACTACCTACTTAAAGAGTCCACAACACAGGCTGAGATCGCGCTCCAGCTTGAAACAGCTGTACATGGATAGGCTACTCAGCCTGTGTTTAATCCAATTTTGGCTTTGCATTAAAGCTGTGTAATACAGCATGCTTAAGCTTAAAGGAAGCCATGTTTGATAATGGCTACGGATTGAAGAGCAAGGCATAATGGCTACAGATTGAAGAGCGAGGCATTTGTGGGCACATTTGCATATTCCAGCTCAACTTCCCAGAATGCAGTGTAGTAACTGTTTTTCTCGGAACTCTGAGCTGGAAGCAGGTTTTTTAACTTGCTATAGACATTCAAATGTGAACACCGATGTACTATGTATTTACTATATACAGTATATATATATATATATATATATATATATATATAGTACAAATAAGGAATAGTACATTAGTGATTCCATTTGAATGTTTGAAAATAAGTTGATATGCACTGCAGTCTGGGAAAACTGGGCGGGGCATGCAAATGAGGCCACACAATGCACCATCACTCTGTTAATCCAAACCATTTTAAACATGGCTCCTTTTACGCATATGCTTACTGTATTTCACAGTTTTAGACATAGCAACGGATGGATTTTTCACAAACCAGGTCACTTAACCACATACAGTACTGTTTCACGGTTACTGCCGATCCTCAGTATGGTGTGAGTGCCTGGTTTGTGTGGTAATCGTTGTAGAGAGTAGTTCTATACAGCAATTGTTTCACATATGGTGGGCTAAGAGTGATAGAAGCCCTCCACCGTAAAAAGTACAGTAGTACAAATAAGGAATAGTACATTAGTGATTCCATTTGAATGTTTAAAAATAAGTTGATGAAAACTTATTTCCTGCTCAAATTTCTCAGAAATACAGTATATGCACTGCAGTCTGGGAAAACTGGGCGGGGCATGCAAATGAGGCCACACAATGCACCATCACTCTGTCAATCCAAACCATACGTATATATATATATATATATATATATATTTATATATATATATGTACATGCTTTTTCTCACTCATTTGGAGATGAACCTTCTCTGAATAGAGGACGAATTAGCCAAATGACCACATGATGGTGATATCTTTGGTCAACACAGTCTGACCTATAGCCATATAGCACACCATAGGGAAGTAGCTGTGTGGCCACATAAGGTTTTACAGTTGCTTCTTCTACGCATGGGAGGGTTACTTCAGAAACTGTCTCATTACAGTTTCACCATGAGGCAGAAGGATTCCTACACATAAGTAACCTTAATTTGTAAGCCTCATTGAATAAAAGTGTTCCGTAGAAAGCAAGAGTGTGAATATTAATTTACACTAAAATTCCTTAGAGGATGAGATTAGAATAATTATTATTATAATCATAATTAATATAATGAACTAGCGACTTGCCCGTCAAAAAATGACGGCAATGAGATGTGTATGTTTGGAAAGTTGTTTAGTTATTAATATACATATTTGACACTTGTAGGTATTGTGATATTAAACATGTTTTGTTTTGTAAAATGTTCTCTTGGTGAACAATAAGTCTTAAAGCATTTTGTATTGAAAGTATTAACATTTGAATGTAAGAACAGTTGAACTTTAAATTAATCAGTGTTGTAAACTTTTGGTAATGTTTTTTTAACATGCAATTTGTATCTGAAGAATTGTTAACTTCAATATACATTGAATGCAGAGGAAAGCAAACAGTAAAAACCCTTGTTCAAACGTACACAATTTTAACATGAACTTTGTAATATATGTAAGTAAGAAACTTGAAAGTATATTTTTTTAAACTTGAACTTTATTATCTGTGTAACTTTGAAAGTTGACAAAACATTTTTTGAACTTGGAACATTATAAACAGTAACATAGTGAATTAATTTTTTTAACATAATTTTGTATTAAAAGTATTAACAGTTGAATGTAAAAACAGTTGAACTTTAAACTAATCAGTATTGTAAACTTGAGGTAATGGTTTTTTAACATGCAATTTCTAACTGAAGAATTGTTAACTTCAATATACATTTAATCCAGAGGAAGACAAACAGTAAAAACCCTCCTTGAAACGTACCCAATTTTAACATGAACTCTGTAATATGTTTAAGTAAAAAACTTGACATAATATTTTTTGAAACTTGAACTTTCTTATCTGTGTAACTAAGGAACTTGACAAAACATTTTTCCACCTTGGAACATTATAAACAGTAACATAGTAAATTAATATATTAACATAATTTTGTATTAAAAGTATTAACATTTGAATGTAAAAACAGTTGAACTTTAAACTAATCAGTATTGTAAACTTAAGGCAATGATTTTTTAACATGCAGTTTTTATCTGAATAATTGTTAACTTCAATATACATTGAATGCAGAGGAAGGCAAACAATAAAAACCCTCCTTTAAACGTACCCAATTAAATTAATTCCTTCCTGACCCCATGAAGTGGCGATTAACATTAATCCAGGGAGTAATTTTAACATAACAGACAATATTTACATTGTGACTAAAAACGTGGTTGAGCTGTTAACATGAACTTTGTAATATGTTGAAGTAAAGAACTTAAAATTATATTTTTTTAAACTTGAACTTTCTTATCAGTCTAAGTAATGACCTTGTTTTCAAACTTGTAACATTAGAAACAGTAACATAGTTAATGAACATTTTAACATAATTTGTAAAAATAATGCAAGGCAAGTGTTTTGTGAGGCGAATCATCCATAAACAGTATTTCCATTAATTATGACTGAATTGTTTATTGTTTTGTATTTTTCAATGCTTTTTAATTTGTTTTGTATGTGTTTTATTTCTTTATAATGAAAAGTTATAGTACTTCATAGTAGACAATGTTGTTAGTAAAAATACGTCCATCTTCTAATAAATACCTTGACTTTCATTCTTTTCAATGTAAACTTTAATAGCCTGTGGATTTTTGCACCGTGATAACGCAACGTACAATTGACGATGTGCAAATACTGGTTCTTCCAAGAAAATACCCACAGATTTGAACGTTTGACCTTGTGATTTATTAATGGTCATGGCAAATGCCATAATAATGGGAAATTGTCTTCTTTGAAGTATAAAAGGGAGACTACTTTCACTTGGTGCTAAATCTATTCTTGGTAAGAAAACTCTCTCTCCTTTATGGGTACCAGTTAAAATTTCAGCATCTATAAAATGGTCCTTTAATTGTTGAACAATTAATCTTGTCCCATTGCATAGGCCTTTTTTGCAACAATGACTGCATCCACTTTGTCAGAAGTATCTAATTTATCTTTTTCTTGAATTATTATCAGAAGATGTGCATGTGGAAGGCCTCTTTTTTTAAATTCAATGGTATATACATAAGCAAGACATTTGCCAAATAACTGACTTATAGTGATGTCACGTATTAATTCATTTAATTTAATCTTAAAAACTCTGGCTACTAAATCTGGTCTATCAGAAGCACTTTGTCCAAGAAGTAAATTTTGTGTAATTTCTGGCCATTGTGGATTACATGTAAATGTAAGAAATAAATCGGGTTTGCCAAATTTGGTAACAATAGCCATAGCATCATTATATTTTTCTCCCCTATTTCGAGGAGATCCTTGAAAGGAAGATGGTAAAATTATGGTTTTGCCAGCTGTCATGTCTCTGCTTGTAGCCACGTCAGCAACATAGTCCATTAGTCCCGAATATTGTTCTACACGTAGTTTATCTTGTTGATATTTTATAAAGTTTAAATTATTGGCCTCAACTTGCAAATAGGAATCAATAATCCATTGTTGTGTTAGTTTTCCACCGCATAAAATTGGATTAAATGCATTTCGAATGACAATTTGAGCTACTTTAAATTCAAGCATAGAAACATTATTTTGGATTCTGGCTTTAGCATTTGGGTAACTGGGAAGTGTTAATTTTGGTTGCCAACCTGCTTCTCCGTGTGGGAAAAAAATGGGATATGTCATTGGGTCTAAATTTGGACTTAAGATACTCATATTAATGAATGGCTGCTCCTCATTTCTGGGATATATTCTAATGTCTCTTTGAAATGGTGGTTCTCCTTCATCATTTTTAAACACCATTGCAACCTCATTTGATGTTGGCAAGTTATAACGACGTTTATCAGTATGTCTGTCTCTTTTAAGCACCATATTAACCTTTGGCATTGATAATTGATGTCTTTGTGCATGAAGTAGTTGTTCATACTTCTGCCAATTTTTTATAAGCTTTACTGTAGGGATTATTGTCCATAATGTTATTTAGCTCTATAAAAACACTGGGTAAGCATTTTTTATTTTCTTCCAGCTGCATACGGTGGTCAACAGCTTCCATTGTATCTAGGACATATAGTTGAGCAAATTTTCTTTGCTCTCCTTCCTCTGGATGTAAATGGGAAGTCCGATGATAAATTTGTCCTTGGACTTTAAGGTCAGTTAACAGTAAGGACCATGTCCTGGTACATTAGCAGCTAATGTTGCCCCCATAGATGCAAAGGATATGGCACTATTGTAGGATCTTATGTTTGTCTTAAATTTTTTGTAGTTTGGAAAAGTAGGTTCAGTCATAATGTTTTGTAAATAGATTGGAAAATCTTTTCTTTGTGGAAGTTTGAACTTGCCTTTTTGACAGCAACTAATAAATTGGCCATCTCTGGGTCTCTCCTGTTTAAAATAATAAGCCTCACAAAACTGACATTGAGTAGTCATGTCCCCATAACTATGAACCTCTACTGCTAAAGACTTGAGTAAAGGACAATTTGCTAAGCATATAGCAGTTTGACTTTCATATTCATCAGGTGAAATGTCATGTAATGTTTCAACAACAGGTTCTAAATGCTTTGTTTTTTTCGTGGCTTTTCTTGGTATATCTTGTTTTGGTTCAGGTAAAATGTCATGTAATGTTTCAGGAACAGGTTCTAAATGCTTTGTTTTTTTCGTGGCTTTTTTGGTATCTCTTTTATTTTTTCTGGTAAAATGTCATCTGATGTTTGAGGAATAGGTTGTAAATGCTTTATTTGCGTGGTAGCTTTTTTTGGCGTATCTTTAATTTTTGCAGCTGAAAGTCTTTTGCTTGCAAGTCTTTTGCGTTCTTTTTCTCGTTGAATTTCTTTCTCTTCTGGTGTCTGCTGGTCGGCCCATCTCTCTTGTCTTTCTCTAGTTTGACATATTTTCTTCTCTTGTTTGCTCTCGTTAGTAGCCATGCTAATCTGTAAAAGAAAATAATTACATTTAATTGGGTATATTGAGATTTGGATTTACTGTTAAACATTATTGTCCATAACAGACAAATAAGAGGTAAATCAGAAATGTGTCAGTTATATTTTGTTAAAAGTTATAGGCCCACATTGAATTGCGATTTGGCCAATTCAATACTGCTGTAAATAAGTAGATAAGATTTTTTTTTTTTTAATAAGTTTTTAGTTAGTGAAAACCTTGTTTGTGGATAGATGTTTACCAACTAAAAACTTCTTTAAAAAAATATGTGATGTGGTTATTTAGACCTGTATTGAATTGGCCAAATTGCAATTGAATGAGGGCCATAGTTAGTGCATGTTCTTGTTTTTTTTCTGTTGACATGGATGCAGAGCAAACATGTTTATTTAGTTTTCTAATTTTTTACTTATTATACTGTACCTTGGTTGAAGTGTGATTTCAATCAGAATGTTTGTTGGTCCTCTGTTGAAAGTCTTCGTCCAATGGTCTTGTCCTCTGTTGAAAGTCCTCGTCCGATGGTGTGGTACTCTGTTGAAAGTCCTTGTCCGATGGTCTGGTCCTCTGTTAAAAATCCTGGTCCAATGATCTGGTCCTCTGTTGAAAGTCCTCGTCCGATGGTCTGGTCCTCTGTTGAAAGTCCTCGTCCGATGGTCTGGTCCTCTGTTGAAAGTCCTTGTCTGATGGTCTGGTCCTCTGTTGAAAGTCCTCGTCCGATGGTCTTCATGCAGTATCTGTTGTAAAAGAAAAATTAAAATGTTATTTTATTTTAATGTATTTGTAATAAAGCAAAAATGTCATTATTTTGGTGTATTGTATATGTTATGGTGATTTTTTCTGCTATGCGTTTTTTTGTGCAACCTTTTAAAAATAATTTAAATGTATTTGTATATTCCAGTTATTCTTTTTTTATACTGTAATTATTAATGTTGTTCTTATTTTGGATATGATTGCAATGTTTTTAGCATCATCCTGTTTTGAGTCAACCACTTTTGGTATACAAATGACCGTTTGTAAGGCTTATAGCTTGGTAAACAGTAAATAAGAATATTAATTTACTTTGCTATGTGTTTGTGTGATTTTGGTACAATCCTATCTTGTGTCTACCACTTTTGGTATGCTTATTTAGGCTTCTTTGTAAGGCTTATAGGTTCTTAAACATTAAAGACGAATATTAATTTACTTTGCTATTTGTTTGTGTGATTTTTGGTACAATCCTGTTTTGTGTCTACCACTTTTGGTATGCTTATTTAGGCTTCTTTGTAAGGCTTATAGGTTCTTAAACATTAAAGACGAATATTAATTTACTTTGCTATTTGTTTGTGTGATTTTTGGTACAATCCTGTTTTGTGTCTACCACTTTTGGTATGCTTATTTAGGCTTCTTTGTAAGGCTTATAGGTTCTTAAACATTAAAGAAGAATATTAATTTACTTTCCTATTTAATTGTGTGATTTTTGGTACAATCCTATTTTTGTCTACCACTTTTGGTATGCTTATTTAGGCTTCTTTGTAAGGCTTATAGGTTATTAAACATTAAAGAAGAATATTAATTTACTTTGCTATTTATTTGTGGGAGTTTTGGTACAATCCTGTTTTGTGTCTACCACTTTTGGTATGCTTATTTAGGCTCCTTTGTAAGGCTTATAGGTTCTTAAACATTAAAGAAGAATATTAATTTAGTTTGCTATTTGTTTGTGTGATTTTTGGTACAATCCTATTTGTGTCTACCATTTTTGGTATGCTTATTTAGGCTTCTTTGTAAGGCTTATAGGTTCTTAAACATTAAAGAAGAATATTAATTTACTTTGCTATGTGTTTGTGTGATTTTGGTACAATCCTATTTTGTGTCTACCACTTTCGGTATGCTTATTTAGGCTTCTTTGTAAGGCTTATAGGTTCTTAAACATTAAAGAAGAATATTAATTTACTTTTGCATGTGTTTGTGTGATTTTTGGTACAATCCTATTTGTGTCTACCACTTTTGGTATGCTTATTTAGGCTTCTTTGTAAGGCTTATAGGTTCTTAAACATTAAAGACGAATATTAATTTACTTTGCTATTTGTTTGTGTGATTTTTGGTACAATCCTGTTTTGTGTCTACGACTTTTGGTATGCTTATTTAGGCTTCTTTGTAAGGCTTATAGGTTCTTAAACATTAAAGAAGAATATTAATTTACTTTCCTATTTAATTGTGTGATTTTTGGTACAATCCTATTTTTGTCTACCACTTTTGGTATGCTTATTTAGGCTTCTTTGTAAGGCTTATAGGTTATTAAACATTAAAGAAGAATATTAATTTACTTTGCTATTTATTTGTGGGAGTTTTGGTACAATCCTGTTTTGTGTCTACCACTTTTGGTATGCTTATTTAGGCTCCTTTGTAAGGCTTATAGGTTCTTAAACATTAAAGAAGAATATTAATTTAGTTTGCTATTTGTTTGTGTGATTTTTGGTACAATCCTATTTGTGTCTACCACTTTTGGTATGCTTATTTAGGCTTCTTTGTAAGGCTTATAGGTTCTTAAACATTAAAGAAGAATATTAATTTACTTTGCTATGTGTTTGTGTGATTTTGGTACAATCCTATTTGTGTCTACCACTTTCGGTATGCTTATTTAGGCTTCTTTGTAAGGCTTATAGATTCTTAAACATTAAAGAAGAATATTAATTTACTTTTGTATGTGTTTGTGTGATTTTTGGTACAATCCTATTTGTGTCTACCACTTTTGGTATGCTTATTTAGGCTTCTTTGTAAGGCTTATAGGTTCTTAAACATTAAAGACGAATATTAATTTACTTTGCTATTTGTTTGTGTGATTTTTGGTACAATCCTGTTTTGTGTCTACCACTTTTGGTATGCTTATTTAGGCTTCTTTCTAAGGCTTATAGGTTCTTAAACATTAAAGAAGAATATTAATTTACTTTCCTATTTAATTGTGTGATTTTTGGTACAATCCTGTTTTGTGTCTACCACTTTTGGTATGCTTAATTAGGCTTCTTTGTAAGGCTTATAGGTTATTAAACATTAAAGAAGAATATTAATTTACTTTGCTATTTATTTGTGTGAGTTTTGGTACAATCCTGTTTTGTGTCTACCACTTTTGGTATGCTTATTTAGGCTTCTTTGTAAGGCTTATAGGTTCTTAAACATTAAAGACGAATATTAATTTACTTTGCTATTTGTTTGTGTGATTTTTGGTACAATCCTGTTTTGTGTCTACCACTTTTGGTATGCTTATTTAGGCTTCTTTGTAAGGCTTATAGGTTCTTAAATATTAAAGAAGACTATTAATTTACTTTCCTATTTAATTGTGTGATTTTTGGTACAATCCTGTTTTGTGTCTACCACTTTTGGTATGCTTATTTAGGCTTCTTTGTAAGGCTTATAGGTTCTTAAACATTAAAGACGAATATTAATTTACTTTGCTATTTGTTTGTGTGATTTTTGGTACAATCCTGTTTTGTGTCTACCACTTTTGGTATGCTTATTTAGGCTTCTTTGTAAGGCTTATAGGTTCTTAAACATTAAAGAAGAATATTAATTTACTTTCCTATTTAATTGTGTGATTTTTGGTACAATCCTATTTTTGTCTACCACTTTTGGTATGCTTATTTAGGCTTCTTTGTAAGGCTTATAGGTTATTAAACATTAAAGAAGAATATTAATTTACTTTGCTATTTATTTGTGGGAGTTTTGGTACAATCCTGTTTTGTGTCTACCACTTTTGGTATGCTTATTTAGGCTCCTTTGTAAGGCTTATAGGTTCTTAAACATTAAAGAAGAATATTAATTTAGTTTGCTATTTGTTTGTGTGATTTTTGGTACAATCCTATTTGTGTCTACCACTTTTGGTATGCTTATTTAGGCTTCTTTGTAAGGCTTATAGGTTCTTAAACATTAAAGAAGAATATTAATTTACTTTGCTATGTGTTTGTGTGATTTTGGTACAATCCTATTTTGTGTCTACCACTTTCGGTATGCTTATTTAGGCTTCTTTGTAAGGCTTATAGGTTCTTAAACATTAAAGAAGAATATTAATTTACTTTTGTATGTGTTTGTGTGATTTTTGGTACAATCCTATTTGTGTCTACCACTTTTGGTATGCTTATTTAGGCTTCTTTGTAAGGCTTATAGGTTCTTAAACATTAAAGACGAATATTAATTTACTTTGCTATTTGTTTGTGTGATTTTTGGTACAATCCTGTTTTGTGTCTACCACTTTTGGTATGCTTATTTAGGCTTCTTTCTAAGGCTTATAGGTTCTTAAACATTAAAGAAGAATATTAATTTACTTTCCTATTTAATAGTGTGATTTTTGGTACAATCCTGTTTTGTGTCTACCACTTTTGGTATGCTTAATTAGGCTTCTTTGTAAGGCTTATAGGTTATTAAACATTAAAGAAGAATATTAATTTACTTTGCTATTTATTTGTGTGAGTTTTGGTACAATCCTGTTTTGTGTCTACCACTTTTGGTATGCTTATTTAGGCTTCTTTGTAAGGCTTATAGGTTCTTAAACATTAAAGACGAATATTAATTTACTTTGCTATTTGTTTGTGTGATTTTTGGTACAATCCTGTTTTGTGTCTACCACTTTTGGTATGCTTATTTAGGCTTCTTTGTAAGGCTTATAGGTTCTTAAACATTAAAGAAGAATATTAATTTACTTTCCTATTTAATTGTGTGATTTTTGTTACAATCCTATTTTGTGTCTACCACTTTTGGTATGCTTATTTAGGCTTCTTTGTAAGGCGTATAGGTTATTAAACATTAAAGAAGAATATTCATTTACTTTGCTATTTATTTGTGTGATTTTTGGTACAATCCTATTTGTGTCTACCACTTTTGGTATGCTTATTTAGGCTTCTTTGTAAGGCTTATAGGTTCTTAAAAATTAAAGAAGAATATTCATTTACTTTGCTATTTGTTATTGTGATTTTTGGTACAATCCTATTTTGTGTCTACCATATGTTGCATACTTGATTTGCTTAATTAGGCCCTCATTCAATTGAGATTTGGCCAATTGAATAGGGCTCTAAATAAGCACATAGCATATATTTTTTAAGAAGTTATTAGTTAGTAAAAACCTTGCTTTTGGATAGATGTTTAGTAACTAAAAACTTCTTTAAAAAATATATGCTATGTGCTTATTTAGACCCCTTTCAATTGGCCAAATCGCAATTGAATGAGGGCCTTAGTGTTTTTTATGAAGCTTTAATGTTTTTCTACAGTGCAAATTACTGTTTTTTTTTTTTTTTATATTCTGGCTATATTTTTAGCATGATCCTATTTTGTGTTCACCACTTTTTGGTTGCTGCATTTGTTATATTGGCGGCCATTAAACATATATAGTTCCTTTATTTTTTTCTACTTGTTATACTTTACCTTGATTGAAGTGTTGTTCTTGTCGGAATGACAGAGGGTCCCCTCCTGCCAATCTTAATCCGCCGGTCTTCTTTTAGTGTCTGTTTGAAAAAGAAAGTGAAATGGTTAATTGTATATTTCTTCTTTTTGATTTTGCAAAGCATGGTCTTTTTCAGCATGTAATGCATTTTTCTATCTTACCTCTTCTTCTTTGTTGGTGTTCTTTAAAAGGGATTGTGGTTCACAATGCACGGTGCAAATTCTTGAGTGACTCTGTTGATGCAGAGTCTGTTTGAATAGTAAAAAAAAGGAGAAAGATTGAGCTTTGGGTTATATATTGAATTACAATAAAATAATGTCATTTAAATATACTTCTTTAATTACTTTCAATTAACATTACTTTGTTTTTGGGCCTACACACATAAATGTGCGTGTCACATATCACTATACATGAATCATATTTTAATAGTTACATTTTTTTTTTCTCGTATGCTCACAACTATATATGTGATAATAATATAGTAAGTAATTAATTACACCCATTTTATAACAAGGGCATACCACAAGACCTTGAAATTGAAAAGCGAACAGTTGCTAAAAGAAACAAAACTGATGAATCCTTACGTTTTATTGGAACATTCTGCCAACAATGGCAAGACATTACAACAATAATCAACAAACATACTCACATCTTGAGCACTGATGAAATACTCAAAGATATTATAGGAGAAAAAGTGCATACAGGATGGAGAAGAAGCCAATCATTAAAAGACAAATTGGTAAGCAGCTGCTTTTGCAGACAACGCAAATCCAATACATTCCCTGATGGGACTTATGGATGTGGTGGTTACAGTTTTTGTGTCTACATGATAAAAGTCAAAGAAGAAAATGTAAAGAGAAAATAAGTAAATGATAGACAAGATACTGTCATCAAACTCCATGATACATTTAATTGTACAAGTACCAATGTGGTATATTGCATCGAATGTCCGTGCCATATGAAATACATCGGCATTACCACTTGGGAATTACATCGAAGATTAGGGGAGCACATTTGTAATATTAAAAATGCCACCAAAGACTCAAGTAAAAAGAAACCCCTTACATCAGTGGCCCAACAATTTTTAAGAACTCATAATTTGACACAGAAACTCAAATGTTGGTTACTTCAAAAAGTGAGTTTGGGAATAAGAAATGGACATATGGAAAAGGAACTCCTAAAAGCAGAGACACGATAGATTGTGCAATTGAATACCTTAATATCTAACTGACTCAATGAGAACTGTAATATTATGGTGTACTCATAAAAATGAGATGGATATTAAGGAATTCTTTATGAGATATAATCTCAATAAGGACTGTATTCTCAATAATACAATTGTTTCCAAAGCCCTCATGAGAATCATAGCTCTATGGAAATTTATAAAAAAAAGATGGATATTAAGTGACTCTTTGTGAGAGATAATCTCAATCAGGACTGCACTTTCATGTATTTAATTACAATTCTATGAGGTATTCATAAAAAAAGAGATGGACATTGGTGAATAATCAGTCAGGACTGTATTCTGATGAAGTTAACATCCCAATACTCAATAGTTATGATGTGTATAGTAATCTCATAATATACTTACAAAAATAGGATGGACACTTCCTATGAGATAAAAGTCCTAATGAGAAACATAATCATTTTATAATGTACTCATAAAATAAAAAATAGAAAATGAGATGGATATTAAGGAATTATTTATGAGACATAATCCTAAATAGAATAGTATATTTATTGGCATAATTCTTTCTACAGTCCTAAATGGTTTATATGGGAAAAATGTTCTTATACCTGATCTCATGTATCATTTATAATGAAGGCACACAGACAAGTTTAATGGGTATAATGTAATAGATAGTTAGTGTCATCTGTGACTCCTTTTATATATATGTTCAGATCTGTGCCTCATCGAGAGCAATCTATTGAGTAAATAATAGGTAGACTAGAAAGGTTGTTATTGCAAGAATGTACCTGCTAAGAAATGTTACCTGTTCCTCTAGTTTTATGATTATCTATTATTTTTCTGCTGGTTTATTCCTTTTGTTATACAATGGTTAAATCCTTTTACCATTTAATATCTGTGTAGAAAGTGAGATATAGCTATCTGACAAGTAATACCACATAGGATATCATTATAAAGTTTATTTGATTCTTATATTATATTTATTGAGTCCCATTATACATTCTTTATTGATTTTTATATCTATATGTACAAATATATTAATGAACATAGCAGGGTGCCTTATTGTATCTCAAACATTTAAAACAAACATACTTTTTACAAAAAGGCAGATATTGTCTGATTGAAAGCAGAAACTGCTCAACATCGCCTGCTTTATCTTTTGATGCAAGCAAGAAGATAAGATTATGCCCACTATGTAAGCGTACCCCATACCCTAGTTATGGTGGCACAATCTAGAGCAAAGTGACTTACCTGAAGAATACAGCTAGATCTCGTGTTTAAAGCCCATAAAAAAGGAATGGCTGGTTTCTCAACAAGAAGGGCTGCTAAATCTATACAGGACTTTTGTACAACAAAAACAAGTGCCCAGTCTCCCCGACAACCTCCTGTGACACCTGAACATTTACCAACATATACTATGGAGCCTGTAACACCCAGCACTAAGGCGGATATACAAGATTTAAAAGATCTGATTTAGAATGGAAATTACAGGGGAAATCAAGAAAGTGGCCGGAGAACTCACTGGAGAAATAAAGGCTGTTAATTCTAAGGTGACTAAGCTGGAAGCAAAATATGATATCCTATTGGAGGTGCATACCCAACTAGAGGATGAGGTGTCGGCTTTGAGAGATGAACAACGCCAACTTCAATATGTGCAAGAAGATCTGGAAAATCGTTCCCGCCGTCAAAACGTCAGAATCCAAAATTTATCAGAAACAATCACAGATCTCCCAAACTATATGATGGAACTCTGCAAAACTTTGCTACCAAACTTGGAAGAAGACGCCTTCAGACTAGATCGCATTCATAGAGAGCTGGCGGAACGTCCTGCCTCTGAAGAAAGACCTAGGTATGTGATTGTGTAATTTCACTATTACACAACCAAGGATCTTTTTATGAAGGCAGCAAGATCCGGCATTCCAGAGATTGCAGGTGGCCAAACTAGCATTTATGCTGATCTTTCCCCGACCACCTTGTATAAAAGGAGACTATTCAAACCTCTGCTGGAGATCGTTTTAGCCCAGGGATGGAGATATACTTGGGGATTTCCCTTTAAGTTGAACATTCTGAGGGACGGGTGAACATATTCAGTTTTTTGATATGGAAGATGTGATGGCGTTGCTTAAGTCCTGGAACTTACCAGATCAGTTGGGAATTGCCCAATGCCCTGATGCTAGACCTTACCGACGCTTCAAGCCGCAACAGAGATCCTAAGTCTGTAACAACTTTCTATACTTTTGTATGTGGGGAATTCGAGAGCAGTTACTCTCAAATGCAGATATTGCTTCAGGATGTTGCTATATGTCAGAGAGAGGACTAAGTAACCTTACATGTAAAATGCATCGTTTTTGGTTTAAGTTTAGCTAAATGGTAGCAATGTTTTAGTTCTGTGTGCTGAATTCGTTTCTACCTCAGGGTGCATTAAGGAATTTTTCCCCTTTTTAGACTTCAACTGCATTGATATAGTCACTTAAGTATTAATGTTTTGTTTTGAAGAGGTGCCCCATAGGGGTTTAATTTGTATATTTTCCTAATTTTATTATTTATTTATTTTACTATTTTATTGTTTTTTGGTGACACCTGTGTATCTTATTGAAAAGATACCTGGTTCCTCACCGTAGGTTTTAGGAGGACAGCTTTTTGCTGTCCTCAATTTAGTTCAAATTGAACATTGTTTTGTGTATTTTTATTATACTTAAAAAATACATATATATTTGAGTAATTATCTATTTACATACTTGTAGACCGATATATTGCACTGCAAAAGTACGTGCTTGTTATTGCACATTGTACATTGCTTTAATATTTTCTATATTTCTTTCCTACTTCTTCCTGGTTCTCCTCCCTCTTCTTTTCTCCCTCTTTCCCTGCTCTGCTTATCTCTTGTCCTTTGTGGAGTTCTGCGAGCCAATAGTTCCCAGTGGAGCGCAGTCCTTAGGTCATCAGCCCTCTGCGGATAATATACCTACAGTATCAGGGCCCCTATTTTCTTTTTTTTTTTTTTTTCTTTTTTTTTTTTTTTAATATTTATTTTTCATTATTGCAAAAACAGATTTAAACATATTACAAAAACATAGTCAAATAATTTTACAACAACAATTTATAAATTATCCTCTCTGCCATTTATACTCTTTCATTCACCATTCAACCCTAATCAGGGCCCCTATTTTCTGATGGGCGATCGGTATAGGTGGTGAGTAATGGCTTTACACGTAGCATCTCATAATGTTCAGGGGTTAAATGAACCGTTGAAGTGAGGGGTTGCCCAGGGTGAATACAGTCGTATGGGGTTAGACATTGTCATGATACAGGAAACCCATTTTAGGAAGAATGCTATCCCAAGGTATTGGGGGAAACATTTCACTCTACTGCTCCAGAAAAAATAAGAGGGGTGTCAATTCTGATACACAAAAGGCTGAACTTGCAACACACTTCCACCTATAGAGATCCGGAGGTGAGATTTATTCTAGTACAGGGTGCCCTAAATGAACATAAACTTTCACTTTTAAGTGTTTATGCCACAAATGCTGGGCAATCATCATTTTTTCGTAGAGTGTCAGAGCTTAGGGCTGACTGGCAGCAATCGTCATGGATTCTGGGGGGGACATGAACTCTGTTTTAGACCAAGCAAAAGACAGATCGAGTTCTACTTCCCCAATGGTAAAACCATCCGCAACAAAATCCCTCAAACTCCTACTTAACCATTATGGTATGCTTGATGCATAGAGAATGGTTCATCCTACTGAATTGATTATGTTTTTATTCAGCAACACTTAACCCCAAACTTGCTGAACGTAGAAATCTGACCTATTGCATGGTCTGATCACGATATAACTGGAATCTCCTTGAATGATCTACTACCCAAGGGGCGCTCTCCCTCGTGGGTGCTAAACCCATCCCTGCGTAATGATGTAGTCACGAAGGACAAAATACGTAGCGCTATAGTAGAATATTTAGATTTGAATAGCGGGGGTGAGGTGGATCACTCTGGAGTATGGTCTGCACATAAAACAGTTTTGAGAGGCAAGTGTATTCAAATTACCTCCATCTTTAAAAAAATTGGAACTAACCCAAATTAATACATTAAACAGTAAAATCTCAGCCGTTCAAGCTATTCCCTCTTCTAGGAGACCGCCTGGGACCCAAGCAGAAATATATACACTTAAGCAGCAATTGCAGATGATTCTCCGTAGGAAGGTTGTAACTGTGCTGCAAAGGACTCACTTATTCGAATAAGCCAGACAGAATGCTAGCCAAAAAGCTCAACCAGCAAAGGGCAGACTCTTTTATTCCCAAATTAAAGGTGGAGAATGACAGGACCATCTATAAGCCGAATGATATTACAAAGGAATTTGAAAAATGTTATGCTGATTTGTATTTATCACCTGTTAGCTCAGGCACAATAGATCATATGACGCAAATTGATAATTTTCTGTCCTCCATTAGTCTTCCGAAACTTGAGAAAGTGCAATATGATTTGCTAGACATCCCAATATCATTAGATGAAGTTAAGAGAGCTATAAGAGAGACTAAATCACATAAAGCCCCTGGCCCAGATGGGTCCACAAATTTCTATTATAAGCAATTTATAGATACACTGGCACCTCATCTCCAACTGCTCTTTAATGATTTCCTGTCCAGTAAGCCTATAAGAGCAGAATTTTTGGAAGCTAAGGTGATAGTAATACCTAAGGAAGTTAAGGAGCTACAGGGCCGTCTCACTGATTAACTGCAATACCAAACTCTACTCAAAAATTAAAGCAAATAGGCTCTCTCAGGTGCTGCCAAGCTTAATTCACCCAGAACAAGTGGGGTTTATTCAGGGTCATGAGGCGCAAGATAACACTATATGTATTTTAAATTTGCTTGATGTAGCGTCGGCTCCAAATACACCTTTGATGCTTCTCTCTCTCGATGCAGAAAAGGCCCTTGATAGAATTGACTGGGTGTACTTGGCACAGACTTTACATAAGTTTGGCCTAAGTGATAAGCTGGTGAAGGGTATCTTAGCACTGTATTCGGCCCCCGGAAACATATGTGGCATATCAGGGGTTTAAATCACAATCTTTTAAAATAACAAGAGGGACACGCCAGCGTTATCTTTGTCCCCCCTCCTTTTTGCACTGTGCATTGAACCCTTAGCTACAGCTATCAGGGAAAACTTGAATATAAACGGAATTAGAGTGAGGGAGACAGAACATAAACTGAACTTATTTGCGGATGATGTTATGCTAACTGTTACTGGTCTCCCTAATCTATTTAATGCTCTTGGACTTTTTGGCGGCATTTCTGGTTTTAAAATTAATACGATTAAGAGCAAAGCGTTAAATGTTTCTTTACCAAAGCATTTAGAATTCCAGTTATCAGGGAACTTCTCCTTTAAATGGGTTCCACACCATCTTAAAGACAATCTGGCCTAACGTATTCAGCAAATTTTCCTGCACTTATAAAAAAAACTACTCAATGACATTAAACACGTGGTCCTCCTACAAAATCTCGTGGCTAGGGAGGATCCACGTTATTAAAATTAATATCTTGCCCAAGCTTCTGTATCTTTTTCGCACTGTTCCAACGGCTGTTCACACCAGGGACCTCTCTGTATTTCAGGGGGCAATCTCTCGCTTAGTTTGGGATCGTAAAAGGCCTAGAATAAATAAGAAGGTCATGATGGCATCTAAAGCTAAAGGAGGGTTGGCTGTGCCAGATTTACCCAAGTATTATAAACCTGCCAGATTATCACAAAGCAACAAGTGGGTTGGTAAGCAACACCTTACCAGTGTGGGTGGAAATAGAGAAAGATATCTTTGAAGAAAGTGGCCTTCACCTTAGACAAGTATTCTTTTTTTCCCTACATTTCTAAATTGGTTATTTCTCCCCTTCCCAAATGCATGGTTCAGTCTTTAGCAGTTCTGAAGAACAAGAGAACTCTGCTTGTAGAAGCAGGTTCTTGGCTTACCCCACTGTGGTTATTTCAAAAGTCAGCATAAAAAAATAGATTTTCACAGTTTAAATGGTGGATAGATAATCAGTTTACGATTGCTGCTGATCTGTTAAAGGAAAGTCGACAATGGTCCCCTACAACATTTAGAGACCTACATCATTTGCCATTAAAGGAATGGCTTAACTTATCCCAGATACATATTAATATATCTAAGGTAATAAAACTTCATTCTTCTGCTATGGTCACTCCATTTGAAAACATTTGTTTTAAAAACCCTAATGGCAAACGTAATATCTCCATTAATTATAATTACTTAATGGACCTAACCACACCGTCCAAACTCCACCATCAACATTCTTGGGAGTCGGAACTCGCCATTGATATAACTGATGCACAGTGGAATAAGATACATAAGCAGGCCACAGGCTCCTCACTATATATTATACTTAGGGAAAATGCACACAAGACCATTTTGAGGTGGTACTTAACACCAGCTAAGATGCAGCTTTCTAACCTGTCAGTGTATGGTAACTGTTTTAGGGGATGTCACACTCTGGGCACCCTTAAACATGTTCTCTCGGACTGCCCTAAGATCCCTCACATTTGGTTGGAGACCTATGATATTTTGGAGAGACTATGGGGGCACAAGATTCCCCCAAAGCCAGAAGAAGCTCTCTTAGGCCTCCCCATAGAGGGTCTCAGTAAAGAGGCTCAACTCTTATCACACCAAGTGTTTTTAGCAGTGAGGATTACATTAGCCAAAACATGGAAATCGTCAGTACCAGAATATAGTGCAGTTTTGATTAAACTTCAATTTATATATAACATGAGCGTTATCTCAGCCAACTTGGACAAATCATATAGGAAATGGGCCTCATGTTGGGACACTTGGATTCTTAAGATTGGGTGGTACATATGTAGAGTAGGATAATAGTTTAGGATGCCCCCTTTAAGAACAAACATAACTCTGAACTCCTTCTCCTTTTGCCCCTCAATTACCCTCTTTCTTCTTCTTTATTCTCTGTGTGGTCTTATAAGCTATCCGCCTTTTACACGCCTCCATGTCAATCTAAGAGATGCCTGTGCTGAACGGCAAGCCTGCTATATGACAGAACATACCAGCTAAGATCTGCACATCCTACTAAATGAGATAAATTGCACTGTGCGGACAATAGTATTAGAGAATGGATGATATGTAGGATTTGTATAAATATCAAAATTGTTCATATATATCAAGCTCCAGAGGCGGGCAACATTCTTAGATGGTCCCTGGCGACCCCCCTCATTATAGGTCACGCTGCAGTCTTTCTCCTCCTTGGCCATCATCCTCCTCACCTTGGCCCTGATGCCATCGAATCTGTGCTTGACAGACCTCACAACACCCTTGGTGCTGTGCCTACCACAGTAACCGCTGCCGCTACCTCCTTCCAAGCCTAAGCCCTAGGCCTTGGCTTCACTTTCCTTCCCCCTGCCACGGATAGCACTGAGGCGGACCACATTTTCCCAGTGCATATAATTGTGGGCCTTGTGCTTGCCCTTTGCATCTTTCCCTCTTGACTGTGGACGGGGACCCTTGCCTACCTGACCTGTCCCTGGGGCTTGTCCCTTTCCCGAATTTCCACCCCCCCTGGGATCAGGCCCCTTCCCATCTGTCCTCCTGCTATGTGTGCATGACGCTCGGCACCCCCTTCCACCACCCACCACTCAACTCTCCTCCTCTCCCTCCTCCTCCTACTCTCCATCCTCCTCTCCCTGCTCCTCCTCTCCATCCTCCTCTCCCTCCTCCCCCTTCTCTCCCTCCTCCTCCATCCTCCACCTCCTCTCCCTCCTTCTCCTCCTCTCCCTCCTCCTCTCCCTCCTCTCCTCCCTCCTCCACATCCTCTCCCTTCTCTCCCTCCTCCTCCTCTCCATCCTCCTCTCCCTCCTCTCCTCCCTCCTCTCCCTCCTCCTCCATCCTCCACCTCCTCTCCCTCCTTCTCCTCCTCTTCCTTCTCCTCTCCCTCCTCTTCCTCCTCCTCTCCATCCTCCACAAAAAAATGTGTGTGCTATGTGTTATTAATAACTGTTGGGGGATGGGGTGTGGGGATGGGATGGGTGTTTGTGTGTGGTGGGACCTTCTGTATATGTCTCTATGTGTTTTCTTTAAACTATGTGTATTGCAAATATGTGCAATCTGTAAATATGTGTAAGCAAATATTAAGTGTAAATCTGTATGAAATAGAATATAAATCAATAAAATATCAAACTACCTATCTCAAAACTCTCCTACTCTCTCTCCAATAGAACCTAACCTCCAACTTTAGGATCTGCGTACTACTTCAAAAGAAAATACAACCCAGTCAATGCATGGCTGTGTGGGACGCAAATGTATCATCTCCTAACGTCAATCATATTCGGCTAGACCAATTTTACAGCAATTTTACAATTTTAAAGCATTCCTGGTGGCTTAGTGATTCGTTGCCAGGAAAAAGGCTGGATGACAACTGAACAGATGGTCGACTGGTTGTCTGTAGTTTTGAATTGCAGACCTGGAGCACTGCTCCCTAAGAGAGCCATGCTAGTCTTGGATGCTTTTAAGGGTCATCTCACTCCTGAAGTGAAGACTAAAGTTGCTGCACAGAAGACAGACCTTGTTGTTATACCTGGTGGCATGACTTCAAAGCTACAAGTGCTTGATTTCATTGTCATCAAGCTGTTCAAAGACAACCTTCGCAAGCAGTATTCAGATTGGCTTCGGGAAGGGGATCATGCTCTTACACCATCTGGCAATGGATTATAAATTCATGGTGAAGTATTTCATCTAACTCCATCATCAGGGGGTTCAAAAAATGCTGCGTGTCCAATGCATTGGATGGTAGCGAGGACAACTTGCTATGGGAGGAGAATGAAGAAATGACACCAGTGATGACTGTGAATAGTAAAAAGTTTCCTTGTTACCTTATGTTTCATGTTACCTGAACTTTCTGTTGATGTTACCATAATATTGACCCTGCCTAAAGAGTTACAGTATAATGTTTTCCAAATACTGGATACCGTATATGGTACAGTATATGTTAAAATAAAATCACTATTTTATTCCCTAAATCTACTTGACTTTTGTCTTTTTCTCTCCAATTTTAAGGGTGCGGCTTATATGTGAGTACTATCTTTTTCTGTTTTTTCCCCTTGAATTTTACAGGTGCGGCTTTTATGCGGGTGCAGCTTATATTCGGACCAATACGGTAAATGTTGTCCATTTATGTTCAGTATTTGTCCCAGTCTATTCTTTGTACTGCTGCCCTGACCGTTTAAAATTTAGAGATTTCATTGGACCCTTAAAGTTTTGTTTTTTTAATTCAATCTCAAATTAGATTGTTTTGTGATCACTGTTTCTCAAAGATTGCAGTTTTTCAACATTTCGTACAATATCAATATTATTTATAATAACTTAATCCAAAATATCCTCATTTGTAATAGGTTCTTGAACAACCTGGGCCAGATAATGATCTCTGAGTGTACTCAAGAATCTGCTCCCCTTAGCTGAACTGCTGGTCTTATTAATCCAGTTTATTTCAGGGTAGTTAAAATCTCCCATTATTAGACCTTGCCCATGCTTAGCTGCATTTCCAATCTGTAACAATAATTGAAGTTCCTCACTTTCAATTATATTTGGTATTTATAGCATACTCCTAGCAATATTATTTTAGAATGTGCTGACCAACTATTTAACTCTACTCACAAACATTCAACATTACCGCTAGTTCCAGCATAAATATCTTCTCTGACTATAGACTTAAATTCACATTTAACATACAAATTCCTCCTCCTCTGTTACTATTGCCACTATCTCCAGATTAACAGTCCAGTCATGAGAGTCATCCCACCATGTTTCAGTAACTCCTATTAAATACCATTTCTCATTAACTGCTAATAATTCTAACACATTTTTCCTGGCAAGTTTCTGGCATTACCAAGCATACACTTTATGTTGTTATGAGTTTGTTGTTTTAAAGTGCTGCCACTATACTTGAGTCACTTAGCAATACCTCCCTATTTACTATTCTAACCCTCCCAATTCTTAACAACAATGACTAGTTAACTAATTCCTTACCCCCTCTACACTGTCTACCCTTTTACTTCTATCATGTCCCCCCCCCCTACTAGTTTAAAAACTCCCTTAGCCTTTTTACCTATCCCCTTGCACACAAGCTCCCTTGTCATTAAGGTGCAATCCATCCCTGCTATAGATAGATTGCACCCAAGTGAGAAGTCAGCCCAGTGCTCTATGAACTCAAACCCCTCCTTGGTGCTCCACTTTTTTTGCCATGCCTTAAGCACCCTGAGTTCCTTCTATCTCCATGGGCTAGCATGTGGCACTGGTAGTATCTCAGAAAATACTACCTTGGAGGTACCTTTTAGTTCTCTAAAAATCAGTCTTTAGGACAATCCATCTTCCACTAACTTTGTCATTGGTACATAGTTTATCTACCCAATACACAACAGTCTGAACCTGAGCACCAGGGAGACATTAAACGGTTTGTTTGCTCGGACCAGGGTGACAAATCACCCTGTCTACTTCCTAATAAATGATGCCATGTCTGGGCATCCCCTGAAGCATAATAGACATAATGAGTTTTTCCACAAATGTAATTTGGTAGCATTAATATATACTCAATGTAAGACTTTGAGAGAGTTCTCTGGTACTCTATAATTGAATGAATTTTAGATAACGAATTTCAAGACTCGATTCAGATGTCTCGGTTCTAAGTTTAGTTTAGCTATTTTCCCCCTGAGATCATATAATTCCATTTATGACCCTCAGGGAGCAAGTTAAAATAATTTTAAATCATACCTAGCATACCTCTTGTCAAGGGGTTTCTTTGACAGATATGCGAAAA
The DNA here is from genome assembly GCA_027410445.1 of Discoglossus pictus. Taxonomy (NCBI): domain Eukaryota; kingdom Metazoa; phylum Chordata; class Amphibia; order Anura; family Alytidae; genus Discoglossus; species Discoglossus pictus. The sequence goes on from CM050165.1 coordinate 354,604,212, forward strand.
TTAGGTATCCCTGAGATATCCCTGAGTGCGTATCAAATGAGATAAAACGTTTTTTATCTGGCAGAATCTATAGTGTTCCTAGAGAGGAAGATCAAAAGTGTTGCTTAAGGTTTCATTTTTTTTTCCTTAGCAAAAATCCAGGCAGACAGTTTAGTAAGTTTATTGATTTCTCACCGTGTAAAGGCTTTATCATTTAGTCCTGCGGAAATTGAGGGTGCATTATAATAGGAGTTAGAGTGAGCAAAGTTGATTTCAATTGGTGTCGATATCCTGGCCAATACTACTGTTGCATTGTAAATGTTGTCAAGAAGCTGGCATTAGGAGGCAAGGGAGTGGTGGATTTAGGGAGCCTGATAATCGTATGCCAAGTGTAGGGGACTTAATGCAGTTTTCAAGTGATACCCAATTTGGTTGGTTATAAGATGAATTAACTTGTGTTGAACTGCTGTGAAAAGAAAAGTTTGAAATTAGGACAGGAGATTTTACTTACTCCCTTAGATTTATGTCAATATATAGTAGATCTTGTTATTCTCGGTGGTTTGTTTTTACAAATGAATTTAAATATAGATGTCTGGAACTTATCAAGTTCCTGAAATTTTATGGCAGTAGGTAATGTCTAGAAAAGGTATATGCAGGGGGTAATATTCAGTTTTATGAAATTAACGCTTCCAGTCCAGGAAATTTAAAATATTGAAATTTTTTATAGATTTTCTCTCAGTTCTTTGTAGATGGAGGGGTAGTTAGTCTGATAAAGATCTTTCCAGTGTGGAGTAATATTAACTCTTAGGAGTCTAATCTTATTTTACACTAAATGCTTTTGTCTTATCTACATTCATTCTTAAGCCTGAGAAGTGTCTAAAGGTGGAAAGGCTGTGCCTAAGAAGAGGAATGGAAGTGAGTGGTTTTGTGAGAGTACATAGTAAGTCAAAGAGACAGCAGCTCTATATGCTAAACTACCATAAAACTTGGAAGCAGACTGGACTGATGCCACTGGCCCTGCCTTATGACATAATTTGCTCTGTCCCACTGCCTGAACAAAGGTAACAGCTCAGTTGGACTACACACATTTTAATTAATGCATTCTGATTGGTTAGACTCTTAACCATTCAGAAATGGAGAGGAAGCAATTCAAATACTGGATTCTTATTGGCCAAAATATGATGGGCACATATCTGAGCCAATCAGAAACCATATACATAGTATATAAGGTGAGGAGAAATCCTTTAGTCTTGGGGAGTTCCTCAGAAGAGGAGCCTCGTTAGTTAAGTTCATTTTTTTTAAGAGTGGCATGATTTTTTCCAGTGGCAATGGGTGTAGGAACTGGGGGGGGAGAGGGGGGACTAGGGGGAGAAATCTCCCCAGATTTTTCATTGTGTGTGTTTATGTGTAGAGAAGCAGTTGTGTGGTATTTTTACTCCCAGATTTTCTTTGGCTCCTACACCCATGCCACTGGCTGAAGATGAGAACCAAGGGCTTCAACCTTTTTATTTTCAGTAGTTCTTATTTTATTATTTTTCTTGTAAGTTTATTTTTATTTTTAATCAGTTTTTTTATTTAATTCTTCAAATTTATTTAGTGGGTGTTGTGTTAGGGACTATGGTGTTCTAAGTCATGTCGGTCGTTAGAACACAGATACAGAGAGTGTTGTATTTAAATCTTTATTCTTTTATATATTAAGTGTTTACGTACAGAAAGCATCCTGGTTTTGCATATTAGCAACACCAGTCAGATGCTGTTGTTGTTATGGAACCTGTTATGAAATCTCTGAGAAGCAATTCTAGTGCTTTCCAAAATGACCGGGAGTCTGTGAAGTCACGCTGTCACATGGTATTGAGCATGATCTTGCATGCATCCTCAGTGCATGCTCGATCAGGACAGCTGCGGTATATATTATACCTGCAGCCACATTCCAACATGATTTGACTAGCATCCTCCCTTCTGTGATGTGGGTGGGTGGAAGTATCAGATAGCAATGGCAACTCCTTAGACACAAGCATTTACTTTAAGATAAAATAGATTTTTTTAATAATGATATAATTATATAAAAATATATTATTATTATTATTATTATTATTTATTTATTTGTAACATGCTAACACATTCTGTAAGAATAATGTCCTATATACTTAACTATGCAATATTAAAATACACTATAAAAAGTGTTTCTTTAATTTAGCCTGAGGACAGCCTGATGTACTGCTGTTTTATAAAGACCAGTTGTTCTTGTATACCTTCTTTTGTGGAAGATATTTCCCTGCTGAACTTTAGAAAAGTGTTTGATGTGCTTGAAGTTTTCTACAATATGAGCACTTTCTCTCCTGTAAGCTACAGACATTAAGATCCTGAAGTGCTTTCTCCGTATAATGGAAAAGTTGATTTGGTTTATAAACAATTTCATACAAAAAGATACTTGTTTTGCTCATATTTATCCTCAGAAGTCCTTTTGTCATGGCTTTTATAAGTGTTCCCAGTGCAAACAGAAAGCATGCTTGCTGTTCTACTGATGGATAGCTTGCAGACAATTCCCTTATTCAATTTGCTGGTCTTGTTTTCTGCATAAACTACTCTGTGAGTAAGATCATTTTTGAAACTTTTTTCTAATTTAATTTTGCTATCCTTGGAAGCCAGCCAGACTTACTATGCATAAAGAGCTTTTGTTTTTTTTAAAGAGCACATGCAGTGTTGTTTTATGCATGGAGCTGTCTCTGTTTATATGAGGACCTTAGATTGTGTTGGATTATATGAGTAAGCAAGTCAGTTGTTTGGGAAATGGAACCGCAGGGGAGGAGAGCACAGGGTGTTGACAGGGCCGTGGAGGACGGTAGCTCCCACCCCTGCCGTCCTCCCACTACAATTCTTTCTGATGACATCATCGATGATCTTAAGTAACATTATTCATGACATCACGTTAACAGGCCGGAATTATTGTATTGTGTGTTCATTTATTGATGTATAGATGGTGCCTAATTATGTACAGTTACTAAATGCTGCATTTTTTCCCAGAGAGTTCATTAAAGCATGCTACTAGGTTTTCCTGGGGACGTGGGGTACAGGGGACAAATTGCTCATTTATGAGAGGTTCAATTCCCAGGAGGGGCTGAAGGACCCAAGAACATAATGGGTATTAAGCCATAAAAGGAGTTAAACATGTTCAATATCACCCCATGTACAGCTAGCTTCCTGACAGAGGAAACCTAGCATGACAGATAGGTGATTTACCTTCTGTGGGTAGTTAGTTTTTACCCCTAAGGGAGATTGTATAGGTCAATGAAGTCAATGGCCATGGTATAAATGGATATTATCTCTTTTTTTTTTTTTGAGTTGTATATTACTGTTCACAAGAGTGTCTCCAGAGTGTGTGGGGGAGAGTGCATAACCTCCTAGTGCAGTTCACTTTGGTATATATATATATATAAACTTACTACTTTACATTGTAGCAGAGCGTCATTTTTTTTTCAGTGTTGTCAATGAAAAGATATTATAAACTGCAGTAATATCGTGGTTATCCGGCACCTAACCAACAGGCACTCTCAAGTAACAGGCACCGGCATCAATTCCCCATTTGAACAAAACTCCTGCTAAACCGGCAGAGCCGGCACTATCTGGCAGTTCGAGGCTGCAATTTTTTTTTTTTATTATTATTTTTTTTGGCCTAAATGGCCCAGTTTAGGTGCTAATGCCTTTTTAAAGGCATTGTGAGGTTTAAAGGTCGTTTAGACTTTTTTTTTTGTGACTCACGATTAACCGGGAACTACACTTATCTGGCATAAGCTTAAAGGAGGCCATATTTGATAATGGCTATGAATTGAAGAGGCATTTGTGTGTCCCAGCTCAGCTTCCCAGAATGCAGTGTAGTAACTGTTTTTCTGGCAATTCTGAGCTGGAAGCAGGTTTTTAAACTTGTTTTAGACATTCAAATGTGAACACAGATGTACTATTTATTTACTATATATAAATATATATATATATATATATATATATATATATATATATATATATATTGTGACCAGGATGGTCGTGTATAGCTGTGGTTTCTTGAGATAGAAACGGATACTTTCTGGTAATGCAGCAAATTGGTTTATTATGAACTAAGAAAAACAAACTGGAGCAGTAACTCTGCTTAAATAATGAAAATAAACATCTACATAAACGCACTGACTGTGACACAGGAACGCCCTGACTATACCTGTGCAGCTTATCTGCAACAGGGACAAAACTCTACACCACGGTGTCTTCAGGACAGAGCTCCAACTCCGTTGTACTCGGAAAGGAGTAATTTCATGGAAACAGCGCCACCTAGTGGCAAGGAGTAAGACAGTCTCTTATAAATTAGGAATTGCCACCTTGTGGCCAGGATACAAATAGACTCTGATTATTGATAGATTGCCACATTGTGGCCAGGACACAAATAGTCTCTGATTATGGTTATATTGCCACCTTGTGGCCAGGATACAAATCCTCTCTTGTATATCGGAAGTCTTTTCCACATTTCTAAATCATTAGCCGCGGATGAAGCATAGGGCCCGCCCGTCTCTCCCATATGCTTCACCCCAGGGACCCTTTGACTTTGCAGTATAAACTTACTGCCTATGAACCGGTTAAACACTTAGCATCTTCCCTGGGGCATAATCAGTCTGGTACCTTCATACAGGGCCTCTGTCAGCTCCACACTTGCCTAGGCCTTTAAGGCAACTCTGCCTGGGGATCTTCAATATTAACTTCCTTGGTACCTTTGTGCTTTCACCTCCTGAGTCTGTAGTCTCTTTCAGCTCTATTCGTCAGTCACTGCAAACAGCACACTCTTCTTACTGTTGTCCAAAACTCGCAGCCACAGTAAACCAAAAGTGATCTCTTTCCGTTTTGCTTCCCAAAGGTCAAACTGTAGATCCACAACGGACCAGCTTCAAGCTCCACTTTGTGGCTGGATCTGGCAGCAGCACACAACCTGGCCAGAGTCTAAGCAGCCCCACCCCCCTCTCCATGTCTGCTTTTCAGGCTTTAAAGGGGAGTCGCACCTGCATTAGGAGTTCTTCAGAAGTTTAACTTCGTCACTCCTGTCAAGAACTCTTTACTTCACTTTACTTGGCACCATCCTCTAGGAGGCAAACGATCACAATATATATATATATATATATATATATATATATATATATATATATATATATCAAGCAAAAAAGAAAGAAAAAAGGGCAACTAATTATAAGATTCAATATAGATAAGAGATTGAATAACTGTCAATCTAAACAAAATAATTAGCAAAAAGAGATATCAATTTATTAGATGGGAACTAACATGAGAAAGCCAAAATCAGCTCATAGAATGGCCTTACGATGTATGAAACATCACTAACATGGCCAAACCATTCAAATCACAGGCGACTTAATAAGTATATCAATTGCAACTAGCATTACTGCCAGACAAACAATTAAAATTTTACTTTTAATCATATAATATCTATTAACCAAGAAAGAATGGGGAAGAAAAAATATATTTAAAATAAAGGAGGTTGATGTGCAACACGGTGGAGAGCCTCTTGTGGTGGTGGCATTAAATGGTATCAAAATAGAGCTCAGAGAGTTTACCTGTCAGTGGCAGCGATCATTAACCATACAAAAATCACTATCATATCATAATGAAAGCAGTCAATATTCGATAGTAACTAGCGACTTGCCCGTCAAAAAATTACGGCAATGAGATGTGTATGTTTGTAAATTTGTTTAGTTAGTAATATACGTATTTGACACTTGTAAGGATTTAGTTATGTTGAAATAAGTACAATTCTTATATTAACCATGTATATTTTTTTAAGATTTTCTTTTCTTCTTGAGTAACTGTTAAAGAGTTTTGTAGTAAAAGTATTAACATTTGATTGTAAGAACAGTTGAACTTTAGATTAAACCGTATTGTAAACTTTAGGTAACTGTTTTTTAACATGCAATTTGTAGCTCAAGAACTGTTAACTTAAATATACATCCAATCCAGAGGAAGGCAAACAGTAAAAACCCTCTGTGAAATTTAGCCAATTGTATCAAAGCAGGACATTTTTTTATTCCTTCCTAACCCCATTAACTGGCGATCGGATTACTCCCAGGATTAATGTTGAACATGAAATACAATATTTACATTCTGGCTGAAAACTTGGTTGTGCTCTTAACATGAACTTTGTAATATGTCTAAGTAAGGAACTTGAAAGTAAGGTGGTCCGCGATGTGTAACCACTGTTCTCTTTGTGTTTTACAATGTCATGTAGTTTAATATGAAAATATTGTTGGTATAAACCTAATGTCTGTGGCGTAATAATGAGTCTTTGAAAAAATAGGAGAATTGTGTGTACTTTTAGAAAAACATTTGTGGTTATATTGTTGTTTTTTAGGTTTTTTGCGTTTCTTTTGAAATTGGTTTTGCATGGCTTTTGCTTGTTTGATGGAAAGTTACAGTACTTCATAGTAGACAATGTTTTTAGTAAAAATGCATCCATCCTCTAATAAATCACCTTGACTTTCATTGTTTTCAATGTAAACTTTAATAGCTTGTGGATTTTTGCACCGTGATGAGGCAACATACAATTTGCCATGTGCTTCGGCAGCTCATATACTAAAATTGGAACGATACAGAGAAGATTAGCATGGCCCCTGTGCAAGGATGACACGCAAATACTGGTTGTTCGAAGAAAATATCCACAGATTTGAAAGTTAGTCCTTGTGATTTATTAATGGTCATGGCAAATACAATAATGATGTGAAATTATCTTCTTTGAAGTATAAAAGGGAGACTACTTTCACTTGGTGCTAAATCTATCCTTGGTATGAAAACTCTCTCTCCTTTATGGGTACCAGTTAAAATTTCAGCATCTATGAAATGGTCTTTTAATTGTTGAACAATTAATCTTGTCCCATTGCATAGCCCTTTTTTGGGGTTCATATTTCGCAGTAACATGACGATTGCACCTTTCTTTAGCTGCAAAATATGTGGTGGCATTCCAGAAGGAGTTAATGAGTTTATGAATTCAGTTGAAAAGTTTGCCTGACTTTCTTTGTCATCAGCAAGTACAGAATCAGCGCTGTGATAATTTCTTTGGGGTGCATTCATTTTTTTAAATATTTCATTATTGAGGATTAATGCATCCTTATTTTTACATGTTAGTATGACTTGGTTGGCAAGTTCAGAATAGTCCTGGTTATTTATTGTACTTTCAAATATAGCCGATATAAGATCTTGGTGACAAATCATATGAGGTGGGATGTGCACAGTGTCATCAGGTACATTTTTTTTTTTTAGTTTTGCCTCTAATTTTAATAAGCCAATCATTGAAATCATTTTGGCCTTCTGATCTCATATTTTGTTGTAGTTGAAGATGGGTAAAATGTTTCCATAGTGTACTTGACTTTATACAGGTTTCGATAATCTCAGTTCAATTTCCATGAACAATGACAGGTAATGTTTGTCTAAAATCGCCACCTAACAACATTACCTTTCCACCAAATGGAAAAGTATTATCCATGACTTCACAAAGCAAACGGTCAATACATTGGAGGGCATAGCATGACATCATTGTAGCCTCATCTATTATAATTAATTTACTTTTTTTTTTTTTTACACTGATGTTTCTAAAATAGGCACTGGCAGTTTAAACCCACTATGTACAGTTCTTCCACCTTCTTACAAAAGTGCAGCAATTCCAGTGGTGGCAAATGCGAGTGCTATTTGACCTTGTGCTTGTACAATACTCATTAATAAATTATTTAGATATGTTTTTCCTGATCCGCCAGATCCATCAAGATAGAAATAATGCTCTTTGACCATTTCATCATCTAGTGCATTTTTTATGGCATTAAATGCTTGCAATTGTAATGTATTTAAAGTTGCAAGTCTTTCTTCTGTCCTTTGTACTTGAAGTTGAATGTCATAGTCTTAAAAGTTTATTTCATCTATAAGACCTGGATCAGGCAGATTAAAACTTGCACAACTTAATCCATGAGTTAAAAATACTTCTTGGATTTCCATTAATGCTTTTAAGTGTGCAATGGTTTAATTGTATCATTGCATAAAGTCTTCAGCCATATTACTTTTAAATGTGTCCCACAAAGCTAATGCATTTGGAGCATTTAAGAAGATACAAATGAATGCAAATTGTTCCCTCATCTGCCGTGGCATTTGACATAGTGCTGCTTCTTGTAGACATCTTTCCCATTCTGTATCATCAGCTAGTAAGTTTCTATGTCTTTCAGCTAAATGAAAGGATTCATATACTATGTCATTAACAGTTCTTAAGTATTCAAAACTTTGTGCACCAGAAACATTTAAAAGTAGTAGTCGTAAGCAAAAACGTTCAAGGTCTCTTGGACTGACGTGTAAATTCTTGGTATTATTTTATTTCCTCTGCTTTTTCTTGGTCTCCATAATCCATTCACAAAAATAGTGATATGGAATTTCAATATATAAGAATTGTGTTGCTTTTGAATCTGTAGAAATTAATTGAAACCATGCAGTTAGTGTAGTGTGACGATGCTCACTTTGGGCCAATGCATTACTTTAATTTCCAGCATGGAAATACACTAAATGTCTTTTTGGCAAATGTACTGCTAATCTACAGTATATACTGCATGTTATCTATCGTTTATTTCAAATTTTAAAAGCCGCCACATCGCTTCTGGGGCACTTACATAGCGAGCATCTACATGAGATGTAAGTTCATCATGTACTAACTCAGTGCTTTCAGTATTTGTCTGCACTTTTGACGACTACAGTAGCTGCATCATAGCCTTTGTAAATATATTTGTAGACATATTTAACGCATTATACTTCATAAGTAGATGTGGATTGTATGGTACCACATAACTATTGTCAACCTTTTTTCCACGATCTCCTTCTCTTCTTCTATATAGTAGATAGCCATCACAATTGGCATAAGTTTTGTCTCTATAATCTTTAAGAAATTATTTTGGAGCAATTCAATTTGAACTACTTTAAATTCAAGAATGGAAATATTATTTCTCACTCGTACTTTAGAATTTGGGTAACTGGGAAGGGTTAATTTTGGTTGCCAACCTGCTTCTCTGTGTGGGAAAAAAATTAGATATGTCATTGGATCTAAATTTGTACTTAAGATACTGATATTAATGAATGGTTGCTCCTCATTTCTGGGATATATTCTAATGTCTCTTTGAAATGGTGGTTCTCCTTCATCATTTTGAAACACCATTGCAACCTCATTTGAAGTTGGCAAGTTATAACAGCGTTTATCAGTATGTCTATCTCTTTTAAGCACCATATTGACCTTTGGGATTGTTAATTGATGTCTTTCTGCATAAAGTTGTTGTTCCTTTTCTACTTCTGCCATTTTTTTATAAGCTTGACTGTAGGGGTTATTGGCCATAATTTTATCTAGCTCTATAAAAACACTGGGTAAGCATTTTTTATTTTCTTCCAGCTGCATACGTTGGTTAACAGCTTCCATTGTATCTAGGATATAGAGTTGAGCAAATTTTCTTTGCTCTCCTTCCTCTGGATGTAAATGGGCAGTACGATGGTAAATTTGGCCTAGGACTTTAAAGCAGTAAGGACCATGTCCTGGTACATTAGCAGCTAATGTTGCCCCCATAGATGCAAAGGATGTGGCTCTATTGTAGGATCTTATTTTTGTCTTGAAATTTTTGTAGTTTGGAAAAGTAGGTTCAGTCATAATGTTTTGTAACTATATTGGGAATTGTTTTCTTTCTGGAAGTTTGACCTTTCCTTTTTGACAGCAACTAATGAATTGGCCATCTCTGGGTCTCTCCTGTTTAAAATGATAAGCCTCACAAAACTGACATTGAATATTCATGTCACCACAATTATGAACCTCTACTGCTAAAGACTTGAGTAAAGGACAATTTGAAGAGCATATATCAGTTTCAGTTTGTAATTCATCATTTGAAATGTCATGTGATGTTTGAGGAACAGGTTTTAAATGCTTTTGTTTTTTAGGGGCTTTTTTGGGTGTAGCTTTTATTTTTTCAGCTGATAGTATTTTGCTTGCAAGTCTTTTCCGTTCTTTTTGTCGTCGAATTTCCTTCTGCTCCGGCGTCTGCTGGTTTGCCCATCTTTGTTGTCGTTCTCTAGCTTGACGTCTTATCTTTTCCTATTTGGTCTCGTTATCAGCCATCTTAATCTGTAAATGAAAATAATGTATTATTAGTTTACTTTCAGATGTTAAGTTGGTTTGTGAAAAAAAAATGTTGCAACAGTGTTGTGATTGTAAATTAACTTTGTTTGTATGTGATTGTAGTTCATTGTAGCTGAACTTTCTTTCTATTGTTAAATGAGTGTATTTTTTTATTTGGCTCCTACTTTATGTGTTGTACTTTGTAATTTTTGGGTTAGATGCATAGCACACCCAAGGTAATTGCATTATAGCTTATTGTACATGTAGTAGGTTTATAGTGTTAAATGAGCTTTTTAATTTAGTTTTGGTTGTTCATTGTTTTTTATGTTGTAGGTTTGTAGGGTTGGCTTAGAGGCATAGTAGAGGGGAAAAATGGTAGTAATATATTGCTCTTTGTAATTTCTACTGCAGGGGATTTTTGGAATACTATACTTCTATTTAACTTAAAGGCTTATATGGTGTCGCTGTGAAAAGAAGGTTTATATTGTTGTTTGTTAGGTCTTAGTAGTATTTGTTGTCGTATTCTATTTTATGTGTGGGGTTAGTTTTTGTGCTTAACATTGTAAGTTGGGGCTGTGAATTGAAAATGTTGTATTTTATGTGTTTTGCCTATTTATTGAACTATGCTGCTTTATGTTGTTCAATTTTTGTTTTATAGATGATGTTCGTATTTACTGTTAAACGTTGTTGGACATAAAAGGTAATTAGTAGGTAAATGAGAAATGTGTCAGTAATATTTTGTTAAAGCTGTTCATTTGTGGTCCTTATTGTTGTTTATTTAGTTTTCTCTTTTTTTACTTGTTATACTGTACCTTGTTTGAAGTGTGATTTGAAGCTGAATATTCCTGGATCCGCTGTTGGAACTCTTCGTGCGATAGTCTTGACGTAGTGTCTGTTGTAAAAGAATAAGCGAAATGTTATTTGATTGGAATGTATTTCTCATGAATAGCATAGTTAATTATTTTTGTATACTCTATCTGTTATCGTGATTTCTTCTGCTATGCAGTTTTTTGTGCACCACTTTCAAATTGTTTCATTTTATTTGTATATTACAGTTATCCTTTTATTTTACAGTAATTATTAATGTTATTGACATTTTGTATATGTTAGCAATATTTTGTGTCCACCACTTTTGGGATGCTGTATTTGGCTTGTGGATGAAAGTTAAAGGTTGTTGTAGAGTAAAGCTGACTGTGAATGATGTTTTATCTATGTTGGAACTATTGACAGTAGTATCCTGTTTAGCGTCCGCCACTTTTGGTATGCTTATTTTGGCTTCTTTGTAAGGGTTATAGGTTGTTCAACAGTAAAGAAGATTGTTAAGTACATTTTCTATATGTTTTTGTGATTTTTTGTCCACCACATATTGCATGCTCCATTTGCCACTTTTTGTATGCTTAATTTGGCATGTTTGTGAGGGTTACAGGTTGTTGGACAGTAAACAGGAATGTTAATTGCCTTTTTTATATGTTGTTGCGCTTTTTAGTACTATCCTGTTTTGTGTTCACCACTTTTGGGATGCTGCATTTGGCTTGTGGGTGATGGTTCGAGGTTGTTGTACAGTAAAGAGGAGGAATATTTTTGTTTTCTGTATGTTGCTAATGTTTGGTATGATATCCTGTTTTGTGTCCACCACTTTCTGTTCTCCTTTTTTTGTGTGCAAGTGTCTTTATTTGGAAATTGTATAGGTCTTTGTCAAGTTTCTTGAACTGTGGTGTTTTTGTCTTGCTTGAATTTGTATTGAGGCTTGTATTTTTTATTTTTTATTTTGACTTCTTTTATTGGCGAGCATTAAACATGGGATTTGTGTTTCTTTTTGTGCTTGTTATACTATACCTTGATTGAAGTCTTGTTCGTGTCCGAATGACAGTGGGTCCCCTCCTGCCAATCTTAATCCGCCAGTCTTCTTGTAGTGTCTGTTTGAAAAAGAAAGTGAAATGGTTAATTGTATATTCATTCTTCTGGATTTTGAAAGCATGGTCTTTTTCTGCATGCAATGTATTTATCTATCTTACCTCTTCTTCTTTCTTGCAGTTATTTAAAAGTGATCCTTTTTCACAGTCCACGGTGCAAATTCTTGATTTACGCTGTTGATGCAGAGTCTGTTTGAATAGTGAAAAAAACGGGAAAGATTGAGCTGCAGGTTAAATATGTATTAGTGTCATCTTTTTTTTTTTTTTTTGCTATGAGTTGCTGTGACTTAATATTAGTCGAATATACTTCTTTGATTACTTTGAGTTAAGATTAGGTTGTTGTAGGGCCTATACACATAAATGTGCATTTCACATGTCCCCCTATACATGAATAACATTTTGATTGGGAATGTTTGAAATGTTTTATTTTTATTTTTATTTTTTTCTGGTGTCTTTCTTACTAAATTAAATATATTATAGCTTACCTCTCAGTTTGAATTTGCAGATTGTGAAGTTGTAAATTAGGAAGTAATTCTCTTCTGAAGTAACGGTAGCAGTGAACTATCCAGTCACACTGGTCATCACCTGAGGAGAAATGTAGAATTTTCTGGAAAGTAGGCAGTATTTATAAACTTTGAGGTGCTTGAGACTGTTAGAACGCAATATGCATGCGCAATTTGCGTTCCAGCGTTAAATTTGCGCTCCATCTGCCATTTTCCAGCTAATAGTTGTCTTTTTCCTGTAAAATGGTGGTTAATAGCAGTGTGGTACGTGCCGCATAGTGTGTTTTATGTGCCTCGTGAAGTTGACTGGAGCGTTCTTTCCGAGTAACTGTAGTATTTTTGCGTCCTTAGCCTCGTTTTCATTTTCTTCGGCGGACATTTTTCTCTCTTGCTTAGGTGATTTTCGGGTGTGTAAAGTCTTTAATTTGGACTTAAATCGAGGTGTAACTTCACTTGCAGAGGTCCTGGGTGCACCCCCTTTCTGTGGGTAAGCTTTTTATATGTTTGTTGTGTATGTTTCTTGTGTTTGTAATGGTTTTCGGGTCGGGCGGGTTGTGTCCTTCTTTTCAGATGTCGTAGGTGTTTTTCGGTAAATCCGTAGTAGTTTGGTGGTGTTTTGCGTCTTTAGAGTCCTGTAGCCTCGTTTTTGTTTTTTTCGGCAGCCATTTTTTCTCTCGCTTAGAGGATTTTCGCGTGTCTAAACTTTTTATTTTCACTTTAATTTAGCTATAACTTCACTTTTCGAGGTCCTGGGTGCCTCCCCTTGCTGTGGGTAAGCTTTTTATTTGTTTGTTGTGTGTATTTATTGTGTTTGTAATGTTTTTGGGGTTGCGCGGATTGCGTCCTTGTTTTAGGATCTTGTACGTCTTTTTCGGAAAATCCATAGGTGTTTGGTGGTATTTTGCGTCTTTAGAGTGCTGTAGCTCTCGTTTAGGGGATTTTTGGGTGTCTAAACTCTGTTATTTGGAGTTAAATTGAGGTGTAACTTCAGTTTTCGAGGTCCTGGGTGCCCCCCCTTGCTGTAGGTAATCTTTCTATGTATTTGTTGTGTGTATTTAGTGTGTTTTTGATGTTTTCATGTGTGCGGGTTTCGGACGTTTTTTGCGAGGTCGTAATGGGTGTTACGTGTCTCGTATTTTAGTTTCGTAACTCCGTACATTTTGCGAGGTCCGCAGCTGCTGGCAAGGAGCACCTTCGGCTTCGCTTGAAGACTGGTTTTATTGGTTTGAGTTTTGTCCATATGACACTGTACAATAATCACAAAAGAGTAGGCCTTTATGGTCCCACTGCTTGACACTAAATTGGAATATATTTTAAATAGAAAAACCTTTATTAGAATCTGATAAATATAGAAAAGCACGCAGCATAAAAAATGTGTTTAAGTCTGATAATAGTGAGGATAAGGTGCAATGTGTAGGATAGATCAATACATTGCACCTTATCCTCACTTTCATCAGACATAAACACATTTTTTATCCGCCATGCTTTTCTATACGTAACAGATTCTAATAAAGATTTTTCTATCACATATAATAGTTGTCAAACTACAAATCGTTGTCACGCTTTGCAAGCTCACGTAGCGAGCGACGCAGTTTGGTCCGCTAATGCGGACCCTCGCAAAGCGAGGGGCCTTATTTGCGGAAGATGGAGGCTCTAACATCGGCTGCATTGAGCCAAAGGCTCATTGCAGGCCGCAAATGCGGACCCTCGCGAAGCGAGGGGCCACATTTGAGGAGGTGGAAGCTCTACGGTCCCTCAAACGCGGTTACAAACACCCACACAAGGGGCACTTTACCAACAATACGAACCGCGGGTAATTTACGGACTTAGCAGACAAAAAACACATGATGCAGGACTTAGAAAAAAAAACATTACGACCTCGCAAAAATACGACCTTAATGGCCAAAACACGCGCACCGGAAAACAGTCACAACAAATACATACACACAAAAAAGCTTACCCACAGCAAAGGGGGGCACCCAGGACCTCTGCAAGGGAAGTTACACCTCCATTTAAGTTCAAATTCACGAGTTTAGACACACGAAAAACCCCTAAGCGAGAGAAAAAATGGCCGCCGAGGAAAACGAGGCTACAGGACCCTAAACACGCAAAACAGCACCAAGCACATACAGCTTTTCAAAAAAAACTTATGAGATAAAGATACACTTTTACTAAGGACGGAAAATCATACATACCACCGTAACATGTACACAATCGCACCATTTCTCAATGCGGAAGTACACAGCTACACTAACGGCTTTACCTCGCGCATGCACCACATTTACACTACACACTGCATACATTGATGACACTTACACCTCAGCTCCAGAAATTTGCAAAACTACAGTGGATCTTGCAGGAACATAGAAACGGATTGTCAGCTCTTCAGCACAATGCTTTCTGCATATATTACTTAGGAATAGGTAAAATATATTAATTTATTCATGTATTCATTATTTCATTGGGATACAATACATATACACAAAAAAGCCCTTCTAATAAAATAAAATAAAAAGCTGCGAATGAGCGCCAAAGGCGCTCATTGCGAGGCATGCAATGAGCACCAAAGGCGCTCATTGCAAGCCTCGCAATGAGCGCCGAAGGTGCTTGCACTAAAAAATGGATAAAACAACATTACCTGCCTAACGATTTCATGCCCGTCATTTTTTGACTGGCAATTCGCTAGTTTTAAATATATTCCATAGGACATTGCACTGAATAGTCGCATTTTTACATATTTATTATAACTCCGAAATATATGGCAATATAAGTAATAATAATTGATAGATTGTTCTTTAAGTATGCCTTTTACCAATTAGGATATTCAGCACATGCATATAAACAAACTATAGAATACTGTTGTAGTTCTTTAGCATTTAGGTATTGCATGTAGATGTATAAATATGATTTATGAAAATGAATCTTCAATATTAAAACCAGAGAATGTATAGGTAATTCCCTTAAATATGTCTCACCACCTTGAAGCGTTAAAAAAGTACTATACACACATTGTTGTTGTTTAGTCATCCAGTCGCGTCTCTCTGTGACCCTATGAACCGCAGCAAACCAGGTACATGTCTCAATCAATACCCTTCTGATCTTCATCAAGTTCATGTTCATTGCTTCAGAGCCCTCATCTATCCATCCCCGCCTTCTTCTTGTGCCTTCAATCTTTCCGAGCATCAAAGTCTTCTCAAGAAAAGGCCAAAATATTTGAGCTTCAGCCTCATGATCCTACCTTCTAGTGAACAGTTTGTCTTGATTTCCTGAAGTACTGATTTATTGGATTTTCTTGCAGACAAAGGACTCTAAGAAGTTTTTACCAACACCACAATTCAAAGGCGTCACTTCTACGGTGTTCAGGCTGCTTTATCGTCGAGTGCTCACATCCATATGTTACTACTGGGAATACCATAGTTCTAACTGTGTGGCCCTTTGTTGTTAGTGTAATATCTTTACTTTTTACTAACTTTTCAAAGCTTGCCATATATTTCCTCCCCAGATGCAAATGTCTTTTAATTTCATGGCTACAGTCACCATCTGAAGAGATCCTAGATCCCAGGAAATTAAATCTGCCACTGCCTCCACTTTTCCTCATTTATTTGCCAGGAACTGAGATTGTCATTTGCCATGATCTCTGTCTTTTTTAAAAATATATTTTCTTTATTAGAAGGTTCACAACAACATATAAAACATATTGATCAGTAATTCCGTCAGTCAATTTATACAGGTTCACACAGCAAACATTAACCAATGATGAACTGACTTCACCTTCTTTTCTTTTACATTTTAAGTTATAAAGTATCATGTACTTGAACTTAAAATTTCTATCGAAGTAGAACATAATGCACAGTAAAATTAACAACAAATGAAAGTGTAGGAGAAAGAAAGGCAGAGATATTCTATGTTGGGAAAATGTATTATTTAGTCTTCTAGCAAGCATTGTATCAGGCTTATTTTCCCTCCAATAGTATAGATGTTTCATCTTCCTCATTGCCCTTTCAGTGTGGTACGATAGTAAGCCATCTAGTTCAAGCCTTGTCCTGTCAACTAACCTGCGACCCCTGCGGGAAGGGTTCTGTTGATTTACCTCTTCCAGCCTCTTTAGTGTCCCTGTAAGGTCTTCCTCCCTTTGCCTAAGGTTTCTTCTTAGGGTTGAGGCCAGCTTAATGGCCGTTCCCCTAATAAAGGCCTTATGTGCAACCCAGAGCCAGCCGGCTCCAGTTTCAGGAAAGACATTAGTCTTAAAGAATAGCTTTATGTCCTTTGCAATTGCATCCGCACTACTCGGACTAGTCAGTAGTGATTCGTCTATTCTCCAGGTGTAGGGGGGTTGTAAATTTGGCCCCAGCTCTATCTCCATGAGTACTAAGGCATGGTCTGACCAGGGGCAGGGTACAATCTCAGCTCTCAAAATTGAGTCATATAGGGGTGAGCCGACCAAGATAGCATCAATCCTAGAATATGTCAGATGGGTTGGGTGAATAGTATGTATATTCTCTCTTAGCCGGGTGCATACCCCTCCAGGCATTGACCAACCCCAGGCTATTAAGCAAGGACTCTATCTGTTTGGTTCTGTTGGGGCATTTCTTCTTAGCGGGCTTCCATGACCTATCCATAGTCGTGTCCAAGGTAAGGTTTAGATCTCCCCTACTATCAGCCTTTCTAAGTCTTGGGATTCGATTGTTTTCAGCAAGCCAATTAAAGTTGTGTAGGGCGAAGTAGTGGGAGAGTATAGGGAACCTAGAGTCGTTCTAACCCCCCAATAATACCAGTCACCATTACATAGTTACCCTCTTTGTCAACCAGGTTGCTTTCTACCTGAAACAGAATTTATTTATGTAGTGTGATTGCACATCCAGCTCTCTTAGTAGGGAGGGTGGCCAGGAAATAGGTGGGATAGTCCCTATGTAGGAATTTGGGTTTGTTATAATGAGAGAAGTGGGTTTCCTGCATAAGAATAACTGCAGGCTTATGTTTATTATAGAATGTAAAAGCCTTCCGCCTCTTAAAAGGGGAATTGAAACCCTTCACATTGTGGGTTATTAGAGTGTAGTTAGACAGAGCCATTGGAAACTCAGTGTGGGACCCTAGGTGTATGTGTCTTTACCTGAGAGGTGATCTCGTAGGAGGGAGAGCAAGGAGGAGCCCCGGATGCCAGTAGCTGCACTATCTGTTGGTCTGCGGCTGAAATTTCAATTTTCCTGCTATCTAGTCGGAGAAAATAAAATAAAAAATGCAGATAAAGACAGTCAGTCGTGCTTCAGCGGGAAATATCCATTTAGTTAGACTACAAGGTAAAACCCAGTTAATGATTAGCTCTTTTCTCGTGATATAACTGAGGAAAGTCAGAGTTAAATGTTTTAAATGTTTAGTCTACAAAGCGACGTTTATCAATTTCTCCAAATAGCAAATAGAAATCTAATCCACTTAAAGTGGGGAACACAATAACCTGGCAATCTATAACAATAATAACAAATTAGGTCTTTAATAATTTTTTCAATGCAAATCAGAAGCCCACACTATGGGTCTATGGGCCCTTAAAAGAGAACTTAGCCTTTATCAGAGTCCCCTGAAGAAGAGGCCAGTTGGGTCAGGAGTCTGGCTTGACCTCCGCAGCGGGGCCAGCATTGTCCGTGTTAATCTTGTGCTTATTTTGTAAGCCATTGTCACTGTCCAGTAAGCTGGTTGGTTCCCCGGAGACGTAGGCTTGTTTGCCCTGGTTCTGGGATGTCACCTGCGTCCACTGCCTCTTATAAATGGGCAGAAGAGGTTGCTCCTGCCCCACTTCCATTGTGGCCTCCGTACATAAATGTAGGCGCTTCAGCACTGACAAGCATTCTTCTGGTGTACGGATGGTGTATGTTGTACCTTGAGATGTGAAGGTGAGGGCGATTGGAAAATTCCAGCGGTATTGGATCTTATGCTGGAGAAGAATAGCAATTGCCTGTTTCATCAATCTCTGTTTGTGGAGCGTCTCTGGGGACAGGTCCGCATAGAATTGTAAGGGCGACTCGTCCAGACCCTTCACAGTGTGCATCTTCCTGGTTGCAGATAGTAGTAAATCCCTCGTCTGCTGCCTCATGAATCTAACTATGACATCTTTAGGGGCGTCCGGGCTCCTCGTACCTCCTAGAGCTCTGTGGACTCGTTCAATTTCCCATATAGTTTCAGGCTGGTTGGGAAGAATCGCCTCCACGGTATCTCTCAGATAGTTTAGTAGGTTTTGAATGGCCCTTGGTATGCCTCTGACGCGGACATTGTGTCGGCGAGACCGGTTTTCCAGGTACTCTATCTTGTCTGCAAGTTCCGTTATGTAGGACGTGTTCTGCTTTATAGAGGACTGGTCTCTTTCCTGGGCCTCCACTACCTGGTCAGTCATTTCTTCCAGGAGCTGAGTGCGCTGTCCCAGGTCTTTAAGGTCTTGCCTGAGGGGTTCAATCGCCTTTGCCAGAAGCGGCTCGATCGTGGCCACTGACCTGGCCGATAGATCTACATGTTGGTGAGGTCTTTTGTGATTCTCTTCCTGATCGGAGCATTCCGAGTGTTCTGAAATAGAGTCACCAGGAGACATGTGCCGGGCAGCCTTTGGTGGGAAGTGGTCCCGTATACCCTTCGCTGAGGATGAGCATTTGGGTTTCGGCATCTTGAGGTGTTCAGATGAAGGAAACCGCTGATAATCCGCCAGGGGTTCGGCCCCGTTCGATATGTAGTGCAAGGCTGCATTTACAACTCTGTTAAGGGCTACAGTGAGTCGGATAGCGTCATATGTTAGGCTCTGTGGGGTGTAGTAGCGACCTCTGCGGGCGGTGTTGCCAGGTCTGTTCCCCATTTTGCTCTTAGGCCATATTGCAGTCTCGCCTTCAATTTAAGGTCTGTTGGATTGGGTTAGGGTGGCGCACCAGTTAGCGTATTGACTGGGTCAGTTTGTAGCCCCCTCTATGATGTTTGACATTGCTGCTTCTAGCAGTATATTATTTATGTGCTACCAGTTTATTTCTGTAGTACTCCACAGGTCCACCGGGTGGGGGTAGAGATGCAAAAATGCAGAAGTGCAAACTGTTCCACCTTGTCTTTATATTTGCCTATAGAGAGGCAGATCACTCTTGTCCTGGTGGTATACAGAGTTTTAAGGAGCTGCTTATTTGCAATTATTAGAGGTAGAATAGGAGAATTGTTGATTGAAACATGTGGAAACAGTCTCTGTTGTAGGGGAAGCAGGATGCCTTCTCCCTTAGGAATTTGTGTACACTGGTGTCCCAAGCCCCTGAAAGGGTATCTGTTAAAAGACAGGTGTTGAAAAGCAAAGGACGGATAGGCTATATTAGAGAAGTGTTTCAGAATGGGAGCATAAGCAATGGGGGCCTTAGCTTGAGGTTATACCCCCTTTGTAGGGAAAGGTACCTTCTTGTCCACATGTGGGGACTCCCAAAATGGCCGCCGATCGCGGGCTTATCTGCTTATTCTGGGGGCTCTGTCCACCTCTGTGTAGCCCCTGTGCCCCTCCGGTCGGAGCCAGCTGTCCCCGGAGGTCTCCCCAGGGTCCTCAGTGGGCACCAGGTTGTATGTCTTGGGCTCCCGTGGAGGCCGTCTGCCACCTCCTCCTCCTCCCAAGATGGCCGCCGGCTCCCCTGCAGGCCCTTCTCCTCTCTCTCTCCCTTCTCTCACCTCTTTGCTTCCTTCTGGGAGGTCCCCATCTGGCTGGGACTGCTCTTCTCTCCTCTCCTGGGCTCCCTCTCCCAGTCTGGGGCTGCTTTTTATGCAGAGGCGCTCCCCTGCTGGGGTTGCACGCCTCTGCCTGCTGGGTGGGTGGCTGGTCCCGCAGGCTGCTCCCGTGGGGGATCGGGATCGCCTCACCTGCCTCTCAACCTTCTCCCCGATGGTGTTGGGGTCCCCCCTGCCGTTGGAGCCGGGTTTGGGCCCCTTCTTTGCAGGTATTGCACGGAGCTCACCACAAACACGTCCGTGCAGTCCAGACGCTAGCTCCGCCTTCGATCTCTGTCTTTTTAACGTTGAGCATCAGGACAGTATCAGAATAGTATCATCTGTGTATCTGACGTTGTTGATATTTCTCCAAAAGTATTGACTCCAGCTTTGGATTCATCCAGCCCAGACTTATGCATAATGCACTCTGCATATAAGTTGAATAAATAAGGTGACAATATACAACCTTGTTGCACACCTTTTTCGATCTTGACCTATGCTGTTGTCCCATTTTCTGTTCTGAACGTGGCTTTGTTGTCCACATACAGATTCTTTAGGAGGCGGATGAGATGATCTGGTACTCCCGTCTCTTTAAGAACTTGCCTCATTTTGTTGTGATCCCCACAGTCAAAGACTTTAGAATAGTCTATGAAGCAGAAGTAAATGTTTTTTCTGGAACTCTCTTGCATTCTCTATTATCCATCGGACATTGCCCATTTGATCTCTTGTGCCTCTTCCTCTGCAGAACCCAGCTTGCACATGTGGTAGTTCCCAGTCCATATATTGTTGGAGTCGAGCTTGTAGAATCTTATGCATTACCTTGCTGGCATGTGAAATGAGGTTTGGTGCACTCTTTGGCACTGCTTTTTTGGGGATTGGGATGTAGACTGACCTTTTGCAGTCTATTGGCCATTCTTGAGTTTTCCAAATTTGTTGGCATAGGGCAAGCAACACTTTCACAGCATCATCTTGTAGAATTTTGAATAGTTCAATTGGGATTCCATCATCTCCTACAGCCTTGTTATCAGCAAGATATCCTAGGGCCCGTCTAACTTCCTTCTACAAGATGTCCGGCTCTTGGACAAACTGCTGTCAAGATCCTTCCTATATAGATCTTCAGTATATTCCTGCCAGCTCTTCTTTATCGGATGTTCTTCTATTAGGTTCCTACCATTTTTGTCTTTTATCACACCATCTTTGGCATGAAATGTGCCTTTGAGATCTCCAACTGTCTTGAAGAGATCTCTTGACTTACCCATTCTGTTATCTTCTTTGATCGATTTACATTGCTCATTGTAGAATGTCTCCTTGTCTCTTATTTGCCATCTCCTTGAATTCTGCATTCAGTTGGACAAATCTTTTCCTGTCTCCACTACCTTTCACTTTCTTTTTTTCCCAGGCTACTTTCAAAGCCTTATCAGATAGCCAGTTTGCCTCTTTAGTTTTTTTTTGTTTAGGGATATTCTTTGTTGCTGTTTCCTGGACAATGTTGCAAACTTTGGTCCAAAGTCCTTCAGGAAATTTCTTCAGGAATCTTCCATGTCTAGTCCCTTAAATCTATTCTTTATTTCCACTGCATATTCACAAGTGATATTATTTATTTTATATCTGCTTGGTCTGATGATTTTCCCTCTTTTCTTCAGTCTATGAACTCTGCAAGAAGAAGCGCATGGTATGAGCCAGTCAGCTCCAGGACTTATTTTTGCTGATTGTATGGAGTGCCTTCATCTTTGGCTGCAAAGTATATAGTCAATCTGATTTCTATATTGGCCATCTGGTGATGTTCATGTGTAGAGTCATCTCAGAGGCTGTTGGAAGAGGGTGTTTGCTACGATCAGTGAGTTATCTTGACAGAATTCTACTAATCTCTGACATGCTTAATTTTGTACTCCAAGGCTAAACTTCCCAGTTATTCCAGGTGTCCTTTGGTTCCTTACTTTGTCATTCCAATCTCCTATGATGATAGTAACCTCTTTTCTTGGTGTTATATCTATAATGCGTTGAATATCTTTGTTGGACTTGACAATTTCAGCCTCTTCATCATCCATGGTTGGCGCATAGACTTGGGTCACTGTGATGTTAAATGACTTGCTTTAAATTTGAATTCAAATCATTCTGTAATTTATTGGGTTATAACCGAGCACTGCTTTGGCCACCCTTTGACTGACTATGAGGGCTACTCCATTTCTTCTGCCAGATTCTTGACCACAGTAAAAGATTTGGTGTTTGTCTAATGTGAAATACACATTTCTAGTCCATTTAAGTTCACTAATTCCCAGGATATCAATATTTAATCTTGTAATCTCATTCTTGACAACTGCAGTCAGAAGAGAAACATTGAGGGCAATACATAGTCGAGCAAAAGGACTACGTGACCGAAAAGAGGCCGAATGTGTTTGAGTGTGATATCGATTCCACATTCCATAGAGGTCTAGAAAGGTCAGGGTTGATTTCCATATGTGTGTACAGTATACTGTATATATCATATATCTAGTTGTCGTAATTGCCAGTTTGTGTGTAATGCTCGCAAAGTTACGTGCTTGTGCAATCACGGAGTGCATGACGCGGCCTGCAATGAGTGGCAAAGCCGCTCATTGTGGAGCCTGTGATGAGTGCCAAAGGCGCTCATCGCAAGGCCCGGAAGGTAGAAGGGGGGAGAGGCTTGCAGCGAATGCTGAAGGCGCTCATTGCGAGGCCTGCATGTTGCGGGTTTTGCAGAGGCCTGTAATGATTGCTGAAGCCCGCAATATAGAGAGGGGGGAGAGGCTCATTGCGAGGCCCACAATAGGCCCAGGGAGACAGGCAAGGGCGTCAATGGGCGCAGGGGGAGAGGCAGAGAGGGCGTAAGTGAATTTGCTATTCAATTGGCGTCTTTTTGCGGCCTCTGAAGTTCTTCCGAGTTGAGGGCTTGAAAACGATGTTTATGTGTTGCCATTTTTGTTTTCAAGCCTGTAACTCAGAAGCCGTTTCGAGGCTGCAAAAAGAAGCCAAGTGAATAGCAAATTAGCTTGCAATCCACTTATGGGCTCCCTGTCTCTCCCTCTGCGCCCATTGCCGCCCTCGCCTGGGGACAGGCGAGGGCCGAAATGGGAGCAGGGGGAGAGGCAGGGAGCCCGTAAGTGAGGTTGCAAGATAATTTGCTATTCAATTGGCGTCTTTTTGCAGGCTCCAAACGGCTTCCGCTTTACAGGCTTGAAAAAAAATCGCGACCCTTAAACCCCAAACTAACTGCCTGGCCCGCAAATTGCTATTTTAATTTCCCCAAACCCTCAAATGTTTTCACACTTGTAAACACCATATGAGGGAGAGGGGAGGGGGGCAAAGAGAGCCAGGGGAGGAGGGGGGAGAGACACAGGTGAGGGAGAGGGGGAAAAGAGACACAGGGGAGGGAGAGAGGGTGAAAGAGACACAGCGGAAGGAGAGGGTGGCAAAGAGATAGGAGAGGAGAGGGGGGAAAGAGACACAGGGGAGGGAGAGGGGGAAAGAGACACGTGTGTGAGCGATGGAGGAGAGGGAGGAAAGAGACACAGGGAAGGGAGAGGGAGGCAAAGAGATATGAGAGAGGAGGGGGAAAGAGACACAGGGGAGGGAGTGGGGGAAAGAAACACGTGTGTGAGTGATTGGAGAGAGGGGGAAAAGAGACATGGGAGGGAGAGGGGGGAAAGAGACACAGTGGAGGGAGTGGGGGGAAGAGACACAGGAGTGAGAGGTGGGAAAGAGACACAGGGGAGGGAGAGGGGGGCAAAGAGATACAAGAGAGGAGGCGGAAAGAGACACAGGGGAGGGAGTGGGGGAAAGAAACACGTGTGTGAGAGATGTGAGAGAGGGGGGAAAAGAGACACGGGAGGGAGAGGGGGGAAAGAGACACAGGGGAGGGAGTGGGGGGAAGAGACGCAGGAGTGAGAGGTGGGTAAGAGATACAGGGGAGGCAGAGGGGGGCAAAGAGATACGAGAGAGGAGGGGGAAAGAGACACAGGGGAGGGAGTGGGGGAAAGAAACACGTGTATGAGAGATGGGAGAGAGGGGGGAAAGAGACATGGGAGGGAGAGAGGGGGAAATAGACTTAGGAGGGAGAGGGGGAAAGAGACACGGGGGAGGGAGGGGGGAAGAGACACGGGGAGGGAGTGGTGGAAGAGACACGGGGGAGAGAAAAAATCAACATGATCCCATAATTTGTGATGGGAGGCCCGCAATGGGCTCCAAAGGCACTCCTTATGAAGCATGGGTGCTGAAGGCGCTCATTGTAGGGTTCGCAGAGAGAAGGAGAGAAGAGGGAGGGAGAGGACACAGAACAAAGAAAGGAGAGAGAGAGAGAGAAGCCATGCATAGCGAGGCTCACATCTTCTGGCAAACAACAGAATTGCAAGGCTTGAAAATTTGATGCCGTAATTTTTGACGGGCAAGTCGCTAGTATACAGTATATATATATATATAGATATATATATATATATATATATATATATATCGATACACCAAAGTTACCTGCACTAGGAGATGTTGCATTACACTCCAAACCCCGATTTTGTTTTTTATTACTATTCCCCAACGTTTTGCCTATTTTAATACTTGTTATTATATCAATATTATTTTTGATAATGATTATTTATGACTAGCGACTTGCCCGTCAAAAAATTACGGCAATAAAATTTGAAGCCATGGTAATGCTGTTTGCCACCAAATGTGAGGTTATGGCCCCTCTGAGCACCTTCGACGCTCATCACGAGCCCCGTGCTGAGCACCTTTGGCGCTCATTGCGAGCCACAACTTGCTAACCTTTGGCGCTCCTTGCGAGCTCCATGATGAGCTCTTTCGGTGCTCATCCTGTGCCTTGTAATGAGTGCCTGCGGCGCTCATCTCCACCAGCACAATGAGCGCCTTTGGAGCATATTGCCTAAGTCCTGAGTGTCACGGGGATGAGCGCCTGCAGCACTCATTTCCACCAGCGTAATGAGCGACTTTGGAGCTCATTGTCAGAGTCCTGCAGGTCGCAGGGATGAACGCCTGCGGTGCTCATCTGCACAAGCGCAATGTGTGCCTTGGGCAGTCATTCCCTAAGTCCTGCAGGTCGCCTTCTGCTATCCTTTTATCTAAAACCTGCGTGTCTTGGGATGAGCGACTTATTTCTATGTAGTCCTGTTTTAAAGCTATAGTTTAGGGATGGGGTTAGGTGCTATGGTTTGGGGGTGGTGTTAGGTTTTATGGTTAGGGGTACATGTTAGGGTTAGGGGGTTAGGTCCTAGGGTTAAGAGAACATGTTACGGTTAGATGCAAGGGTTAGGGGTGCATGTTAGGGTTAGGTGCTAGGCTTAAGGGTACATATTAGGGCTAAATGCTAGATTTAGGGGTACATGTTAGGGATAGGTGCTAGGGTTAGTGGATGAGTTAGGTGCTAGGGTTAGGGATACGTGTTTAGGTTAGGTTCTAGGGTTAGGGTCTAGAGTCAGAGGTACATGTTAAGGTTATGGGCTAGGCTTTGGGTTACATTTTAGGGTTAGGTGTTAGGTTAAGTGCTAGAGTTAGGAGTATGTGTTAAGGTTAGGTGATGGGGTTAGTTGCTAGGATTAGGGGTACATATTAGGGTTAGGTGCTCGGGTTAGAGGTTGAGGTTAGGTGCTACGGTTAGGGGTACATGTTAAGAGCTAGGGTTAAGGGTTGGGTGCTAGGGTTAGTGTCTGGAGTTAGAGGTACATTTTAAGGTTATGGGCTAGGGTTAGGGTTACATGTTAGGGTTAGGTGCTAGGGTTATGGGTTGGGGTTAAGTCCTAGATTTAGGGGTACGTGTTAGGGTTAGGTGCTAGGGTTAGGGGATGGGGTTAGTTGCTAGGATTAGGGGTACATATTAGGGTTAGGTGCTAGGGTTAGGGGTTAGCGGTATGTGTCAGGGTTATGTGCTAGGATTAGGGGTACATGTTAGGGTTAAGGGTACGTGTTAGGGTTAGGTGCTTGGGTTATGTGCTAGGGTTAGGGATACATATTAGGGTTAGGTGCTAGGGTTAGCGGTATGTGTAGGGTTAGGTACTAGGGTTACGTGTTAGGGTTAGGTGCTAGAGTTAGGGGTACATGTTAAGGTTAGGGGTACAGGTTAGGGTTATGTGCTTGGGTTAGGGGTACATATTAGGGTTAGGTGTTAGGGGTATGTGTCAGGGTTATGTGCTAGGGTTAGGGGTACATGTTAAGGTTAGGGGTACAGGTTAGGGGTATGTGTTAGAGTTAGGTGCTAGGGCTAGGGGTACATATTAAGGTTAGGTGCTAGGGTCAGGTGCTTGGGTTAAGTAATAGGGTTAGGGGTATATATTAGGGTTAGGTGGTAGGGTTGCGGGTACGCGTTAGGTGAAAGGGTTAGGGTTTAGGTCCTAGGGTTAGGGGTACATGTTATTGTTATGTGCTAGATGTATGGGTACATGTTAGGTGCTAGGGTTGCGGGTACGTGTTAGGTGATAGGGTTAGGGTTTAGGTACTAGGGTTAGGGGTACGTGTTAGGGTTGCGGGTACTGGTTAGGTGATAGGGTTAGGGTTTAGGTCCTAGGGTTAGGGGTATGTGTTAGGGTTAGGTGCTAGGGTTAGGGGTACATGTTAGGGTTAGATTTGTTCTTTTTAAATGTACACTAGCAGCAGTCTCGTGGTGCGATGCTCACAACCCTGGAGTGATGGGTGTGGTGTGGTGGTCAGCAAAAAGGAAAGATCCTTAATTTCTTTTTAAAATGGACAGTCTGGCCCATTCTGTTCTGATTTACACCCTTCACAGATAATAGTGTGTCTGTTTCCTAGAACTGTAGAGTTTCTCTTCACATTGACTTTGGGTGATTTATAATTGTTAATGTTTTGAAGCAAAAAAAAAAAAAAAACACACGTGACCATCTCTCCATTTGTGTTAGTTCATAAACTATGTAATCACTCACATCATGAAATGTATGAATAAGCTAATCATGTCAAATTAAAAAATATTATATTTATTTAAATAAAAACCTACATTTGATATTGGGTTGGTACGTGTCTGTGATGTAATACCACGCCCCTAGCCTGACGTCATTGCTTTTAGTCTTCTAACTCCTTTCCCTTAGCTTAGTCTGCAAACTAGCGATCAGTAACTCGGCGCTCCTCTAACCGGCCTGTCCAACCATCTCTTCCTTCCGCTCTGTGTTCTCGGACTTCGATTGGCTGGCCCGGCGGAGAACGAGAGACGCAAGATGGCGGACAAGGCGCCTGGTGGTTCTGGGAGAGCGGGAGCAAAGGTGAGGGACAACAAGGTGTGGTAATGAGGGTACCGGTGGGTTTGTATATTGGTGCTGCTGTGTGCCAAGAGCGGGGAGAGGTGTGGGTCAAGCCTGACTGGGGGTGTGAGGTGCGCAGGGCCTTAGGCCTGGTCACACCATATAGCCTCACACAGGAAGGCCCAGGAAAAAAGTCTCACACAGGATAAAAGGAAGACGCTACGTTGTGCTGCTTACTGCCTTCTTATAAAGGATCTGCGTAACATACACCTGGGAACCAAGGGTCTCTAAGGAATCACGTTTGTACACACATGTAGTTCCTGCACACACACATGTAGTGCCTGTACTCTCATTGCTCTGTAAAACATAATGTGTGTGTATATGTGTATATGTGTATATATATATATATATATATATATATATATATAAACCACGTATTTAGCATGTTTAATGTTACCTGTATAGATTGTGTCTTATTTATTTATACGTGAAAAGCAGGTTTCTAAACCATTTGCACATTTTAAGGTGGGAATACCTAGATGAGGAAATGACAAATGTATACCTAAGTTAGGAGCTAGGTATTCTGCTACTGAGACAACCAGTAAGAGCTAGGGCTTAGTGTATGTATGTACAACAACAAAAACATTATCAGCCAGAAATGTAGAGATGGCTGATAAGAACCAAAAAGGCCCAACTGGTCTGCCAATTAAATCTACCAAAAAGCTTGCTTTAAATGGACCCAGGAGGACCATAGGTAGTAATGTTACCTGTTTTTTCCCCTTTTATCTATTTTGTTTTAAGATGGAATTATGAGCTCAGTTTTTACAACCTAAATTCATGTAATTAGCCCCATCATGGGCATGCCCACTGTAGTGTATATCGGCCGAGACCCTGTAGGACTGGATGTGCAGTGTAGTGTCCTAATCTATCAGGGACCATGCCTCAGAAAAGATGCTGCTGAGATGTGGTTCCTGATAGGCTAAGACACTGCACTGCACATTATATCCTACAGAGTTAGTTTCTGCATACACTATAATTGGCAGACCCATACAGAGACTATTTAGATGAATTTAGGCAGTAAAAAAAAATGAGCTTTTAATTATATGTGTGTGTTAAATGTGTGTATATGTATGTGTGTGTGTATGTATGTGTATATAATATATATATATATATATATATATATATATATATATATATATATACACACACACACTAATAAAAACAGAGGCGTTTTACATACCTATTCAAATCCAGAAACCTTCCAGGACCTATCCGGTTATGTGCATGCACGGGAAGGGCGCTGCTCACGTCCCGATGTAGCTGTCTCTAAGTGGCCGGTAAATGGTTAGGGGTTTTTGGTTTAGGGGTGGTAAGTGATGTAGGGGGTTAGAACATTACTTTTAGGGGTTAGGCTAAGAGGGTTAGGAGGTTTGGACCGCCAATAAGTTTAGGGTTAGAGCCAGCAAGGGGTGTGGGGGGGGGGGGGGGGTTAGGGCCGGTAACTGGTGTAGGGGGTTAGGGAGTACATCGGGACGCAAGCACGTCCGGCACCAGCAGGCTTCCTGTGTTGTGCGTGCACATAACAGGAAAGCTCCACCTTCTATATACCTTAAATTAATCTTGATGCAAGGCTTAGGCCTATACCAGACATGCTTAAATCTCTCACCTATTTGTGACCCTAACACTTCCACTGATCTACTGCACTTTCTTAGATTACTTTGCACTGTAATGGCTTGTAAAACCATTAGTCTAGTCCTATAAGTTTAGTAAGATTCCTGGTCTGCAAATAGCCCTTCAATGGGCTTTTTTTTATAGTGCACCCAAATAATGAAAAGCAGTAGCAACACTTTTAGGCTCAAATTGAATGTTATGAGATATAAGAACCATGCTTGGAACATCCTTACATTTGTCTTGTGACCTCTGCTTTGTCTAAAATAGACGTATCTTATAATGTGTCATAGGAGCCTGACAACATTGTTAGTGTGAAGATATGTGTGTAGAATCTATAGAAGTTAGATGCCGTATGTAAAAGTAAGGGCCTTGACTCCCAGGGTTTGTCAAGCCCTGTAATACCCCATATATGATTTAAAACCTTCATCATTTCTAAAAAATGCTTTGGCTGCATCCTTAGACTCCTGCTCTCTAATCTGCGTATGCTGTCTTGCTGATTATGTTTCCTGGTGCATTATCCTATTGGTACATGTCTAAGAAAGACCAAGAGCACAAGCCACAGCTCCTAATATATTACTGCTGGCTCCTAACTTTTGTGCTATTATAGATATAACTCAATATGGCTCCTAAAATGGTATGCTTCTAACTATACTAACTGGCTCTTAAGCTTCAGATACATTTGTGAACCCCTTCCATAATATAATAATCGCATAAATAACAGAAACCACAGTGGATCAGGGATCAGTCTAAAACATTGCACATTGAGTTAGCTGTATAATAGGGATTAACAAAACCAGGGGTCATTTCTCTTACACATTCCCCACTGGCTCCTTTTTAATTATACCTATATTTATGTGTGTGCAGACATGTTCTTGCAGGGCCTGAGGAGGGTGTGCTTCTCCATTCTCAAACTTAGCATAAGTCTTGATGATAAAAAAAAAACCGTCTTAAAGACAGTAAAGCCACACATATTATACATTTAACAGTACACATAGGATCTACATAACAAGTTGCTAGCTGTCCATATTTGCAGTGTCTGTTTTCAAACTTGCTTGAGTTGCTAGATTTTGTATGTCAGCACTGTATGTATTTACAGGGATATCGCTACACACACAATACTTTCTTTCTATTGGACGTCTGTTTTAGAAATACTCTGGTTACTTGCGTTATTGGTCCTGGTGTACCCCAGTGTTTGCTCTCCCGCTGATGCCAAGTATACTAATCTTTTAATTCTTCAGTCAGTTTCATTAAACAGCCTCATTTGCCCAAAGGTTCATCCCACTAATGATTCAATAATGATAGGATTGGCTGTATTCACCTCTGCTGGAATAATATACTTTTTGTTGTTTCCTTTTGTGTGCCCTGGTAAAAGTCAAAATAGACCAGTTGAGCTGTGTAGTAAAGGGCTCTGAATACTAACTGCTTCAAGATCTTCTTGCATAAGCCCTGGATTCTTTATTACATCAGGTGCACATATTTTATACCTATATCTTTTACCTTGTGCTCTTCCACCCTCCATTTAATGGCAAACTTTTACTCTCACATTACAGCCACAGATATTCTGTTATGCATTTAAAAGGGCTGGTTTTTTATATTACAAATTTGTTCTAAATCTAGGAGCTACCAAAAAAATGCTAACTCATACAAATATACAGATTGCCTTGACAAACGTGTGTGGCTCAATAAAACATCTTAATTACAAAACTACCTGCTGTAAGGAATTTGTTCAATGGTCAATTATGAAATATAAGAATAACTCTATTCTAATAAGACATGGGGAAAGCACACATCTTTAAAAATACGTATTCGATTTTTATGAGAGGCTTAATTTGAATGTAAGGATATTTGCACAGTTGTTAGGGCAATGTATACAGCTTCTCACATTCTGCTTGTTGCTTCTCTCTGTCCTCAATAAACAAACAGCCTTCTGATCTCTCCTGCCTCCTGTAAAGCTTGATAACCAGTTAGATTTTGAATATATTTATCAAACCCTATACCGAGAACATGATAAAGCCGTAAAAAAGTAAAGTAATTCAGCTATTTTTCTTTTATTAGAAAACAAATACTTTTTGATGCCTCTGCAGGATCCCCAAGAGATCCATGATACATTGGTGGAAGTTGTGTGTATACAAAAAGGGTGTTTACATTCGTGCAGAGCTATGGTTGCATTGAATGATGTCAGGTGTCTGCTTCCAGTCTTATTCTATTATCAAACAATGGCCTTGGTACAATATGACCAGAGATAGTATAGGATGGCATCTACTTACTCTGGAAGGTGCTCCTTCTTCAAATATTTTGATTCTTATCATAAATACATGAAAATATATAAAGATATGTTTCTCTTATTTATGTACATCATTTCTTGAATAGCT
Source organism: Discoglossus pictus (assembly GCA_027410445.1). Lineage (NCBI taxonomy): Eukaryota > Metazoa > Chordata > Amphibia > Anura > Alytidae > Discoglossus > Discoglossus pictus. The sequence goes on from CM050165.1 coordinate 354,635,730, forward strand.
GATATATTTGCTCTGTCTAATATTTAGAATATATCATTTTGTCAAGTACACTTCAAAGTGCGTATTTATTTTTTTAACTTGAAAATTCATATATTATCTATCACTTTCACATTTTTCAATTTTGTTGCTATGTGATCTAAGGGGTTTTCTTCTTGAGGCTCTAGACTTTTCCTATACAAAGCCTTCTATCCGCACATGGGGGGGAAAGGATCATCTAGAACTGCCAATACTATTAGTAGCAATAATGAAGAACTCAGTATACATGGAAACACCCTACTGAGAATGTATTAGACAGAAATAATGGAGAGGAGAAAATGGATGCATGGGAAAGTGTATAAAACCTAAAAAGACAAATTATTATTTATTTTTTTTTAAACTTCTATCAAGTTTAGTTATTCAGAAATCTATATATAGGATAAAGAGCCCATAGTGGTCCTTTTAATACTTTAATATACAAATACTGTTGTAACGCACTAAATTACTTGGTTACATGAAACAAAAATTGGTGACCACGTATGCTTGTATGCACATTGTGTTGTGTTTGGATAAGGCTTCATCAGCAGTGAGGAGCAAGATTTAGTCTGACCTGGTATTGCTATACTTGTAATAAAGACTGCTCTGACCAGGAAATGATCACTTGATCTTCTCTCTGAGCTGGTTGTATGGACAAGTTAGTTCATCTGAAGATGCAAACTAGAATGGTTTGGTTTGCTGGTACAAATAAAGTTTCTTGTTTACAGTGTGATTGGATGCTATTTCAGCAGTGATGAGCAAGATTTAGTCTGACTTGGTATTGCTAGACTTGTAATTAAGACTGCTCTGACCAGGAAATGATCACTTGATCTTCTCTCTGAGCTGGTTGTATGGACAAGTTAGTTCATCTGAAGATGCAAACTAGAATGGTTTGGTTTGCTGGTACAAATAAAGTTTCTTGTTTACAGTGTGATTGGATGCTATTTCAGCAGTGATGAGCAAGATTTAGTCTGACTTGGTATTGCTAGACTTGTAATTAAGACTGCTCTGACCAGGAAATGATCACTTGATCTTCTCTCTGAGCTGGTTGTATGGACAAGTTAGTTCATCTGAAGATGCAAACTAGAATGGTTTGGTTTGCTGGTACAAATAAAGTTTCTTGTTTACAGTGTGATTGGATGCTATTTCAGCAGTGATGAGCAAGATTTAGTCTGACTTGGTATTGCTAGACTTGTAATTAAGACTGCTCTGACCAGGAAATGATCACTTGATCTTCTCTCTGAGCTGGTTGTATGGACAAGTTAGTTCATCTGAAGATGCAAACTAGAATGGTTTGGTTTGCTGGTACAAATAAAGTTTCTTGTTTACAGTGTGATTGGATGCTATTTCAGCAGTGATGAGCAAGATTTAGTCTGACTTGGTATTGCTAGACTTGTAATTAAGACTGCTCTGACCAGGAAATGATCACTTGATCTTCTCTCTGAGCTGGTTGTATGGACAAGTTAGTTCATCTGAAGATGCAAACTAGAATGGTTTGGTTTGCTGGTACAAATAAAGTTTCTTGTTTACAGTGTGATTGGAAGCTATTTCAGCAGTGATGAGCAAGATTTAGTCTGACCTGGTATTGCTAGACTTGTAATTAAGGCTGCTCTGACCTGGAAGTGATCACTTAATCTTCTCTCTGAGCTGGTTGTATGGACAAGTTAGTTCATCTGAAGATGCAAACTAGAATGGTTTGGTTTGCTGGTACAAATAAAGTTTCTTGTTTACAGTGTGATTGGAAGCTATTTCAGCAGTGATGAGCAAGATTTAGTCTGACCTGGTATTGCTAGACTTGTAATTAAGGCTGCTCTGACCTGGAAGTGATCACTTAATCTTCTCTCTGAGCTGGTTGTATAGACATTTCTAGTTTGCATCTTCAGATGAACTAACCTGTTTGGTTTGCTGGTACAAATACAGTTTCTTGTTTACAGTGTGATTGGATGCTATTTCAGCAGTGATGAGCAAGATTTAGTCTGACTTGGTATTGCTAGACTTGTAATTAAGACTGCTCTGACCAGGAAATGATCACTTGATCTTCTCTCTGAGCTGGTTGTATGGACAAGTTAGTTCATCTGAAGATGCAAACTAGAATGGTTTGGTTTGCTGGTACAAATACAGTTTCTTGTTTACAGTGTGATTGGATGCTATTTCAGCAGTGATGAGCAAGATTTAGTCTGACTTGGTATTGCTAGACTTGTAATTAAGACTGCTCTGACCAGGAAGTGATCACTTGATCTTCTCTCTGAGCTGAGGTTTAAACAATATCCTATTCTTGGCATGCTGTTTCATGGGTGAGTCCTCAAATGGATGAGCTTCCTTTTATGAATCTGCTAAGAGCAGTGACCACTGTCAAAAGTGACCATTGACAGTCTTCACCCAACATTTATCTGCTGAAATCAAAATGTCACAACAGTATAGCTGCCTAGAAAAGGCAATAAATTAGAGGCTGTTTTGTTTGATTTTCACATTCTAATAACATTTAGCGTATTTTCAAGTGTTTGTTTTTATAAATATTACCACAGTTGTTCTTTAAGATTTTTTTTTCTGCTCATAGCTGCTCATATTATTTATTCTCTACATAAATACAAGATGTTTTTTTCCAAACTAGCATTTTTTTACTCTAATTAGTGGTGTCTTTATAATGTAACAGTTGTGTTATGGACCTTTGTGAAAAGATCAGTTGCATTCTCTATGGGCTGGTCTTGATGCTGAGAAAGCTAACTGCATGAACTAATTTACTTGAATCATTCTATATAACCAACTTTCTTTTCAGCAACCGCTTTTGGAAAGTAAACTCAAAGCCTTCAGTATTGGGAAGATGAGCAGTGCTAAGAGAACCTTAAGCAAAAAGGAGCAAGAGGAGCTCAAGAAAAAGGTAAAATCTAGTTATGAGAACAACTCCTCTATTTTGCACAAGGTTAAAGTGTCAGTTTTTATGCCACAGGATTTATGTTTAAAGTTTACCCTTTTGGATGCTTTTTGTGTTTGTTCTATTTTATTAGTACAAAATAGCTTACAGGAAATATAGGGGGCATTTGCCATGACGCTAAAAAAATTAAACCTATTGCATAATAAGTGTGTTATTATATTCTCTTGTTGTTAACACATACACAATCCTTTTTTTCTTTTCTTTTTTTTTGAGACTTCGTGTTATTAAATATTGCACTTAAAGATGTATTGCACTAGTTGCAGACTTGTAACAGACTATAATTCATAGCACTGTTTATGGTATCCAACAGTTTACACTGCTGTAGGCACGGAGTCTGTGATACTGATTGTGTATAAATATTAATTAACTCCTATGCACATTGTTGGAGTTACTCTCTCAACAATGATTTACTGTAGAAAAAAAATGGATATTACAATGACTAGCCAGTTTTTTTGTTTTGCCATTTTAATCATGGCATGCTGAATCTCTCTAAGAAAAAGTTAAGTGTGTGCGTGGGGAGAGAGGTTATTTTAATCTAGTAAAATATGAATTGCCAGAGTCCTTCATTCACTCTTAAGATTTGTTTTTAATTTGTTAAAACATTACACATATTTAAAGCTTTTCACAATATACAGTGGTCCTTTAAATGACATTACTGGGAAGCTGGTGCTTGCATTTACTTTTCTTGACTGGGAATCTTCCTAAGATAGGTTTTAGTGTTCCTGTCCTGTTAAAGACCACAAGGGTTTATGCTACTGTGAATTATGTATTATCAGTCAGATTTGTTATTGTTGTATTGATCTTTACAGGAGGATGAAAAAGCTGCCGCAGAGATTTATGAAGAATTCCTTGCTGCCTTTGAAGGGGCTGATGTCAGCAAAGTGAAAACCTTTGTAAGAGGGGGAATTGTTAATGCCACAAAAGGTAAGTGATCCATATTCTGCCAGAGATGTGTATTTTCAAGCGCAATCACAGTATTTCTCCTAAATGATTTTTTATTTTTCCCCTATTGCCTTGTCCTTAGCAACGGTGTCCCCGCCACCTGGTATAAAATAGTTGAACTACTGAAGACCAAGGTCTTCAAATTAATTTTGTTTTTTATTTATTTTAAATTTAAATCTCTTATATTTAAATAGTAATTCTTCTCTTTCTTTGACCTGCTTGGAAATGTCTATAAAAATAGGATATCTTTTACACTATTATTTTTAATAAATTTTTTGTAATATTCTTTTCCACAACAAAAAACATTTGTGTAGATTTACTTACTTGGGCCCTCATTCAATTGCAATTTGGCCAATTGAATAGGGGTCTAAATAAGCACATAACATATTTTTTTAAAGATTTTTTTAGTTAGTAAACATCTATCCAAAAGCAAGGTTTTCACTAACTAAAGACTTATTTAAAAAATATATCTTATGTGCTTATTTAGAGCCTTATTCAATTGGCCAAATCGCAATTGAATGAGGGCCTTGGTATATTATCTGTTAGAGAAGCCACTTAGCTTGCCAACACTACTTAAATCATTGCTGACTAATTTTGGTAGCTTTTCTAGTTAGGGAAGCTAAATGGCTACCATACATTTTTTTTTTGTTATGTTAATGTGTGAACGGTACCACCAAGACATTTGTTCAGATATAAAAAAGGCTTGTTTGTAATGCAATATAATTTATTCTACAAACATTACTGATATATTTGTAAGCTGTTCTAGAAGAAATGATGTTGTATTGCAAACACTGCATATCCCTGCACAAATGTCTAGGTCGTATCTTTCATACAGTTTTAAAACATGGACATAACGAGCGGATTATAATACCTATAATAGAATATTTTATAATTATTTAACAGTGCTCTGTAGTTCTGCTGTTTTAAATGCAACCAAGTTTAACAGCGTAAGAGAGAGCAAACAGAAGATTGCTGCAGTAACTCATCTAAAATAGTAAAGGTTTGGTGTGCTCTCCACAGCAACTGTTCTTGTATGTTGTTCTACATCCAGAGTATCACTGAAGACTTCCACCCAAGTGATCTTGTTCTTTAATTGCTTTGAAGACTACTAATTTAAGTTATGGGATATTTGTTGTCCTGTCCTATGCTTTTGACAAAAGTAAAATACAGCTGTTCAAAAAGCATTGTACTTCTTTTTTTTTTTTCTTTTTTTTTTTTAAAGAAATATTAAACTAATTTAGAAGTAAACCACGATTTTAAAAACTATTTTTATTAAAGTGCACCAAGAAGAAGCAAGTAAATGAAGTGTGCATGAGCGACACATACATTTGGTCAATAAACTTTACAGCGTTAAGTAATATACTTGCAAAAAGTAAAGTTGAAGATTGCATTTTCCGCATAGTTCTAAAGTAAACATTATATTTTTGCTGAAGATTTTTTCCCGTTTTAAGGTGTTAAGTAGAAGAGCAAAATGAGCTGAGTAGATAAAGGGAAGATGCAACAAAAAGTAATTTTTTTTTATTTATTTTTTTAACAGAGGAACATGAAGCCGATGAAAAGCGAGGAAAACTGTACAAACCTTCTTCACGGTTTTCAGAGCCCAAAATTCAGCAGCCTACCAGTGAAAGACCACCTCCTCCTCCTCCTCCCCCTGTTTTACAGTTTGATCCTAAAAAACCAGTAAGCATAACTAAATAATCTGAATTATTTGATGTCTTTTAAAAAGCAATAATGTAATGTTTTTTTTTGTGCACAAAAAGCTTAGGAGTTGCAGCTTGAACAACTTGTATTGGACCTTCCTAGTAAACAATGTACATGAGGCCTTAAAGGACCTATGAAATACCATAGCAAAAGGAGTTTTTTATGTCATTTTAATTATGCATTGTTCTTTATTCGTTATGCATTCCTATTTAGCTATTTATAATAGCAAAACAATCCTTTTCGCTTGATTACTTTATCCATGTGAAGACTGAACTATAATATATAATGATGCTAAGACCGCTTTTAGAGTTCTTTAAAAATGACCTGATTTAAATAAGGGGACATATGATGGATTCATAAGCTACCCCACTGCCAAAGCTTGTTGCTTTTGTAGCTTGTTTTCATCTGAGCTGTTGAAAACAATTTTTTAATATTGATTTAGTAAATCATTTAATATGCATTTAGTTATTAAGGAATGCCTAATTAAGACACCTTGTTCATGTTAGGACAGTACAGTGGTCCTTTATACATTTAGTGTCATTGCTAGAGCACTACTTAAGTTCTAGCTTTACAAAATGCTTTAAAATCTTGAAAATGGGCAAATGTTTTAGAAAATAAACACCATCTCTGATTTTTTTTTATTTTTTATTTTTTTTATATATATTCAGTATTCTATATAACTATAATGTAGAGGGAGCACCATGTTTTTGTCTACATTGTTTGGATTTTAGCAAGTTTCTATTGCTTTTATTGAAATATTGTCTTTCTTAGTGACAAGCTTATTAGAACTAATAAAAACCTCAAATAGGATAGGATATATTTTGTTAGTATAACATCTAATTTATCCGTAACAAAAAACAAGAACTTGCTGATCTTTTAAATTATCTGCTAAAATAAAATGTAGTACAACTGCTTTAGTTGGAAACATCTAGAGGAATTCTGATAAGACAATCATATGAAGCCTTAGATCTTTGCTCCACAGAGAGATACTATAAATAGAAAATGAAAGAGAAGCTAGCTTCTGAGCTGCCATGAATATAGGATTTTCATACCAAAGATTCAACACAAGGACAGGCAGAGAATTTCAGACTTTTGGTAAGCTTGTCTGCAGAGGCAAGCGTGGTGGTGGCAGCGGCAACATGCTTCATGTAGCTCACAGTTTGTCCTGTATAATAGAACATGTCCCGTTTACAGTTCTTCCTGTCCCTCCACAACTGTCAAATCACTCTTGTCCCATAAAACAATTCCCCTCACCATCTTTCAATGTCTGTTGTTTTTAAATTCACTTACATCCCTTATTCCCCCAGGATGATTTTTATTAATTTGTTTAAAACTAAAAATGTTATCTTTATTGTACAAAAGTACTGCTTTATGTGGTCTTTTAAAGTGAAAACCGATGCCTATCACTGTAGATGCTCACCTTTTTTCATTCACTCCGTTTGCCTTGTTTATTTTATCGTTAAACATTACTAGCTGTTCAGTACCCCTCAATTTACCTCCTGGTAACATTTATTAGTTTTTCTTCCAGTTCACAAGTGGTGAGTAATTCTGGGGGAAAAATAACATTAAAATGTCTTAATATATAAAAAAAAATAAGTATTGATCTTACTGATGACTATGCAGAGGAATTTCTCTTCAAGAAGGTGCTCTCATCAGTTGGTAAACATAGCTATCTGGCTATATTTCAGGCCTTGTTGTTTGAGACCATACTTGCTAAACCGAGCAGACTTTTTGGATAGTTCACCTAAGAATTGAATTATTTTCTCTATTATACCGTATTACTGAACCAGAAGCTTGCTATGAATGACATGTAATAGAATACCATTTCATATAGCCTTTATAAAGTGGTTTTAAAATGTTCAATCAGATTTAATTTTAAATTGGCTGCTATATTAAAAGCGTGATATTAAGCATACAGTAATGAACGACATTTCCTTTTTTTTTTTTTTAAATGTATTTATTTTTATATCAGTAACTTACTGTTACTGTGTTTTGCTATGTTAAAAGGGTAAGTGAGCAATTCTTCAAACATTTATTAAATATCCCTAGGATGAAAAAAAAAAGTATTTTAATTATGTATTTTTATTTTTTCCTCTCTTCAGCCTCTAAAAAAAGGGGAAAAAGAAAAGAAAAAGAGCAATTTGGAACTTTTCAAGGAAGAGTTAAAACAGTAAGTTAACTTGCATGTTAATGCTTGGCAAGATCACTCCAAACTATTATAAACCATGCATAAGAAAGCTTAGTGTGTAATATTTTAGACCTGCTTTTTTTTTTTTTTTAAAGGGATAAGGATGATTCTGGATTTCATATATAGATCAGTGCACCTGTTTATTTTATTACAAAGTGCTTAAAAGCTCAGTTTTTTCTTTCTTCCCAAAATCATTCAATTTGTTCCTTTTTTGGGGGTCTGTCCTCTACTTCGTAGTCTATATTAATGAGATACAATGTTTCTAATTAGCTTGTCAGTCACCCCCATTTGAGCAGCATGCTAAAGAATATTGCCACTGATTGGTTGCAACCCATGTAATTCGAAGTACACTATCTTTATGAGCTGCAAAACATAGGAAACTCTAAAAAAAAACAATTTGAAAGATTTTTGTCAGGAGGAAAAAACAGCTTTTAAGCACTTCTTAATGGAGTAAAGTACACAAAAGTAAAGAGATTAAATATTTGTATTATATTACCAGAGAATTGCAGAAACCTTTTATGTCCCTTTTTATTAAAACTGCTATGGTAGTAGGCGAAAGAAATTGCAGCTTAACCCAGCTTATATATGTGTGTATTTTTGTATTTTAATGAGAAGTTCTGAATCTCTTATGCTTTCTGGGAAAATTAAAAAAAATTAAAAAAAAATTATAAAGACATGTTTGTCCTTTTTAAAGTAATAGTTTTATCTGAATCTCTTATAAGTATTTGCCTATAATCAAGGATGTATGTTATTACGCTCTTTACCTTTTTTTTAAGCTTTGTCTGAAAAATGTAAATTTAATTTTGCCTCTTCTTTATAGAATCCAGGAGGAAAGAGACGAACGACACAAAACAAAAGGAAGAATGAGCAGATTTGAGCCGCCTCAGACAGATCCTGATGGCCAGAGGCGTACAAGTAAGTGATTCTACTATTGCCACCATATCTCAAAGAATGTCATTTAGAAGCTCATCATCTTAGAGATGCCCACCACACACTTTCCCTAATTTCTTACTGTTTGGTTAATCAGTCGGAAAAACTCTTTATAATTATTTGTGTTCTTTTCGGAAAAACACAGAAGGCCATGTCTTATTTAAAAGCTGTAGAAATAAGTGGCCTTGTTTTATTAAAAATTAACAGTTTTTGCAGTTGAAAATACTCCTAAAACCTGTGGAAATGTGTGACATTTCAAGAAAACGTTGAGCACTCTAAAATGTAATCTTTATTATACTGCCATTAAAAGTTATGGATTGTGATTTAAACCTGTGAGCCTATATGTAAAGAATACAGAGATCAATCGTACATCAAAGGCATAGCATAGAGATCAGGCCTATGACCTTGATGGGTCCTCCTGCTATCTGATCAGCAGCCCCAAAGCTGATTTAAAGTTCCTACAATAAATAGGAAGAAACAGAAAGTATAGAAGAATAAGATTAAAACATATTTTTGTCTCAGGGGGATTGACCCTGTCATATTGTTGTAGCTGGGATCGGTTAGTGTATTGAAACCCTGTCCCATTTTTATGCCCTATGTAATGATCATAGCTCTGTCATAATTTGACTCTTCTCCTGAGATAAGGAAATTGTATATAGGATTAGTGTTTTTAAATTTATATTATGTAATGTTGTATAGTTTTAGTCTATTTAATCATAATATAGATTCGTCCTATACCCAGCTGAATTTGACATGGTTTTAATCTTCTATACTCATAATTTTCTGTTTCTTCCTATTTTATTGTAAAACTTTAATCTGCTTTGGGGCTACTGATAAAGGTCCTTCCAGGTAGGAGGACCCACTGAGATAATATGCCTGATCTCCATGATATCTCTTTGATTTTTGATTTACTTGGGATGATTGATCTCTGTATTCTTTACATATAGGCTCACAGGTTTATATCGCAGTCCATTAAATTTTTAATGGTGCCGTATTTGACATAAGGTTTTCTTAAAAATTAATGTTTAAGTGGTGTAAAGCACCAGTAATTTCTGATTCAATTTCTGAAATGCGTGACATCTTTAAAACGAAATAACCAATTTTTAGAGACTGAATCAAAACACAATTTGCTTTACATGTAGAAATGTTATCGGCAAATTTCACCATTTTTGTTACTGTATTATGATCAGCCATATAATCACATTATATATTCATATGTTTTTTACATCTTCTTCTTTTTTTTTTATTCCCTTTGTATAGTGGATACTCCCTCAAGGCGAAACCGATCTTCTGGTGGTAACCTGTTTAATTTATAATATTTTATGGGGGTTGAGTTTGTTCTGCTTTTGCCGAGTAATGCTGATTTATCATTTTTTTTCCTTCTATTTCAGCCCTTGATGATTATGCTCCTGGGTCTCATGATGTTGGGGATCCTAGCACAACCAACTTGTATCTTGGAAACATTAACCCTCAGGTAAAAAATAGCCCTAAATTTAAAAGAAAAGTTAAAATTAATTTTAAGTACATATAATAAACACTTGCAGGAAGCAGATAACATATATAGTTGTAAGCAGTGCGGGCTTACCTAAAGTTGTTGGTAATGCCATGGTAAAATCCCAAAGCGAGGGCCGCAGTTGCAGGTTGCAAGCGCGGGCCTTGCGAAGCCGCAGGACTTGGTGACTGCTGAGAAATTACGCCCCACAAAAATATGCATTTAACGGCTGAACCGCCAAACTGCAAAAATAAACAAATATGCCTCAAATTTACTCACACACAGCTCAGGGGAAGTGCCAGGGGGCTTGTGAGTGAGGTTGCAAGTTCATTTTGAGGCATATTTTGGCTTTTTTGCTCTCGACAATTGCAGAAGCAACAAAAAAAAAAGATGGAGGCCGATAAAAATTAAACTAACATAAAACGAGGCAGAAAGACGTAAAACCCAGCCCATAACACTAAGACTTAACACTAAACAGTGACCCTTAATACAAGGCCGTAATATTTAATCAAAGCCTGTGACACTTAACCCAAGGTAGTAACACAGGAGGAGAGGCTTGCACTGAGCTCCTAAGGTGGTCAGCGCGGGGCTCACGATGAGTGCAGAAGCTGCTCAGTGGGGCTATAACTTCATATTCGGTGGCAAACGGCATTACCATGGCTTTACTTTTTATTGCTTTCATTTTTTGACTGGCAAGTCGCTAGTATTGTATATTCTTAGGTAATTCAAACTAAAGCAACCTAAGGTTATATTTTCAGTTTTCGAATTTTCCACCCCCAACTGCTACAGAGAAATATTCCAATCTGATGCCACAATGCTTTGCAATACATACAAATTTTGAGGTGGGCAAGATTAAAAAAATGACCTACACATAATGTATTTGATTATCTTTAGAACCTCAAATACCATATAAGTCATAGCTTTTTGTCTCTGAGCCTTGAGCCTCTTTAATGTATTAACCTCCTATATTCCTTCTATGGTTTATTGTATGAATCCAACATGCAATAGACTAATATTCTAATTTAATAACCATTTTAACCTGTGCTAACTTGGTTTTCTAGAAGAGCCTACAATGTGTAGAATCAATGAAGAGACTTGTTAAATGGCCACTTTATATTATAGGGCAATACTACTTAGAAATGTATGCAGTGTTTGATTATAGTGATCCTTTTGCAGTATGTAATTGCAATACCAGATCCTTGGCCAACACTTTTTGTATAAGGACAGATGTAGTTAACAGAGTAAATGTGTTTTCCCAATTCACTGGTGATATTTAACTGTAAAATATTTTCAAATGAAACATTAAATGCATTTTAAATCTGGTGAGATTTAATAGTTATGTCTAGTTTGCCCACTTACTTAAAAGCTTTGGGTGAAGAACAGCATTATGCACTTTCCAAGCAAGTGTTTTTGTCTTTACCAATTCCACCAGAAGGCTATAATGTGTTCATTATTTTCAGAAAGCCAATTTCCTCTTTTCTACTCCTTTTTTTTTTTTTTTTTCAAAGATGAATGAAGAAATGTTGTGTCAGGAATTTGGGCGATTTGGACCACTGGCCAGTGTAAAAATCATGTGGCCCCGAACAGATGAAGAGAGGGCACGAGAAAGAAATTGTGGCTTTGTAGCCTTCATGAACAGGCGAGATGCAGAAAGAGCTTTAAAAAACCTAAATGGTGCGTAGATTGATATTGATTTTTCTGATAGCTAATTTACGTGATTGCAGGATTTCTGTTTTTCATGACTAAAAGCATTTCTTATAAAATCTTTTGAAGAGATACAGCATAGGTTACAGGCGTTGTAGAAATTAAAACCTAAGAGTGTTTGTCTTTGGCTGTTAATATATGTGGCTAAATTAGACATTTGACATTTTGCTTTTCTCAGACATGTAAATATTCAGGGAGCTGCCTCTTGAATATTACCTTTTTTTGGTGGGGGGATTACATTTTATGCTTATGTGATTTTGCAGGACGAACATGCTCAACTAGATGAGAGATACAAATGTCAGAACCATTTAAAACTTTTAACCTGTATTATGACTTAAAGGTTAAGCATGCTCTTCCTGCTGTTCATCAGTAGTAGGAGTGTTGAGACAGGAAGATTTTAAAACATTATTTCTTCCTAAAAGAAAACTAACTTGCATTTTTTGAAATCACAACAAATTGCTGTTATCTTTATTTATAGGTATGGTTTTAAGATCTGCCATAATTGGTGACAACGTCACTGCCTATTGTAATGGATATGATAAGTTTTAAACAATTAACCTCAAATATGTCTATTTTTAATTCCAGTGGTAGATCTTATTCTTGGTATTCTACATATTTTACTGTAGGTTACAAAATGCTGAAACTGTTCAGCGCTCTACATTAAGCTTTTTACGTTTTGTGATATCTATACTTGCAAGCATATATCTTCTATATTTACAGGAAAAATGGTTATGTCCTTTGAAATGAAGCTGGGGTGGGGTAAAGCTGTACCTATTCCTCCTCATCCAATATATATCCCCCCGTCTATGATGGAACATACATTACCACCCCCTCCTTCTGGCCTTCCTTTTAATGCTCAGACCAGAGAGAGATTGAAGAATCCTAATGCTCCTATGTTACCACCACCCAAAAATAAGGAGGATTTTGAGAAGGTAATTAAGTAAACTTAACACAGTTGTCATTTTTTAATCTGTGGTGCTGGATTACAGTGTGATTTATATACATATTTAGCTAGGAATGATAGATATGAACCTTTTCCACCACATAAGTGTTAATACTAATAAACATATAAATATGTAGTTCAACAAGGAAAGGACTTGTATTAAAGTTATATTGCTATATTCTCTGAACATCCTTGTAAAATAGTTTTTAGATATGTTAGACTAGCTAAATATAAATATCACCTAACTGCCTGGCTGTAGCTGGTAGCCTGCTAGTGTTTTTGTAAACTTTTTGTTAAACACATCAGTTCATAATCTAAATGAAATTTGAAGTCCAGGGATGTGCAAGTTTTGGGGAAGAAACTGGAAAAGGATAGTATATTTGAAGGGAAGAAGAAAACATAACTTAGTTGGTTAAAAATAATATTTATTTAAAATGTGTTAAAGTATGTGCATCCAGAACTGCCAAATATCGACTATATCCTTACTCTGCTATGCATTTCCTAGACTGCTGGCAACTTTGTATAATGAAACGGCAAATATACTTTATATTTGATATATTCGCTAATCTACTCCCATTGGTAGTATCGTGTGTTAATTCATAAAAAACAAACAGTTGAGATGCAATCATTTTGACTACTTATATTGGCTACAATTGGAAACTGAAAATGTATTTCATCGGAATGGTTCACTTTTTAACCAACTACTTATTTTATTTTCTTTCCTTTTTAACGCACATTTTTCCTTATCCATCTTCCGAAATATTATAAAATGTTACCCACATGCAAACTTCAATTGAGAACCATTTCACAGCAATTTGGCACAGCTCTTAAAGAATATATATTAATTTAGACTGGGGCACCTTTCTATAACCACTTAATAAATTAAATCATTGTTGCCATAATGACTCAGTGTAGTACCTAATTGGTGCCTTAATGTGCATTATCAGGGCTATACAGTTATCACCTACTATGTACAAAAAATAATTGATTCATTATTTACCTCTTTTTGTATGTCATAAAATATTTAGTTTAGGACTTTCATGACATGCCTGCAAAAATTGTACTAGATCTGTAGTATTATGCATATGTATATATTTTTTGCTTGTTACTTGTTAACAATACTCACATATTCTATGTTTATTATCTGATGTGACTTCATATACAGACTCTGTCGCAAGCCATAGTCAAAGTGGTTATCCCAACAGAAAGGTACATTTTTTTTCTTTATTATTACTGATATGAATATAGAAAAATATCCCCCTCAAGATTGCAAAGAATTGGTTGGTGTTCTTGAGGAGGAGATTGTAGCTTTACTGAGCAACAGTTTATTGATGACAAGGCTATATAATTGTTCCAATATAACTAGGTCTTGTCATGGTGTTGGAAAAGGATAGTGACAAGGTTTAGTTTAACTACTTTAATCCACTTACTCCATTTTAAACCCCTGTTTATACATGTTATAAATAACTCTTAGGGTAGAACTAGTTATAAAAACAGCAGGTAATTTGTGTTTCTAGTATAGCAACATTAGTATTATTATTATTATTATTATTATTTATATATATTTTTTTTGTGTGGTGGGTCAAATAATTTATACCTGATATTGTCTCTCTCTGTTAACGGATATTACATTTTAAACAGTTGTGTTAACATTGACATTTTAGCGTATTCAATGTTGATAATATAAACATAGCATTTACATGTTAGGCATAGTTTAGATTTTTATTGCATATGTGTGTCTGTATATATACATATATATATGTGTATCTTAAAATAAATAATATATATGAAAATGTGTTGGCGGAATGCATATACTTTTGCTCAATCAAGCACAGTCTTTTCCTCAAGACGAGAAAACAACCTTATTTAAATAGTTAATCAGACACAAATCTAAAATTCCCTTTGACCTTTGACATTGGCCTTGGTGAGCAACACCACAGCTGAACTGTCTGCGGCAGCGGGGGACCAGGAAAACATCAAGGGATGGATTGGGAAAGTATTTTGACCAGACATTGGTACGATCGGCTCCAATAAATGTGGTTGTTGTTATGATTGAAAAAAATATATCTAATTTATAACCAAATTGTAACATTTTATATTTTAAACGAATGCACCTTTTAATAATCATCCATTTGTACTACACTGTATTTTTACATATAGAAGTAAACGCCCCATGTATAAAACATTAATAAGGATATAAATTGGATAATGTGGCCCAAATGTGTAGTTCACCAAAATTGTTAGTTCTGAATTTTTGCTAATAGAAGTTAGTTAAAAATAATTTTGTATTGGTGCTTTATTGGAAATTTAGTAACTTTGTTGCAATGCAACAAAGTGTGATAGGCTTGCTGTTTAACATTGTAGGGATTTTTTTCTGCTATTTTAATCCAAATTTAACCACAATTAGGTTTTGATGTGTCTAATTATACATCACATTAGCCAAATTGTTTGCCATTGCTTCTAATGTTAGCTCTTTCTTTGAGTTTAACAGCCCAAAGTATGTTGTATATAGTAAATGTAGATCTCTGTGGGCTCTGAATTGGTTAATATCACCTTATACAGCCAACATCCTTCTGCCATAGTCCCTGGATGCTTCTTACTATATTTTTTAAGAAGCTTAAGACATTCCAATACATTTCAAATTCCATTGGAGTTAACCTGCTTCAAATCTGTTTGACTTAGAAGACCATGAATAATGCCTTGTGTTCATGTCTATTTAAAAAGCTTGAACCTGTCTTGTGTGTTGACAGACGGATGTTGCTTCATTCATTTCCTTGCCATATTTCATTTGATACATCCATATTAGTTCATTCTTATATATTTTAAGCAGTGAGAATGGAGAGAGTTAAATGGAAATTCAATGCATCTGGTTTACTGGAAGCAGATTAGTGTATGAAATTAATGGAACACATTCCAGCCACTCTTTAGCTTAGTGTTAAGTAACATTAAGTGAATCACTCCAGAAGATTATTGCCTTCTGAGTTTTAAAGCGCCACAGTAGAGGTCCTTGCTATGGTAGAATAGTAGTGTACCAATAAACATATGTTGTTTTAGCGATTTTTGAAAACTAAATTTTGGCTGATAATCGGATCAAGAGATTCTCTCACCAGACTAGTCTTGTTGTAGGTACTGAACTAACTCCATATTGATATGACTCCATGGCTTAATTGCTTCTTTTTTTTCTTATGGTTACAAATGTTGCTATCTTAACAGGCAGAAAGAAGCTATTAATAAAGTAATTTATAATAACCAGATAAGCCTAATGGGAGGGTCTCATGAGCTGGGGGACAACCAAAATGTGCAAATCCAAAGTTTTCTATTTCTAAGGAGTTATTTCCTAGGTTGCTAAAATTCATATTTTATTGGGACTTTACTACCCTACCATAAATGGGATCTCTGCTATCGCTCTAACCTTTTTGGTGTCAATACATTGTTGGTCTTTTGAAAAGGTTAACAGTTACCCATCTCCATTTATATTCTGGTGTTAAACACCTTAGTGCTACCGCAACACCATCTTTTGCTATAAATTGCATAGCCAACTCTACAGCAATGTTTTCTCTAGTGATCAATCTATAATCTTATATGGCTGTACAGTAATTCAGTGTAGTTGTTAGGTGGAGTATTACTTGCAGTAGTGTCTGAATACATTTTTCTTTAACTGTGTTGTCGTTCTAGGAATTTACTCGCTCTGATCCATCGAATGATCGAGTTTGTGGTGCGTGAAGGGCCCATGTTTGAAGCTATGATCATGAACAGAGAAATTAACAATCCTATGTTCCGGTATATATTTTAATTCTTGGCTATATCTTGGGAAGACAGCCTACATAAAAACAATGTTATTATCTATAAGCTCTGCACAAATCTAGCCTGCCAGTATGTTTGCTTTTATGAAAAACTAGCATTTAATTTGGGCCCTTGTCTTAAATTTCATAGTGAGGATATGTTCCTCTGAAAACTAAGGTGCATTTCCATCTATATCAATTTAAGTTTTTATATTTAAATACATTTTTTCTTTAGGCTATTTTAATATACAGTTAACTTTTTAGCCAGTAGGAAACTGGTACTTCATACATTAATGCATACTTTTCGTAATCCTATTTTTTACTTTTATCTGTTATTTTCAAGGTGGTATGTCACCAAGCAAAGCTAGAATTTGCTATATTTGACGCTAAAATAATAATTTGTATGCTGCACACATTCTATAAATGAATGAAAGAACGTGTATATGTAGCAGTAAGACTCATCACCAAAGCAGCAACAGCATAATTTGGATTGGCACATAACTGTGCTAGTCTTGTTTTATCTATGCCATCAAGCAATCACTTACAAATCTTAAGACTGACTTGCTACTTTTTTTCATATTTGTTAAATATCAATCATAAAAAATCTTTTGTCCTTGTAGGTTTCTGTTTGAAAACCAGACACCTGCTCACGTATACTACCGATGGAAGCTATACTCAATATTACAGGCAAGTAATCTACCTGAATAGACTAGATGGCTGTCCCATTACCTGAATAAAACCACTCTTAGCAATGCATATTCTTGGCATTAACTTTGTGTGTGATCCTCTTGTGGAAAACCATTGGAGTTGGACCATCGGACTCAATTTAACATATGTATTATGTTCTTGGCTTGATTGTAAGGTTAAAAAAGGTGTTTTAGGTTCCAGCAATTTAAATCTGGTTGTCTCCTTTCCATGCAGGGAGATTCTCCAACAAAATGGCGGACTGAAGATTTCAGGATGTTCAAGAATGGTTCATTCTGGAGGCCGCCACCTTTAAATCCATATTTACATGGTATGGCCGAAGAGCAGGAGACTGAGGCATTTGTAGAAGAACCAATCAAAAAGGGAAGCCTTAAGGAGGAGTAAGTGTTTTTATTTATATTTTTTTATGATTAATTACACTTATGTATGGGCATTG
The DNA here is from genome assembly GCA_027410445.1 of Discoglossus pictus. NCBI lineage: Eukaryota > Metazoa > Chordata > Amphibia > Anura > Alytidae > Discoglossus > Discoglossus pictus. The sequence goes on from CM050165.1 coordinate 354,653,497, forward strand.
TGGTTTAGGCACCACACATTTGTTAGGTGTTGTGGATCGTTTTTTAAAGTTTAACTGACCAAAGGAAAGGCACACATTCTTGATACTTACTTAATCAGTGGCTATAGAATTTCTCATAACCCCAAGCACCAAAACATTCTTTATTTTCCAAGTAAAAAGATTGTTACTGCCTTTTTTTTTTTTTTCTTTATTTTTTTTAAATCCTAAATCCATACTCCTGTGCATGAAAGATTAAGTATGACCATTAAAATAACCATCTTGTGTTTTTTTTTGTTTTTTTATTATTTGTGTAAACTTCTTCATGTTTTAAGAGACAATGCCTTACTGTCAGACTCCTATTTTAACCACCCGATTTTTAACAAATTACAGCACCTGTCATTTCATAATTAATATCACTTAGAATGTATGAAATATAGTTATATTTGCAGCCTTGTATCTACAGTGAACTTATGTGTTCTCTATCAAAGGAGCACCGGAGTGATTCTGGTTGTTGTTGTTACTCTTTCTGTTTTAGGCAAAGAGATAAATTAGAGGAAGTTCTGCGAGGGTTAACGCCAAGGAAAACGGATATTGGGGAGGCTATGGTGTTCTGTCTTAATCATGCTGAAGCTGCTGAGGAGATTGTAGACTGCATAACTGAATCCTTGTCCATTCTGAAGACTCCACTCCCAAAAAAGGTCTCACTAGAATCTACAGATATCCCCACACATTAAACTATAAATTATACTAATTTCATGTTGTGGCAATATATACTATTATAATATATAAATAAATGTGTGGGCAGATTTGTGTGTGTATAGATAGAGAGATGTCTATTGATATTTTAATTTAGTTTGACCTTTAGCTGAATTTTTTTAATTTTTTTCTCCTTCTGTAGATTGCTAGATTATATCTGGTGTCTGACGTTTTATATAATTCTTCAGCTAAAGTTTCCAATGCTTCATATTACAGAAAATTGTAAGTATTTAAAAAAAATTGTATTTACACTTAACAAAAATGTAAATGAAGTCTGCACATAGGTAGTCTGTTTTTGTTCCTCTATTCATGTACTATGTGAAAAATACTTGTATTGTTTGTTTTTTTGTGTGTGTGTTTGTCAACAATATTTTATGCCCACTGCATAAAATATACATTTATCCTTTTAAACAAAAAATACCTGTAAAATAAATGTTCTAAATAAACCTTATGGCATATCTCTGAATGTCAACTTACATTTGTCCTATGTGAGTGTACCCTTTAAAAGACTCTTTAGACACTTTTTGTTTTTAAATAAATAACTAATTTTTATGCTCAATGTAATTTTTGGTATTTGTTTTATACTTCACTTGTAAGAAGTCCATAGAGTAAGATTAATCACTTCTATCTTATACAGCTGTGATCTAAAGCAATTCACAGTACTAATGTTTTATGCTGCTCCGAGGCGCAGCATAACTTACTGGTATTGTAGGAGACTCATGTAGGCATGGCTTTAGGTCACAGCTGTGAAAGATGGTAGCTCTCTTGAGGGAGAATGGGAACTGGGGAGAGGCTGTACATAATAAGAATCATTTGCTCTGGAGTCTTCTTAAAAGTAAAGTGGAAATCCTTATATTTCCATTGAGGAGGATAGAATTCAGTAACATAGTTAAACATTCATGTAATACAAAAATGCCTAGAGATTCCGGTTAAGGGTTTGGATGTTGTAGTAAATTTCCATGGCATTCGCATGTTCAGTCTGTTTGTTTTTTCCTTTGCCGCCAGCATTGTCTAGCCACTTTTTTTTTTTCCTTCCAGAAATCTCTGGCAGGAAAGACAGCCTTTAGAATTAATGCTTTAAATGCTTTAACCACTCTGAATATATATTTCTCCATTTTCAGCTTTGAAGCAAAGTTATGCCAAATATTTGCTGATCTGAATGCTGCCCACAGAGCTATACAAGGACATTTACAGTCAGAAAACTTTAAGGTACATACTGTATATGTTCTCTTGAGAAATGTATACTTGCTCATGTTTAGAGGCATAAATCACCAGAGGTGCTCTGCCACCAAATATGTTGTCTACGTATGATCTAACGTGCATGGCTGTATATGCTTCAAAATGGTCACATAATGGGTTTTGTTTATAAAAATTAGAGAGAAGAATAAAGGACCACTGTATTACATTTACAATTAATACTCATATGAGTATTTGCTGGGCATATACTATTAAGAACAGAATGCAGTTTAAAATAAAAAATGTAATTTTTTTTTTTTTTTTTTAGCTTTTTAAGCTGCCTTTATTTTCTCAATCAGAGATGTGCATCTCCTCTTACTAGCACCAGAGGCATGGTCAGCTCTGCCTTTGTGCTGCACTCTCATGGAGCTTGGAAGCAGGCTTGGCTGACCCTGCCCTTGACTTTGCCTCTGCCCCCACTGCCTACACAGAAATAATCACTCTATTTTAACCCGCTTGCAGCTGCTCTATAGGTCCTGAGAGGTTTTAGTTTTTATGCATGAAAAAATATCAAAATAAACATTTAAACACTTTGTAGTTAGCAAAATGTCTTGTAATTTCTGACAGTTGAAAATCAGGGTTAACACCACCTCCAAACTCTGGTTAAATTTAGCATTCATTTCATATTTTGTTTTAGCCAATCAGGTTAGCTGAAACATTTGATTTAAACTCTGGTATTCCTGTTTGTGCTGAAAGCAGCCTGGGATATGTTGTGTGACACTGTTAGGTGCTATGGCACAGACTGGAAGCAGCAGGGAGTCATATCCCAGTAGTGACTTGGGTGCTGACATCAGTGGCTGAGAGGCACAGAAGGTGTGTAATGTGTTAAAAACTGTTCCTCTAATGCTGTATGCTTATTGGGTGGGGATCAGGGGCTTGTGTAGACACTTCTGGGGTGTCAACATAATCATTAGAGTGATTTTTTTTTTTTAGATGATAAAAATGAAATGTTTTATGTAATGTGCATACATAAACTATATGCTTTTTGCATAAAGAGTCCAGGAAAGTAGGATATGCCTTTTTAACTTAGCAAAGCATTCTCAGTCTGAAGCAGGACTACACTGGTCAGAATATATTTTTAGTCCGGCACAGGAAGAGCTCAGTGAGCCCCTGATGTCACAGAAAGGAGGATATAAGCAGATCTGTTTCAGGAGAAAACATTTTTTAAAACACTAAGAAAAAATGTAAAATGTATTTGAAACCTCATACTGTTTTTAAGAATCTGCAAATAAACACAAGCTTTACTGGTAAATGCAGTACAGTGGTCCATTTATATTAATGGACATCTTGTCACCATTTCTGATCTGCGCCATCAGTAAATGGAAGATCACGTGAAAATATGTTTGCATCATTAAAATTGATCAAGAATTTACTTAGGGCTGTAAGGGCAAGACTAAAATGTCAATCTCTACCACATGAATCTGCAAAAATGAGGTTGGAGTCTGTAACCGTTTCACATTTTTATTTTAGATATATTCACTTTTTACATGTTTAAAGCAGTGTGTGTAAGTATAATGGTTTGATTTTAAAGAATATTTTAAATTGGGAAATCATAGGTTTGCTTCCACTGCCTTCGACTTGTTTCTTTGTTTCATCTTTTTGTTTAAACGTTTTTGTCTAATGTGTGTACAACAAAGTATACAATATAAAATGTTTTATATCTAGAATATATAATGTGTAACCTTATTATTCACAAGTTCTCTAGGTATTTGTTTGTCTGTCCCCAAGGGTTAGTATTGCCTATTCAAATAGAACAACAAATTAAACTGCGGTCTTTGGAGGGAAAGCTCCCTTGTTCGACATTGTTTTGGAGTCCTTTTCATTTATGGCAATTGATCATATTGAAAAAAACATTGAATATATATATTCTTTCCTTCCTTTCCTTCCTTTCCTTCCCTTCCTTCCCTTCCTTTCCTTCCCTTCCTTCCTTTCCTTCCCTTCCTTCCTTTCCTTCCCTTCCTTCCTTTCCTTCCCTTCCTTCCCTTCCTTCCCTTCCTTCCTGATTTATAAATGAGCAGTCTTTTAAAGAAAAAAAAAATCAAGATTTCTCTTTCTCTGGAAAAACTGTATGCTCTATAGCTAAACCTACTCCATTGGATATAAATTACACCGCTTTCTTAAAGCATGTTCTTGAATTCTCTCCATTTAGCAACGCGTTATGACGTGTTTTCGTGCGTGGGAAGACTGGACAATTTATCCTGAGGCGTTTTTAATCCGGCTTCAAAATATTTTTCTTGGACTTGTCAACATTGAAGAGAAGGAACCAGAAGTAAGTAACCATGACTTTTTGGATTTAATTTCTACTAAGCAACATTGTGTTTTTTTTTTTTGTTTTTTTTTCCCCCCCCATTATTTACTGATACTTCATATGTGTCTATTTGATTTATCATATTTTTTTTTTTTATTCATTCTTTTTTATTGTTGACGACACAGTAACAATATCACATTGCATTTAGTAAAAGGGTAGACAACAGAACAACAAGATAGTTATATCGTACAGTCACCCGATTCCCAAACATCTTAACCAAGATACTGTCTTTATTTTTCCTAGTTTTCTGAATGAAACGTTGTAACATTATTATACTATGCCCTGTCTATCCCTCTGTCTTCAAGCATGCCATTTTTTTTATATATTTTTTATGCTATTGTCTGTTTCTTGTCGAGATAAGAATATATAAACATCAACAATGTCAACTTAATGGGGTGGGGAGAAGTAGGGATAAAGGAAAGGGAAAAAACAGGGAAGGGTAAAGGGTAGTGATTACCTGGTGTACTCCTCCTCCAAACCCACAATGGCTGGGATTCAATAGGTATAAGTGGTCATCCATGCTCCCCCCGACCGCCAACCCCGAGCAAGAGCCTTGGTCCCCTCTGTCGCGGGCACTTTCCCATCTTAATGCTGTGGGCTGAGGCCAGCCACGGAGTCCAGATATTCTGGAATAGGGGGACCGTGTTCTGTAGGACATGGGACAGTCTCATTTACCATAACATAATTTGTTTATAAAATGATCTCTTTGGTGGTCAGTGTTGCCACTTTCCAGTTTTTTGCTATGCAGCTTTTGGTGGCAAGAGCCATAAATTGCCACAGTTTGTTTTGTTCTTTTGAGAGACCGGGCCCATGAACACCAAGAAGACAAATCTCCATCTCCGGCCCCAGCCTTGTCCCTGTCACCCACAAGTCAGTCATCTCCCTCCATACCTTTTGTACCACCTGGCACGTCCACCATATATGCTGAAAGTCTCCCCTGAGTTTGCATCCTCTAAAGCAGTCCTCGCTAAGACTATTCTTAAGTCTGGACATCAGAAAAGGAGTATAGTAGGTCCTATGCAACACTTTGATTGAGGTCTCCAATAGGCTATATGTGTATGATCCTTTTGTTAGGTTGGTGCAGATTTCTCTCAAAGTTGCTCTATCTAGCTCCCTACCTAGGTCCTTCTCCCATTGCAGCATATATTTTGGTTTCTGCATGTTCTGAGTTATTCAGAAATGAATATAAAGACCCAAGGAGGCCTTTGTGAGAGGGCAGTTTTGCACATATAGTCAACCACCAGGAATGTTTCGGCATCCCAAATACTCGGGCTAGTGAGGATAACCAGTGTCTTATTTTTCTGTAATTCCAGAGTTCACTCTCTGGTATGTGGTATTTGGTAATAAGGGAGGTATGGGATAGTAGTGCATCGTCTGAGAACCAGGTTCCTTCTCTTTCCAGTGGACTGCCCAGCCACCACTGTCTGGAGGTGGGACTAAACCCCATCCCGAATTCCGGAAAGATTTAACGGACAACAATGGCGATAGAAGGGGAGCCAAACCACCGACCGGCCCGGACCTAGCCCAAGCCATCAGGGTTGATGAAATTATGGGATTGGGATATCGCTAGCACCCGTCGGGGGCACGTCCCAGACTATAGTGTCCCACAAGTGGGGCTTCATTTGCCAGTTTTCCACAAAGGTCCACAGCGGTTGTAGCTTACTCGAGTGGGCTAGTGGAATGAACGCGAGTTTCGCCACTCAAGTAGAGCCTCAGGTTCGGGCACGAGTGTCCCCCCTGAGACCTCTGCCGGAACATAGTCTTTTTCGCTATTCGCGGTGGCCTTCCTCGCCACATACAATTAAAAATAGAAGCTTGGAGTTTATCTATCTCTTTCATATCCAGCGGTATTGGGAGAGTTCGGAATAAGTACAATATTCTTGGCAGAACCGTCATTTTCGATTTATCATATTTTTAATGTTGCATCGGTTTTTAGAAATGATTAAAAGTGCCAATTTTAAATCTGTAATGAAGGTATTTTGTATGATTCCCAGGTTATACCAGATGACTTGGATGGAGCGCCAATTGAGGAAGAATTGGATGGGGCTCTCCTAGAAGATGTGGATGGGATTCCAATTGATGGCGCATCTCTTGACGATCTTGATGGAGTTCCTATTAAGTCGCTTGATGATGATTTGGATGGAGTACCATGTAAGAATGCCATTTTAGACAGAAATTCTGAACAGCGGGTTATAGGCTTCACAAGTGCTTGGACAAAATATGTAACAAACTAACAGCTCTAGAAGCACTACAATTCAATAGCATAAAAAAGCCTTGCTATTGCATAGTCTGGCATGTCTGTAATCCTTGTCCAGTTTATGAGAGTTGTTTTATAGAGCAGAAAATGATTTCAGATTTAGCTGTCAACTTCGGAGCATGTGATAAGGTGTCAAATATGAAAAACTTAATTGAAGAACAAATAAGACCATTTATTCTCGCTCCTCCACTTCTGAATGGATAAACAAAATTGAATCCAAGCCAACAGGAAGAAGTCTACCAAAATTAGGAATTTTCTTTTAAAAGTGCTATGTTTTTATGGTTTGCATAGCTGCTAATATTTTTACATACTTAACAAATATTTCTACTTTCTTAAATATTTCTTTACAGATTTTTCCAATCTTCAGTTGTCAAGGTCATTCCACAAGCAGCAATTTTTTTTAAAATTCAAAATGAATTACTTAAAGTGATCAGTGCTCTGAAAGAGACTGGAAAGATTTCCTAGTTTTAGAAAATATTTTCTAATATTTATAATATGATTAAAGTGTAGTTTGACCCTCATAATGTCTATTAGTTTGTAGGAGGATGCAAAACACTGTACAAAATCACTGCATCATGTAATGTGCCTACAATTTTGTTACCGGCAGGTGCTAGTATAATACATTTATATTCAGTAAAAAGAAACTTAAAACGTCAAAGTTGAAATGACCAACACCAATTTGATCCTGTGAATCTATTATGAACTCGATATCTAAATATAATTATAGTTGCTAGAGTTATGGATATCTGCATAAGTGTAAAATCTAACCAGGTAGACTGTAGTCTAGAGAATGCTATTTATGTTGATTACAGGGGAAACTAACATTGGGAAGTTCAGGTGACATGAAGCAGGGTAGCAAAACAGAGTAATGTGCAAGCAGAAAAAAAAAATAAAAAAAGTGTTGAATGCTACTTGATTGTTAGGCAACACATGTATTTTGGCTAGAACTGTGGATCTCATAATTGAGGAATATAATGTATTTATAGGTAGTCCAGTCTAATGTATAGATCAAGAATGCATGTTTAAGTTAATTCACATGCAACGTGGGAAATGAACTGCATTGCTTGCATTGCTGCTTGCTGGTTTGTTTTTGGTGTTTCTCTGTTGTTCATATTTAAAGGACACTGGGGTACCTTTTTTAATATTTTTGTTAGGTTGTTCTAAAAAGTTACAAATAAAAATAATAATAAATGTGACCTAAATCAATATTGTCTTTTTAATAGTGGACCTAGGAGATGACTCGAAAAAGAATGAACCTATTTTTAAAGTTGCACCTTCCAAATGGGAAGCTGTTGATGAATCGGAGTTGGAATCGCAAGGTAAATTAGTTTACAACATTGAACTTTATGGACTTCTCAGTTTTGCACCGTATTGATTTGTTCGGCTATATGCGGAAGCATCTAGCAAAGAACTGCACAGATGTGTAACTTGCAGTTTTCTTTACCAGTTGGAGATCTTTTGACTTTTTTGTGTATTTTTTTTTTTAAAGTTGAGGTACCATGGTATTACATGCAATATTTTAATGTAAAGTACAACTGTATGAAGGGCTTTTTCATTTAAATTTAAGGCTGACTACTTTTGTCAGCAGTATGTCTATGTATAGCGCCATCATTTACATGGAAGCTTCTTAGAGAAACTCTACAGGAGCAGAAAGATAAAACGTGGATTATTTTTTTTTTCTTCTAAATAATTTGGTCTATTCTCATTCTTTTACATACTTCATACACTGGCAGTATGCATTTAAAAAAAAACACTTAATACAGTGGTCCTTTTTTAATAAGAAAATTATCTTCATATACTTTCTTTATATTGATGGTTTCAGTTGCTGGTAGTTGGATGTTTTGCATCCAATCTTAAAAGACCTTCCGGTTTGTGTTTGCCTCACTTGTTGCTGGTAGTTGGATGTTTTGCATTCAATCTTAAAAGACCTTCCGGTTTGTGTTTGCCTCACTTAACTGGCTGAGGAACTAAAATGTCATTTTACATCCTTCATGCAGCTGTAACAACATCAAAGTGGGAATTATTTGACCAGCATGAGGAATCTGAGGAAGAAGACAATCCCAAGTAAGAACAGAGATTTTTACTTTATGGTTAAATATTTTATATTTGATTATCTTTATTTTTCCTAATTTATTTAGTTGGTTATTTATATAAAATATGGATTGCTGTATTAGTAATTCAGATATAAGTTATTGTTAGTGGCAGCATTTTAGTGGATGAGCATAGATTATACATAATTGAACAAAAACTATAAAGGCTATATAAAATTATTACCCTTTAAAACATGCTTCCTACATATGAAATGAGGCTTCTTGGTAGCTTTGTAGCTTACAAGTATACAAGAAAATGTGTATATAAATGTAATACAAGATGAAGAGTCATTCTAGATAGGGGATGAAAACCTATAGTCTATTACATAGCAAAATATATTTACTAGCAATGTTTTATGATTAGCAGATATCTTTCTGCCCTGTAAATGTTGCATTTATGTTGAATATGACATTCATACTACTGTTAGTGACTCTTTAAAAGTGCCAGTTATTAGAGTAATTTAAAACTACACCTATAAACGAGAAGTACATTTTAATAGAATTTTTTTAGTGAAAGTGCTAGATAATTGCGGTTGAAAGATTAGAACTGCAAATTATCTACAAAGGACCCCCCCCCTTTTTTCCCCTCTTATCTATGGAAAAAACTTCTGAGTATAATTTGTTATATTAAGCAGTGCAGAATCTATTACAATACCTGAAATTAAAGCTAAATTATTGAATATTTCTACTCAAAATGATAAAAAAATATATATATATATATATATATATATATATATATATATATATGTGTGTGTAACCTACTTATGCAACCTAAGTAGTTTATCAATTAATCACAAGCTTAGCAATAACTTTGTTTTTTATTTGTTTGTTTATTATTGTAATGTTATCGGATTTGTACATATTTAAACATGAAATTTTACTTTATAGTCAAGATGAAGAAAGTGAAGATGAGGATGATACACAGAGCTCCAAGTCCGAGGACCAGCATTACTATTCAAACCCAGTAAGGGATGACATGTCTGACACAAAGTCCCTGAAATACTCAGAAATGAGTGAAGAGAAACGTGCAAAACTTAGGGAAATTGAGGTCAGTTCAAAATTTTTCTTGTACTCTAAAACATAATTTGCTTACAGATGCATTTGGAAATTTACACGTGAACATCAAATATAGGCAAACCCATTTATGCATTTTACAAGAAGGATTTGCAAACTTGTATCACATTTAAAGAGGCTAGCTAGTCTAGACAGTGGCCAACACATTTTTAGGAAATAATTACAGAAGCTAATTCCTTCCTATGCCCTGTTTTGTAATGAAATACTTAAATCTATAAAAGGGAAAACATGCAATAATATTTAGAAGCTTAGAGTTACATGTAATTTTATTACAAAATAATACTCTACACCATCAAACAGAGCACTGAAAACAAAGTGGGTGGGTGGGGGGTGGTTGGAAACTTAGGTTTGACTTCTAGTACTCTGCATTGAGGGAAACCTAACAACCTGCAACCAGTAATACATTTCCCTTGCTCTAAACAAAAAAAAAATATATATTTTTTTTTTAAGATATTCTAATTTAAAAGAGAAAACATCTGAACATTTTGTGAGATGCACCCTGGAGAGTGGGTATTACTTAGTAGTGTGCCCTGCGGGATGGTGCACGCTCAGTGTGCAGTCTCTTGAGTTGTTGCTCACTTTAGCCATTTATAGAGGAGATTATTGAATAAATACCTTCTATAGGCATTTTAGATGGAGCTTGTAGTTTATGGTCCCTTAACTTGTTAAACTCTGTAAGTTGAGGTGCAGCCAACTCATGCTTAATATGAAGGAACAATTTGCTGCAAAAGCAAACACTGCGAGCAAAAATATTAAATGTCTTTTAAGTGAAAATGTTCTTACATTTTGATTTATGAGTTTGATTGCTCTGACTGTGCATAATAGCGGAATATATTTTTATATAATTATTCCCAAGCCTTTTATTCCTATAAACAGAAAGTTTGCAGTTTCTTGAAAAGTTTTTGGAAGAATTTGATGTACCTTGAATGAATTATCTTCTTTTTGTTGTCCTGTCAGCTTAAAGTAATGAAATTCCAAGATGAGATTGAATTGGGGAAGAGGCCAAAGAAGCCGGGACAGAGCATTCAGGAACAAGTTGAACACTATCGGGATAAGCTGCTTCAGAGGGTAAGAACATGCACGAGGAAAACAAGCTGTGGTTGGCAATAAACGTGCAGAATATATGAACACTTTTTAGTATTCATATTTCTAGTTTACAAATTCAGAGTTTTCAAGCATTTGGACACTATATAACATATATTACATTTTCAGTATTAAACAGTTTAGTAACATTATTTTATTTTATTGTTAAAATAATTCTTTATTTTAGAAAAGTAGCTGGTGTAAGCTTCAGAACACAAAAAAAGACACCGATTTTAGAACAGGAGATGTAATTCAGAGCTATGTACTTCTTTTTTGGATGGATAAAAAATAAGAGACAAGAATTTACACAGACCCAAAAGTTCTGGTATAAAACTTCTTTTTTCCCAATGAACGAAACGCGCGCCCCCCCCCCCCCCCCCCCCCAATACAACATAGGAACTTATATAGTATAAGTTGATCAGATATAACAATCTTACGACTCAATGTTAGACAGTGATTGAGTTATTGATAGGAAGGGTCCTTCCATATTTGGTCTCGGATGTTGATGTCATTATGGTCAGGTTATGTGAAGCTTCTGATTGGCTTTGGAAGGTGGCGGGGCTCATATCCTTATTTGGTCACGGATATAAATGTCATCTTAGAACTCCCAGGATATGACTCAGTAGCCATCTTAGGACTCTCAGGATAAAGAATAAAAGTAATTAGTGCCTTATCTTATGATATATTGTGAGGAAAGGAATGCGGCATGGACATAATATACATTTTCATGAATTTCGTCCACAACACTCCGATTTAGGTCAAAAGATAAGCGTATCCCTAACTGCCATTAGGAAAAAAAAATATTTCCATTTCTATCTCTTTGTACATAGATAAGTTCCATAGCTTTTTTTTTTTCTTTTTTTATATGCATATGTAAAATTCTGTGAGCTTTTTCATACAAAAGAAACTAAAACAATTAGGTTAAATTTGACAGCTGTTTCACATGCAAGATAATATAACCTAAACCTTGGTGTTGAATACGTTTTTGCCTCTGTTTTTCACAGTTCCTTATAAACTAACAAGTTTTAAATACTTATAGATCTTTGTATCTAAAGTTTGATACCTCATAATTACTGAAATTACTGTACACCACCTCATATTACTTTTTCTGAGAAGGAATGTACTAAATGAACATGAGTAGGATAAGTAAATAGTCATTGGCTTAATAAGAGCAACAGATTAGCAGTTAAGTGAAACGTTCAAGGAATGTTAAAGGTATAGAGTATCTGGAACAAAAGCTCACCTGTAATCTGTTACTTATCAGATATCCACCTGGCCCAGGGTCTTTCATGTCTTTCAACTTATAATAAGTTATGTTTCCACTGATCACCTGTGTGAAACTTGAAATCTATAGTCTCCAATTGATTTCTAGATATAGAGATCCTCTGTTATGGAAATGTGTATTGGGGCAGCAATGTTCTTTGGATCTTCCACCTTAAAATTGTCTGTTGTTGATTAACAACTTAAAGGGTACTACAGGACAAGAAATAGTGCATTTTGTCTGGTTGATGTATTGGGTCTCAGACTTGCCAAATGTTTTATATACAATATGTGCACATTTTTCACATTGTCATAAATACTTTGAGCGGTTTAAAAGAGTGTAGTTTGTATCAGAGTATAAAGAATGTGAATTCTTCTGTAGGAAAGCAGCATTTATCTTTCGTTTAATAATTTTCTTTTTATATGACCATGAAAGGGACACTGAAGTCACCATATCCACTCTGCGCCATTAGAGTGGGTGGGAGATCATAGAAATGTTTACATTTAAATTGATTTCTCTATGCTCCCTATCATAAGGAGACACAGTGCAGTGGTTAAAAGCATCCGTTTAAAACTGTAGACTGTGCATTTGAATCCTTCCATTTTCACAATGGGCACATGATTGAAACCCAGAGCTGCCATTTCTAACTAACTTGCACTTGTTATTAAGCTGTGCATTTTCATGCTTTGTAATGGGTGAAAAAAACTGTATAACTATTATACTGAGCTATTACTAGAAATATAACATTAATTTCCTCTTTCAACCTGCACAGTTGTTTAATTAGAGCTTCCAACTGGTGCAACTTATTGAGTGGTCTGCTGATGTAGAGGAAGGTTAAAAGCTGCCTAAACCCACTAACTTCTATGCCTGATAGTTAATGCACCAACAAGAATAATTACTTTTTAGACAAATAGATTTATATATGCTATGCCCGAATTTCTCCTCCCCTTTTTATGAGACATTAGATTTCAATCTGCATGTTGTCAAGTATGTCGTGCAGGGCCACAGTTTTTTTTTTTTTTTCACTTGCTTGTGAAGTATGTAACAAAATAACACTGCAGATATGCAAGACTGGACGATAAAAGCATTTCATAGAAATCTTATATTTAGTTGACTGACTGTCTTGGTTGAATCCATCTTGGCATTCTAGCCTGTCTACTTTGAGGGGCCAATAGGGCCTTATTCTGCCATTGACCAATATTGTCAAGGGGCTATTTGAAGAGGACCTTTTTGTTACACTAGCCAATACAGACAAAAATAAGCGGTCTGTCCTCAAAACTGAATAAAATAGCTTAAAATACTTTGTTGCAGCCTTTAATTTTTAACTATGTAAACACATTTTGTCCGTTAAGTAAAGTCCTTCAAATGAGCAAACTAAATTTTACACTGCAGTGATACTTTAAATTCCACAGCAATCTCATCAGCTACAGTCTTTTTTTTCATTAAATTGCATTGTTTAATATAGAATTACATAAGGAGTTTTGATATACAACTCATATTTAGCTCAGATATTGCTGTATGGCCTGAAGGTGGCAGCACTTGTAAATACAGTGAAACCAATTAAAAAATGTTAATTTTTGAGTGCTTGACATTTTTTGTGCCCCCCAGAGATCTTGTTTTTTAACCTATTGCATGTAATGCATACTTTAACCTCTGTTGTTCTGTTAAATGTATACTTTAGAAATATTGAAGCCACTATTTTTTGCTAGTGGCTTTGCTATAATTACAAAATATTTCAGAAAAACTCTATTCTTTCTTTGTAACGGTCATGGTTTCTTTATTGTATTCACAACTTCTGTGTGTGTGTGTATTTTATTCATTTTGTACATTTGTGTTCATTTTTAACTGATGTTAGATGTTCTGGTTTGGGAACCTGTTTATATAATATTTTTTTATTTTTATTTAGGAGAGAGAAAAAGAATTGGAAAGGGAGAGAGACAGGGATAAGAAAGACAAAGATAAATTTGATTATCGTTCAAAAGACAAGAAGGAAAAAGATGAGAACACTCCCACAAGAAAAGAAAGGTGAGTGTAGAATCCGGTTAAAGCAGATTATAGACCATTTAAAAAAAGCACCAGATATAACTCAGATGATGTAATAGTATTCATCAAGATTGTGAAATTACAATGCTTTGGACAGTAAAATGTTTGAGGCAGCAGATATGGCAAGAAGTATAAAACAAATGTTTTTTTGTTTTTTTTTATCCGGATAAATCTGATATCTTTACTTTTCACCATATGTACATTTCTTCTATTATAGACACTAGTTTTGAATAACATGGTCAGCTTTTAGCTTTTGCCTCCTTTCTACTATATATCTTACATCTGATTTTAAACTATGCCCTGTTTGACAAACTAATATTTATTTACTATCCTGATCCATTAGGAAAAGACGCCACAGTGGGTCTTTGAGTCCATCACGCAGTAGCAGCAGCAGGAGAGCGAAATCTCCATCACCAAAATCGGAGCGTTCAGAGAGATCTGAAAGACCCCACAAAGACAGTTCCAGATCCAGGTCATCTCATAAAGATTCCCCCAGGGACATCAGTAAAAAGGCCAAAAGGTAAGCAGATAATCTATCCTTCGAAAGGGATTTTATTTTTTGGTTCAGGGTTACCTCTTTAGGAAGAGAAAATTAACCCTGAGCCACGCTCAGGATTACCGTTTAGGGAGTTAAGGAAAATGTTACGCAATAATAAATTGTATTCTCAGTGCAGAAAAATAGTTTTTTCTAAGATCAATACTGCGGTAATCACCTCTTAATGTGACTGTTGGTCCACATACTATGGTCAAGTTTCTACATTCCACTTCTTAGTATCTTAACATCTCATTTGGAATATTTGATTCTTCTGTTCTCGAATTGTGTATAATGGGAGGATAGCATTTAACAATTTTATTGAGGCATTTCTATGCATTTATGTTCGTACATTTCCAGGCTTACTGAGTGTATGTGCATATCTAGGTTTGTTCAAGATCTTAGGTTTACACCATTGTAGCACACAGATCCCATTATATATCTTCCCCCCCCCCACCAATTTTACCATACATGAACCTATGTTAAAAGACCAATGTAGTCTTATTTTTAAAATATCCTCTTGAAGAAAGACCCTTAAAAAATAAGCTACATTTTTACATAGAAGTATATTGCAGTGGAACTTACCATCTTCATTTCTTCTGATCAACTTCCCAAGGTGAGAGGAGACGTTTTGAAAGCTCTTACCCACACAAAAGCTAAAAGTATTGGGACTTTCGGTAGGAGTAGTGAGCATACACCCTCCAACGAAAGTGATTTCAGAGACAGTAAAATATAGTTGCATACAAAAAGTTAATCTAAAAACGGTTTTTATCCTGAAATCATTTTGACCCATTGCAAATCTGTCATTTTTAAAATACCATATAGAATACAATTATTGCAGTGATCCTTTAAATTAACCTTGTGATAAGTTTACCTATTGTCTTTTTGCTATGATTTATTTCTTTTTAAAGTTTTAGCAGTGGTCTTGGGAACAAATATACATTCAAGTTTTACTACAGTATCTTGTAATGCTTGAATAGGAGCAGAATACATCAAAGCCCATCAGTTAGGGATACAAATGTTGTCCTATATAAAAAAATATATGGAAGAATACTTCTATCCATTGAAATTAATTTTAGTGTTGGTATGAGAGCTTCTGAGAGAAGCTTTGATTATTTATTTCCCCAGCTCTAATGCTGTCTAGAATGCTGAGCTATGCATTAAATAAACACAGTGCTTCATTTGAAATTCAAACTGCACAGACAGCTCTACAGGGATGTGTCTTTTTAAATGATGCATATAGTCTGTTGCCATTAAAATAAGTGAAGTTCTGTCACTCCAAAGACTTCATAACATATTGTAACTTGGTTTATACCAAGAATCACAAAGTATGATCCTTTTCCTTTTATTATATAAAGGTACTATCTTGATTAGTTTTTGATATTTATATCCACTGAATAGATGTTTTGTTTGTTTTTTAGTAAGTGAGGGACTTGTTGTTTTCTATTCAGTAAGCACAAAACACACAATTGAATAGAAATGTCATGGGGGAAAAATATTTGTATCCGTTGTTCAGGTGGATAATGGGAAATGTTTTTTGCATAATTCTTCCGCATACACTCTTTGTATGGAAATAAATATAAGACAAATTAGGCACACTGTAGCAGCTATTTTAAAATCACTTTAAATGTAAGTACCAGGTCAAAAGGGTTAATTCTCTTTACTGAAAAACTGCAAAGTAACCACTCCTGTACCAGGTCTGTGGTCCTTCTAGTATATACCTTGCTCTTAGGTAGTTTATACATTTAGAGAGAACAAATCTTGATGCAGTATTCTGTGCATCACAAATTCTTACATTTTTTTCTTAAGAGATCAAAAACCTGCACTGCCTTTTTTTGTGAAAGTGTATTTAATCATTTTTGTTCTATAATGTTTTCTTTTCCAGGTCACCATCCGGCTCAAGGACGCCCAAAAGAACTCGAAGGTCACGGTCAAGATCCCCCAAAAAGTCTGTGAAAAAGTCCAGGTCGCAGTCCAGATCCCCACACAGATCACATAAGAAGTCAAAGAAAAGCAAACACTGACAGAATGTTCCCATTTTTTTTTTTAATGGAAGTGTCATTTACTGAAAATACTTTTTTTTTTTTTTCCTTTTTGTGCCTGGCAATCTGTTTAAAAAAAAAAAAAGAGAAAAAAATAGAAAACTGTTGGAAAGAAAATTTGAGTGAACAAAAAAGCAGCATTCCTACATTTTCTGTGAATGCATGTGTATACATATGAGTAACTGCATCTGTAGTACTGTCACTGTTTTTATATTGTAAAAAAGAAAAGAAAAATGTCCACTGTGGCCAATGTACGTCCCTAAAATGAACCATTTTGTGTTAGGAATATCACCACAACTCTGCTGACGGTAGTGTTGTGTTTGTTTGTTTTTTTGTCCTTTTTTTTTTGTTTGTTTTTTTGTTTTTAATTTGTTTTAAGTTGTTACAAAGTAAAAAAAAAAAAAAAAAAATCTATCTCCCAACCCTCCTTTTTTTTTTTCTTTGCTTTCCTTTTTCTTATGTCTAGCATTGACCATTTGTGTTCGCTTTCAAATAAAACCTGAACTGATAAATAAGGGCTGAGTTTAACAAATTGGTTTTACTGCACAGTATAGCAAGTTTGTGTGGATGCACATCACAAAGCTTGTTTAAAGGTCTTTCGCAAAGTCCATGATTTTATTTATTTTTTTGTTCACTGCACTATTGACCAGAATTCTTGACCAGCATTTATTATCAATCCCTAGGGACTTGTCTCATCAATAGCGACCAATAACACTTGTAGGCACTGAATGGTTCAGCTCACTGTTGCATTCATGAGTTATTTTTACGTCAAGAACATTGTGGTTAATGTAGCAAAGTACAGGGCTCCTCATGAGTGTTTATACTGTCGAGTTTTTAAATTCAAATCTATTGTCCCTCTCCAGTGTGGCTCTATTGTTTGTTTTTCAAAGTTTAAATACCATGCAAAAAATACCTTTTTGGAAGGTGTGTGTTCGTTATAAGTGGTCTAATATCCCAACACAACTTTATGTTACTTGAACCCAGTTAGAAAACTCTGCCCCCCGGCCCTTTCTTAACCTGTCATTTATGTCGTTTTTTCTTATTTGTTTATCACAAAAGCACATACATCCTGATGAAAGTCATAAAGAAGGGATACATGTAACCCCTTCAGAGTGCTTAACATTTTATCCACTTTCTGAGTCTGTCAATATCTCCCTGTAAAGTATGGTTGCTCATGGTTTGTGGGACTTGTAAATCTGCCTTTGGGACAATACATAAGCAGACTTTCATCTCACAAGTCTTAGACACACAAATGGGCTTAATATTTTAACATGACATTAGACACAGAAACTTACACTATCAAAGGTATATAGAGACTGAAGTCCATGCTCTTCACCCAGGGCTTCCAATAAGTTACATCTCTGTTTTATAATTAATTTTGTCATATCCTGCTTTAAACTGCAAAGGACACCTTCCATCCTATGAAGTTTGACTTTTCTCCCTCGCCATCACTTCCATAGCAGTCCGTTGCTCCTTCAGCTCATCCAGATGGGAGTTGGTCTCTGGCTCAGATAGAAGCTTTATAACTCTTGCTCAAAGTCTGACACATTGAGCTTGTCGTGCCCCCTTCCCCGGCTCATTCTGCAGGATTTCCACCTTTCCCAGGCCCTGCTGATGCAGACTTTCCTGGTTATTGCTGTCTACATGGCTGTCAGTTCAAGCTCAAACTGCACTTTCTTATTCACTTCATGCTGCCTCACCAGCTGCTCCTCTAAGTTCATTATCATCGTTCTCTTCATCATTATTACCTTCATTATGGGACAGTGAATTCATGTGCTGTTTCTCGTCCCACTTTTCAGCACCATCTGCTTCATAGTCCTGCAAACTGTGCTGAGCACATGGTTTGCGAGGACAGTTGACATGGTTTTTTCTGTTCCGGTAGGCTGATGCTTCGCATAAAACTGTAGCCGTTTTTATATGCCCAAACCACTTGAGCTCTGGTGTTTTATTCTTCACATGCTCCACAAACATTTTCACCTTTTAAGGGCCACTTCTAACTCTTCTAGGATATGCACACCATCTACGTTACTATTCACAAAACTGCATGCTTGGTACCAATGTCCCTCCCTTCCTATGAGCTCTGCAAGAAAGTGCTCCCCAGAATTTTGAGATTTTTGGAGTAAGCCCAATTGTTCAGCGGCTTCAGGCTCAAACTTCACCCTGAGGCGAGCACCCTTCTGAGCGTTTGAGTTTTTTGGGTTACTGAAAAAACTTTTGATTTTGGCTTTCACCCACTTTTATGCCTCTTACCCAAGTGTTTTTTTTTTTTCTGTCTTTTTTGCTTTGCCTCCAAGG
Organism: Discoglossus pictus; assembly: GCA_027410445.1. Lineage (NCBI taxonomy): Eukaryota > Metazoa > Chordata > Amphibia > Anura > Alytidae > Discoglossus > Discoglossus pictus. The sequence continues at coordinate 354,672,453 of CM050165.1, forward strand.
CTTCCAGCTCTTCATTTTCCTCATTTGCTCTATCCTGTACAAACCCCCTGTTCTATGCTTTGCATAGCAGCTTTTGCAGACACCATTCTGCATTCGGCACATCTTGTATATACAGGTCCTGGTCATTGTCAGTCTCCTTTAGACCCGCATCCCTCCGAGCCAACTGTGTCTCTAAATTAGAGAGTTTAGTCACCCTCTGCTCTTCTGCAGTATGTATCAGCAACTTTTTCTCTATCAGCACTGCTTCCCTCTCTGTCCCTTAGGACACCTGTTTTTTTTACCCTGCCTCTGAAGTTGTGTTGAGTCTCGACAGCTCTTTATCTCAGGCAGCCAAATCAATGTGACCCATTACACATTCAAATGTGATACAGGTCGACTAATAAATAGTGGCCAGGAAAAGGCAGGTGAGCTGAATAAGTTATTTTCTTTGCTATATACAAGGGAGGTACCAGTGTTTGAGGACACTGCAACATAACGGGGCTTCACTACCTTCACCAAATAATTGGTAAATGCAGAAAGAAATCCAGAAGTGGTTTGAAAAATAAATGTTAATAAAGCCCCAGGTCCTGATGGAATACATCCAAGGGTACTACGGGAACTGGGTTCTGTAATAGCCCAACCATTATATATAATTTTTAAAGACTACGTCAACACAGGGTCGCTACCAGATGACTGAAGAAAAGCAGAGGTGATACCTACAGTGTCTTGCAAAAGCATTCACCCCCTTGGCATGTTTTGTTGCCTCACAACACGGAATTAACATGGCTTGTTTGAGGATTTGCATAATTTCATTTACAGAACATGCCCACAACTTTGAAGATTTTTTTATTTATTTTTTTATTATTGTGAAGCAAAAAACAAATAGGACAAAATAACAGAAAAAGTCTGTGCATAACTATTCACCCCCTAACGTCAATACTTTATAGAGTCACCTTTTGCGGCAATTACAGCTCCAAGTCGTTTTTGATAAGTCTCTATGAGCTTGCCACATCTTACCACTGTCCCCCCCAACCCCCCCCCCCCCCGTTGCTCCTTTCAAAACTGCTCCAGCTACTTCAAGTTGGATGGTTTGCGCTTGTGACCAGCAATCTTTCAGTCTGACCTCAGATTTTCTATTGGATTGAGGTCTGGGCTTTGACTAGGCCATTCCAATACATGTACATGTTTCCCCTTAAACCACTCAAGTGTTGCTTTAGCAGTGTGTTTGGCGTCCTTGTCCTGCTGGAAAGTGAACCTCCGTCCTAGCCTCAAATCACGCACAGAGTGATACAGGTTTTGCTCAAGAATATCCCTGTATTTAGCGCCATCCATCTTTCCCTCAACTCTGACCAGTCTCCCAGTCCCACCTGCTGAAAAACATCCCCACAGCATGATGCTGTCACCACCATGTTTCACTGTGGGCATGGTGTTCTTTGGGTGATGGTTTGCTCCAGACATGGCGTTTTCTTTGATGGCCAAAAAGTAAAATTTTAGTCTCATCGGACCAGAGCAACTTCCCCCATACATTTTAGGAGTCTCCGGCATGCCTTTTCGCAAACTCAAAACATGCCATTTTGTTTATTTGCTGAAAGTAACGGCTTTCGTCTGGCCACTTTGCCATAAAGCCCAAGTCTATGTAGTGTACGGCTTATTGTCCCATGTACAGATACTTCAGTCTCTGATGGGGAACTCTGCAGCTCCTCGAGGGTTACCTTAGGTCTTTGGGCTGCCTCTGATTAATGCCCTCTTTGCCCGGTCCGTGAGTTTTGGTGGGCGGCCGTCTCTTGGCAGATTTGCTGTTGTGCCATGTTCTTTCCATTTGGCTATGATAGATTTGATGGTGCTCTTGGGAATCATCACAGATTTGAATATTTTTTTATAACCTAACCCTGACTTGTACTTCTCAACAAAATTGGCCCTTACTTGTTTGGAGAGTTCCTTGGTCTTCATGGCAGTGTTTGGTTAGTGGTGTCTCTTGCTTAGGTGTTGCAGCCTCTGGGGCCTTTAGAAAAAGGTGTGTATGTGACACTTAGATTGCACACATGTGAACATGATTTTACTAATTTTGTGACTTCTGTAGGTAATTGGTTACACCAGAGCTTTATATGGGCTTCATAACAAAGGGGGTGAATACATTTCTAAAAAAAATGTTTTATGTATATATTTTTCTCATTTCACTTCACCAACTTAGACAACTGTGTTCTGATCATCACATAAAATGCAGATTAGCACATTGAACTTAAGGCTGTAATGTAACAAAATAGGTAAAAAGTCAAAGGGGGTGAATACTTTTGCAAGACACTGTATATTTAATAAGGGAGCAAAATAAAATCCAGGGAATTATCTCACTTCTGTCGTGGGAAAGCTTTTAGAAGGGTTAATAATGGATAATATACAAGAATATGTCTATTTGAACAAATTCATAAGTAGGATTCAAAATAGATTAATGATGGTTAGGTGATGTCAAACAAATTGAATCAGTTTCTCTGAAGTATGATACAGTGTCACAATGCAAGACTATTGTACAAACATAGGGATACAGGATTTGCAGTAAATATCTGCTCTTGGATTGAGTGCTGGCTAAAAGACAGGAGGCAAAGGATTGTTATAAATGAAACATACTGAATCAATAGGAAACAATATTTCCAAACACTAAAGTGACAATGCCAGAGAAATGTAAATTAGGAAAATTAAAAAAAAAACTTTATTTACATAATGAACTATGACAAAAAAAAAAAAGAATAAAACACTTAAAAGTGGAAAAATCACCATTTGAAATCAGAAGAGTGTTAAGCTTACTATAGCCTTAGGTATATCCCTAGTGACTCATCACTATTTTTTTATATTTTATATGTATCACAATATGTTCCTACGGATTGTTGTACAAAAAGTTACCTGGGAATTGATCATAGAACTGCTCTTGTAATTTAAAATGGGAATATATAAACATATATAACACAGACAATGAGCATACCCTATATTATTGATATAAATTGAACCATATAGTACTAAAGCTGGTGATCTTTCTTAATACACTGAGCTCACATTATCTAACTCAGGGTCCAGTTCGCAATATAAATATAACAGTGTTTGTTACTTAAAGGCATGGATTAATACATTTCTGCAATCCTTAGGCAAAAAAGTAGCATATATGTATGCAGCACATCTCATAAAACATTTAATTTTTTATTACCTGCTGTAGCTCGCTCAGCCAATCTCCTTGCAGCTTCCTGTCTGTATGTCGGCAGCAATACAGATACACTACATATCCCAGGCTGCTTTACTCCAGAGTTTAAATCAAATGTTTCAGCTAACCTGATTGGCCAAAACACATCATTTTATATTTGCTGCTAATTTAGCCTGGGTTTGGAGGGTGTAAACCCTAATTTGCAACTGACAGAAATTACAAGACATTTTGCTGACTTCAATGTGTTAAAATGTTTATTTGGGCATTTTTCATGCAAAAACATGTTTGCCTAAACAATTAATTATTTACTGTCTAATGCTTCACTGTACAGATGCATTCATAATCGAGCAATCTTAGATATGCCTTTAAGTTAAAACAACCAAAAATGTATTTTCTTTCTTTATTGTTAAAATTGTTACTAATAATTAGAAATCATTTCTGACGCTCAGTGAGTATTTATTTGCTCTATTTTCATGGTTATATAAATATAACTTTATATTTAACCTTATCTAACACTGATTATCTTCATCCCATGCTTTAATAATAATTTCTTATCCCGTTTTTCTATCTCTTTATAGTACTGAGTAGCTTTATTGGCACTTAAAGTTTCATACCAAGCATATCACTCCAAGCATTTGTCAAATTACTTCTATTGACATTGCTACTTTGTCATTTTTTCAATCTTTTTCTAAAAAATAAACTTTTTTTTGGTGCAATGGACTTATAGCCCTGTATATGGCTCTATATCTTTTTTGTAAAGAGACTTTTGGCCATAAAATGGCTGCAAAGCTGCGATTAATTGCAAGGGTGCTGCGGCCCCTTGTAGCCCTACGTCTACGTTGCTATTCAAATGAAAGGGGCCGCAGCACATCTCTTCCTATGGCCGATCGCAAGCCATGCAATCGGCCTTTAGCTTTGGTGGGCTTGGACCTGATCACGGGCGTTAGCCCGCGGATCAGAGTTCAAGCCCGCCAAACTAAAACCCAAATATAAATTCAATGCAGCACTGTACAGCGCAGTAATTGATAGGGAATACATTGGGGGACATGAGGATGACACGTAGTACATTGGCTAGCTGGCACATCGCCGCTAGCCAATACTGTACTTTCTGGCCACAGTCCGCTGGTCTTGGAGATCCAGTTGCTGCCTTGGAGGTAATCTAAGCCTGGAACTACAGGTTTAAATGACCCCCAAGGCAGTAACCCATATTCCAAGCCCGGCGGACTTGTGGCCACAAATGACAGTATTGGCTAGCGGTGATGTGCAAGCTAGCCAATGTACTACATGACTTTCTCATGTCCCCCAATGTGTCCCCTATCAAGTACAGCGCTGTACAGTGCTCCATTGAATATCTATTAACCCCTAAACATATCCAAGCCCGGCCGAGTACGGGCTTGGATTCAAATCTCCCGCCGCGGCTCCTTAAAGGGACCGTGGCACACTAATGATTACCCCAACTAACATTAACACCCCGGAGGGTCCCCACATTAACCCTTTCAGCTGGGGCCCTTTTGGAGACCCCCGCTGCATTAAAAATTCATATTTCCTGCCGGCGCGGCTCATGAAAGGACCTTAAAGGTCGTAAAAAGTACCCCCGATAAATAAAAATTAACCCCTGCCACGTGGTACGTAACCCCGGCACCTAAAATTACCCCGGCAATCATGGGGGTCAATATAGACCCCCATGAGACCAAAATTAACCCCCTCAGTCCAATAGGGGTCTACATAGACCCCTAAAGGACACTATTAACCCCTAGGCTAACCCCATAAGCTCCATGAGGGTCCTCCAGAACCCTCATGACAAAGTCTAAGCACTACACTACACTATTAACCCTAACTATACTCCATTAACCCCTTAGCCCTTACTATACCCCATTAACCCATACTAAACCCTGTTTAACCCTAACTCTACCTATTTAACCCCTTCTAGCCCTATTTAACGCCATCACTTATACAGATATTTATCCTCCAGGACTATCATGACACTAAGTACAAACACTAACTACCTACCCCTTTTTAAACCCATTAATTACAAAAAAAAAACTATGTCACCAAAAATAAAAAACTATGCTAACAAAAATAGAAAAACTATGCTAACAAAAATAAAAAAAAGTACATTACAACCCCCCACTACAAAAAATAAGAAAAGGACATTGCAAACCCCACCCCAATACAAAAAATGGAAAAAGCACATTACAAACCCCCAATACAAAAAATAAAAAAAGGACATTACAAACCCCCTTCCACTACAAAAAACACCTGCAAAGAAAAGGCATACACAAATATATATAACATTACAGTAAAAATACATTATGAACATACCCCTAACGACAATACATTACCCCATATCTATACATGACCCCCTATCAGACATTACCCCCAGTTTAGACAACATTACCCCCTATCTAGACAACATAACCCCCTATCTAACATTACCCCCAATCTATATATAACCCCTATCTATACATTACTTCCTATCTATAATAACCCCCATCTATACATAACCCCCTATATATACATTACCCCTATCTAGAATACATTAAACCATAAATCTTAGCTAAAATAGATTAATTTAGGGGGTAATGCTGTCTAGATAGAGGTAATGTATAGATAGGGGGTAATGTATTGTAGTAAGGGGTATATTTATAATGTATTTGTTACTGTAATGTTATGTATATTTGTGTATGCCTTTTCTTTGCAGGTGTGAATTTCTTTGTAGTGGGGGGTTATGATGTCTTTTTTTTGTATTGGGGTGGGGTTTATAATGTCCTTTTTTATTTTTTGTAGTGGAGGGTTGTAATGTACTTTTTAATTTTTTGTAGTGGGGGTTGTAATGTACTTTTTTTTTATTTTTGTTGACATAGGTTTTTTTATTTTTTGTAATTTGTGGGTTTTATAGGGGGTAGGTAGGTAGAGGTTAATAGGTTTGGGTAGAGGGGGGTTAGTTTAGATTTAGTGGTTTATTTGGGGATAGACCCCCATGAGTGATGGGGTTAGATGGAGGCTTATGGGGGTCCGTATAGACCCCCATAAGTGATGGGCTTAGATGGAGGCTTATGGGGGTCTGTATACACCCCCATAAGTGATGGGTTAGATGGAGGCTTATGGGGGTCCCTATAGACCCCTATAAGTGATGGGCTTAGATGGAGGCTTATGGGGGTCTGTATAGACCCCCATAAGTGATGGGCTTAGATGGAGGCTTATGGGGGTCTGTATAGACCGCACAAGTGATGGGGTTAGATGGAGGCATATGGGGGTCTGTATAGATCCCCATAAGTGATGGGGTTAAATAGGTCTAGAAGGGGTTAAATAGGCCCAGTCAGGGTTAGATAGACCCAGTTAGGTTAGATAGGTACAGTTAGCATTAAATAGGGTATAGTTAGGGTTGAGGGGTTAATGGAGTATAGTTAGTGTTAATAGTGTAGTGTTTAGACTTTGTCATGAAGGTCCTGGTTGACCCTCAAGGCACTTGTAGGGTTAACCTAGGGGTTAATACTGTCCTGTAGGGGTTTATGACTTTATAAGCCCTTCATTAACTGTGTCACTCATCGGGGTCAATACAGACCCCCATAAGCACTTCATTAACCCACTCACTCACGGGGGTCAATATAGACCCCCATAAGCCCTTCATTAACCCTGCCACTCATGGGGGTCAATACAGGCCGCCATAAGCACTTCATTAACCCCCTCACTCACGGGGGTCAATATAGACCCCCATAAGCCCTTCATTAACGCTGTCACTCATGGGGGTCAATACAGACCCCCAGAAGCACTTCATTAACCCCTCATTCATGGGAGTCCATATAGACCCCCATAAGCCCTTCATTAACCCTGTCACTCATGGGGGTCAATACAGACCCCCATAAGCACTTAATTAACCCCATCACTCATGGTGGTCAATACAGACCCCCATAAACCCCTAACTAACTCTGTCACTTATGGAGGTCAATATAGACCCCCATAAGCCCTTCATTAACCCTGTCACTCATGGGGGTCAATACAGGCCCCCATTAGCACTTCATTAACCCCCTCACTCATGGGGGTCAATATAGATCCCCATAAGCCCTTCATTAACCCTGTCACTCATGGGGGTCAATACAGACCCCCATAAACCCCTAATTACCCTGTCACTCATGGGGGTCAATACAGACCCCCAGAAGCCCTTCATTAACTGTGTCACTCATGGGGGTCAATACAGACCCCAATATGCACTTCATTAACCCCCTCACTCATGGGGGTCAATATAGACTCCCATAAGCCCTTCATTAGCCTTGTCTCTCATGGGGGTCAATACAGACCCCCATAAGCCCTTCATTAACTGTGTCACTCATGGCAGTCAATACAGACCCCCATATAAACTTCATTAACCCCCTCACTCATAGGGGTCAATATAGACCCCCATAAGCCCTTCATTAACCCTGTCATTCATGGGGGTCAATACAGACCCCCATAAGCACTTAATTAACCCCCTCACTCATGGGGGTTAATACCGACTCCCATAAACCCCTAATTAACCCTGTCATTCATGGGGGTCAATAGAGACCCCCATAAGCCCTTCATTAACTGTGTCACTCATGGGGGTCAATATAGACCCCCATATGCACTTCATTAACCCCCTCACTCATAGGGGTCAATATAGACCCCCATAAGCCCTTGAATAACCCTGTCACTCTTGGTGGTCAATACAGGCCCCCATAAGCCCTTCATTAACTGTGTCACTCATGGGGGTCAATACAGACCCCCATATGCACTTCATTAACCCCATCACTTATAGGGTCCATATAGACCCCCATAAGCCCTTCATTAACCCTGTCACTCATGGCGGTCAATACAGACCCCCATAAGCCCTTCATTAACCCTGTCACTCATGGGGGTCAATACAGACCCCCATAAGCCCTTCATTAACTGTGTCACTCATGGCGGTCAATACAGACCCCATATGCACTTCATTAACCCCCTCACTCATAGGGGTCAATATAGACCCCCATAAGCCCTTGAATAACCCTGTCACTCTTGGTGGTCAATACAGGCCCCCATAAGCCCTTTATTAACTGTGTCACTCATGGGGGTCAATACAGACCCCCATATGCACTTCATTAACCCCCTCACTTATAGGGGTCAATATAGACCCCCATAAGCCCTTCATTAACCCTGTCACTCATGGCGGTCAATACAGACCCCCATAAGCCCTTCATTAACCCGGTCACTCATGGGGGTAAATACAGGCCCCCATATGCCCTTCATTAATTGTGTCACTCATGGGGGTCAATACAGACTTCCATATGCACTTCATTAACCCCCTCACTCATAGGGGTCAATATAGACCCCCATAAGCCCTTCATTAACCCAGTCACTCATGGGGGTCAATACAGACTCCTATAAGCCCTTCATTAACCCTGTCACTCATGGAAGTCAATACAGGCCCCCATAAGCACTTCATTAACCCCCTCACTCATGGGGGTCAATATAGACTTCCACAAGCCCTTCATTAACCCTGTCACTCATGGGGGTCAATACAGACCCCCATAAGCACTTAATTAACCCCGTCACTCAGGAGGGTCAATACAGCCCCCCTTAAGCACTTAATTAACCCTGTCACTCAGGAGGGTCAATACAGCTCCATATAAGCCCTTAATTAACCCCATCACTCATGGGGGTCAATACAGACCGCCATGGACCGCTAATTAACCCTGTCACTCATGGTGGTCTATACAGACTCTCATAAGCCTCTATTTAACCCCATCAGTCCCACAAGGGTATATTAAGACCATTATGGGCCTGATACAACCCAACATTAACCACATGAGTGCCATGACGGTCCTCAGGGACCATCATGACACTAAGTATAATCACTACACTGCACTATACCCCCCAATAAAACATTAAATTAAATTAAACACCCTCTACACTAACCTATTAACATCTACACTACCTACCTACCCCCTCTAATTACATAAAATTAAAAGCCTAAAGACACAAAAAAATAACATATCTACATTACATAAAATAAAAAACCTAAATCACAAAAAATTACAAAAGGAACATTGCAGAAAATAAAAAAACACATTACACCCCCCCCCCCCCCCGCCACTATAGAAAAAGAAAAAAATTACAAACCTGAAAAGGAAATACATATAATACAAATACATACAATACAAATGCATACAATACAAATAAAATGAAATACAATACAATACACCCCTATCTAATATACAATACATCCTATCTATCGTATATACATCCCCCAATCTATCTAAATAAATACCATAATCTAATATACATCCTATCTATATAATATACATCACACAATCTGTGTAATATACAATAAATACTATCTATCTAATATACATCCTATCTAATATACATCCCCCAATCTATCTAAATACCACAATCTAATATACAATACATGCTATGCTATCTATATAAAACACATACCCCTAGATAACATACAATAAATGCTATGTATATATAAAATAATCTAATTCTAAGCTAAAATAAAATAATTAAGACCACTTACCTTTGCAGATGTCCCTTCCGAAAAGCCACCTAGGAGAAAAAAAATGAGTGCAACACATTTACAGTAAATAAATAAACATTCTAAATATTCTAAACATTCTAAATATTCTACTCACCTTTCTAGCATGTCCCGTCCTTCTTCTCCGATGCGGCCACTGTTAAAAAAAAACATAACATTAGTACACATACATAAGCATATAAACAGAATCAACATTGTACTTACCTCCCCGCGATGTCTCCATCCTCCTCCTCTTCTGCCCCTCCCTGGAACCGCACTCTAAAAAAATAAATAAAAAATAAAGAACACACATCCGCACTCACGGACATCCCCAACGCTAATGAGCCTCCCGGAGACTTTTCCGGAAGAAAATAGGCAATGGCGCCTTCTGATTGGTTGAAAACGCTGTCTATCAAATTCACCCAATCAGAAAGGGATACACCCTAAAATCCCACTCTGATTGGTTAATGCACCTGTCAATCTTTATTTAAACCAATCACAAGGCGCAGATGCCTTCAGACAATCACAATGGAATACACCCCCCCCAGGGTGATTGGCTGGAGGCATCTGCGCATTCTGATTGGTTGCACTGACAATAGCCAATTACAATGGAATACACCCCCACGTACTGATTGGTGAAGGCATTTGCGCCTTCTCATTGGCTGTTGTCAATGTCAATCAGTATTACAGCCAATGGGAAGGCGCGGATGTCTTCAGGCCAATCACCGCGTGGGGGTGTATCCCATTGTGATTCGCTGATGGCAATTCGGATTGGTTCAAATAAAGATTGACAGGTGCGTTATCCAATCAGAGTGGGATTTTGGGGTGTATCCCTTTCTCATTGGCTCACAATTGGCGTCTTCTCATTGGCTGAATTTGATAGACAGCGTTTTCAGCCAATCAGAAGCCGCCATTGGCAATTTTATTCTGGAACACTCCGTAGGAAGCTCATTAGCGTCGGGGACATCTGTGAGTGCGTATGTGTGTTTTTTTTGTTTTACTTTTTTTTTTAGAGCCCGGATGCTTCCAGGGCCCATCCGGGGCAGAACATGAGGAGGCCGGAGACATCGCGGGGAGGTAAGTACAATGTAGATTATGTTTATTTTACTTGGTTTTATGTTTATGTATGTGTGCTAATGTAATGTTTTTTTTAACAGGCACCGGAGAAAAACAAAAGAAGGACAGGGACATGCTGGAAAGGTGAGTAGAATATTTGTAGAATGTTTTGAATGCTTATTTATTTTATGTAAACGTGTTGTAGTAATTTTTTCAATCTTTTTTTCCTTAGGTTGCTGATCTGAAGAAACATCTCAAAGGTAAGTGGTCTTAATTATTTTATTTTAGCTTAGAATTAGGGTTGCTATATAGATATAGCATGTACTGTATATTAGATAGATTGGAGGATGTATAGTATATAGATAGTATTTATTGTGTATTAGATAGGGGATGTATATTACATAGATAGTATTTATTGTGTATTAGATAGCGGGATGTATATTAGATAGATAGTATTGTATATTAGATAGGGGGATGTATATGAGATAGGGGTATATTGTATTTAATTGCATTGTATTTAATTGTATCGTATGTATTGTATGTATTGTATTATATGTATTTCCTTTTCAGGTGTGTATTTATTTTTTCTGTAATGGGGGGGTTATAATGTATTCTTTTTATTTTCTGTAATGTTCCTTTTTTTATTTTTTGTGACTTCGTTTTTTTTTTTTCTAATGTACATTTTTTTATTTTTTGTTATTTAGTTCACACGCGGTTACACACACATACGCGCAACTTAGAAAAAAATCAACTGTGTCGTACACGTAAAATCCAACTGCGTCCCTCGCAAAAAAAAATACAGCCGACTCGAACAAAAAAATACGGCCGCGAAACGACCCATTCCCAACACGCAAAACCGGCAGAAAACGGCACGCATGAAAACATCAGAAACACAAGAAATAAACACAACGAATACATAAAAAGCTTACTTACAGCAAGGGGGGGCATCCGGCACCTCGAAAAGTTAATTTACACGTCCATTCAAGTCCAAAAAAACGAGTTTAAACTGCCGAACAAAACGAAAACGAGGCTTTAGACGTAACTATACTACAGTGACTCGCAAAACTGAAACACATACTATGTGGAACGTACCACACTGATATTAACCACCATTTTGAAAACTACTAAGCTAAAAACGGTCTGAGGCACTTGAAAGTTTATAAATACTGCCTACTTTCCAGAAAATTCTACATTTCTACTAAGGTGATGAACGGAGTGACTGGATAGTTAACTGCTACTGTTACTTGAGAAGAGAATTTGTTTCCTAATTTCCTACTTTACATTGTGCAAATTACAACTGAGAGGTAAGCTATAATATATTACATTTTATTATCAAGACAGGACAAAAAAACAACAACTTTAACTATGAAAATGTGATTCATGTATAGTGACATGTGACACTCACATTTATGTGTATAGCCCCTACAACAAACTAATCTTAACCCAAACTAATTAAACAAGTATATTTAAATGACATAAAAAAAAAAACTTTAACTATTAAAATATGATTCATGATCAAGACAGGACAAAAAAAACAACAACTTTAACTATGAAAATGTGATTCATGTATAGTGATATGTGACACGCACATGTATGTGTATCATGTATAGTGACATCTGACACGCACATTTATGTGTGTACGCCCTAAAACAAACTAATGTTAATTGAAACTAATTAAATAAGTATATTTAAATGACATTAATTTATTGCAATTCAATATATAACCTAAAGCTCAATCTTTCTCCTTTTTTTAATATTAAAACAGACTCTGCATCAACAGCATCACTCAAGAATTTGCACCGTGCATTGTGAACCACAATCCCTTTTAAAGAACACAAAGAAAGAAGAAGAGGTAAGATAGAAAAATACATTACATGCTGAAAAAGACCATGCTTTGCTAAATCAAAAAGAAGAAATATACAATTAACCATTTAACTTTCTTTTTCAAACAGACACTACAAGAAGACTGGCGGATTAAGATTGTCAGGAGGGGACCCTCTGTCATTCGACACTTCAATCAAGGTAAAGTATAACAAGTAGAAAAAATAAAAGAACTATATATGTTTAATGGCTGCCAATATAATAAATGCAGCAACCAAAAAGTAGTAAACACAAAATAGGATAATGCTACAAACATTGCCATAAGATCCAAAATAAAAAAAAACATTATTTTTCACTGTAGAAAAACATTTAACCTTCATAAAAAAGACTAATTAAGCAAATAAAGTATGCAACATATGGTACACACAAAATAGGATTGTACGAAAAATCACACAAACACATAGCAAACTAAATCAATATTCTTCTTTAATGTTTAAGAATCTATAAGCCTTACAAAGAAGCCTAAATAAGCATACCAAAAGTGGTGGACACAAAATAAGATAACGCTAAAAACATAGCCATCATATCCAAAATAGGAAAAACATTTAACCTTCATAAAAAAAAATAATTAAGCAAATATAGTATGCAACATATGGTAGACACAAATAGGATTGTACCAAAAATCACACAAACACATAGCAAAGTCAATTAATATTCTTATTTACTGTTTACAAAGCTATAAGCCTTACAAACAAATCTAAATTAGTATAGCAAAAGTGGTGGACACAAAATAAGATAACGCTAAAAACATAGCCATCATATCCAAAATAGGAAAAATATTTAACCTTCATAAAAAAATTAATTAAGCAAATAAAGTATGCAACATATGGTAGACACAAATAGGATTATACCTAAAATCACACAAACACATAGCAAAGTCAATTAATATTCTTATTTACTGTTTACGAAGCTATAAGCCTTCCAAACAAGTCTAAATTAGTATAGCAAAAGTGGTGGACACAAAACAGGATAATGCTAAAAACATTGCAATCATATCAAAAATAAGAAAAACATTAATAATTACAGTATAAAAAAAGGATAACTGGAATATACAAATACATTTAAAGTATTTTTAAAAGGTTGCACAAAAAACAGCATAGCAGAAAAAAATTCACCATAACAGATACAATACACCAAAATAATGAAATTTGTTATTCATTACAAATACATTAAAATCAAATAACATTTTCATTTTTCTTTTACAAGAGACACTGCGTGAAGACCATCGAACGAGGACTTTCAACAGAGGACCAGACCATCGGACGAGGACTTTCAACAGAGGACCAGACCATCCGACGAGGACTTTCAACAGAGGACCAGACCATCGGACAAAGACTTTCAACAGAGGACCAACAAAGATTCTGCTTGAAATCACACTTCAACCAAGGTACAGTATAACAAGTAAAAAAAGAGAAAACTAAATAAACATGTTTGCTCTGCATCCATGTCAACAGAAAAAAAAAAGAACAACCACCACTAACTATAACTTTTACCAAATTATAACTGACACATTTCTCATCTACCTCTTATTTGTCTTTTATGGACAATAATGTTTAACAGTAAATCCAAACTTCAATGTAGCCAGAACAAAAAAAAAATTACATAGTCCACAAAAGGCTCAAAACACAGAGTCAATAAAATTTGTCATTCTAAATTTCCAGTCCTAATGTACAATATTAAGTATAAAACCTAACCACACACATAAAAAACAATAGTACTACAAATAATAGTAATACCCAAAAAACAACAATAGAAACATTTTCAGAGCCCCAACATATAAGCCTTGAAATAAAATATAAAAATACTATTATAACAATCCCATGTACAATAAATTACAAAGACTAATTTCTGCCCTCTACTAGCCCTATAAGCCAAAAGTACAACAAACAAAAAACATTAACAAACCAAAAAAATACACCTACTATATCTACAAGAAATTATAGTGTAATTACCTTATGTAGTAATCCACAATGGCCAGAAATTACACAAAATTTACTTCTTGGACAAAGTGCTTCCGATAGACCAGATTTAGTAGCCAGAGTTTTTAAGATTAAATTAAATGAATTAATACGTGACATCACTATAAGTCAGTTATTTGGCAAATGTCTTGCTTATGTATATACCATTGAATTTAAAAAAAGAGGCCTTCCACATGCACATCTTCTGATAATACTTCAAGAAAAAGATAAATTAGATACTTCTGACAAAGTGGATGCAGTCATTGTTGCTGAACTACCAGATCCAGAACTATATGGTAGACTATATGAGATTGTTACTCATCGCATGATTCATGGACCCTGTGGTGATCTTAATCCACAATCACCATGTATGGAAAATAATAAATGTTCCAAAGATTTTCCAAAAGATTATAGAGACAAAACCTATGCCAATTGTGATGGCTATCCACTTTATAAAAGAAGAGAATGAGATAGTGCCATTATTCGTGGAAAAAAAGTTGACAATAGATTTGTAGTACCCTATAATCCACATTTACTCATGAAGTATAACGCCCACATCAATGTAAAAGCCTGCACTTCCATCAAATCCATTAAATATGTCTACAAATATATTTACAAAGGCTATGATGCAGCTACTGTAGTCGTCAAAAGTGCAGACAACCCTGAAAGTAGTGAGTTAGCACATGATGAACTTGCATCTCATGTAGACGCTCGCTATGTCAGTGCCAGAAGCTATGTGGCGGCTTTTAAAATTTTAAATGCATGATAGATCACATTCAGTATATAGATTAGCAGTACATTTGCCACAAAGACATTTAGTGTATTTCCATGCTGGAAATAAAAGTAATGCATTGGCCCAAAGTGAAGATCGTCACACTACACTAACTGCATGGTTTGAATTAAATTCCACAGATTCACAAGCAACACAATTCTTATATATTGAAATTCCATATCACTATGTTTTTGTGAATGGATTATGGAGACCGAGAAAAAGCAGAGGCAATAAAATAATCCCAAGAATTTACACAGTCAGTCCAAGAGATGTTGAACGTTTTTGCTTATGGATATTACTTTTAAATGTTCCTGGAGCACAAAGTTTTGAACACTTAAGAACTGTTAATGACATAGTATATGAATCCTTCCATTTAGCTGCAAGACATAGAAACTTACTAGCTGATACAGAATGGGAAAGATGTTTAGAAAAAGCAGCACAATGTCAAATGCCACGGAAGATGAGAGAACAATTTGCATTTATTTGTATCTTCTCATATGCTCCAAATGCATTAGCTTTGTGGGAGACATTTAAAAGTAATATGGCTGAAGACTTTATGCGACGATACAATGAACCGATTGCTCACTTAAAAGCGTTAATGGAAATCCAAGAAGTATTTTTAACTCATGGATTAAGTTGTGCAAGTTTTAATTTGCCTGATCCAGGTCTTATAAATGATATAAACTTTGAAGACTATGACATTCAACTACAAGTAGAAAGAACAGTAGAAAGACTTGCAACTTTAAATACGTTACAATTGCAAGCATTTATTGCCATTACAAATGCAATAGATGATGACATGGTGACAGAGCGTTATTTCTATCTTGATGGACCTGGCGGATCAGGAAAAACGTATCTATATAATTTATTAATGAGTTCTGTAGGAGCACAAGGTCAAATAGCAATGGCGTTTGCCACTACTGGAATTGCTGCACTTTTGTTAGAAGGTGGAAGAACTGTACATAGTGGCTTTAAACTGCCAGTGCCTATTTTAGAAACTTCTGTGTCAGATATTCGCATGACATCATTACAAGCAAAGAAATTGAAAAAATGTAAATTAATTATAATAGATGAGGCCACAATGATGTCATGCTATGCCCTCCAATGTATTAACCGTTTGCTTCGTGAAGTCATGTATAATACTTTTCCATTTGGTGGAAAGGTAATGTTGTTAGGTGGCGATTTTGCGCAAACATTACCTGACGTTGTACATGGAAATCGAACTGACATTATCGAAACCTGTATAAAGTCAAGCACACTATGGAAACATTTTACCCATCTTCAACTGCAACAAAATATGAGATCAGAAGCCAAACTGATTTCAATCATTGGCTTATTAAAATTGGAGAAGGCAGAACAGAAAAAATACCACATTTACCTGACGACACTGTAGAGATCCCACCTCATATGATTTGTCACCAAGATATTATATCGGCTATATTTGAAGGTAGCATAAATAACCAGGAATATTCCGAGCTTGCCAACCAAGTCATACTAACGTGTAAAAATAAGGATGCATTAATCCTGAATAATGAAATCTTAAAAAAAATTAATGCACCACAAAGAAATTATCACAGTGCTGATTCTGTACTTGCTGATGACAATGAAAGTCAGGCTAACTTTTCTACTGAATTCATAAACTCACTAACTCCTTCTGGAATGCCACCACATATTTTGCAGCTAAAGAAAGGTGCAATTGTCATGTTAATGCGAAATATGACCCCCAAAAAAGGCCTATGCAATGGGATAAGAATAATTGTTCAACAATTAAAGGACCATTTTATAGATGCTGAAATGTTAACTGGTACCCATAAAGGAGAGAGAGTTTTCATACCAAGAATAGATTTAGCACCAAGTGAAAGTAGTCTTCCTTTTACAGTTCAAGGAAGACAATTTCCCATCATTATGGCATTTGCCATGACCATTAATAAATCACAAGGTCAAACGTTCAAATCTGTGGGTATTTTCTTGGACGAACCAGTATTTGCACATGGTCCATTGTACGTTGCGTTATCACGGTGCAGAAATCCACAGGCTATTAAAGTTTACATAGAAAAGAATGAAAGTCAAGGTGATTTATTAGAAGATGGGCGTATTTTTACTAAAAACATTGTCTACTATGAAGTACTATAACTTTTTATTAAAGAAATAAAACCCATGCAAAACAAATGTAAAAGCATTGAAAAATACAAAACAATAAACAATTCAGTCATAATTAATGGAAGTACTATTTATGGATGATTCGCCTCACAAAACACTTGCATTATTTTTAAAAATTATGTTAAAATGTTAATTAACTATGTTACTGTTTCTAATGTTACAAGTTTGAAAACAATATTTTCAAGGTCATTACTTAGACTGATAAGAAAGTTCAAGTTTAAAAATATATATACTTTCAAGTTCTTTACTTCAACATATTACAAAGTTCATGTTAAGAGCTCAACCATGTTTTAAGTCACAATGTAAATATTGTCTGTTATGTTAAGATTACTCCCTGGATTAATGTTTATCACCAGTTCATGGGGTCAGGAAGGAATTAATTTAATTGGGTACGTTTCAAGGAGGGTTTTTACTGTTTGCCTTCCTCTGCATTCAATGTATATTGAAGTTAACAATTATTCAGAAATTGCATGTTAAAAAACCATTGCCTCAAGTTTACAATACTGATTAGTTTAAAGTTCAACTGTTTTTACATTCAAATGTTAATACTTTTAATACAAAATTATGTTAAAATATTAATTCACTATGTTACTGTTTATAATGTTCCAAGTTGGAAAAAATTTTTTTCAAGTTCCTTAGTTACACAGATAAGAAAGTTCAAGTTTAAAAAAATATTATGTCAAGTTTCTTACTTAAATATATTACAAAGTTCATGTTAAAATTTGGTACGTTTCAAGGAGGGTTTTTACTGTTTGTCTTCCTCTGGATTAAATGTATATTGAAGTTAACAATTCTTCAGATGGAAATTGCATGTTAAAAAAACATTACCTCAAGTTTACAATACTGATTAGTTTAAAGTTCAACTGTTTTTACATTCAACTGTTAATACTTTTAATACAAAATTATGTTAAAAAATGTATTCACTATGTTACTGTTTATTATGTTCCAAGTTCAAAAAATGTTTTTTCAAGTTCCAAAGTTACACAGATAATAAAGTTCAAGTTTCAAAAAATATAGTTTCAAGTTTCTTACTTAGATATATTACAAAGTTCATGTTAAAATTGGGTACGTTTCAACAAGGGTTTTTACTTTTTGCCTTCCTCTGGATTCAATGTATATTGAAGTTGACAATTCTTCAGATACAAATTGCATGTTAAAAAAACATTACCTCAAGTTTACAATACTGATTAATTTAAAGTTCAACTGTTCTTACATTCAAATGTTAATACTTTTAATACAAAATGCTTTAAGACTTATTGTTCACCAAGAGAACATTTTACAAAACTAAACATATTTAATATCACAATACTTACAAGTGTCAAATATGTATATTAATAACTAAACAACCTTCCAAACATACACATCTCATTGCCGTCATTTTTTGACGGGCAAGTCGCTAGTATAATATATTGAATATCCTTTGAAATGGGATGATGTTATTTGTAATGGCACTTATTGTTATAATAGTACTTATGCAGTATAGTGCAACAACTTTGTTATATTGATATAGTGTGGTACAGTATCCATTAAATATTCTTTACTAGGAAATTGCCCGTCAAAAATGACGGGAATAAAATCGTAAGGCTGACAATGGTGTTTGCCACACAATGGGAGGCTATGGGCCCTCTGAGCACTTTTTATGTCCTTTGGGCTAGTTTTGCGTCGTTCTGCCTCGTTATCGTTGTGTTCCATTTTTTCGGCAGCCATTTTTTTTACGCCAAATATGCCTCAAAATAACTTGCAACCTCACTCACAGGCTCCCTTGCTCTCCCACTGTGCTGTGTGTAAGCTAATTTGAGGCATATTTGTTATTCTTTTCAGGTTTTTTAAGTTCAGTGGTTCGGGCGTTAAAGTGGAATTTTTGCGAATCGCACAGTGCATGTACAGGTTTTGGTCCTAAATTGTACAGGTCGTAAGTCCCGCTTGCACTGCTGGCAATGAGTCGTACGGGTTGCAAACCCTGTCTCAACTGCTCGCTTTGCAAGGCTTGCAGTGCAATGAGTGCCTTTGGCGCTCATTGCAGCCTAAGTCCCGCGTGCCTCAACTGCTCGCCTCGCGAGGCTCCCTTTGGCGCTCATTGCAGCAAGTCCTTCGTGGTCAACGGCTTGCCTCGCTTTGCCTTACGGGCCGCAAAGTGTGACCAACATAGTTAGCATTCCCATCACTGACAACTATAATAGTGATGATGGTACTATTTTCATGACTTATTTGATCCCCTGCTAATTTTTTATGTTTGTCCACTGACAAAGAAATGACCAGTCTATAATTTTATTTGTAGGTGTATTTTAACAGTAAGAGACAGAATAACAAAAAAAGAACAAGAAAAATGCATATCAAAAAAGTTATAAACTGATTTGCAGGTCAGTGAGGAAAATAAGTTTTTGATACCCTCAGCAATATTTCTGGCTACCAGGTGCCTTTTATACAGGTAACGAGCTGAGATTTGTTACCTGTATAAAAGACACCTGTCCGCAAAAGCAATCAGTCAATAAAATTCCAAACTCTCCACCATGGCCAAGACCAAAGAGCTGTCCAGGGATGTCAGGGACAAGATTGTAGACCTACACAAGGCTGGAATGGGCTACCAGACCTGCGCCAAGCAGCTTGGTGAGAAGGTGACAACAGTTGGTACAATTTTTTGCAAATGGAGGAAACACAAAATAACTGCCAGTCTAACTCAGTCTGATGCTCAATGCAAGATCTCACCTTGTGGAGTTTCAATGATCATGTGAACGTTGAGGAATCAGCCCAGAACTACATGGGAGGATCTTGTCAATGATGTCAAGGCAGCTGGGACCATAGTCACCAAGAAAACAATTGTTAACACACTGAAGGACTGAAATCCTGCAGCGCCTGCAAGGCCCCTGCTCAAGAAAGCACATGTACAGGCCCGTCTGAAGTTTGCCAATGAACATCTGACTGATTCAGAGGAGAACTGGGTGAAAGTGTTGTGGTCAGAAGAGACCAAAATTGAGCTCTTTGGCATCAACTCAAGTCACCGGGTTTGGAGGAGCAGGAATGCTGCCTATAACCCCAAGAACACCATCAAACATGGAAGTGGAACCATTATGCTTTGGGGATGTTTTTTCTGCTAAGCAGACAGGACAACTGCACCGCATCAAAGGGACGATGGACAGGGCCATGTACCGTCAAATCTTGGGTGAGAACCTCCTTCCCTCAGCCAGGGCATTGAAAATGGGTCGTGGATGGGTATTCCAGCATGACAATGACCAAAAACACACAGCCAAGGCAACAAAGGAGTGGTTCAAGTGGACGCACATTGAGGCTGGAATGGGCTACCAGACCATCGCCAAGCAGCTTGGTGAGAAGGTGACAACAGTTGGTACGATTATTCGCAAATGGAGGAAACACAAAATAACTGCCAGTCTCCCTCAGTCTGATGCTCAATGCAGATATCACCTTGTGGAGTTTCAATGATCATGTGAACATTGAGGAATCAGGCCAGAACTACACGGGAGGATCTTGTCAATGATCTCAAGGCAGCTGGGACCATAGTCACCAAGAAAACAATTGGTAACACACTTCTCCGTGAAGGACTGAAATCCTGCAGCACCTGCATGGCCCCTGCTAAAGAAAGCACATGTACAGGCCCGTCTGAAGTTTGCCAATGAACATCCGAATAATTCAGATGAGAACTGGGTGAAAGTGTTGTCGTCATAAGAGACGAAAATCAAGCTCTTAGGCATCAACTCACGTCATCGGGTTTGGAGGAGCAGGAATGCTGCATATAACCCCAAGAATACCACCCCCACCGTCAAACATAGAGTAGGAATCATTATGCTTTGTGGGTGTTAAGCAGACAGGACAACTGCACCGCATCAAAGGGACGATGGACGGGGCCATGTACCGTCAAATCTTGGGCGAGAACCTCCTTCCCTCAGCCAGGGCATTGAAAATGGGTTGTGGATGGGTATTCCAGCATGACAATGACCAAAAACACACAGCCAAGGTAACAAAGGAGTGATTCAAGAAGAAGAACATTAAGGTCCTGGAGTGGTCTAGCCAGTCTCCAGACCTTAATCGCATAGAAAATATGTGGAGGGAGCTGAAGGTTCGAGTTGCCAAACATCAGCCTCAAAACCTTAATGACTTGGAAAGGATTTACAAAGCGGGGTGGGACAAAATCGCTCCTGAGATGTGTGCAAACCTGGTGGCCAACTACAAGAAACATCTGACCTCTGTGATTGCTAACAAGGCTTTTGCCACCAAGTACTAAGACAATGGGGTCAAATACTTTTAGCACTCATTGACCTGCAAATCAATTTATAACTTTTTTGACATGCGTTTTTCTTGTTGTTTTTTTGTTGTTATCTTGTCTCTCACTGTTAAATTACACCTACCATTAAAATTATAGACTAATCATTTCTTTGTCAGTGGACAAATGTTCAAAATCAGCAGGGGATCAAATACTTTTCTCCCCCACTGTAGAGTATATTAGATATTCCTATAATAATTCACTACTACATGCTTCATGAGTATATTAGATATTCCTATAACATTCCACTACTATATACTTTATGATATATATATATATATATATATATATATATATATATATAAAAAGTATTCCTACTATATGTTAAATTTAATATATCTACATATTCTAAATAAAAAAAGAAAAGTGTAAAGTGTATTATACTGTAAATAACTATATATGTGATTAAAATTGGATTTAGTGTTAATTTCAATGTGATGTCCAAAAAGATAAGTTCTAATATTGTAAGTGCAAACTTGTGACTTATTCAGTGAAAAATATCTTATGTTCTAATGTTGATTTAATGTGTGCATACCAATTTTTTTCAGAAAGGTAAGTTTTAGTGTTTGGTGTGCCTTCATGTGACTTGTTTAGTGAATAAATATACTAATACAGTTAAATTACTGTACTTATGTGATTTAAATTCAATGTATTTTTACATTTATATAAACTAATCTAAATATTCAATGTTTAACCATCATTTGAAAATAAGAATATAATATGGAAATAGTGAAAATCATGATCTTATTTATTCCCAATATATCGCGCTTTCTATATTTCCTGTTTTACTTATAGGTGTTTGTTATATTTCTTATTTAGGCACATCTATTGATTCCAAGATCTTACTTCAAAATGCAAACATCATTAACCAACCAGAGCCTCTCACAGATATATCTAACTATCTATCCCAATTGAAAAAGGGCAGTCTATGTTTCTATTATATATCTTCCAAGTGCCACACTCCATATTTGATTCAACCGCCCAAAACCAGGACCTCTACCTAAGGTTTTTTTTTATAGTATTCCTCTCGTTCATGCAAATCCTACATCTTATGTATAATATGTTATACTGAATAAGAGATTGTTAAGATGGTATTTCATTCCATAAATAACAGTTATTTTTTACTTTTTATATACTGAAGATGACAAAAATAATAGTGATGTTACATATCCTTCAATCATAAGAAGATGTGTGTTGTTCTCTCATTTTACCTGAAGTTATCAAGTAAAAAAAAATGTTAATTTCAAATCTATATGAATTTATATTAATATTGAGACTTTTCTAGTGTACTTTATACAAGTAAAATGTCAGGATTCTTTGGAACAATGGTGGGCAACATGTGGTCCCCTCTAAATCTGTGCCTCATTGATTAAATAATTTTTTAAAAATCCACACATACAGCTCTGTAGCATATTATAGTAATGTCAAGTTTTATTAGAGCAGAATAGTAGATAATTCTTATAAGATCCCCAGCACATTTCTATCCAGTTTTTATTTTTTTGAGTAAGAAATGCAAGGTGGTGCCAGGGAGTACTTGTTACAAACTCACTGTGGAGAGCATTCTTATTTATGATTTCTGACTATGATTATCTGACAGCTCAACTAGTAACAGTAGAGAAAAGTGATATGAAGGAAATGGAGTTGTGAGAAAACACCCAAAACAATTAAAATCTTACACAAAGGAACATATCTTTGTCTTGCTTTGGGAATCAATAAAAGATATAAGTGTGCTGACTGCTTGACCAAAACTTATTCCATGAAAATCCATCCATTGTATAGTCTGGTAACTATAACTAATGTTTAGAACGTAAAGGTATATGCAAGTGAGCTGGACTATGAATGCATATGATTAGAAGTGTATGAAAAAAATGTTTGCATGAAAAAATACCATAATAAACATTTACCCTAAAGTTTGCTGAATTTCTTGCATTTGCAAACTGTTTTCTATCAATGTTGACACCACTTGAAAATTCCAGGCAAAATTAGCATACATAATACATTGTATATTTTTGGTCTGTGAATTGAGCTGCAGCTTTACTTTAGATTTTGTAATACTCAGAACAAGGTCTGTGTCCCTTCATTCACTGATTGTTTTATCTACATGCCAGGTGATACTTCCCCCAGCCCAGTGAGTTGCCCCTGTAACCCCCCCAGCGCCAGTGATTTACCTCATCACCTCCCCCAGCCCCAGTGAATTGCCCCTGTGGTCTCTCCCAGCCCAAGTGAATTGCCCCATCACCTCTTCCAGCCCCAGTGAATTGCCCCATTACCTCCCCCAGCCCCAGTGATTTGCCCCTGTGGTCTCTCTCAGCCCCAGTGAATTGCATGGACTCACACACAGAGACCCATGCACAGAAAACGTTGCAGATGATTGCAGGACCATAAATCAAGCATAAATGCTCATTTGCCTAAAAGACAAATGATAATAGGAAGAAGAACCTGAAATGTTTGGTTTCAGTACAATTATAATTTGTTAGAATTAATCAAGGAGATGGTGTATGTCTAAAGAACAACCGTGTAACTGCTCAAGCATTTTTACTTGAATGTGGCTTTATGGTCCTTTAAAGACCCAGTGTAGCAGCCTTATCTAGCACGCTTCATATAGCCTTGCTGATTGGCTACAAAGCAGGGCACGCTCACAAAGACAGGGTACATTTTTACAAAAATGAACTCTCTCAGAAGCCTAGCTCCATCCTGGGGGTGTAAACATCACCTGCAACAGCTTTTTTTAAATGTAAAGCTAAAAAAACATAGTGCATGCAAATAAATGTAATTATACACTACTAAATCCCCTCTATCAGATGCATTCATAACCCAGCTCACTTGCATATACCTTTAATGTGTATTCATCCCTCTTTCATTTGTACATTATTGTACATCTATAATTCTTTTGTTTATATACATAACATATATATGCCATAAACTATTTGGGGGCCATGATGGGACCCCCTGCACCCCACAAGTGAATTTGTTTTTTGGGACTCTATCACATCTGTTTGCTAATATTAAAGGCTATGAAATGAACATGGGATGTGTTCTAATGATTTTGTCAATTTGTATTTTAGCTATATGTAATTTCTCCCCTTTATATATTATGTATAAAAAGGTGGTTTGGTCACTAGTTTGAAAATGATGTAGTTGTGCTAGAAGCAAGCCCTATGTTGTGCTAAGAATATATAAAACTAGTTCAGTCACGTATGGGACACAAAGGGTTATGTTTTTCAAGAATTTATATGGTGCTCTGAGCCTGCCAGGCGTGCATCCTCCCTGGCCTTAGATAGCCATAGAGGGAGAGGTTAGTTTATGGCCTTCTGTAAAAGGAGAGCTAGCAACTAGAGATGGGGGTTTGGCTATAGACCTGGAGGATGGTGTTTTGTGATGTCTGTAAAATGTATCTGAAGGAAAAATAAAGTCAGTCTGCTTGTACTAAGTGCTAATATTGTATGCTTCTTAGATCCTAAGAAAAGGGGTCTGATGGTGCCTGCCACTTTGGAAATGATGCTGAGATCTGAACTGTTTGCTGGGCTCTGCGATATGGAATGCAAAAGGCACGGCTTAGAGAGAGAAAATTGAGCTGTGTGTGGCCCCTCAAATCCTTGGGTCATCAAAATATATATGCCACTTTATATTATTTGGTGGTGTAATTGACCATCAAGAGTGTTTTAGATTCACTATTGGTAGATGATAGCTTGTATCAGCAGTTTTGTGGTTAAACCTTCTTGCACACACCCATGTTAGAAGGACACCAGTAGGGTCCCCATCACAATTACAATATATTTTTGTCTATTGTCTACTTTAAAATGCCAAACAGAGCAGTTTATTTTCTGTGCCAATTGCATCTTAATCACTTCTAAGTATTTCTGTTTTGTATCTGGAGTTAGACTTTTTTTTGTATTTGCAATATGTCTCTATAAGGTAAAATACCATAATATATCATGTGTGTTATGATGACTGCTTTTGAGCCTCACAGTAAAGACTCACATCCTCTGTGGAATGAAGATTGGCATCGATGTAATTATGCCAATAGGTTTCTAAGGTAGATTTAAAGTGATCAGATGTTTAAAGATTCAATTTGGAAGCTCCAGTTAACAGAGAAACACTGCAGCACTGAACTGGCCTGGGGCCTGGTGAGAGAGTATGATAATAACAAACCAGACATTGGAGTTTCTATAATTTTGTTGTTCTTAATGTTGATCCCCATTGCCCAATATAAACATTTTTCTTGTAGCCCAGCTAAAAATCAAAATTAAAAGCATAGGAACATTAGCATTTACAATAGGATATGTTTAAAATTCCAGCAGCAAGGCTAAAGACTAAATCTGCTTTTGATAACAGAAGTTGGTAACTGAAATGTATATGTAGCAGGATTAATACTAATACACTCACACACTGCACAGGGGGAGAGCCAGGAAGCCTGGGAGTGAGGTTGCAAGCTAATTTGAGCCATATTTGGCGTTTTTTGTCTATAGAAAATCGGCTAAGCGAGGGAAAAAATGTCGAACAAAAAAAACATAACATTTCTAAAACAGGATCAAAACGAGGCCAAATACAGTAACACTTACACAAACAATGCCAGGCACGCGTGGCTTAGAAAATACACAACAGCAAAGCTAGTAACACTTACACGAACACCGCCAGCCACGCGGGACTTTGGAAATAAAACCAACGGCATTCAGCGGGCGCCACACAAAGATTCAGAAGAGACACAGAGGAGAAAGACACAGGGAAGGGACAGGGAGAGATGGTGGAAAGAGACCCATGGCATTCCCAAGCACAAAAGTTGCTGGGCTCGCGATGAGCTCCAAATGCGCTCATAGCGAGGCCCATAAAGTAGACAAGAAAAGAGGCTCGCAATGAGCCCTGAAGGCACTCAGCGCGGGGCTCGCGATGAGCGCCGAAGGTGATTAGAGGGGGCAGAACCTTGCATTGTGTGGCAAACAGCATTGCCAGGCTTAACATTTTTATTGCCGTCATTTTTGACTGCCAATTCCCTAGTTGTAATACAGTCTGTTAATAGCAAGCCAATAGTTTGAAAGAGAGTTGAGTATTGTGTAATAATTGTCCTAAAGCTGGCATAACCACTTCATGGGTTCAATGGTAACCATTACAATTCATACTTTGCCATACTAGTTCAGGTTTGTTTATGTCTTCAATGTAAAAGGGATTGTAAAATTGACTGTACATCATATAGACTGGTATGTACTTGCAGTAAACCACTCTGGCAATCTGTGACATGCACAGTTATAGGCTCCAACTGACATGCTAAGTCTGGAATTGAAGAGGTAGTTCCTGTAGGACCTATGGATGGGACAGGTTGTTTTATGAAGCCAGAGGGGTCTTAGGACATCCAGGTGCATTAGTAACACTATAAACACCAAAGCAGAAGGTTCAGAAGCAATACTTGTTCTCAAACAATCCATGGGCAGGAGCAGGCAGCAGAGGGGAGGAAAGAGACAGAAGTCCTGGGCCATTCTTTGATCAATGATCAAGACTGAAATTGACACCACACCCATTGCCCAGAAGCAGATACCTTGCATCATTCACTGTAGTTCTCCAGAAATGTAAACACCCCTATCTCATACACACACAACTTCACCAATGTATCATGGATTCCTCTATGTTTTGCAGAGGCATCAACATTTATTTTGTACTAATTAAAAACTATCTGTACTACTTTTTCTGTGGTTATTATGCTCTTAGTCTGACTCAACATTTTCAAACATATGTTTGTTTGTTTTTTATTGTCCAATGGTCCTTTAATAACTGCCTAAAAGTGACATTGATAACTTTCCGAGAATGTTGTGTGAATCTCAGCTTGGCCTGTGCAGTTATTCCTTCCTCATGAAAATATAGCCAAACCTAATTGTGGACTTAATGTATGCAGAGAGGGTTATAGAAACCTGGGCTCCAATTGGATTTACAATCATTTTGTATTTCCAGTACAAATTAAACCACTGAAAATGACAAGAATGGAAGTAAGCATGTTTATTAAAAACAGTAATTTTGACATCTGGTGCATGGTAAACAACACCTGTGAACTTGACTCCCATAGCTCATTGCTAGTCTGTTAGCATTTCAGACTTTGGATGAATGGTTCTCATTTACCTTTTTGATCTTGGTACAACATAGAACCACCTGAACACACAGGCACAATGAAGCCACAGTGAATGGATTTTTGATGTGCATTAAATATAGGTTGTTTAATATAGCGTCTAGAGGAAGAAGTACGGTATATTTTTCCATTAATAAACAACAGTGTATTAATGTGTTGACTATTATTATACAATAGTTTTCTATATATTTTTTAAATTTTCATTATAATATTGTATTTGCTTGGTGGGGCCACTGCATTTGTTCAAACCATCACTGTTATTTGCAGCAGTCCTTTAATATTTATAATAGGCTCTCAGGCACCCATTATTAAAATTTCACTTGCAGATGAGCAAGGAAATCAAAATATATAAAAATAAAGAAAATCTAAATAAATATTAGAGTATTCTTCTGCTGAATAATTTGCTTTTTAACAAAGGAATGGTTTGTTGTCACATGTCCACTGTATTGTCTTTTTGGATTATGCTGCTGGATTTAATTATTATATTATAGGTGAAATGTGCCAAGGCAATGTAACACTAGAATTTTTTTTAATGTTTTTTTTTTACATGGTTTTCCGATTGTGCGTATGTTCTAATTTGGGTCTCCATTTAGTAGCGCCAATATAAGTATACATTGTCATCACTGCCTAATTCATTAAACTTTTGTTGTTGTTTTTTACTGCAAATACTTGTGTTATATGATTTATTTAGTGGGTGGGTAACAAGTGCCTCCATCGGTCCGGGGTTCTTCAATCTCTTGTATATCCAGTTGATCTCTCTTTTCGTATCTGTGAGTTACTGGTTTCATTCATCCTTATTCACCCACCTGTGTATAAGCAAAGAGATGAAAATCCTGGCCTATTGGACTACATTTTAATATCAGTAATGGAAAAGTTATTAACAGTGATCTTTACTACTAACAAGATATAAACTGGAATTATTACAGTGGTTCTCTAAAGAATGATGTTGTCTGTGATAAAACAGAGGACAGATCATTACTCTACTGAAGCTTGTGTGTTGCTCTGAAAGTCAGCTTGTTATAACTTAATACAATTAAAATGTGCTTACAGGGACATGAAATGGAGCACTAGAAACTAAGTAAAAATGTTTAGAATTTTTAAGATTTTTTGAGTGCTGGAAAAGCTAACACTGCAGAATTTAACAACAACTGTAAAACAGTGAAAAAAAAGTAAAATGAAAGTGTTTATACATTTTCTAGTTTTGATTGCTTTGTATGCTATTGAAGAGTATCCATAAGTTGGGTTTCCTGGTGGTGCAGTGGTTAGGATTTGGCACTTTCCACGGTGTGGCCTGGGTTTGATTCTAGTCATGGAACCAAGAGGTCACACTATCCTGAAGCTGATGGAGGATTGGGCCTGGTCAGTACTTGTATAGAAGACCACATAGGAATACCAGGAGAAGGTGGCAACCCACTCCAGTATCTCTGCCATGAATACCAAGTGGATCAGCATGGTGTGTTACGGTCCTTGAGGTCTCTGAAGGTTGGACATGACTGGACGATACAAACACACACACACTTCCATAAGTTATGAGTAATTAGTGTCCCTATAAGATAGAGCCTTGTATCATAGAACATCATAGCTGCTTATCTTAATAGATTTACTAAATTTCAGATCAAACATAGAAAATTTAAATTTATGACAGATACAAAGTAATAGGCCTTTCTAGACTATCTATTCTAACTACCTGCAGAACTTCCCATAATGAAAAACGTTTCACAAATGTATACATTGCTTTCATTTATCTAACATAGTAGGGATCTATCCCGTTGTGTATGCGCATGACATCACCAGCACTGACAGCTGCAGTGCCAGCAAGTAGCCGCTAGATGGCGCTGTCAGGTTTTAGGGAAGGCCTATAAATATTACCCCCTCCGACGTGGCTCTACTCGGCATTGCTGAATCGACTGCGAGGCTATCTCTATGTTTGCGGCGTACACATAGACCTCGAGGGCCTCGGGCACGCCTCACATAGTGCAAGGGCTCTTCTGTCACCGTGCCTTTTATGCAATGTGCAGCAGTATTCCAAAAACCGGCAGCACCATCTAGCGGTTGGCGGCGGCGGCACTGCTGCTGCCAATCTTTTGCGCAAGGGAAGAGGGAAAGGACCCATAGTAGTAATAAAGCACTGGATTGCAAGGTAAAAATCAGCAAAAACAATGTACAAGCATATATTTTTTTTTATTGCCTGCAGTCTGTAAAGCTCCAGTTTATGGTAGAAGCAAATCAAGGGCTGCAGGTAAAAAAGGGCCCTGCTACAGGGATATCCGCTCATTGCTGCTAACACCATCACTGTAGCTTTTGATCTCTCTTCTTTATCACATAAGTTTTCTTCTTTTTCTTATAATTTTCCATCCCATCGCCTTCCCTCTCATTATTTTCACTCTTTCTATTGTTTTTGCAGCTTTTGTAGTCTTTTATCTCTTTCTCCACTTTATAAAATTTCTAATAATGAGGGTTAGACAGTAAACCAGTCCCAGCTCCCATTTAAACAGTATTGTATTACATACATGTGCTTGCATATTTGCCTTGAAGTAAATGTGTAATATCACTGTGTTTGTTAGAGTATGTTTCTAAAACAGTGCTATAGTCTACATAGCAGCAGCAGTCAGCATCATGCATTAGTATTTAATACCCTTTCTACAGATAGCTGGAGGGGTCAAGCAATGTATTATTCTACAGTGATCTCTCTGTCTCTAGAGTCTAAGTTCTCACGAAAAGGGGCCCTCTGCTTCTTTTTGTATCTGCTTGTATAAACTCGTATTGTCCTAAGCTTTATTTACTCTTTGAACCCTTTGTGCAGTGCTAAGTAATGTGTTTAAAGGTTTACAAATAAAGAATAACAAATAGAATAGTCTGCAAAAAGATTCACATTTTCTGTTAGAAAATATTTACTTTGTATTATGTAAGGGAAACCTGTAGTCATATAGTTTATTACAGTATGTTATTTAAAAAAACTTGTGTTGATACTGAGCAAAACATTTTAGTAAGATAAAAAAATAAAAGCGTGCAGGTTCAAATTAAAGGGCCAAAGCAAAGATCTTGGTCCATTCCTTTTTTAAATTCACCACCACACCACCAGCAGTAGCAGCAGCAGTGGCGGAGACCAACCGCTAGATGGCGCTGTCAATATTTCAGTGTCGATATAATTTTGTTAGGGTTAGGTAAACTATTAGGGGGAAGGTTAGGGTTACAGTTAGTTTAAGTTTAAGGGTTAAGGTAACCTTCTAAGTTTACAACTTCTCAAATATCAGCAGCGCTGCAAAATACCGGCAGCGCCATCTAGCAGCTCCTTGCTGCAACTGCTGCTGCCACTGCTGGTCTCAATTATGGATAAGTAAAAATATGAATATTTGCAATTGGAATATATTTAAAAACATGTCAGATCTTTCCAGTTATCTGTCTCCCACATGACAGCGTGCCTCCTACTGGCTGCTGCACACTATTACATGCTGCTACTCGCCACTGTTTTATTACAGAACCTCTTATCTACCACTATCCTAACACCTAACCTTAATCCTAGGGTCACAGCAGCACAGGAGCATGACAATGTAGTGGGCAGATAACAGGAAAAATCCAGCATGTAATTTAATAATACAAAGACAGTTTTGAATGTAATAAAGTTTGCAAGTGACCACAGTGGTCTTGTTTTCATTATGTAGTTACCTTTCCATTTGGTAACAATAGAGCCTGGGTGTCCACTGTGTCTCACCTGAGAAATTACCTGCAAATGTTAATTATTAATCAGGGAGTCATCCAATGATAATGAGGGTAATTAGGTATTCATAACAACACCAACTTTCCATCCCAAAAATGTGTAAATTCAAAGCTATTTTTCTATTACTAGCGGACATTTAACACAGTTTAATTATACATTGCTATTTGTACTTTTTTAACAGACAGTTGACTTTGATAATCTGCACTTCAAGCAGGTAGAAGCCTTGGCTGTTGAGATATAACAGATAGACTGAAGTCTTTATAATGCCACAATGTTGATGATAATGCATATAACTGCATATAACAGAAGGAAAGTTCAGTTTGGATTTGCTTTGTAAAATCATTTTGCCTTTTATTCACTCTAAGGGCCTCATTCTATTAGCGGCCGCAGCCGTTGCAGGGCCGCAAGGACCGGCCGCAAGCTATTCTGCTATTCTATTCCCTTACGGCCGGGGGCTCCGGCAGGCTTGCGGCCGGCGTCTTGCTATCTCTTGCGGCCGCTCGCGCCGGAGGAAAGCCTTTGATCTAAAACGGCCGCAAGAGTTTCGGCCGTAAGAAATTCCTATTTGCAATTCAATTGCTCCGGGAACCCTCTCTGCAAGGCTAAAAACGAGCCGCTGCTTACTTGCAGGAAAGAGGTCCCGCTAGCACCAATTAAGCACATAAAATAGCTCAAATAAAGCCATCCTGCACTTTGAGAAGACTATAAAGGGATTTTAGGTGTTAGAAAAAGCACATAATTATCCTATACTCAAATCCGTAAAATATTTTATTTTTACTATCCGTAAAATATCCATGTAAAAAGTCCAGAGTGCTTGGAGCACCTCAGACCCGCCCACGCCGCAGCCGGAAAATAAACAGTTTATTTGAACTCGGGTTTGGGCAGATGTGCAAGCTTCAGAGTGGGTTACTTTTAATCCTCATGTCCCCCAATATGATCCCTAGCATTTACAGAGCTGTACAGTGCAGGCTTGAATTTATTTTTGAGTTTTTATATTTCAGAGCTTACGGCCGGTTCCAAGATATGCGGCCGGCCGTAAGAGGAGATCCTTGCGGGGCCGTATAATAGAATCGCGAGTTAACAGAACCCCCGCAAGGAATCGCAGCCTTACGGCCGATTTACGGCCGATAATAGAATGAGGCCCTAAATCTTTAAAATCGAGCATTGAAAATATGGGACTACAGTGTCACTTTAATCACTGAAAAAGAGTTGGGATAGTGAAACAGAGAACACATCTAAACACTCAGACCTTGTTTTAAGAATATCTGCAGTCTTATATAGATAAATAAATATATAAATAAATAATCCTAAATTCTATAGACCGCTTTTGAACAGTTGCACTTGAAAACAGGCACCTTTTCCTGCTTATAAACTTCATTAGGTGAGAGAAGACTTTGGAAACAGAGCAAGCTTATATTTGTACAATGATAATGAGACAGTTACAAATGCCAGTGCATGTAGCATGACTAAAGGAAAGCTTATTAGTTTACAAGGACACACCCTGTTGAGAAAGTAGCGTTCATAATAGTTTTGAAAAAAAAATTAAACCGTAGCACTTTGGCAATGAGCGCTGCAGGCGCTCATTGCAGGTGAGCCTTGCGTAGTGAGGCGAGCCGTTAAACCGTAGCACTTTGGCAATGAGCGCCGCATAGCGATGTGAGCTGTTAAACCGTAGCAAAAAAATACGGCCGCAACTCGCGAACATGAAAAAAAATACAAACACAATAAATACACACAGCACATACATAAAAAGCTTACCGACAGCAAGAGGGAGCATCCACGACCTCAAAAAAACAAGTTACACCTTCATTTAGCTCAAAATAAAAGAGTTTAGACACTAAAAAATTCTCGAAGCGACAGAAAAAATGACGGACGAACAAAACGAAAATGAGGCTACAGCACTATAACCACGGAAAACACTTACGGATAATCCGCTAAGACGCATACCACACATTACCCGCCATTTTACGATAATGCGGAAGTACACAACTACGCTAACGGTTTCGGCTCGAGCAAGCACACTATTACACTGCACACGTTCATCACGCTCACACAGCACCTCCACACCACTAATGCTGCAGCAACATCAACACAGATTGCCAGCTCTTCAACACAATGCTTCAAAATAGGTTAAGTATATTAATTTATTAATTTGTATTATATACAGTATTTCAGTAGTACACACAAAACAACATTAGCTACCTTACAATTCCATATGTATATTAATAACTAAAAAACTTCCCAAACATACACATCTCATTGCCGTCATTTTTTGATGGGCAATACGCTAGTTGTATATAAAAGTAAAAAACTTAAAGTTGTGTCTGTTTTTGCTTTCTAAAACATTTGCCCATAATCACATTTAGTTCTTTAAACGACCATAAAGGAAAATGGGATGACAGTGGCCCTTTAATAAATGCATAACATTTGTGTTTTTGTGTGAGTTTATATTCTATATGCATTGAGTAGTATTATGGGTCTACAATGCTGTGTGCTTGTTAAAATTTCACAAGATTTTCTCAACTCTGTAGTGCTTTTTCATGTTTCTCTGTTAGGTAAATTATGGATTGATTGTGCTTCGAAAACAAAATCTTTCCTAGACTTTTCGCATACTTAATATTCAGAAGAGGCAGTGTATAAAAGTCAGAAAACCCACTAAGTACACGCAGCAGAGCTTGTTTATTTATTTGGCTCTCTTGTTACTTGTATTAGGGCTCCATTCCATAGAGATCGGTACTAGCAAGAAAATGCTCCTTTTTTGACGCATTCATTTTTTCTTGCTTACTTGAGAGCCATCACATCACAATCCCTCATCCTAGGTGACCCGCATCTAGGCTGTTCTCCCGTTGCTCTCTAACGGGTGCTCGCATCACAGAGTGTGCGCAGGAGAGTCTGAAGCTCAATAGTCTCCATAGCAATGCTGCAGAGTGGTACCCAATAGTGTACACACTACACTAGCCCTAACATCCTCCATTTCCCCATCTTTCTATAGAAATCCCTTCCTATGGCAGGGGTTAAATAATATAAAATATGCATGGGGTTTATGACAAACTACCTCCAATGAGCCCTAGGAACCCGGGGATCCCCTAATACCTGCTTTAGACCCCTGGGTGGTTCCCTCTTCCCACATGCTGGCAAGGACCCCCAGGGGGTTTCTATCTTGCCACACTTTATGAGCGGTACCCCAGAAATTGATCCCTGAGGATCCCACATGTATCTATAATTATGGGTGTTCTTACCCACATGGTACCTAAAGTTAACCGCTATACCATGGAGGTTTCTAGATAGCCCCATGGCCATCTAATTATAACCACAGGGGTTCCAATACATCCAATACATCCCAAATGGCCCATAAAAATTAACCCCTTAATGATTCTCCAAGGAAGCTAACAATTCCCCTAAAGAACCCCTATGGCAGTTAAAATGAACCCAGCTCTAATTAAACCCCACCACAGAGGTCTTGCAAGGACCTCCATGGCACCTAAAATTAACTCCACATCCATAGAACCTATAACTAACCCAATGTCACGTTAGTTCATAAAGGATCCCATTGGCATCTAAAAATTGTATTGTGTTTTTTTTTTATTTTGTTGTTTATCCAGCATTCACAGGCAGTCCTGGTAGGGAAGTTTTTTATGTTTGATGTTATTTTAATAGTAAAATTCCCCACTGGAGCCACTCTGGGGATTGATTTGTCCATATTTTTTGTCAATGGGATCCTATGCATAGTGTCTATTTTGCAGTCCTCCTTTTGGAAATCTGGAACCAATTTCTGGAACATTTCCTCAACATAGAACCTTAGATCGTTATTCTGGATTGTCTCTGGAATACCTCTTACACGTAGATTATTTTTTCTTGAACGATCTTCAAGACTGAAAATTTGTTTAGTTAGTTGCTCAATCTTATTCTCTAAGGATGAGGTATCCTGCGTTGTTATCTGTAACTAATTTATCGCATATATTTGTTCTTAATATACAAGTTTCTTATTACTACTGTTCAGGACAGCTACTATCTTAGGTCCACCACTCTCATACATACCCCCAATCAATTTTATTTATCAGAAAACTTTTAAAGTTTAGATAAATATGTCTTTACTAGCGAATTGCCCATCAAAAAATGACGGCAATAGAATTGTAAGTCAATGAATGGTGTTTGGCACACAAACTAAGTGTTTTGGTTGTGTGAGTACTTTTTGCGGTGATTGCGAGCCTCGTGGTAAAACGCCTTTGGTGCCTATCGTGTGGCTGACAATGAGCACCTTTGCTGTGTATTGCGATTGTGTATTGTGGTGTTTTTTAAAGTGTTGTATATCCATATGTTTTAATGATAATTAATTAGTAAATAAATAAAATGATAAATGAATATACCTTACCTATTTGTAATTAATATATGCAGCAAGCAATGGTCGCAAGGGCTAACAATGTAGATTTGCAGTGTTGTTGAGCTGAGGTGAAAGTGTCAGCAATGTGTGCAGTGTAAATAGGCTGCGTGCGCAAGGGGAAACCGTTAGTGTAGCAGGGTACTACATTCTGTAGTGTTGTAAAATGGCGGGTTTGGATGATTTAGCGTCCTTACTAATGGTGTATGTTGTAGGTCGTACGGGTTTTAATGAAAGTCGTATGTGAATGGCGGTGTTTTGCGGCTTTAGGAGTCGTGTAGCCTAATTTTTTCTCTCGCTGAGGGATTTTAGAGTGTCTAAACTTTTTTTAATTCTACTGAAATCGAGGTGTAACCTGTTTTTTGTGTGTATTTTGTGTTTTTTTTATGCTTTCGGCTGTGCGCAGGCTGTCCGTTAAGGTCTTATTTTTGCGAGTCTGTAATGGATTTTTCCTAAGTCCCGAGTCTCGTATTTTTTGAGTATGTCTGTATTTAGTAATTGGGTGTTTTGTCGGCATTTGCGGTGTGCAATGAGTCTTGGGCTCATTGCAGCCGACTTGGGAGCCTCCACCTCCACAAATGCGCCCCCTCGCTTTGCAAGGGTCCGCATTTGTGGTCTGAAAGTGGTACTGGGTCGTAGGGATGAGTGCCTACGGCGCTCATCTCCTGCAGCGCAAGGAGCACCTTCGGCGCTCCTGGCCTGGCCTCAACCGCTTTGCATCCATCTTTCGCAGCATCTGATCCAAATATGTAATGCCTGCCTGCTTCTGCCTCAGTGCTTTCTCGTGGGAATCCCGCACACCTCACTCACAGGAGGACAGACCCAGCAGCATCACACTGTGAGAGCGAATTCTCCAACACAGCTCCCCCATACTCTCCCGGGCGTCACCACTACACCTCCTTTCTCTATGGAGCTTCCACCCACTACCTCATCTCTCCAAGGCAGCCGACAGGCTCACATTGTGTCACACCGTGTCACTCCTCTCCCTCTCTCTCACAGCGTTCCTGCACTTCTTGGGCTTGGCTCTCAGGTAAGTTCAGTGCTACAGAGCCGGGTAGCGTGCTTCAGAAGCCCAAGTACTGCCAATAACTTAGCTTCTTAACCAATTTTTTCCTACCAGTTAGGGCCCGGACTTTAATGAACTTTTCTTTGGGGTTGTAGGAGAGGTTAGCTAACGGACGCCAGTGCTAGCTACCTCTCGACCATACTAGCATCAGCCTCACGCTGGCGAGTTATTCATTTCCGGTTCCGCCCCCTATTAATTTAATAATCAGTAAATATTTCTTTTTTTTTCCCTATTTTTATTCTATTTTACCTTTATTCATATTTTGATTAATTAATTTTTATTTCTTATATAGTCCGTGTAAACTATATATTTTTTATTTATCCAAAATAAAATAAAACTTAAAATATATGATAATTTGGAAACTACCTCAAGCATATAGACTACAATTTACTTAAGAATATGCATACAATATATTGTCCAGCAACAAAGGTATATAAAACATATATTCCCTGCTCTACATGTAGTTTCAGCTAAAGCGTGATTACATAGCTCCCTTAAGAGCTTACAATAATGCTATGTGTTCTTTTTGGCTCTGTGGGTATTCACAGTGAGCCAAAACCTTATGTATGAACTCAACCTCGTTTAAGAGTAACAATACCCCTTATGAGAACACTTAATTACCCTGTGCCTTTAATAATAATAATAATAATAATAATAATAATAATAATATTATTATAATTATTAAAAAAAATTATAAAGCGCCAACATATTCGAAGAGCTGTACAGAGCATAAGTATAAAGAATAAAAAAATTAAATTAAATGTTAAACACATGCCAAAAAGTCGGGGGGCCTGTTTTTGAGTTTAACATCTCATATACTGTACATGGTGCTTTTTTCAAAACACCATACAAGATTTAAAACTTGTAAACTTACAAACCAAACAAAATGAGAAATAATTAAAGGCAGAAACAAGGGATTGACAATCAATTTAAAAGAGAATAGAGGATAATTAATTATTAATTAATATTGGAGTGAATCAGTGTTGAGTAATGGTGGTGATAGTTCTAAACCTGCACTAAAAATGAAAACAAATCATAGGTGGGTTGGTGAGTTACATGAGTTCAGAGAGAGAAGAGTGGTGGCATGTGAGGATCTAGGTCTAGAGGAACAGAAAACATGCTGAAATAACTATGTTTAAAAAAAATAAAAATAAATACTCACAAATTAATTTGAGCAAGGGAGCCTGGTTCTGAGAAAAGGTGCATGGGACATGAGAATGAGGTGTTCTATATGTGTCGTGGCGTTCAAGCCTTTAACCCGCAAATGGAGGTAAAATCATTACCGCCTCCAAATAGGACCCGCAAAGGGTTTATTAACAATTTCTCAACACTGTAAAAGACAATATAAACACACCAGTGGACTTTAAAACATGGGGAAATCATGGAAAGGCATTACAATTACTTGCACAATAATCCATCAATAAAAAATAGGCATTTAAAAAATATTTTATTTTATCATATGTTGAAATGGTCATGCATATGCAATTATGAAAAGCTATTAAAGACACACTACCTGATTAAATAGCAACACAAAAACAAGAAAGAAACTGATGCCATAATAACCCTTCTTCACTCACAGAGGCTCTAATGTGGACCCTGGAATATACATTGGGAAAACAAACAGTGGTCAAATTACACCACCTCACCACATATATCATGTACCAGGGGAACATTTGATTATATGTTGTTCAGTCCTTCAGTCGAGTCTGACTCTTTGTGACCCTATGGACTGCAGAACATTTAGCTAGGTCACTGCCTGTGCTGTTCCACAAGGTTTGCATGCCAAATATACTGGAGTGGGTTGCAAGTTCCTCCTATAGTAGACTGGGATTTGTCTGACCTCTCTGCTATCACCTGCCAACCTACAGTTGCCCTACATGGTATAGCTCACAGCTTTATTCAGGTATACAAGCCCCTTCACCACCACCACTTTGCAAACCACAAGTTGACCAGGGGAACATACAACACACTAATCTACTGTAACCCATCAGGGCCGCAAAAACACATGGAGGCTGTGCAGAGGCACGGGGATCAACAGCCAACTCACCTCCATCAGGGGTAATCTCCACTACGCCCATCCTGGAAAGTCCCACGCCATTGTTGGTGGCCATGTGCCAAGATTTATACCCATTCCCATTTGGTGACCTCCCATTATGTTTTGCTATTCATCATCAATTTACATTAGTGTGGTGTATGTTCCCCTGGTCCCCATTCTGGATTGCTAATTGGTGGTTGGGAAGGAGCTTGTGTACCTGAATGAAGCTGTGAGCTATACCATGTAGGGCCACTATAGATGGGCACGTCATAGCAGAGAGGTCAGACAAATCACAGTCCACTAGAGAAGGAACTGGCAACCCACTCCAGTATCACCTGTCATATTCCTATCAGGCCCTCGGGAATGTTGATACTCCACAATATCACTAATTGGACATTTGCATGTGTATTAACATGTTAGTATGTTGATTATATAGGACCAGCGAGTTGCCTGCAATAAAACTCTAAGGCAGGTAATGCTGTTTGCCACACAATGTAAGGCTTTTAGTTCTCTTAGTACCTTCAGAGCTCATTGTGAGCCTCCTGCTGAGTGCCTTCGGTGCTTATCGAGAGGCTTGCAATGAGTGCCTTTGTCGCTCTTTGCGAGCCTCTCAATTTGTTTACTTTTGCTCCACCTCTGGCGCTCATTGCGAACCTCTCCCTTTTTTTTTTTTTTTTTATATAAATATAGTTTTTTATAATAATTTATTTATTAATTAAATAATAAAGTAATATACTTTACCTATTTGTAATTAATAGATCCAGCAATCAATATGCTGAAGAGCTAACAAACGCTGTTGTTTTTCCTGCAGCATACAATGTACATTTGGACTGTTGGTGACCTGAGGAGAAAGTGTCAGCTATGTAGCAAGTGTGCAGTGTAGGCTGCGTGCGTGAGGTTAAACCGTTTGTTTAGTTGTATAAAGTGGCATTTTAGAATGGTAATGTTATTGGTTTAAAGTTTGTGTTATAAATGGCGGCGATTGTCTATGTGTTACGTGGGTCTCGAGCATTTTCCGTCCTGCCTAATAGTGTATTTTGTACCTCGTACGTTCCTGGGTGAAAGTCGTTTGTGCCTGGCAGTATTTTGCGTGCTTAGGGGTTGTGTAGCCTCGTTTTTTTTTGGGGGGGCGGCCTTATTTTCTATCGCTTAGGCGATTTTTGAGTGGCGAAACTCTGCAAATTCAACTTAAATTTGCGTGCAACCTCACTCTCATACATCCTGGCTGTCCCCCCGTGCTGTGTGTGATTTTTTTGTATGGTTTTTTTTTGTATTTTTTGTGTTTTCCGGTGTGCGCGTTTCGTCCGTTAACTTCGTTTTTTTTTTGCGCTTTGTATTTTTTTTTCTGTAAGTGGCAGTTTCCTTTTCAAAGTGTTACGGGCTGTGCTACGGGTCTTGCACTGTGAATTGTGTCTAAATATCACAGATGTTCCAAGTATAATAAGCTGCGGGCTACGTCTTAGTGGCGATTCGGATTCCATGTGAATACCCCAATGTGTCTTTTTATGTCAAAGTTAAAGTATATTAAATATTTCTATATATCAAGTCTGTGATATTATTAGATACTTATGTTGTGATTCATTTTTTCTCAATAATTCTGGGAGTATTATTTATCACTTATTTCTTAGCACAGAGGAGCTTAGTTTACACAGGCAGGTGAGGGGATAAGTGGCAAATCCCCAATACTGTCACATACTAATAGTTTTTTCTCGTTTTCGAGTAGGTTTAGTTTTGGAGGATAGTTTAGACTAGTCACCTCCTTTATACATATATAGGGAGTAAGTGGCGGGCTCCACTCTTGCCACCTATATTAGGGTAATTAATATCTATCTTCTGCACTATATATACATTTTAAAATATAATACATGTAATGTATACCATATTATATATACACTCACCAGTAATTTTGTAACACTAGTTATTTACTGTTCATATTTGTATTTTACCACTATATGCTTTCCAATTGGGGATGATACATTTGGGTAATTCTTTACAACAAGTGTGACACTGTATATATTTCAAACAACCTATTTTAATATTTTTATGTACCATGTGTCAATAAAGATATACAATTTTGATTACTTCATTTTTAAATATTTGTTATTTTAGCTTATTATACTTGGAACATTTGTGATATTTAGAGGGTAAACTGGTGACAATGGAAGTTTTTTTTTCCTTCTCTTTTTAAGTTGTGTTTAGTTCTATACCATCTCCCTGAGCGTTATTATTTGATTATTGTGAATTTGACACTTATAGAAAGACGTTCATTTAACCTAGAAATGGATATATACAAACTCTCTTTTGAAAACTGATATATAGGAATGTGGCACATATCTAATGTATGTGGATGTCGCATAACCCCAACCATTGGAAAAACACTGACACGGTTAGAACGGTATAACAAAGCTTTATTTCAAACACAGAGCACAATCAGAAATGGACAAGACTGTGCATTAATATCATGAATGTGGGTTGGGCATATCCCAGGAGAGCAAGAGGCTTGGGGGAAAAAGGGAATACCTACAGGGGGAAATGTGATATTCTAGAATAAGCATGATGATCCTTTTTTTGGGGGGGAGGGGATGACCGGAAATGTCAGGATAGCCGCGTAGTACGGCAGAAGGTTAATGGGGAGAGGAAGCATGTAGCTAAGCTTCATGCTAAGTTTGAGCCAGCAGACATAGTGGAGTAATGAAAAGACTCCAGACCCTTATATCACTCAAGCCAGCAGACTCAGACATTGAATCTGAAAACCAAATACCGGAGTGAGGCAAAAGGACAACTACTGGAAGCTGAATCTGGTTCTCACATTGAGGTGAGAGATCTCCGCGAGACCGGGCTTCCAGGGGAGCTACTCTCCGGCAATGAGCTGGTAACGTATAATGAGAGTGTAATGTTGGATGGAGCAATGATTTGACTACACTGGATGCAGGTTAGAGGAAGCTGTCTATAAATGCGCTGTCTGAAGTTGAAGCGTGTTACTGCGCTGCGCTGCATAGTACTGACAACACGGTGCACTGGGGCATATGTCTGCTGGTTGGTGAGCTGAGAGCAGTGGATTATAGCGTGTACAGGCAGAGGAAGCTGTTACATTAATGCCCCGTCTGCAGGCTAAAATGTGCATTGTTTGAACAACATTGGCAATATGGTACTCTGAGAGTCTCTAGTGCTGCTGCTGAATAGTATTGACAACACGGTGCTCTGCATTTTATGTACCCTGACTGGGGAGTTCAGAGCAGTGGGATATAGCAGTGCAGGCAGTGGAAGCTGTTATATGAATTTCCTGTTTGCTGGCTGAAGTATGCAGTGTCTGAACAACATTTGCAATATGGTATTTGGAGAGATTGAATGCTGTCACTGAATATTATTGGCAACAAGGTCCTCTGTGATTCATGTAAGCTGACGTGAGAGCTCAGAGCAGTGGAATATAGCGGTGCAGGTAAAGGAAGCTGTTATACGAATATTCTGCTTGCTGGCTGAAGTGTGCATTGTGCTGAACATCATTTCAATAGAGTATTCTGAGTGACTTGAGTTGTGCTGCTGGAATATTTTTGAGAAGAGCACAGTGAGCTGGCTCCAAGAAGTATTGTGGAATCAAGGCTCTAATGGTGCGCCCCATACAGTACAGATTACTAGGTTTGGACTGATATCTGTGTTAAAAAGTGGGAGGCACATATACAAGCTGTTGTAATTCCTACACCGTTCACCTGATTTGGATGTCAATACCCTCAAATTAAAGCTGAAAGTCTGCAGTTAAAGCACATCTTGTTAGTTTCATTTCAAATCCATTGTGGTCGTGTATAGAGCCAAAACGTTTAGAATTGTGTCGATGTCCCAATATTTATGGACCTGACTGTATATGTTTTGGTATAAAGATTGTTTAACTGTAACTAGTATAATCAACAAAGAGGTTAAATTACCTAAGAGAAACACTGAAGGGCTTTTCCCTTTCAAGGGGGCCTTTTTATCTCACTAAAAGTTTACAAGATTTTGATATTTAAAGATTAGTTTTTTCACTTTTTGCAGATTATGTAGAAGGTGTTAAACCACGTGGCCAACTTACACACTCACAAATATAAGTATGCCATTAGTAAGT
Source organism: Discoglossus pictus (assembly GCA_027410445.1). Lineage (NCBI taxonomy): Eukaryota > Metazoa > Chordata > Amphibia > Anura > Alytidae > Discoglossus > Discoglossus pictus. The sequence goes on from CM050165.1 coordinate 354,715,641, forward strand.
TGAACAACTAGTAATTGATTAATACATTTTTGAAGAATATTGTATTTTATTAATATAATTTAAAAAGATTGGTTAAGTAATGAGCTACATAGGCCAATCTCCTCATACTGCTATTGACCGGACGGCATATAGCCCTATTGTTATGTGTTGGTATATAAAACTGTCTATGAATGTAAGAGTTAAAGGGTATGTATGGATGAGAGGGACTGAAAAGGTTTTGGGAACTCTAATCAACTCAGGGAATAGATTAAAGTGCAAGTTGAATTATCTGTTGAAGTTACCAGGAGCTCTAACTAACTCAGGAAATAGATTAAAGTGTAGAATGAATTATCTAATGAAGTTACCAGGGGAATATGTTTTTTCTTTTCTTAAATACAATTACTTTTTCCAACTGCTAGTATGGAAGAAGATATGTCAATTAAGATATTGAGCCTAAATGTGAGAGGCTTGAACTCCCCTAATAAGAGACTTTCAATTTTAAGACTGATCAAGCAAGAGAAAGCAAAACATTTTTTTTACAAGAAACTCATTGGTCAGAAAATAAAATTCCTATATTTGGTTCAAACAGTTATGAATATAAATATCATTTGACCTTTAATAATAAATCAAAAGGCGTATCGATATTTTTATGCAATTGCAACCCTTGGGTTAGGTTTATATTATGGATAGGGGAAATTAACGATCAAAATGTCTCCTTGCTCAATATTTATGCCTCTAATGATAATCAACTTTTTTTTATAAAAAAGACAATAAAGAAACTGAAAAAGCTAGGACAGAGAATTGAAATAATGGCAGGAGACTTTAATGCTACTATTAATCCAATGCTAGACAAAAAATCTAATAAAACCATGAAAAATCGAGATGTAGTGCTTAGAAATTCTAATAAACTCTCAAAATTTATAAAAAATAATCAGATGTATGATATTTGGAGAATATTACACCCAAACGAAAAGGACTACTCATACTATTCTATGGTATACAAAACCTACTCAAGAATAGATTTTTTTTTTAATCAACGAAGGAAGTTTGGCTAAGGTTATGGAACAGGGGCGGCCCGTCCATTGGGGCGTCAGGGCAAACGCCCCCCCAAATATTTTCGTGACCCTGCAATAAAAAAACACAACAATGTATTAGTAATAACCCAAAAACAATTAAATATAAGGTGTACATCATCATTCAAGTCTTAATACAGTAATAAAATGAAGTAAAGTTAGTAAAACATTCCCAGGGACACTGTCACTTTAAGATAACCCTTGCGCTACATTAACTAATGCTGCTGTGTATCTATTGTAGCCCCCTGCACGCTGTGTGATCATATTACACTAGTACACTAACCTTTAGACTCTTCTCTTCTCTTCAATGAGTCCTGGCCTGGCCCCCTGACCGTTAATGCATGCCGCCCACCATCCCAGTGACGATATGCATGGGCGGTCATAAATGTATCAATTAATGACTGACAGTCTTCCATCATTGACCAATCAATGATGGAAGGTTGTACAGTTGCTAAGAGAACAATCTAAACCCACCCAGACCCCAGACCCTAGCCCTGAGCGCCCGCCAGCTAATAGGGCCTCGAGTTTACTTTTTGATTGACTGATACAGTCAATAAAAACACCAGTTGCCTGTCCCTTCCCCCTTTCTGTTTCCTGACCCTGGTCACGCTGAGACTGAGAGACCTCCCTGGCTGAATCTACTCACATCTGCTCTGCTGCCTGCCTAACAGTAAGTCTACCTGGCACCTGCCCTGCCCCTGGCCAAACCAAACCCCTAGTAGCCCCTAATAAAAGGTAGGGGTGACCAGTTACCCCACTATGCCTGCCTTGCCTGCCACCTACCCAGCCACCCACCAACTTACCTACCACCGACGACCCTAGGCCTGCAATGCCTGGTGCCACCCCCAGCCATCACCCCCATGTGGCCTGTGCCACCCCCAATCAGGCCTGCCCTATGCGATGCCATCATGCCACCGCCCGATTACCCCGATCACAGGATCGGGGTAGTCGGGTGGTGAGCGGGGTGGCACAGGCCCACATGGGGGTGATCGGATCACCCGCTTGATGAGGCCTGTGCCACCCCTGATCACCTCCATGTCGCCGCCCTATGCCACCCCCGAGGCCCGATCACCACCACCCCGATGTGGCCTATGCTATGACACCGCCCGATTACCCCGATCACGGTGATCGGGGTATTTGGGCGGTGAGTGGGGTTGCACAGGCCACATGGGGGTGGATGTTCACCCCCATGAGGCCTGTGCCACCCCTGATCGTGGCCTACGCAGTCACCGACCGACCGATGGGCGCCTGGCCTGAGCGTGACCGACCCCACCCTGATCCAACTACCTAGTCCCCCCCCCCCCCCCCCCCTATTTTTATTCCATTTTTAGAAGTAACAGGCATGTACATGTGCCTGTCACTTTTAAAGATAAAATAAAAATAAGGTAAGGGAAAAACAATACAGTAAACACATTATTATTACAAGTAAACAGCTTTAAACAAACAATAATAAAAATAAAATAAACAACAGCACATACTTACCTGCCAAATTGACCCCTCCAGCGTTGCCCTTCTGTCCTCTATGACCTGGATATGGTCATGAAAATAATCCAATGTTGATTGAAGCCCATGTCAAATAATCCAATGTTGATTGAAGCCACTGGTCAAATAAATAATCCAATGTTGATTGAAGCCACTGGTCAAATAAATAATCTAATGTTGATTGAAGCCACTGGTCAAATAATCCAATGTTGATTGAAGCCACTGGTCAAATAATCCAATGTTGATTGAAGCCACTGGTAAAATAAATAATCCAATCTTGATTGAAGCCATTGTCCAAAAATAATCCAATCTTGATTTAAGCCATTGTCCATCCATCCATTCTGGCACATTGAAAGAGGCCTCCACCAAAAAAAACCTGACGCTCTAAAAAAAAAAAAAGAAAAACTAACAGAGCTCCTCCTAGAAGGAGCCCCACCCGCGATTAATTGATTTTTTCCCACGGTCTGCTTTATATACTAATTTTTGAAGGACTCTGATTGGCTAAAATTTTTGATTGACATCGATTTCAACCAATGAGAGTCTTTAAAAAATTAGCAAATCAGCAAGCAGGTATGGAAGCCTGTAAGGGAAAAAAAGGTTAGTGTGAACTTGTTTGACCCTGTATGTATTATACATATTACAGGGCTATTTTATGTGATATACATGTTACAGGATAATATCCTGTAACATGTATAGCCAAAAAATAGCACTGTAATATGTATAAAAAATAATGTGTAATAGAAATACATGAACAATATAATAAAATAAGTAATAAAGTACATCAATTTATCAAATAATAAATATCAATTAATATATATTGTTTTATGTATATGTTTATGTATATTTATGTATATTTTTTATGTGTGTGTGTGTGATATATATATATATATATATTTATATATATATATATATATGTATTTATATATATATATATATATATATATATATATATATTTATATATATATATATATATATATATATATATATATATTTATATATATATATATATATATATATTTATATATATTGATATATATATTGATATATATATATATATATATATTGATTGATAGATATATTGATTGATATATATATATATTTATATATTGATTGATTTATAAATTGATTATTGTTTGATATATATATATATATCTATATATTGAGTTTTATATATATATATATATTTATATATTGATTGATTTATATATTGATTATTTATTTATATATATATATATATATATATATTTATTTATTTATTGAGATATATTGATATCAATTGAGATATATATATATATATATATATATATATATATATATATATATATATATATGGGCTTATTAATGTATTATTCGTTTTCTGTACTTTGTACGGTGGAGAGCTTTTCTCACTTTTGTGCTCACCATACACTAAATGATTATTGTGGAATACCCAATCCTACAAAATCTATTGCACAAACCAGAATCTACCTCATACTGATGATAGCCAAAAGCTTGAAACAGGCCTGTATATGAGTGATTCTTGGTTTGTGTAAAATCCAACCCGATGCTTTGCTTAAAAGCTGTTTAATACAGCGGGCATATGCTTTAAGGGAGCAATGTATAAAGTTGCTATTTTTGGATTAAAAGAGTGAGGTACATTGTATTCTCATTTGCATGTCCCTGCCTTTTAGACATGCAAATGGGCTTATTAATGTATTATTCGTTTTCTGTACTTTGTACGGTGGAGAGCTTTTCTCACTTTTGTGCTCACCATACACTAAATGATTATTGTGGAATACCCAATCCTACAAAATCTATTGCACAAACCAGAATCTACCTTATACTGATGATAGCCAAAAGCTTGAAACAGGCCTGTTTTTAAGGTGCGGTTGGGGCCTATATGGTCCCAATTTGTTATTTAAGGTTTTTAAGGTGCGGTTGGGGCCTACATGGTCCCAATTTGTTATTTAGGGTTTTTAAGGTGCGGTTGGGGCCTATATGGTCCCAATTTGTTATTTAGGGTTTTTAAGGTGCGGTTGGGGCCTACATGGTCCCAATTTGTTATTTACGGTTTTCAAGGTGCGGTTGGCGCCTACATGGTCACACTTGGTCTTTCAAGGTTTTAAAAGTTAAGGTTTGGGTCTTGAACGTTCTAATGTTTTTTTTGTTGTTTTCTATCACTTCCCAGGTACAAACTATCTGTGGAAGCAGATTTGTTTGGACTCGTTGGTTGACTTACTGGACGTGAATACCCCGAGAAGGAGAGTCAACTGTAGGTGAGTATATGGTCACACTTGGAATTTGAAGGTTTTTAAGGTGCGGTTGGGGCCTATATGGTCACACTTGGTCTTTTAAGGTTTTAAAAGTTAAGGTTTGGGTCTTGAATGTTCTAATGTTTTTTTTGTTGTTTTCTATCACCCCCCAGGTGCAAACTATCTGTGGAAGCAGATTTGTTTGGACTCGTTGGTTGACTTACTGGACGTGAATACCCCGAGAAGGAGAGTCAACTGTAGGTGAGTATATGGTCACACTTGGTCTTCTAAGGTATGTTTGGGGCCTATATAGTTCCACTTGGTCTTCTAATGTATGTTTGGGGTCTATGGTCACACTTCGTCTTCTAAGGTATGTTTGAGGCCTATAGGGTCACACTTGGTCTTCTAAGGTATGTTTGGGGCCTATATAGTTCCACTTGGTCTTCTAATGTATGTTTGGGGCCTATGGTCACACTTGGTCTTCTAAGTTATGTTTGAAGCCTATATGGTCACACTTGGTCTTCTAAGGTATGTTTGTGGCCTATATAGTTCCACTTGGTCTTCTAAGGTATGTTTGGGGCCTATGGTCACACTTGGTCTTCTAAGGTATGTTTGAGGCCTATATGGTTCCACTTGGCCTTCTAAGGTATGTTTGGGGCCTATATAGTTCCACTTGGTCTTCTAAGGTATGTTTGGGGCCTATGGTCACACTTGGTCTTCTAAGGTATGTTTGAGGCCTATATGGTCACACTTGGTCTTCTAAGGTATGTTTGGGGCCTATATAGTTCCACTTGGTCCTCTAAGGTATGTTTGGGGCCTATGGTCACACTTGGTCTTCTAAGGTATGTTTGAGGCCTATATGGTTCCACTTGGTCTTCTAAGGTATGTTTGGGGCCTATATGGTTCCACTTGGTCGTTTAATGTTTTTTAAGTATGGTTTTGTTCTTGAATGGTCTGATTGATTTGCTTGTTTTCTTTCAACCCCAGGTGCAAATCCTATGTGGCTGCAGATTTGTTTCTACTCGTTGGTCAACTTACTGAACGTGAATACCCTGAGAAGAAGACCCGTCTAATGGTAGGTGTCACTCCTTTAATTTTTCTGTTAATACGTATAGGTGCAATTATGATATTGCTGTAGTCTTGTCACATGAGTTTTTTCAATCTATATTGTATACCAATGAATTTAACACATTGTTACTTTACTTCTTGACATTTCTGCATTGGTGATCATGTATTTCAATGGGCTTCACAAGTATAAGGTCATTGGGCGGGGCTTATAAAGGTCATCATGACATCAGGGGGAGGAGTTATAAAATGGGTGTGGTTTGAAAAATGGGGAGTGGCTATGTTTCGCCCTGTCGCCCCTCCAACTTGAAAAGTCACCAGCCACCACTGTTATGGAAGCCATTATAGGCCACATATCCATATCGGATCACTCTCCAGTTAGTATAAACATAAAATTAGACCAAGAAATAAAGGAAAGACCAATCTTGAAAATGGACGATCCGTTGTTGAGGGATAAAAATACAGTGTCATCTCTGGGAGATGAAATTAAAAAAAATTTGATATAAATTCTGGAACTGTTGAGCAAAACAGTACATTGTGGATGTCATTTAAGGCCTATTTTAGAGGTCTCTTGAGCAAATTAAACTATGAAAAAAAAAAAAAAAAAAAGAGAGGTTCCATTAAGGACTTTACTAATCACGCTATACAATCTAGAAAAAGAGCACAAAGATAATCCTAAAGACAATACTTATTTTGAAATAAAAAAATTGCAAAAACAAGTGAATTCAATCAATCAACATATTTCTAATAAGGCAATTTGGAACCTTCAGCAAAAACGTTATTATTATGACAATAAAACTAGTAAAGTGATAGCGTATAAATAAAAAACAAAATGCTGAATTCTAGAATAGATTATTTAATGGATGAGGGCAAACATTTTTTTAAACCAAAAGATATAGCCAGGATTTTTGCCAAATATTATGAAGGTTTATGTAACTTAAACAATTATATATTATTCAAGGAACAAGTGTCCTCGAAATTCAAAAATTTCAAAGTAGGTCTAAACATAAAATTTTAATTTAAATTCACCAATCACTGAAAAAGAAGTAATGGAGGCTATAGGTAATCTAAAAACATACACTTCCCCTGGCCCGGACGGATATAAAACCTTTTCTTTAGGCTTTTGGTCCAGTACTTGCAAATGAATTAAAAATTCTGTTTAATGAGTTTAAGGACTCGGACAAAATTCCAAAGGATATGATGAAAGCCCATATTACAATGATCCCAAAAATAAAACAAGAATCAATCAACTATAGGCCAATCTCCTTGATGAATACAGACTTGAAACTGTACGCAAGGATACTGGCGTTTAGATTGACACATAGCCTAAATAAATTGATCTCAAAAGAGCAGATAGGATTCATGACTGGCAGACAAGGACCAGACAATATTAGGAAGCTTATGGATTTGATTTGTATGGCAGGGGCTGGCAAGGCCCCCACCCTGTTCTTATCTTTAGATGCTGAGAAAGCTTTTGATAGAATAGGGTGGGGGTATATGAGACAGGTTCTGCTGGAGATGGGTTTTGGTTTGTTTGGTTCCCATGCAATTGGAGCTCTTTCCGCTAATCCATCAGCCTCAGATAGGAGCAAGCTAGAGTTCGATATTAGTAACAGAACTTGACAAGGATGTCCCCTCTCCCCCACCCTGTTCATTCTATTATTGGAACCTCTAGCCTTAGCTATTAAAAATGATGAAGTAGTAAGAGGGATAGGGGCGGGAGAGAGGGAACATAAAATTACCATGTTTGCAGATGATGCGGTTCTGTCATTGGAAGAACCACTGACAACCTTGCCTCGTGTGCTGGACTTAATTGCACAATACAGTAAAGTTTCTAATTATAAACTAAACACTCGGAAATCAGAGATTCTGAGTATCAATGTATCAAACTCACCTAAATCTAAATTGAAGAATATGTTTCCCTTTGACTGGGAAGTTAACTCATTTAAACATCTGGGTATTCATTTTGACAAAAATATAAAAAATATGATCAAAGTGAACTGTAAGTCAACTCAGGCGAAAATAAAAAACTTATTAACAAGCTGGGAAACACTAAAAATTGCCTTTTCAGGGAAAATTGCCAGTGTTAAAATGGTGATTTTGCCAATTATCGGTTATTTGATGAGATGCATTCCACTGGAACTTCCTAAACAATACATAGCAAAGCTACAAAAGAGGATTGATACTTTCATTCATTCCAGAAAACATGTTAGAATAAAAAGTGTTGAAATGTCTAGGACATTTTCTAAAGGGGACATTTATATCTTTACCAAAAAGCCTCATTACTGGCTCAAGCTCTTAAATGGTTAGAGGCTGGGGATAATCTGGCCTGGTTTCCAATAGAAAGTGACATGGTGTTAAATAAGGATTTATAAGCCTTAATTTTTCTAAATAGTTTTGATACTAAATATGTATTCACTTTCTAAGGTTTAAAATGGTGCAATTTTTTGAGGAGCATTATTAATATGTGCAATATGCAGGGTTTGCAAAGCAATATGGAGCTTGTTATATTTTTATATATATGTAATGTGCAGGAGTTTACTATATGTTTATATACATGTATGTAGGTGGCTATTTATATTTTGGTAATATGGAGGACTATATTACGGAAGTTAATATATCTTTGTATACAGTAATGTGCAGGGTTATATGATTAGTGCCTAGTTTGGTACCCATTGGATTTTTATAAATGTTGCCTCTATTGTTTAGGTCTTTCATTCTCTTGACCAATAGAGAGTGGAATAGAACAGTCGCCAGTAGGCGCAAATAACCAAATGCTTTATGGGTTTTCAAGATGCCCGAGATATGTTTACAAGGAAAGAACAACTAAATCACATAGCTTTTTAAAACTTGACTTGTTTTGAGAACAACTAAATCACAGAGCTTTTTAAAATTAGACGTGGTATTTCAAAGATCATCATCAACATATGACTTATAAACAAGACAAAGTCTTTGATACAGAATAGTTCAGGTGCCTGCTCATAAGATATAACTATAGAGACCGAATGGCAATGTAAAGAGATAATGTTGCAGAAAATTAATACGTGAAAAACGCAAGACACACATAACCATTTACATGCGGTACCCTGTACGACAAAGGACAAGACAGACATTCTGACACAGGAGGAATTGATGACCCTGCTCCTGAGAGCTTACAGTGTAAAGGAGATGGGGAAGTAACACAGCAGACAGTCAGGAGACTGGAAGAGGTGTGTGTGTGTTCAGTAGTGTCTTCCAATATTTAATACTGTTTTGGATTTATGAAGTTGTGTTCGTCTTCCAGGACAGTATTTGTTTTTTACTTGGGCGGTTGCATTACACTGACATAAAACAGTCTCTAGTCTCTCAGCGATTGTATATTACAAACACGATGTCTCCAATTTCTTCTTACGCGGCTAAGATCAAGCCAGAAATAGTCTATTAGAATAAAGAAGAGATGTAGCTGGCGGAAGAACTGACGGATATCTCCTAATGTTCTCAAATGTCAATGTCATATCAATGATTCATTCCATGTCAAAGAATGAAGAATTTTTCCGGGAAACCGAAATTCAGTTCCATTTGGCTTCAATTTCTTGTGAGTCTTGGGGTTGCAGTTCTGCAGAGAAGGGAAACAAAGATAAAGAACAATGTAGTTTTACAACACTATATTTGTTGTGTTATGGAAAAGAAGGATGTGTGTGTTATGTAAGAGAAGGATGTGTGTGTATAATCACAGGCAACATGTTTAAGAAAGTAAAACATGTAGCCATTAATATATGTCCCTCCCTGCTGAGAAAGCAGCTACACAAACAAGACAATTACTAACCAAGGAAAAGAATAATAGCATATTGTAGGTAATGAATTAATGGCTGTGCCCAAGACTATTTCTTCAAAAGATTAAGAATAAGATAGGGCTATAATATACTACAGTATACCTTAAGATATTGACTTGCAGACCTTCAGTCCCTATATATTTTTTAGTAATTGTACTTTGTGATGTCATCTATTGTGACATGATACTTTTATATCCATCTACCAAGGTATACAGGAGATTGCGTGTGATGTAATCCATTGTGACATACAATACTTTTATATCCATACACCAAGGTATACAAGAGACTAAGGGTTAGAGTACATGGTTGGTTATTTCCTTGGCAAGTTGACAACACAACTCTGATACTCACTAACACAACTCTCACTTCATTGCTCACAAGTGATTATACGTACTAAAGAAATGCCCACCATGCCAAACAAAGGGTAGGTCTGGTCATACACTGAAGAAAAGTCTGTACTCAAACATAAATAAATACATAAAAAAATTGAAGAAAAATTATATACTCACCTCCTCCTTTACAGATGGAATTATTCCTCATTTATATTTGGGTGACATTGTAAAGATGAAGTATTTTTCAGTGTTCAATACAAATGTAAGTTGTATGATAACCACGAGACTAAAAACTAGCTACAATGGGTACCCTGCATGACAAAGGACAAGACAGACATTGTGACATGAGGAGTCGATCACCCTGTTCCCGAGAGCTTACACTGTAAAGTAAATGGGGAAGTGACACAAGAGGATGAGGGAAAGAACTCCTGGATATCTCCAAATGTTCTTTCTCAAATGTGTTACTCTTACCATTTCAAGGTTTCATTCAATGTCAGAGAATACAGAGAATATTCCAGAAAACTGAATTTAGTTCCATTTGTGTTGTGTTGGGGTGCCATTCTGTAGAGCAGAAAAAACAAAGTTAAAGAACAATGGAATCCAAAGTTAAAGAACAATGGGATTATTTTATAGCATAACATTTGAGCACATTTGTCATGTTACTGATGATAAGGGTATGTTTGATCTGTTAGGGAGACAAGTGAATTAGTAATCATATAATTACATTTTTCAGCTAATTCCCTAATATAGTATCCAATCAAGGACGTCACCATCACTTCTGGAGTTCTCTAAAGAACATTAGAGCTTACAACCACTGAAATCTCATATTTATAAATTTATTATCGTTGAAATCAGAAATCAATACTTGATAATGAACAAAATATTTAAGGAACTTGCTGAAAGTCCTGTGGATCACTGGAAAGTTGTTGAATGTCTTTCTGGACCATCACACTTAAAAGCAATAACAACATATAATATTTGGACACAAAAGTAATCTTCACATTTTACTTGTGTACTGTAATGTGGAAGACACTACTTCTAAAACTTAGAACAAACATTAAATGAACAGAAAAATGGGGTAATCCTTAGTGTAGGTTCTTCCAGTGGGACTAATGGAAATCTTAGTCTACAAAGTCCCTAAAGTCCCTTTCTGTTGATAAAGCAGATACACAACTAAGTCACTGGTTGGCCCAGTCAATTACTTCAAGTATAATGTAACTATGGAGCTACAATGTGTCTAAGGTTTTTGCACATTAGACATAATGCCTTGCAGATCTTTGTGGAGTCATCTATTGTGACGTATTGATGTTTTTATATACATATACAGAGATGCACAAAAGAATCCAACTTAAAGAAAGAAATGGGTTCCTCACAGTAAAGATGGGTAATCTGTGGAATTCTCTACAAAAGGAGGTCGTGATAACAGATTTGATAGATAATTTTAAAAAGTGATTGGATATATTGTTGAATAAAAATTTGATCAACAATATCTTGGGTCAGGAAGCAATTTTATTTATTTTCCCCTTTTGAGATAATTGCCAATGTTTTTTTTCTGTTTGCTTTCTTCTGGATCAATTTACAAGTAATCCGCATATTGCAGAAAAGATCAGAGGAGATTAAAAAAGGTTGAACTTGATGGACTAAAAGTCTTTTTTCAACCTTAATTACTATGAGCCCGATTTAGGGCCTCATTAAATTCTCTCTCGTAGTTCACTCGGTCCTCGCAAAAAGCAGGTTTTTTTGCTGTTTGCGAGGACTGAATCCCTCGCAGCCTGCTTTGCGAGATGACTACGTAAAATGGCCGAGAATAAGCACCGAGAGAGCTACGGAGTCACACGCAGCCATAAATCTACGAGTGATTCTCGCATCTCGGAAGAATCCCTATGAGCACAAAAAGTGCTAGCAAGGGATCCTAAAGCCTCTACGTGCTGCCTCGGAGCAGCCCGAGACAGCCGTGTGAGGCTCCCCCATGCTTCCTATACACATCCCCATGCTGGCAGGGGTCCTTATTGGGACCCCTGCAGCACCCCCACAATTTTAAATTTGCCGCCGCGGCTCCTTAAGGGGCCCGCGGCACACTATTAACAATCCCGGCCGCGACAAAAAAAAATTAACCCCCCTCTATGCTCGGGGTCCCCATTGGGACCCCCGGCGTGTCCCCACATTAACCCCTTGCAGCGGGGGTCCCCGGTCTGCATAGATCAGGCCCCCGCTGCATTTAAAAATGTTAAATTCGGCACACTAATACTAATCCCGGCCGCGGCATATCAAATTAACCCCCCTCTATGCTGGGGGTCCCCACCGGGACCCCCGGAGTGTCCCCACATAAACCCATTGCTGCAGGGGTCCATAGGGACTCCGGCAGCCCCCCCACATTAACTCCTTGCAGCGGGGGCCCCGATCGGCACTGATCGTGACCCCTCTGCATTTAAATTTTAAAATTTCCAGCCTCGCGGGTCCTTAAAGGACCGTAGAGGTCCTGAAAGGACTCGCACTAAAAAATATTAACCCCAGACAATTAAACCCCTTAATTCATGGGGGTCAATACAGACCCCTATAAGGTCTTAATTAACCCTATAACTCTTGGGTGTCAATACAGACCCCCATAAGCCAATAATTAACCCTATAATTCATGGGGGTCAATACAGACCCCCATAAGCACTTAATTAACCCTATATTTCATGGGGGTCAATACAGACCCCCATAAGCCAATAATTAGCCCTATAATTCATGGGGGTCAATACAGACCACCATAAGCACTTAATTAACCCTATAATTCATGGGGGTTAATACAAACTGCCATAAGGCCCTAATTAACGCTATAACTCATGGGGGTCAATACAGACCTCCCATAAGCACTTAATTAACCCCATAACTCATGGGGGTCAATACAGACCCCCATAACCCCTTATTAACCCCATAACTCATGGGGGTCAATACAGACCCCCATAAGCACCTAATTAACCCCATAACTCATGGGGGTCAATACAGACTCACATAAGGCCTTAATTAACCCTATAACCTACATTACAGAAAATAAAAAAACCTAAGTCACCAAAAATAAAAAACCTACAGTAAAGAAAATAAAAAAACCTGCATTACAGAAAATAAAAAAAACCTAAGTCACCAAAAATAATAAAAACCTACAGTACAGAAAATAAAAAAACCTACATTACAGTAAATAAGAAAATACATTACAACCCCCACCCCAATACAGAAAAAAATTAAAATAAATTACACACCTGAAAAGGAAAGACAGACATACACAATAAAATACATACAATACATTACAATACATTACATACAATACAAATAAAATACGCCCTATCTATCTAACATACAATCTATTTTTTTTTTTATATTTAATTTTTTTATTTTACAAATTTAAAATCTCCATTTTACATAAATAATACATTACATATTATATACACAGCCAGACAAAAAGACGGAAGGCATACATTTTGTGCCCTGACATTATAACAATAATCATAAAAGTATAACTGTTCTTTCATGTCTATTGCTATTAATAGACTTTAGGTGTATCATTGTATTAAACTTACATATGGCTATGAATGAAATCCAAACTTTAATATTTGGTTGAATAATCTTCAACCTAATGGAGAGATTAACCAGTTGAACTTCTCTCTTAAATTCCTTACATATCCTATCACACCCTTTCATTCCACTCATATTCTAGCCAGCTTGGTGAAGGTAGGGAGGAAGAGCCAGGGAGGGATCGATCTACCAGGGAAGATATGATGTCTTCGTGAGATTAACCCGTAGAGGTTACTTAAAAATTGAGTCCCAAACTGCCCATTTTACAGGGTCCTGTTTTAACTGAAATGCCATATTAAAATCTCTCTCTAGTTTCCCTATTGTATCCCATCATGCCCAATATTTCAGTTAGTTTTGGAAGATCTTCTTTCCTCCAATTTCGTGCAATTGCAGTTTTTACTACCTGAAAAATTTGAGTCATAAACGCTTTATTTTTTATTTCCATCTTAGGGGGAAAAATATTAAACAAGGCCATCTGCGGTTTTACTATCATTTCTGTCTTAAATATAATAGATAAGTATTCAAAACATTCCTCCCAAAGACGAAGGGTTATAGGGCATTCCCACCATATATGGAACATATCTGCAGATTTCCCACAATTCCTCCAGCATAATATAGTTTCTGGTTTAAATGTTATAAAGTAGATTTTGGAGGGAACCCAGTACCATCTATTAAGTAGTTTAAATTGAATTTCTCTCTGGTTTGTATTTTTAACAAACCTATTTAGAGATTTTAAGGCTTTTTGCCATGACTCTTTAGGTATCCTTAACTGCATATCTTTAGCCCAGAGGTCCATAGGTCTAGTTGTATCCGTCTGTATTAGCTTATAAATGATCTCACTACACTTAGAAATCAAGTGTCTAGTATTTTGGGACTTTATTAAAATTTCAACGTTGTTTAAGCTTTGCCAAGTAATGTTTTTATTTATATCCTTCAAAACTTGATGTGAAGTGAACCAAAGTTTAGTTTAAATATTATATTTCAACTTTAGCATGTTATAATCTAACATTTTACCTTTTTCTTTATCTAGAATGTGCCCCAGTAGATATATTCCTTTGTCTTTCCATTCTGGTTCTAAGTAGATATAATTCATGCGTGCTAATGTTGTCAAAGGAGTAAGTTCACTATATTGCTCTAAAAATTTAAATTTTTTGTTCATTTTTATCCACTCTTTTACCATTATAGTCAAAATAGTTGCTCTCGGGTCAATGTATGCTAATGCTAGTTTTGGAATGAACAATAGAGCATTAAGGTCGATATTGTGTAGCATATCACTTAAAATCTGGTTCTCCGGGTGAGTGGAAAGAGGTTGACTCCACTTTATATATTGCGCCAATTTGATTGCTTCCTGATAGTGAAAAACCATTGGGTATGCAATGCCACCTTTTATAAATTTTCTACTCATTATTGCTTTTTTAACTCTGATCTGACCGTTCTTGTTAATATATCTATCGATCATCTTCTGGAATTTAGCTGTCCATTGGCTTGAGATTGAAAAAGGGAAAGATCTAAATACATAGTTAAGTTTAGGAAGGAGAGACATCTTGATTGATGCAATTCTACCAGAGAAGGATATTTGATTGACCAGCCAATTCTCAATAAGCTCTTTAGATGATTTATATAAATTGTTCAAATTGGAGGTTTGAATACTTCTGATATCATCACTAAAGTTAATTCCCAGGTGTGTAAATCCCTTTGTATGAGCCAGCCGATACCTACTAGTCAGGCGCTCTTCGTCTTCCTCTGGAATATTAACACTTAGTGCTTCAGATTTCCCTATATATTTAATTTATAATTCGACGCCTTACTGTAGTTTGCAATGATTTCCTTCAGTGCCTTCATAGATATATAAGGTTGCTCCATATATACTACTACATCATCCACGAAAAGGGAGATCTTGTATTCCCTTTTGCCTACTCTAACCCCCTTAAACTCTGACGAAGCCCTAATAGCTATAGCGAGGGGTTCTAGGATCAATGCTAATA
Organism: Discoglossus pictus; assembly: GCA_027410445.1. Lineage (NCBI taxonomy): Eukaryota > Metazoa > Chordata > Amphibia > Anura > Alytidae > Discoglossus > Discoglossus pictus. The sequence goes on from CM050165.1 coordinate 354,731,156, forward strand.
AAGTGGGAGACAGCGGACAACCCTGACGGGTTCCATTTGTTACCATAAAATAATCTGATTGTACCCCTTTCCCCAAAACCGATGCCGAGAGAGCCTTATATAGGGCGGCTATAGCTTTCGATGCAAATGAGTCAAACCCATATCTATGGAGGGTCTGCATCATAAAATCCCACCCTACCCTGTCAAAAGCTTTTTCAGCATCCATGGATAGGAATAGGGTGGGGATGTCTTTTTTCTTCGCATAAGTTATTAAATGAATCAGTTTATGGGAATTATCGGCGCCCTGCCTCCCTGGGACAAATCCTGTTTGGTCGGACGCTATTAATGATTTAGATATTTCTGTAAGTCTTAGAGCCAAAACTTTCGCATATATTTTGGTATCTATATTCATAACCGAAATTGGTCTAAATTCTTTGCAAGAGTGTGCTTCCTTATGTGATTTTGGTATAGTGATTATATTGGCTCTAAGCATCTCTGGTGGGAATGTACCTGTGGTTTTAATTTCATTAAATGTAGCTACTAAGATTTGCATTAACTCTTCCTCAAATATTTTATAGTATGTTGTAGAAAATCCATCTGGGCCTGGTGCCGTGTAGTTTTTTAGGTTTTTAATAACTCGTCTAATTTCTAGTTCTGTTATCTGACTATTTAAAGCCTCCTTTTCCTCATTTGAGATAGCTGGAAAATCAATCTAATCTAAAAATGATGATATGTCTTCACTTTTGGGTGTTATAAAGTTTTCTTCTGAGCTTAGATTATACAAAGCTTTTAAAAAATATCGCAAATTGATCCGTAATTTCTTTAGGCTTAAAAATTTTTATTCCCTGTTTTACGAGGTAAGGAATATTACAATCTTGATATTTTTGTTTTTTAATTTTATTCGCGAGATCTTTTCCTATTCGATTATTGAAATGAAATGATTTTTGTTGTTGTTGCCAAAGACTCATATCTGAGCGTTTTTGGTTAATGTTTTTAATTTTGTTCCGAATTGTTATTATCTCTTGTGTAAGAGTGTCATTTATTTTTATTTTGTTTTCTTGTTCCAATTTGTACAATTTTATATGTAAAAGTCGTAAGGACAATCCTCTCTGTTTGACCCAGATACTTTTCAACTTGATTAATATACCTCTTATATATGCTTTTAGTGAGTTCCATATTGTTGTATTTAATGGAACTGACCCCATATTAATTTCCAAATTTTTTTAAATTTCTATTCTAATAGTATTTAGTCTTTCCTTATTTTCTAAGATTTTATCATCCATTCTCCATGCCCTGCTAGATTTTATCTCCCCCTTTTCCTGTATTTGGAGGGTGAATGGAGCATGGTCCGAGATGGTTATTAAACCAATTTTAACTGATTGAATTGCGTTTAACAAAGTCTTGTTCACTATTATATTATCGATTCTTGAATACATTTTATGAGATGCAGAATAATAGGTATAGTCTCTTTCATTTATATTTATAAGGCGCCATGCATCATATAAGTGGTTTTCCACCAATAATTTGGAGAAATCCTGAGCTGTTTTTTCTATAAATTTATAGTTTTTGGGAACTTTTTTATAGCTTCTGTCCATCTTAGCATCAGGCGTCATATTAAAGTCACCACCTACTATGCGTCCTCCTATAGCTATCTTATCCAGTTTCTTTAATACTCCCTTCAAAAATATATTTTGTTTATTATTAGGGGCATATACATTTACTATTTTCATATGTTCGCCATTTATTTCTCCTACCCAGATAATATAACGGCCTTTACTATCCAAGACCACTAATTCTTCTTTTAATTTTAATTTTTTATTAAACATCATTAAAACTCCTCCTGAGTTTTTTTTATGGCAAGCATTAAATACTTGAGGGAATCTATGTTTGGCCATATGAAATATTCTTCCCTTATCCCAATGGGATTCCTGAATTAATACAATATCTGGGTTTGTTTTAATCAGCATTCTCGAAATGGAGGCTCTCTTTGATGGAGAATTTAATCCCCTAACGTTGTAACTCACTATCTTCAAACCCGACATTATCTTCCCTCCACTAGGCCCTCCCCCCTGCCTCCCGTCCCGCAACCCCTGGCTACATCCATACTTCCAAACATATCACACTCTCTCTTAAAGTCATACCTATCCAGTCTAACCATTTGCTCCCTTCCCCTTCTAAGGGGATTACAACTGCACCACCCAGTTGTACCTTATGGACGTGAACGATGAAGGGATATGTTAAGTCCTCCATGGAGGTTTCCCCACGCCTGTATATCTTATATTCCTAATTTACCTTCTGGTTCCCAACCATCTCCCTACCCCCCCCAATTATGTTACTTTACCCCTTCTCTCTCCAAGCCTTTTTAATCCTGGATATGCTCTCTTTGACTGATCATTTCTATTAATTAATAATTTACCTAATCACGATTCCTGTTGTAAATATACCCCTCTCCTCCCTTTCCTGTCATTTTATATTTCTATTTTTATTCGCTTTTGTAATTTTCTTAATTTTCATATTCTTCGTAAATTTCCTTGAACATTCTACAATTTATAATATTATATTTGTTCTGTTGTTACATTTTGTGCAGATGCTATTCCTTAAAATGAGTTCTAAATCATAATTATACAAATTTTTACCATGATCGAATTGTCTTCACCCATTTTTCTTTTACTTACTCTATCACTCTTAATTTCCAAGCATAATCTAAATTAGGCTACAAATCCCCCTTAATCTTGTATTGCAATCATGTGCTACAAATCCATCTTAATCATTATGTCAATTATTATATACAATTTACATGTGCAAATTAGCATAATTTTACGTGCAGAATTATTCCATTTCATTACATATACTGGTTCAATCTATTACATTAAATTTGTGCATCCAAAAATTCCTTCCTTTTTCTTTTCTCTTCCTTTCCTTTCCTTTAAAATCACCCTATAGTTGATTCAATCATATGCTGGTGTACCTCTTATTAATATTACGTGGCTTCAATATATTTAAATAAGAAAAAAAAAGCCATCATTAATACCCAAAATTCATAATAAGGTTAAAGTGCATTCAATACAAATAAAGTGCTGTGCAATTTCTTATGAGGAAAATCAATATGCAATCTCAGACCCTTTAAATATTGCATCTAATCATAATTGCGTGACTACAATCAATATAAAAAAAAAAAAAAAAAAACCCTATCTAAACCACCTATTTCCTTCCTTAATACCCCTAATACATAATAAAGTTTAAAGTGCATTCATTACAAAAAAAGTGCTGTGTAATTTCTTAGGAGGAAAGCAATATACAATCACAAACCCTTTAAACATGGCAATCCATCATTTTTGTGAGGAAATGGTAATATATCCTAAAAATAAAAGGGATATTAGCGAGAGAAAAAAAAAAAAAAAGTAATGTGGAGGATTTGAATTAGTAAAATATTCCTCCCTTTTTGGAGATCTAGCAATCCCACCAAATAACAATGAGGCAAAGACTCTCAAATATCCCATTTACTAAATAAATCTTCTCCCTCTTTAAGTGATGTGATTTTATACCATCTAGAGTCTCTTAAAAATGAAAGTCCTATGGGAAAAGTCCACTTGTATGGTATTTCTTTTTTCCTTAGTTTCTGGGTAATAGGAAAAAATTGTCTTCTTTTATTTCTCGTGGAAGTAGAAATGTCCGAAAATATTTTAATATTTGAATAGGGAGGGTCAAAGGATGTTATTCCATAGCTAGCTTTTAATAGTTGATTTTTCAGTGGCAAGTGATGGATTTTTACCATTACATCTCTAGGAAACTCTACCTCAATGTTTTTCGGCTTAGAGAGTCTATCTATAGGCTACATCGAACTTGAACTTTATATCTGCAAAGTCAGGCACTAAATATGAAAAAAACTTAGTAAGATATAATCCCAGATTCTCTTTGGATATTTTTTCATCAATCCCTCGTATTTTTAAGTTATTAATTCTTGATCTATCTTCAAGAAAGTCCACCTTATTTTCTAATGCCTTTAATTTCCCCTCCATTGCTTTGATGCTTTCTTTGGAATAAGTTTGTTCCTTTTTAATTGTTTCACAAGTGTTCCCCAATTCTGCAATTTTGACTGTGTTTTCTTGTGTTGCCTTGATATTTAGAAGAATTTGATTTTTAAATTCATCCAAGAATTTGTTTTGAAACTTCTCTAGGATATTTTCCAGTTTTCCAGCCGTGAGGATTTCCTCCTCTAAATGAACTGTATTTGTTTCCGAAGAGGTATCTACCGTATTATCTACATATGCCTCTGTAGATTTATCCCCTATTGGAGAAGCCAAAAGGGATAACTCCATAGTTTTTTTGCGTCATTTTAGGCGAAAAAAATAGTTTGGATTTTAGGAGGAGATCTTATTTTATTTTTGTTTTTATTTTTCGGAGGCATTGTATGAAATTTACCTAGAATCAAATTCCTGGAATATAATAAAAAAGAAAAAAATATATACCAAAAAAAAACAAACACAAAAAAAAAACATGCAAAAACAGAGGTAGTCCCAAATCCGCTTTACAGTAGGTGTGGTCCTGATCACATACTTTTATTTGGGGATATATATTTCTTTTATATATTTATCTTTCTCTCTTCCCCCTCCTTCTCCTTCTCCTCTCTGTTCTTTTCTCCCACTTTTAATAGAAAAGAGTTTTGAAAGCCAGGACCCCTTGTTTTTTACATAGTTACATAGTTACATAGTAATTAAGGTTGAAAAAAGACTTTCAGTCCATCAAGTTCAACCTGTTAAGATCTCCTCTGATCTGCAATATGCGGATTAGTTATTAATTAAATTATTGATTACATAATTATTAATAGTATAGTATTGGAGAATGAATAAAGAGTTAGTCCATCAAGTTCAACCTTTTTAGATCTCTATTGATCTTTTTAATTTGGACTATTTATTATTATTGTTAATTGTTAATTATTGTTAATTGATCCAGAGGAAGGCAAACATAAAAAAAACCCCATTGAAACTTTGCCAATTGTCTCATAAGGGGGAAAAAAAGCAAAATTCCTTCCTGACCCCAGAAACTGGCGATCAAATTTCTCCCTGGATCAATATTCCTTCGCTAGTTATCTAGGATAGCCTTGAATGCCCTCTTTATTCAGAAATATATCTAACCCCTTTTTGAAGTTGTCTATCGAATTCGCTGTCACCACCTCCTTTGGTAGAGAATTCCACAGTTTAACCACCCTAACTGTGAAGAACCCTTTTCTTTGTTTAAGGTGAAATCTTTTTTCCTCTAACCTCAACGGATGTCCTCTTGTCAGTTGAAAATCTCTTGCTACAAAAAGCTCACTTGACAAAGCCTTATATGGACCCTGGATGTATTTAAATAACGTAATCATATCTCCTCTTAGACGCCTTTTTTCTAGCGAAAATAAGTTTAATTTTGCTAGTCTTTCTTCATAACTTAGCCCCTCCATTCCCCTTATTAGTTTTGTAGCCCTTCTCTGTACTTTTTCCAGCTCTAAGATGTCTTTTTTGTGAGGTGGTGCCCAAAATTGTACTCCATATTCCAAATGAGGGCGTACTAGAGATTTGTATAGTGGCAGAATTATATCTTCTTCCCTGGCTTCTATACCCTTCCTAATACATGCTAATATTGTATTTGCCTTTGCAGCCGCTGCTTGGCTTTGAGCGCTGTTACCTAGGTGGTTGTCCACTAGTACTCCCAAATCCCTTTCAATATCTGATACCCCTAGATTTGCTCCATTAAGATTATAGATTGCTTGGCTATTTTTCCTTCCCAAATGCATAACCTTACATTTATTTGTATTAAATCTCATCTGCCATTTAGCCGCCCATTTCTCTAATTTATGCAAATCCTTTTGTAGGGAAAGTACATCATTATCTGATTTTATTACCTTGCACAACTTAGTGTCATCAGCAAAAATGGAGACACTACATTCGAGTCCTACTTCAATGTCATTAATAAATATGTTAAAAAGGAGAGGACCCAATACTGAGCCCTGAGGAACCCCACTTATCACATTAGACCAATCGGAGTATGTTCCATTTACAACAACCCTTTGCTTCCTGTCTTTTAGCCAGCTCTCGATCCATGAGCAGATATTTACTGCAATTCCTGTATCCCTTAGTTTGCTCACTAGTCTTCCATGTGGCACTGTATCAAATGCCTTTGAAAAATCTAAAAAGACTACATCCACTGAGTTGCCCTGATCCAAGTTCCTACTAACCTCCTCATAAAAACGAATTAGATTGGTCTGACACGACCTTTCCTTCATAAATCCATGTTGACTGCTACCTATGATCCTGTTCAAATAGACATATTCTTGTATTCTGTCCCTTATTAACCCTTCTAAAAGCTTCCCAACTACAGAAGTGAGGCTCACTGGTCTATAATTCCCCGGATTTGCTCTAGATCCCTTCTTAAATATAGGTATCACCTCTGCTTTTCTCCAGTCATCTGGTAGAGACCCTGTAGTGAGCGAGTCTTTAAAGATTAGATATAATGGTTTGGCTATTACAGAACCCAGCTCCCTCAGTACCCTTGGATGTATTCCATCAGGACCTGGGGCTTTATTAACATTTATTTTCTCCAACCTCTTTTGTATTTCTTCCTGCGTTAACCAATTATTTAGTGAATGTAGTGTAGCCCCATTATGTTGCAGTGTCCCAACCACTGGTACCTCCCTTGTGTAAACCGAAGAAAAGAACCTATTTAGCTCATCTGCCTTTTCCTGGTCACTAATTATCAGATGGCCTGTGTCACATTGTAATGGTCCTATCGATTCCTTCCTGGCCTTCTTCCCATTAATATATTTATAAAATATTTTAGGGTTAGTCTTACTTTCCATTGCAACTGACTTCTCATTTTCTATTTTAGCCAGTCTAATAGCCCTTTTGCAAGCCTTGTTGATTTCCTTATAGTCACATAAAGATGCCTCTGTTCCCTCCTTCTTGTATAATTTAAATGCATACTTCTTTTTCCTCATCATGATCTTTAAGTCATTGTTAAGCCACATGGGATGTGATTTACTCCTATTTATTTTATTTCCACATGGTACATGCTGATGAGTATGTTTATTTAGTAAGGATTTGAATGTTGTCCATTTATTTTCAGTATTCTTCCCTGTAAGTTCTTTGTCCCAGTCTATATGTTGTATTGCTGCCCGTAGCCCATTAAAGTTAGCCCTTTTAAAATTTAGAGTTTTTGTTGGCCCCTTACAACTCTGTTTTTTGTATTCAATCTCAAATGAGACTGTGTTGTGATCACTGTTCCCCAAGGGTTCCCCTATTTTTACATTTGATATTATATCAATATTACTTGTGATGACTAAATCCAAGATGGCCCCATTTCTAGTAGGTTCTTGTATTACCTGGGCTAGATAATGATCCCTGAGTGTACTCAAGAACCTGCTCCCCTTAGCTGAGCTGCTGGTCTCGTTTATCCAGTTTATATCAGGGTAATTAAAGTCTCCCATTATTAGAACTTGCCCATGCTTAGCTGCATTTCCAATCTGTAACAATAATTGTATTTCCTCACTTTCAGCTATATTTGGGGGTTTATAGCATACTCCCACCAATATGCATTTAGAATTAGCTCCTCCACTATTTAGCTCAACCCACAAGGATTCAATGATGCCGTTAGTGCCAGCATAAATATCTTCTCTAACTATAGGCTTAAATTCAGGCTTAACATAAAGACAGATCCCTCCTCCTCTTTTACCATTTCCCCTATCTTTCCGAAATAGGTTATAACCATCCAGATTAACAGTCCAGTCATGAGATTCATCCCACCATGTTTCCGTAATGCCTATTAAGCCCCATTTTTCTTGTACTGCTAATATTTCTAGCTCATCCATTTTCCCAGGCAAACTTCTTGCGTTTGCAATCATACACTTTATGTTGCTATGGCTCTGCTGATGTGAAGTGCCTGCCACTGTATTTGAGGCCCCTATTAATATCTCCCTACTTTCTATTGTAACCCTCCCCCCTTCTCCTCCCCCATGGGTAAATAATTCATCCCTTTCCCTCTCTACCCTATTTACCCCAATACTTCTATATAGTCCCTCCCCCCCACCTACAAGTTTAAAAACTCCCCCAGCCGTTCTACCATCCTATTCCCTAGCACAAAAGCGCCCTCATCATTAAGGTGCAATCCATCCCTGCTATAGAGATTGTACCCAAGTGAGAAGTCAGCCCAGTGCTCTAAAAACCCAAAACCCTCTGCACTGCACCACTTTTTTAGCCACGCATTAACCTCCCTAAGCTCCTTCTGCCTCCCTGGGCTAGCACGTGGCACTGGTAGTATCTCAGAAAATACTACCTTGGAGGTCCTTGCTTTAAGCTTATTCCCTAATTCTCTAAAATCATTCTTTAGGACGCTCCATCTTCCACTAACTTTGTCATTGGTACCAATGTGTACCAAGACCGCCGGTTCATTACCAGCCCCTCCCAATAATTTATCCACCCGATCCACAACATGCCGAACCCGAGCACCCGGGAGACAGCAAACTGTTCGATTGCTGGGATCTGGGTGACAAATTACCCTGTCTACCTTCCTAATAATAGAGTCCCCTACCACCAAAACATGTCTGTTGCTCTGCCTATTCTGCCCTCCCTCTTCTCCAGTAGAGCTAGAGTAGAGTAGAGCTTTTTATAGATTAGTCCTTTAGTACTCCTTTGATAGATTAATTAAGCCCAATGCAGATCTTTTTTCTTTAATACTTTTGGGGAATCTCAAGATTGAGCAAAGTATTTCAAGTCATGTCGATACCAACGATCATACGGCAAAGCAGAGAGAGAAGTAGGTTTGTGGCAGGAGGGGTGATGATTATTACTGTTAACCTTTTTTCCTTTCAGCTTTGAAGCTTTGAAATATTGGTCAGTACGATTTTCCCCCTTGAAATATGGCTAGTGTGTGAGGTCTGTCAGGGAGCAATTAGATTGTACTATTGCTTTCATTAATCCCAGACCAAACCCCCAATAATGCCTTTCATATTTATAGGAAGTATCGTCCCCATTAATTTGTAATTAGGGGCCCTTGCTTAAAGAACTGGACCATATATCCTTTATAGGACCAGTATATATATTTGCCCGTTAATGTCTTGGGATTTTACATATAAAAGTAAATATTAATATGTGAAAGGGTGCTCTATTAGAGCCTTACCAGCCTCTTAACCTCATGCTGATTGCGGCTGATGCTGCGGCCGCTGCTCTGGGTGGCCTGGAGTGCCAAAATGCTTTAGATAGGGAGAGTAGTTAGTGCTGTAGTTAGGCTTGGTACCTATCGCTTGGGACCGCTTGTGTTCCATCCAGTCAATAACCGCAGCTTGTGCTCTCTCACCGCACAGGCGCTTCGAGACCAAGGCAAATGCTGGGAGAAAGTCTACCGTGGTTTAACGGCCTTGCTTTTCATACTGCCGGTCCCGTGCTACTAAACCCGTGTCGGGCTTGGAGGGTTTGTGCCTTGGGAAGGGCTGAGGCAGAAGGTTTAGAGAATGCCTGCCTCCAGCGTGGGTTTCTCCATCGGACTATGCGAGCGTCCTGCTCACGTGTGCATATCCGGTTACGTCCTCCAGGCAGCATACAATCTATTTAATATACAGTAAATCCTAACTATATCAAATACATCCCCCTTTCTATCTAATATACAATAAATCCTAACTACATACAGAAACCCTAATTCTAAGCTAAAATAAAATAATTACAATCCTAACTACATACACAGACACTAATTCTAAGCTAAAATAATTACAACCCTAACTACATACACAGACCCTAATTCTAAGCTAAAATAAAATAATTAAGACCACTTACCTTTAAGATGTCAATTCAAATCACTAACCTAGGGGTAAAACAAAACAAAAAAATTAGTACAAAACATTAACATAAAATAAATAAACATTATATACATTCTAAATATTCTACTCACCTTTCCAGCATGTCCCGTCCTTCTTTTCTTCTCCGGCGCGGCCCTGTTAAAAAAAACACAATACATTAATACAATATACAGACACAAAATAAAATAAACATATAAACATATAAATATACATTCAACTTACCTCCCAGCGATGTCCCCGGCCTCCTCCTTTTCAGCCCCTCCTCCTCTTCATCCACGCTCTTAAAAAAAAAAAAAAAAACTACCCGACGCTAATGAGGTGTGTAATTCCTTTACAGGTGTGTCATTTTTTTTCTGTCGGGGGGGGGGGGGGGGGCTTGTAATGTATTTTTTTATTTTCTGTAATGTAGGTTTTTTTTTCTGTAATGTAGTTTTTTTTATTTTTGGTGACTTAGGTTTTTTTTTTCCTGTAATGTAGTTTTTTTATTTTCTGTAAGGTAGGTTTTTTTTTTTTGTAAGGTAGGTTTTTTTATTTTTTGTAATTAGAGTGGTGGGGAGGTTTATTAGGGGGTAGGTAGTGTAGGTAGGTAGTGTAAGTGTTTATAGATTAGTGTAGAGGGGGGTTAGTTTAGATTTAATGGTTTATTGGTGGTTATAGTGTAGTGTTTGTAGTTAGTGTCATGATGGTCCTTGTGGACCGTCATGGCACTTATGTGGTTAATGTTAGGGTTTTAACAGCCCCATAAGGGTCATAATATACCCTTACGGAACTGATGGGGTTAAATAGAGGCTTATGGGGGTCTGTTTTGACCCCCATGAGTGATGGGTTAATTAAGGGCTTATGGGGGTCTCTATTGACCCCCATGAATTATAGGCTTAATTAAGTGCTTATGGGGGTCTGTATTGACCCCCATGAGTGACGGGGTTAGTTAAGGCCTTATGGGGGTCTGTATTGACCCCCATGAGTGACAGGGTTAATTAAGTGCTTATGGGGGTCTGTATTGACCCCCATGAGTTATGGGGTTAATTAAGTGCTTATGGGGGTCTGTATTGACCCCCATGAATTATAGGGTTAATTAAGGCCTTATGGGGGTCTGTATTGATCCCCATGAATTATAGGGTTAATTAAGTGCTTATGGGGGTCTGTATTGACCCCCATGAGTTATAGGGTTAATTAAGGGCTTATGGGGGTCTGTATTGACCCCCATGAATGATAGGGTTAATTAAGTGCTTATGGAGGTCTGTATTGACCCTCATAAGTTATAGGGTTAATTAACGCCTTATGTGGGTCTGTATTGAACCCCATGAATTATAGGGTTAATTAAGTGCTTATGGGGGTCTGTATTGACCCCCATGAGTTATAGGGTTAATTAAGGCCTTATAGGGGTCTGTGTTGACCCCCGTGAATTATAGGGTTAATAAAGGCCTTAGGGGGGTCTGTATTGACCCCCATGAATTATAGGGTTAATTAAGGGCTTATGGGGGTCTGTATTGACCCCCATGAGTTATAGGGTTAATTAAGGCTTTATGGGGGGTCTGTATTCTATTGACCCCCATGAATTATAGGATTAATTAAGTGCTTACGGTGGTCTGTATTGACCCCTATGAGTTATAGGGTTAATTAAGGCCTTATGGGGGTCTGAATTAACCCCCATGAATTATAGGGTTAATTAAGTGCTTATGGGGGTCTGTATTGACCCCCATGAATTATAGGGTTAATTACTGGCTTATGGGGGTCTGTATCAAAGGAATAAATCTCATCAAAATGTATTATCTGGGTCCAGTAGCATACTAGAGGGGGAGAATAGAGACGATATCCACATTCAGACCAGACAAGAGGGTCCTCTTCTATTTGCACTGGCAATCAAAACTTTTGCCCAAGCCATTTGATCAACACCAAAAATATAAGGAATCAAGGTTGGATTGCCACATTCTAAATGTTGTCTGTTCGCGGGTGACATTCGTTGTATACTGAGGGACCCATTTAACTCAATTCCAGCCTTGAAAATTAATATATATGTGAATATCTGAGACTTATTTGGACAGATCTCTGGGCTTAAAGTTAATCTAGATCAGTGGTTCTTAACCTGTGGGTTATGACCCCTTTAGGGGTCGATTAATGATTTGCCAGGGGTTGCCTAACACCATCAGAAATTCGTTTTTTTTGTCTATTCTAATCTGTAAAACTTGTAATAGTACAATTTGGTTCCACTGGTAGTTAGTACTTTGTTACTATCATTGTCATTCGATAGATGTTGGCAGACAATTTAAACATAATGATTACAAACCATTTTTCATTACAAACCATGATTACAAACCATGTTTCCATTCTCGTAACTTTACTATTTTAACTTTCATAACATATATTACATATTGTTTTTGGGATTAATCACTACGCTTTAATTTTGTTAAATTTGTAAGAATGAAAATACATCCTGCATGTCAGATATTTCGATTCATAACAGTAGCAAAATTACAGCGATGAAGGAGCAAGAAAAAACAATTTTAGTGTTAGGGGTCACCACATTTTGGGAAATTTTATCAAAGGGTTGCGGCACTAGAAAGGTTGAGAACCTGCTGATCTAGATAAAACGGAAGCTATTGAGTCGCTGATACCCCAGCATATACTCCACCTTGTTAAACAAAGTTTTTCAATCTCATGGCCCAAAAACCACTTAATATATCTAGGTCTCAATATTACCCCTGAACTGTCTGGCCTGTACAGAGCCCTATCATAAACCTCTTATTTAGGACCTCATGGTCGATTAATAAATGGAGCAAATTCTCCCTATCATGGACTGGTCGTATAAATGCTATAAAAATGAACATTCTGACACAAATTGTATGCCTCTTCCGATCCCGCACTATCCACATAGTGTTCAAAGACCTGGAACATTTCCAAAAACAAATACTCATATTTATATGGAACAGTAAACAACCACGGATAGCCAAATCTCTTTTATTTTGGGACAAAAAGATAGGAGGATTGTCATGTTCCAATTTAAAGATGTATTTACAGAGCAGCCCAAATATCCTTCATCCCATTGAACATCAATCCGCTTGGGTATTCATTGAAAACTTCCAAATGAAACCTCAGAAATGGGATTCCATTATATGGACCCGCTTCATTTCCCCTAGCTTTTTTAAAACACAATAACCCCATGATTAGGCTATCATTATTTAACTGGAGATGGACCAATTTGAGGCATCAACTAACAGCCAAACTATCAATTTTAACCCCTACCCTCACTTCCCCATCAATCTGGAAGGTCTTGGAGAAAGACTCAAAAGCTTGGTGGATTTAATTTCAACTTGATAGACTATGGACTAGGCCTTCAAAGGACCAAATTCTCACTTTTAAACAGTTTGAAGCCAAATTTGACATCCCACTAAGAGAACATTTCAACTACTGTAAAATTAAACACCTGGGGCCTCATTCTATTAGCGGCCGCAGCCGTTGCGGGGCCGCAAGGACCGGCCGCAAGCTATTCGGCTATTCTATTCCCTTACGGCCGGAGGCTCCGGCAGGCTTGCGGCCGGTGCCTTGCTATCTCTTGCGGCCGCTCGCGCCGGAGGAAAGCCTTTGATCTAAAACGGCCGCAAGAGATTTGCAATTCAATTGCTCCGGGAAACCTCTCTGCAAGGCTAAAAACGAGCCGCAGCTTACTTGCAGGAAAGAGGTCCCGCTAGCACCAATTAAGCACATAAAATAGCTCAAATAAAGCCATCCTGCACTTTGAGAAGACTATAAAGGGATTTTAGGTGTTAGAAAAAATAGCACATAATTATCCTGTACTCAAATCCGTAAAATATTTCATTTTTAATATCCGTAAAATATCCATGTAAAAAGTCCAGAGTGCTTGGAGCACCTTAGACACACCCACGCCGCAGCCGGAAAATAAACAGTTAATTTGAACTCGGGTTTGGGCAGATGTGCAAGCTTGAGAGTGGGTTTCTTTTAATCCTCATGTCCCCCAATATGATCCCTAGCATTTACAGAGCTGTACAGTGCAGGCTTGAATTTATATTTGAGTTTTTATATTTCACAGCTTACGGCCGGTTCCAAGATATGCGGCCGGCCGTAAAAGGAGATCCTTGCGGGGCCGTATAATAGAATCGCGAGTTAACTGAACCCCCGCAAGGAATCGCAGCCTTACGGCCGATTTACGGCCGATAATAGAATGAGGCCCCTGGTTACCGCCTTAATTCAAACATGGGGCTTGCCACAGATTAGCTGCCTTCCCGTATATGCAGCAGGTAGGTATCCTTGGATCTCTCTACTCAATATTAAACTCCTCCCCAGAAAATGATAAACCCAAAGTTTTGGAGAAATGGGAGACCAATATAGGCACGCAATGGGATTTCCACAAATAGGAGAAAGTTTGTATGGGCCTAATGAAAGGCTCACTAAACTATAGCCTACTAGAGACAACAACTAAAGTGCTGCAGAGAGCATATCTTACCCCAGATAGGCTACATAAACTTAATCCTCAAATACCTTCTAGCTGCTTCAAACTTTATCAGACCACTGGTACCTTCCTAGGCATTTGGTGGGAATGTCCCATGGTCCAAAATATTTGGATCAAGACCCTAGATCTGGCATCCTTAATTCTAAAGACAACAATCCTTCCATCTATAGACATATGCTTGCTAGGCATCAGAACCCCTCTAATATCGAAAAGCCAAAACAAATGGCAATGATGTCTGCAAAAAGCTAAATAGCCAAAAATGGAGAACCCCTGCCATTAACCTCCAAGAACTTGTTAACAAATTGAATCTCACAATGATAAACGAAAGACTGACTCACATAACCTCAGACACTTACCCCACGTTTCTGGAAATATGGCACTCTTGGCTTCACTCCATGTATACAATTACTATCTCATAAGAATTCTATCCCGCACCTATCCAACAAGGTAAGCAATAAGTAAAAGACACAGGATATTAACATCTAAGACTAAACTTGACATTCTTAACAGCATGGATTACTCTGACTCGCTTTTCCCCCCTAGTTCATTAGGATATATTATTCTCCAACTATGAAATAAAAAAGGAAATAATGGAAGGAGTGTCACAAATCAGCAAGATGGACTTTAAATACTTAACTTTTATGTATAGCAGTTCTACATCTGCAATCTGATTTGTTTTGTGGAAAATATAACAGTGACTGTTATATAACATGATTGTGACAATAAAAACTATTGAAACTAAAAACTATGTGCATCCCTACCATGCCAGTTATTGGGGAGGTCTGGCCACATTATTATATATACATAAGTCTATACTTACACATATAAAATAAATGAAAGCAAATTTTATACTCACCTCATAGTCCTATCTCCTCACAGGTGGAATTATTCACTATCTACTGTATTTTTATACCATGATACCATTTTCAACAGAAAAATGGGGTACAGGGGTACAGTAAATACATGGGCAAGGGGTACAGTAAATACATGGAACTCATGACTATACCGATTTAGAGCCCTAGTAAATTCGGGCTACGTGTTGAAATGTAGCCCGTAACTCCCAATTTACGCGTTACGGGTATTAAATTAGCCCTGTAACATTGCTCACAGCAGACTTTACGTGTTAACACGCAGGACATCCGAGAATAGGCTTCGGGCTGAGCAACGTTGAACTTCACGCACATAAATCCTTTGATCTGACGACCCTGTAACTGCTACTTGTTCCATTCAGCTATTAAATTGCAACGTGGTCACTCGAGAGCAAGCACGTAACACGCAAATGGAGCTCAAAGGCCAACATGTGCTTTAGAGCACCCGCAAGGGGGGTAAAGTCCAATACGTAGCACTTGTTATGCAAATAACAACACCTTTCTGTACATTTATTATAAGGGGAAGTGATGTTAGGTCTTAGACTTAATAGCACAACATTCTCAAGCCAACAAATCGGCCCCGAAAAAGACTTTATTTCATGTTTATATTTTGTGTTATATCGATCCTGCAATCAATGTTTTAAGACATATACTGTAACTTGCATGTAGTAGAATATCATATTTCCGGCTTTATTATTAATGCATTATATCTGGACTTTGGGTCAGATCGCAAACTGTAATTGAAGCAGGAATTCGTAGGACTTCAAAATCTACCCTGCCTTTTTTCAGTGACGTAATGCTAACAATCTCTTTTTCCATTGGCTCTATCTGCTTAATTGTTTGCGTATGAGCACGCAACTCTGACGGTTAAGAATCGGTTTACGAAATAGCGTCTCTCGCTCGTGGCTCGCAGCTCTTTCTAATTTAATAGCGTTGCAAAACGGCCAAATTCGAAGCACGCAGCCCTTACTTAAAAGGCTGGAATTTAATATGGCCCTATATCATTCAGTAATAGTAAGATCAAGAAGTAACATAACAGAGTATACATTTGTTATGCTTCTTCTAAAATTGGCAAGTCAGTTATGTTACTTCAATTGGTATAATCTACTTTTCTATCTGTACAATTAACCTAATCCCCCAGTTATTAAACCTTACCTTTATCTATGCAATCTCCCAGTCTCCATGTGTGCAAGGTAGAAGCTTCCTATAGTCATGTTTATAGGTCACAGGCACATGGTGATTCCTGTTGATATTTATGCTGTAAATGGCTTTGTCTCCCAACACAGCTCTTTATATAGTGCCTGGGCTTTGTGACATCATCTATTATGACACATCTCTGATGTAAGAAGCCTAGGGATGCCTGCCATCAGCCCCGTGGCCCTCCCTGCTCCATACTCCCTGCTCCCGGATCCGGTGGCGCGCATGCACGAGCGGGCAGGACGTGCGCACGGAACGACGGACGGGCGCGCCCGCAGCATTAAAGTGAGGGAGGAGTGGGGGAGAGACACAGGAGGGAGAGGAGTGGGGGAGAGACACGGGAGAGAGAAGTGGGGGAGAGACACGGGAGAGGAGTGGGGGAGAGAGACGGGAGTGAGAGGAGTGGGGAGAGACACAGGAGTGAGAGGAGTGAGGGAGAGACATGAGAGGAGCGGGAAGAGAGACATGGGGAAGAGAGACACATGGGGGAAGAGAGAGAAAGAGGAGGGGGAAGAGAGACACAAGGGAGGGAGAGGAGGGGGAAGAGAGACGTGGGGGAAGAGAGACATAGGGGAGGGAGAGGATGGGGCAGAGAGACACAGGGTAGGGGGGAAGAGAGACACAGGGGAGGGGAAAAGACACAGGGGAGGGAGGGGAAAAGACACAGGGGAGGGAGAGGAAGAGGCAAAGAGGGCACAGGGGAGGGGGAAGAGACACAGGAGAGGGAGAGGAGGGGGAAGAGACATGGGGAGGGAGATGGGGGGTGAGGAGACACAGGGGAGGGAGACGGGGGTGAAGAGACAGAGGGGGGAGAGGGGGGAAGAGACACAGGGGTCGAAGAAGGGGGAAAAGAGACACAGGGGAGGGAGACGGGGAGAAGAGACAGAGGGGGGAGAGAGACACAGGGGAGGGAGAGGGGGAAGAGACACATGGGAGGGAGAGGGGGGAAGAGACACAGGGGAGGGAGAGGGGGGAAGAGACACAGGGGAGGGAAAGGAAGTAGAGGGGGGGGCTCATTGCGAGGCCCATGATGAGCGCCAAAGGCACTCATTGCGAGGCCAGTAAATTAGAGGAGGGGGGAGAGGCCTACAATGTGTGACAAACACCATTGCCAGGCTTCAAATTTCATTGCCGTCATTTTTAATGGGCAAGTCGCTAGTATGGATATAAAAGCATCATGTGTCACAACCAATGACATCATAAGGCACAGTTAAAATATAGGCCCTATAGTATTCAGTAATAGTAAGGTCAAGAAGTAACATAATTGTTATGGATTGGGATCCGTACAAAATGCATAACTGTATTTGTGCACCTGCTTATATATCTTATCTTTGCAGTATTATCGTATAACCAAAGTTTTATTAACAATGCTGAATCATTGGGAACTCTAAGATGGAGGATTCATTACTTCCGCATACAAGATGCCGGTGGCACTACTTCCGGTCTAGCAAGGATGACGACAGCTACCACACCTTGGACACTAAGAAGGAGAGCGCCATCTTTCCTTTGTCTCAACTTCTGAACCAATGGGAAGATAGACTCATCCCTTTTGGGATGAGACCTGAAGACTCCCTAAACTCCTGACCCAATACATGTCCAAGATCCCGTAAAAGTGGACACCTTAGAACCAATGAAGTGCTTAATTAAACCTGATGTTTTGCTTAGTTGCAACTTTTATCTGATTATTAAAAACTATATAAATGACGAGCATTATACCAGAACTCTGTGTTGGTGTATTATTTCTCCAAGGTGTGCACACTATATGTATATTGGTAATTTGGCCAGGGGCAGATATCTCTGAGGAATACTTTTGTTCTCCCAAAACAACATAATAAGGCACAGTTAAAATATAGGCCCTATAGTATTCAGTAATAGTAAGGTCAAGAAGTAACATAACAGAGTACACATTTGTTATGCTTCTTCTAAAATTTGCAAGTCAGTTATATTACTTCAACTGGTATAATCTACTTTTCTATCTGTACAATTAACCTAATTCTCCAGTTATTAAACCTTACCTTTATCTATGCAATCTCCCAGTCTCCATGTGTGCAACGTAGAGGCTTCCTATAGTCATGTTTATAGGACACAGGCACATGGTGATTCATGTTGATATTTATGCTGTGAATGGCTTTGTCTCCCAACACAGCTCTTTATATAGGGCCTGGGCTTAGTGACATCATCTATTATGACACATCTTTGATGTAAGAGGGTCTAGCTCAGCCTTGTTATATCTGCCATTTGACAACTCCTCATGAAGTGTGATAAATACTCAATATTCTCCAACAGATCATGTACCAACAGAAATTCCTATACATACATTGACACAACAAAACTTAGAATCCAGAATACATTTAGAAGCTGATCATAAAATATGATTTCCTTAATATGCAGCAATTTACAGAATCTAGAAATAATATCTGTGCATCTATCTACGCTTAGTTTACTTGTTCATCTACATTTTTACTCTCTTTCCGTTACGTTAAAACTGCTTATTAGTAGCTTCCTCCTCACATTTACTCTTATCTATATGAATTGCCTCTAAATCCAACAATAAGATGGAGATACAAGAAGGAGTGTAGACTAAAGTGTATATAGAGTAGTATTTGGCTTATGTAGGGAGCAATAAAGAGGCAAAGATCTTAAAGGTGTCTAATACAAGCAAAATGTGCAAGACAGAAAAGAAGAGGCGCGTGGAAGACAGGAAGTAAAAGAGTGCAGTATAGGTAGTTAGAATACCAGATATCCAGTATTTTAGCAGATTGCCAAGTTCAGACATTAAAAGACCACTGTAGTCTGATAAAAAAAACACATGTTTGTGAAGTATGTAACAAAATAAAATTAGATGGTTTGCAAGACAGGAACATGAAGTCATGTTAGAGAAAATATTTAGATGACTCCTGGCCAGGCCATTAGGATGTATCATTAGGCACAGAAGGCAAGTTGGATGCTTGCCTACAGTGGAGCTGTGTTTTTATACTTTTAAGTGTATTAAGAAAGACTTTGAATATACACTGTACTTTACACACAGCTCCTTGCAGGATGTGGTATGCCTTGGCAGTGGAAAAAAGAAAGCACCTCTCTGATTAGCAGACTTGCGCTACTTATGAAGTCATTTCCTCTTTTCCTTTTCAAAGCATGATGGGAGGTGTAGTCTCAACTACATACTAACCAACAATAACCTGTACAATTCTCTCTGCATGGTTCTCAGGGTGGTGTTCTAGGGAGTTCACAGAGCTGAGATTTGCCAAATGAGACAGTGACACTCACTACGTTAAATTACCACTGCAGTTCTAGAAGAAGAAAAATTATTTGTGAAGACTCTGTTAATGAGTACAGGAATCTAGTGTTGTATTGTCAACTTCCCTAGGATATAAATAACCAACCCTGGACACTAACCTGCAATCTCTTGTAAACCTTGATATATGGATATAAAAGCATCATGTGTCGCAACCAATTACATCGTAAAGCACAGTTAAAATAAGTAAGGACTGAAGACATGCAAATCAAAATCTTTCAGGGGTGCTGTAGGTCTATAGTTATAGTATACTCCTTTGAAGAAATAAATGTGGGCACAGCCTTGAATTCATTACCTATATGTTTATGAGAGCTGGATGATGGGGATGTGTGCTTGTAGTTATCAATGGAGAAGTCCACAGCCATTGTTTGATCACTGGACAAGATTCAAATTTATACCACACCCCGTCCTTCTCACTGGTCCAGAAGCAGACTCCTTTCCCAGCTAATCATATCCATCTTTCTATCCGTGATTCCTTTTCAGTTGTTTCCCCCAATATTTTAGGAGAAAGAAACATTGCAGAATTGTATGTAGTAAACTGCAAAAATGCTATGACAGACCCAAACTAATGTGCATAAACCATCAGGGCCCATGCGCTTCATTTAGCTGGTCCATAAATATAGTAGTATTAAAATTATTGTGTGACATAATTAATATATATTAATCAAAATGCATATCAAGTAGTAAATAAGTGCCTAAACATTATATGTTATTGTTTATAAGTGTAAGCTTGATTAATAAATAATTAACAAAAAATTAATTATTAAGAGGTCCAGAAACTTTCCAGTGATCCACAGGTCTTTCAGCAATTTTGGGATAACCACTGTACTAGCGAAGAGTGCCTCTTCACCCATTTGGAATGTTAGGGAGTATGCATACGGTGTCAGAAAAGTATAGTTATTATTATTATTATTATTATTATTATTATTATCGTTTATTTGTAACGCGCCAACATATTCCGTAGCGCTATACATAAATTAAGTTACAGGCAATGACATGTTAAAGATTCATACATTGCAAAGAGTGGATGGCCCTGTCTTTGAGCTTGGAATCCAGTGTCCATAGAGCTTTCCCTAAAGCACTGCGCAGGATTGAAACTCGCAGACTTACAATCTAAAGGTTAAAGTTTGTATGTGGTACAGTAGGGAGAGAGTAGTGCTGAGCATGTTAGGGAGGAAGGTTATAGGCTTCTTTAAAGAGTTGCGTTTTTATTGATGTTTTGAAGGATTTAAGGCAGGAGGATAGTCTGGTGAAGCGAGGTAGGGAGTTCCAGAGAATAGGGGCAGCGCGAGAAAAGTCCTGGAGGCGGGAGTGGGAGGAGGTGACAAGAGTGGTAGAAAGAAGAAGGTCGTTAGCAGAACGAAGAGGGCGTGTGGGGGAGTATTTGGAGATGAGAGCAGAGATGTATGGGGGTGTGCTGTTGTTGAGGGCTTTATAAGTTAGGGTCAAGATTTTAAACTTTATTCTGCAGGCTAAGGGAACCAAGTGAAGTGATTGACAAAGAGGAGCTGCTGACACTGAACGATGTGTACTGAAGATGAGTCTGGCGGAGGCATTTATTATGGATTGAAGTGGGGAGAGGCGAGTGATGGGCAGGCCAACAAGGAGCGAGTTGCAATAGTCAAGACGAGAAATGATGAGAGAGTGTATTAGAATCTTAGTAGTGTCTTGTGTAAGGTAATGGCGTATTTTGGATATGTTATTTAGATGGAAAAGACAGGATTTGGTTAGAGACTGTATGTGTGGGATGAAAGAGAGGGCAGGGTCCAGTAGAACCCCGAGACAATGGGCTTGGGAGGTGGGAGTGATGATGGCATTGTTGACAGAGAGAGAGATGTGAGGAATTGAAGCTGTAGTAGAGGGTGGGAAGATTAAGAGTTCAGTCTTAGACATGTTGAGTTTCAGATGGTGGGTGGACATCCAAGAGGATATACTAGAGAGGCAGTCAGAGACGTGTGCTAGAAGAGAGGGGGATAGATCTGGTGCTGAGAGATAGATTTGGGTGTTATCTGCATAGAGATGGTACTGGAACCCAAAAGAGTTTATTAGGGTGCCGAGTGAGGATGTGTAGATGGAGAAGAGGAGGGGGCCTAGGACTGATCCTTGGGGTACTATTATTATTATTATTATTATTCTTTATTTATAAAGCATAGTTTTCTACTGTATAGAAGTATTTACAAATTAGAATAAATTATAGTGGGCACAAATAGCAAATTACAAAGGTGTAGACAAATGTTAAGGGAAGTACAAATAGGCAACACCCCTCTGATACTCCTGAAGACAACACTCCTCACAAAATTACTCACACAAGGTTACATATACTGAAAAAAAGATACAATACAATACAAATATGAGACAGATAGGTCAGCAGCTTGGGGCAACAGAGTTGGTGCACACTCAGAAGAGCTTACAATCTGGAAGGTAAGGTGGGCATGTGAGACAGGAGGGTGACATATTTAAGATGGCAGTAATCAAGGCAGTATACTGATGCAAGTGGAGGTGACTGCTATAATTTTGGTTGCGTGTAAATAATTTTGTAGCATACAGGGAAACCCTGCCTAATGCTACCCTGATGAGCTCTCATTCGCAATAGTGCTCTTACCTCTTCTGATTCCCTGCATAGTGCTAAATATTGTGATAGCATTGTTTTGGCGGCAAATCACTTTTAAAATTCTTTAAATCCCTTATTAGTGCTCTCAAATTCGCCATGGAGCTTTATAAACGATATGGCATTAAAATGCCCCATTAACGCTGAATCACATAGCACCCCTGCATTCAGGAAAACATGTGCAGCTCTAAACGAGGGATTCTGGTTGTGCACGTTAAGGCTGAAAGTGATAAGCTTCTTTAAACAGGTGCACTTAGTGAGTTTTTGAAGGTTTTCAGGCAGGGAGATATTCTGACGGATCAAGGTAAGGAGTTCCACCGAGTATGTGTAGCTTGAGAAATATCCTGAAGGCAGGAGGAAAAAGCAGGTCATTAGCAGAGAGAAGAGGGCAGTTTGGGGAGTTTTGTAAGACAAGGGTGCTGTTCTTAAGGGCTTTGTAGACATATTCTTAGTCTCACAGGACATAACATAACAAACAGGGTCATAATGTCTACATGTCTATTACTAATGCTGTCTCTATGGTATATTTTATGCAAAGATAGTAAGGCTAAGTAGCACTCGCACAAGCTGTGAATTTTGGCTTGTTAAGTGGGAAGGTGTTTTGGGTCCTGATCATAACATTTTATTTAGTAAATACCTAAGAGTCAGGGGTAACAGTAATTTTCCAGACTTCAGATCACTTGTTCTTCGAAGAACAATAAAATATATTGAAATTATTTACAATATGCTTATTTAGATGTATGAAATATATTTTTAGAAATAGGATCACCCTTTAAGCAAACCATTGCTGTTTGTAATTCATAATTGGTTTTGCAATACCAACATATCACATACTACGTAATTTGGGTCTATGGTACTATGAGACTTTCCATGTGGCTCAGTGGCAGGAAAGCATGGCCACCTTACACACCCAGAGGCCATCTTGCACTTAAATACAGAGCAGTGAAAAAGTACTATCTCCCTTCATGATTTGCTCTATCCATGGGAATCTGGGTTAACAAATAACACATTTTTACTTATTTCATTTATTTAATGAATAGCTAATAACAATAAGTTGTCACTATTTTAAAAAGTTAAAATCACTCCAATTAAAGGGATGCATACAGTTTAATGACTGAACACAATCCAGTTTAATTACAGCCACTCCTGCTCCATATAAACCACATATACTCTGAGGATGGCATATCTGACTCTCCATAGTATCGCCTACCATTGATTAGATCATAAATGATTACCAGTGGCAAAGCTAGAGAATAAAGGGCCCCAACACCAACAAAAAAAACAAAAACAGCTCCCCTCCCCAAAACCCCTTTCCATAGCTGTTTTTCGTCTCTTAACTCCTACTCTCTTAACTCTCTTAACTCCTACTTGCGTAAAGCTCCTCTGTCTGTGGCACAGCTCCACTTTCCTGGTGACATCCTCTGGGGAAAGCAATGGTGGGTATAAACTACAGAAAAAAATAA
Organism: Discoglossus pictus; assembly: GCA_027410445.1. Classification (NCBI taxonomy): domain Eukaryota; kingdom Metazoa; phylum Chordata; class Amphibia; order Anura; family Alytidae; genus Discoglossus; species Discoglossus pictus. The sequence goes on from CM050165.1 coordinate 354,754,858, forward strand.
ATGCAAAAAAAATTAAAAGATTATACAGCACTGGGTCACCCCAGAGGAGGGCTCTGGTGCATTGCCCCACCTGCATCACTGGTATCTCCACCCTGGGTCGGAGATCAACATGCTGTAATGTTCTATTTAAGAGCTACCTGAAAAATAAACACAAGCATAACTGAAAAAAGAGATGAATCGTTATCTCCTCTGCCTCCTTAACACGACTCCTTCTGCTGTGTCACCACGTGGTTAGCTTGCAGGGGCTTCTGATGGAGGTGGGGCAGGTGGGTGTGATGGAGGAACCTTTTGGGGGACATCTCCTGTTGCTACTGCTGGACTTAGCTGTCAAGTTCCTCCTCCATCTCCTATGTGGGAGAACATGGCTTTGGGGGAGTGTGAGATGCCACCTGCAGGAAACTGCCTTTGCTGGTGGTGTTGGGGGGCTGTGGGAGCCTTTGGTGGTTGAGTTATGGGCGTAGGGATAGCAGCTCTAGATCCCTGGTCCATATCTGAGTGGTGTGGCTCCTCGTAATAAGAGCAGCCAGAAGCGAGTTGATCAGTGGGAAGACTTACCTGCAGAACTGAACTGGACCATGGTAACTGAAAGGCCTGTTAACACTTATATAGCTCAAAGGAATGCATACCTCTTCTTCTGGCCAATGTCCTCCTTCTTCTGGCCAATTATGAGATTCATAGGCAATCAGTAGGAGGCATCTTGTTAAAATTACTATCAGCCAGTTATGATGTCATGGGTCTGGGGATTTACATAATCTACTGTACTGTTTTCATCTTGCTGATATATCCATTGTTTGGCCTTAGAGTTATGTGAAACTATGGATTTGTCCTATTATACATATACAGTCTGTTTTTTTTGTATATTTTAGAATCAATATGGCATAGCACTTTTTTTTGTTTGTTTCAACATGATTAGTTATTCATGGTCATCAGCTACATTATATTTCTGATATTTATATTGCTTGAGTTACAGTGCCATTGCTATGTGAAGCAGACTGCTGATTTTGAATGTTTGTCCACTGACAAAGAAATGATCAGTCTATAATTTGAATGGTAGGTGTATTTTAACAATGAGCGACAGAATAACAAAACAAAAAACCCCAAGAAAAACGCATGTCAAAAAACGTATAAACAGGTCAATGAAGGAAATAACTATTTGACCCCTTCAACTTAGTACTTGGTGGCAAAACCCTTGTTGGCAATCACAGAGGTCAGAAGTTTCTTGTAGTTGGCCCCCAGGTTTGAACACATCTCAGGAGGGATTTTGTCCCACTCCTCTTTGTAGCTCCAAGCCATTAAGGTTTCACAGCTGATGTTTGGCAACTCAAACCTTCCGCTCCCTCCACAGATTTTCTATGGGATTAAGGTCTGGAGACTGGCTAGGCCACTCTAGGACCTTAATGTGCTTCTTCTTAAGCCAACTATTGTGACTGTGGACATGCTGTCCCTCAAGAGTTGCTCACTCTCAATATCGTCCAGCTTCCTCAACCATCTTTCTCTTGCCTATTAGCCAGCAACCATTACAATGGTGCTTCACACTCTTCACATCCCTGACACAAACTCTCACAGTGCTGATCTCTGATCCCACTTCTCTACACATCCTTTCCCGTTAAATCTCTGACCTCTCTGCTTGCATGGAAGATATCTGACAAGGATGTGGATGGTATTTCTTGTTGCTGAATTGTTCAGTCATGTATGACTCTCTGTGACCCTATAGACCACAGCAAACCAGACATATCTTGTCAATGGTTGTACTTATACATAAGATTTTCTTGGCAAAGATACTGGAGTTGGATTTTGTTGTAGATAAATGTAGAAATCCTTACATTTTTAGTATATATATATATATAGCATTTATCACTTTTTTAGCTCTGAACCAGTATTTTTTTTATTACAGGCTGTGAGGTAGGAAACAGTTAACTCTGCTCTCAGTTAAATTCATTGTTTTTTATTCTATAACTGTAGACAAGTCCTTCTTCCCATAAAAAATTGTTCTGGAGACAGTAAACAATTATTTTAGCCTAAACAATATATATTTCGGTAATATACAAGGCCATAGCTCAAGGATGATCAGGATTTCATACTTGACCTATGCGCAGAGATAATGAGTAGGATGTTTGTTGCGCAGATGATGTAACATACCAGGAATGGTTGACACGTGCTAGCTGCATGCATCTTATTTTATTGGTCTACTAATATAAATAATATCTTATTGGCTGTTGCTGGGATGTGTCATTATTTATAGAGGGGTAATGGATTATACCATGTACTTTATGTAATTCACTTATAAAAAGCTATGTTGTTTATATTTCTGCGAAGTTAGTCAGTCAGCAGCAGCCATTTTGGATGTTTTTTGTTGCTGACCCACATTTTGGATAAATAAAATCTGATAACAAGAAAATTATCTGAGGATTCTATTTTTCTGATATCATGACTGGGTTTTAGAGTAAAATGTGGTTGGTGGGTAGGGGATTTTCTCCAACAGTTGTCAGTTCATTCTCCAATGTACCACAACTTGTCTGACCTCTCTATGACCTGCTCATCTTGGGTGACCCTACATGGTATAGCTCACAGTTTCATTGGGTACACAAGTGCCTTCACCACAATAAGGTAGTGATCCAAAAGAGTAGAAGATATATAGGAGGACAAAAATTAATCCTGGGAGTAATTAAGTCCCCAGTGATTTTTTTGTCAGCCTTGTGACACCCTAACTGTGCCTGAGGATCATGACCTCCATGTTTTGGCTGTGAATTATCACCCCCTTCTCCCCTTACTAACTCCAGAGGCATCCCCAGTGGCCATAACACAGATATGCTTAATCAAGCCGCACATCTATATCCTCCTCCTCTCACTTCACCTCTGCGTGCCTCTCCACCTCTACCTTCATTTGCTTCTCTTCCGACCTCACTCCCTGCCTACATTTCAAACAAACAAATAAACCACTACCTCTTATAAACATGCATTATCAAAGCCAACTAACATGAATAACTAAACAAAAGATTGCTGATGTTTTTTTGTGTTAAATATGTATTATTATATGTTAACTAAAAGTGTAGGATGCAAGGGTAATATGATGGGGTATCTATATCTCTCAGAGCGTGTCACTGTATGAGGAGGTGAGCGGATCGTTGTGAATCTCCATATTAGTCATTTACGGTCATCAGTTATGCTGTATTTCCATACTCTATCTTCTTGTGGTTTAGAGTCTAGTACAGGAGCCAGTATCACTTGACCTCTCTAAAACAGGAAGCTGCATAAAATGCAGTGTTCATTAGTAGATGCAATATTGAGATTTACAGCACCACTACAGTGTCTGTTTAAGTCAACCAAGCACAGGCTGTATCTCAACTGTTTTTGTATAACTTCTGATCTATTACTGTCCATTGAGTAAAAACTGAGGGCCCTATTAAATTCGAGCTGCGGATGAATTCGTATCTCGCAAAGGCCCATCGTAAGTCGATTTACGATATCCGAGTCGACTTGCGATTGACTTGCGATTGACTTGCGTAATTTCGGACTACTTTGCCGAGATTTGCCTCCGATAAGCGCTACGTAGTAAGTAGCGGACAAGAATTCCTTGCGTAGACGCTCGTATCTCGCAAATTCGCTAAGTGCACAAAAAACCCACGTAAAATGGTTTACGCATTACGTACAGACAACTTAAAAATCTAAAAGTGAGTTTAACAGAGGAAAAGCATGGAAGGCCATTACAATTGATTTAACCATCCCCTCCCCCCACCAAAGCCAAGGCATTATACAACCAATTAGTTGTTACATTTTGAATGAAAAGCCATGCTGCAGCTTACATAAACCAAAATTAAAGACACACTACCTGATTACATAAAAACACTAAAACATCCAGAAAATGCAATATTAACCCTGTTATTTTGTATACATGTTGCTCATCACATCTACATTTGGGAACACAAATATGTGGCACATGGAGTATGTGAATATGTCCTGTTCAGTCTTTCGGTCGGGTCCCACTCTGACCCTCTGGCACTGCTTTCTTACAAGGTTCCTATGCTGGTGAGACCGGAGTGGATTGTCAGTTCTGCTGTCACTCTCCAACCCACAATGACCCTTAATGGGATAGCTCACAGCTTCATTGAAATACACAATACCTCTTGTTTGGTCTTTCGGTCGGGTCCCACTCTGACCCTCTGGCACTGCTTTCTTACAAGGTTCCTATGCCGGTGAGACCGGAGTGGGTTGTCAGTTCCTTCCCCAGTGGTTTGGGATTTGGCCCTGCATTCAGCTTTCCCTCTCACCCCCACAATGACCCTTAATAAGATAGCTCACAGCTTCATTGAAATACACAATACCTCTTGTTTGGTCTTTCGGTCGGGTCCCACTCTGACCCTCTGGCACTGCTTTCTTACAAGGTTCCTATGCCGGTGAGACCGGAGTGGGTTGTCAGTTCCTTCCCCAGTGGTTTGGGATTTGGCCCTGCATTCAGCTTTCCCTCTCACCCCCACAATGACCCTTAATAAGATAGCTCACAGCTTCATTGAAATACACAATACCTCTTGTTTGGTCTTTCGGTCGGGTCCCACTCTGACCCTCTGGCACTGCTTTCTTACAAGGTTCCTATGCCGGTGAGACCGGAGTGGGTTGTCAGTTCCTTCCCCAGTGGTTTGGGATTTGGCCCTGCATTCAGCTTTCCCTCTCACCCCCACAATGACCCTTAATAAGATAGCTCACAGCTTCATTGAAATACACAATACCTCTTGTTTGGTCTTTCGGTCGGGTCCCACTCTGACCCTCTGGCACTGCTTTCTTACAAGGTTCCTATGCCGGTGAGACCGGAGTGGGTTGTCAGTTCCTTCCCCAGTGGTTTGGGATTTGGCCCTGCATTCAGCTTTCCCTCTCACCCCCACAATGACCCTTAATAAGATAGCTCACAGCTTCATTGAAATACACAATACCTCTTGTTTGGTCTTTCGGTCGGGTCCCACTCTGACCCTCTGGCACTGCTTTCTTACAAGGTTCCTATGCCGGTGAGACCGGAGTGGGTTGTCAGTTCCTTCCCCAGTGGTTTGGGATTTGGCCCTGCATTCAGCTTTCCCTCTCACCCCCACAATGACCCTTAATAAGATAGCTCACAGCTTCATTGAAATACACAATACCTCTTGTTTGGTCTTTCGGTCGGGTCCCACTCTGACCCTCTGGCACTGCTTTCTTACAAGGTTCCTATGCCGGTGAGACCGGAGTGGGTTGTCAGTTCCTTCCCCAGTGGTTTGGGATTTGGCCCTGCATTCAGCTTTCCCTCTCACCCCCACAATGACCCTTAATAAGATAGCTCACAGCTTCATTGAAATACACAATACCTCTTGTTTGGTCTTTCGGTCGGGTCCCACTCTGACCCTCTGGCACTGCTTTCTTACAAGGTTCCTATGCCGGTGAGACCGGAGTGGGTTGTCAGTTCCTTCCCCAGTGGTTTGGGATTTGGCCCTGCATTCAGCTTTCCCTCTCACCCCCCACAATGACCCTTAATGAGATAGCTCACAGCTTCATTGAAATACACAATACCTCTTGTTTGGTCTTTCGGTCGGGTCCCACTCTGACCCTCTGGCACTGCTTTCTTACAAGGTTCCTATGCCGGTGAGACCGGAGTGGGTTGTCAGTTCCTTCCCCAGTGGTTTGGGATTTGGCCCTGCATTCAGCTTTCCCTCTCACCCCCACAATGACCCTTAATAAGATAGCTCACAGCTTCATTGAAATACACAATACCTCTTGTTTGGTCTTTCGGTCGGGTCCCACTCTGACCCTCTGGCACTGCTTTCTTACAAGGTTCCTATGCCGGTGAGACCGGAGTGGGTTGTCAGTTCCTTCCCCAGTGGTTTGGGATTTGGCCCTGCATTCAGCTTTCCCTCTCACCCCCACAATGACCCTTAATAAGATAGCTCACAGCTTCATTGAAATACACAATACCTCTTGTTTGGTCTTTCGGTCGGGTCCCACTCTGACCCTCTGGCACTGCTTTCTTACAAGGTTCCTATGCCGGTGAGACCGGAGTGGGTTGTCAGTTCCTTCCCCAGTGGTTTGGGATTTGGCCCTGCATTCAGCTTTCCCTCTCACCCCCACAATGACCCTTAATAAGATAGCTCACAGCTTCATTGAAATACACAATACCTCTTGTTTGGTCTTTCGGTCGGGTCCCACTCTGACCCTCTGGCACTGCTTTCTTACAAGGTTCCTATGCCGGTGAGACCGGAGTGGGTTGTCAGTTCCTTCCCCAGTGGTTTGGGATTTGGCCCTGCATTCAGCTTTCCCTCTCACCCCCACAATGACCCTTAATAAGATAGCTCACAGCTTCATTGAAATACACAATACCTCTTGTTTGGTCTTTCGGTCGGGTCCCACTCTGACCCTCTGGCACTGCTTTCTTACAAGGTTCCTATGCCGGTGAGACCGGAGTGGGTTGTCAGTTCCTTCCCCAGTGGTTTGGGATTTGGCCCTGCATTCAGCTTTCCCTCTCACCCCCACAATGACCCTTAATAAGATAGCTCACAGCTTCATTGAAATACACAATACCTCTTGTTTGGTCTTTCGGTCGGGTCCCACTCTGACCCTCTGGCACTGCTTTCTTACAAGGTTCCTATGCCGGTGAGACCGGAGTGGGTTGTCAGTTCCTTCCCCAGTGGTTTGGGATTTGGCCCTGCATTCAGCTTTCCCTCTCACCCCCACAATGACCCTTAATAAGATAGCTCACAGCTTCATTGAAATACACAATACCTCTTGTTTGGTCTTTCGGTCGGGTCCCACTCTGACCCTCTGGCACTGCTTTCTTACAAGGTTCCTATGCCGGTGAGACCGGAGTGGGTTGTCAGTTCCTTCCCCAGTGGTTTGGGATTTGGCCCTGCATTCAGCTTTCCCTCTCACCCCCACAATGACCCTTAATAAGATAGCTCACAGCTTCATTGAAATACACAATACCTCTTGTTTGGTCTTTCGGTCGGGTCCCACTCTGACCCTCTGGCACTGCTTTCTTACAAGGTTCCTATGCCGGTGAGACCGGAGTGGGTTGTCAGTTCCTTCCCCAGTGGTTTGGGATTTGGCCCTGCATTCAGCTTTCCCTCTCACCCCCACAATGACCCTTAATAAGATAGCTCACAGCTTCATTGAAATACACAATACCTCTTGTTTGGTCTTTCGGTCGGGTCCCACTCTGACCCTCTGGCACTGCTTTCTTACAAGGTTCCTATGCCGGTGAGACCGGAGTGGGTTGTCAGTTCCTTCCCCAGTGGTTTGGGATTTGGCCCTGCATTCAGCTTTCCCTCTCACCCCCACAATGACCCTTAATAAGATAGCTCACAGCTTCATTGAAATACACAATACCTCTTGTTTGGTCTTTCGGTCGGGTCCCACTCTGACCCTCTGGCACTGCTTTCTTACAAGGTTCCTATGCCGGTGAGACCGGAGTGGGTTGTCAGTTCCTTCCCCAGTGGTTTGGGATTTGGCCCTGCATTCAGCTTTCCCTCTCACCCCCACAATGACCCTTAATAAGATAGCTCACAGCTTCATTGAAATACACAATACCTCTTGTTTGGTCTTTCGGTCGGGTCCCACTCTGACCCTCTGGCACTGCTTTCTTACAAGGTTCCTATGCCGGTGAGACCGGAGTGGGTTGTCAGTTCCTTCCCCAGTGGGTTGGGATTTGGCCCTGCATTCAGCTTTCCCTCTCACCCCCACAATGACCCTTAATAAGATAGCTCACAGCTTCATTGAAATACACAATACCTCTTGTTTGGTCTTTCGGTCGGGTCCCACTCTGACCCTCTGGCACTGCTTTCTTACAAGGTTCCTATGCCGGTGAGACCGGAGTGGGTTGTCAGTTCCTTCCCCAGTGGTTTGGGATTTGGCCCTGCATTCAGCTTTCCCTCTCACCCCCACAATGACCCTTAATAAGATAGCTCACAGCTTCATTGAAATACACAATACCTCTTGTTTGGTCTTTCGGTCGGGTCCCACTCTGACCCTCTGGCACTGCTTTCTTACAAGGTTCCTATGCCGGTGAGACCGGAGTGGGTTGTCAGTTGTGCTGTCACTCTCCCACCCACAAGCGCAGCAAACACACACAGAAGGTTTGCAGAGGCACAATGAGCACCAGCCAACTCACCTCCATCAGGGGTAATTGCCACTTCTCTTATCCAAGGAAGTCCCACGACATTGCTGGTGGCCATGTGCCAAGATGACCATTCATTCCCATTTGGTGACCTCCCATTATGTTCTGCTATTCATCAATTTACATTAGTTTCGATTGCTAAGTGATGTTGGGGAAGTGCGTGTGAGAGCAGAATTGACAGACAAATCAATAATCACTGGAGAAGGAACTGACAACCCACTGCAGTATCACCTATCATCACCCTTTTAGGCCCACAGGGGAATGTTCCTACTCCCCATTCCCGCAAATTGTACTTGGCCTGTGCATTAACCCTTTATTATGCATAGATTGTAGATCACTTAGATGCATTATATGATATCTAATGCTATTAGGACTATTATTCCTCTTAGTATGTATGGATCTATTGCAGGTTAACTATTGCTCATTAGTTTACAGCTATAGTAATGTGACACTAATGTGATGCATGTGGATGTCCCCTAACCCCAACCATTGAAAACACACCGACATGGGAAGAACAGAATAACACAGCTTTATTTTTGGACACAGACCACAATCAGCAGTGGTCAAGACTGTGCATTCACAGAACGGTATAACAAAACTTTATTTTTGGACACAGACCACAATCAGCAGTGGTCAAGACTGTGCATTCACAGAACGGTATAACAAAACTTTATTTGTGGACACAGACCACAATCAGCAGTGGTCAAGACTGTGCATTAATATCATGGGTGTGGTGTGGGCGGGTCCCGAGAGAGCAAGGGGCTAAATTAAAAAAAAGGGGATACCTACAGGGGTCAATCTAATAGTCTAGAATAAGCATGATGCATAGCACCTACCAGGGTCACATGCTGCAACCGGAACCAGAAATCTCTCCATTTAACTGAAGAAACCATTAGAGTGCATGGCACTTACAACTTGTCTGGATCTGTTCAATTGAACAAATGATTCAACCTCTGGACTGTGTAATCCAATCCAGTTTCACACATACAGTATGGTGTGTGAAATTGCCCACAAAAAAGAATGGTCAACAAAAAACAAAAAAGGCGGAGGAGGCTAAAAAAAAATAATGACAATGCATGTACAGTAAAGTGCTAAATACTGTACCAATATACCAACTCACCTGATTCCCATCTGCAAGCATTACTAACTATTAGCTAGGTCTATGGATAATGAGTAATATGGGCAAATACCCATTAATATGGACAGGACACAAAGGTCAGCAGCCACATTCACTGTTTCTTACATCAGACCCAAAGATCTGTTCTCAGACCGATATTGAGGTCAGGATCACATGCTTTATTAGTGCATATATTAATGCTGGCTGTCATTAACATGCCATTGGGAGACTTTGCAAGTCCACCGCCATAGCGGTATTAGTCTACATTTCAGCTAACAACAATCATGTCTGAGATATCTGGCAATATGATAGCTTTAAGATTGTGGGAGCTACATGTTAAGGAGGGGGCTGTCATTGGAGTAATGTCTACCTGAGAGGAACTGGGAAAACCTTACGCCTCATATAATTCCTCCACTATGCTTGCAGATGCAGGAGATGCCTTCATGGGCCTGAATTGTACCTAAAACAAATGGAAAGAAAAACATAAAGAGAAAACATAAAATCTAAGGGCCTAAAAAAAAAAGGGGACTGCAGCATCCCTTTCCAACAGCATTCCCAAGTGACCATCAATTGGTGGCATGCTCAACCGAACCCTACGTGTCCACAGAGAAGAGGATCATGGACCATGTGATGGGAGGTAGCCATCTGCATACAAAATGTCACCATCACATAGGCAAAGATCCAAAACTCTGTAGACAGGCTAGATGAGGTCAGCATTGTGACCAATAGATTGTCACTGAGGAGTGCTGTTGAGAAGGCACAATTATGTCCACAGCCCCTAGGTCCTCCTCCGCCTGGGCACAGGACCTGCATCGTCCGCGGCCGGACGCCGTCTCCTTGGTGGTGGGGGAGCAGGAGGAGGTAGTGGCACCACGGGTGGTGGTGGCGGCGGAGGCATGGTGGAAGGAGAGGAGGGGCCAGGCTGCTGTTGGCTGGTGACCTGCCCCGTTCCCAGCAGCCTGACCAAATGCTGCTCCAGCCTCCGATGATGGCTCCTCTCCTCCCTAAAGCGCCTGTCCAGGCTGCGCCTCATGCCAGAGATGTTGGCCTCAATCCTATTCACGGCGGCCAACAACTCCAGCAGCGCAGCCTCGGTCGTTGGTGGTGGGGGCTCGGGTCCTGCTGGCAGGGCCGGGTGGGAAGATGGCGGGGACAGAGTGGGGAGGATCTGGGACCCGGCTGGAGACAGGGGCTCTGATGTTGTTGTCCCCGGTGGCTCAGAGTGTGGGGAAGGAGGAGCTGTGGCATATTCCACTCCTTCTGAGGGCCCCGGCGAGATGGCAAGTCTTTGGAGGAGGGGGACAGTCGGGCTCTGGACAGGGGGGCTGTCAACGACCACGACCTCCCCCTCCGAAGAGCCAGGGCCCTCGGATGAGCCTGTAGCCTCCTCCCCCTGAGCGGTCTCCTGCGGGGCGGGGGCTGACGGCCCCGCTCGTGGCTCATCACTGGACCCAGACCTCCTACTGGATGCTGAAATAGAGAAAAGAAAGGTACATGTCATTAGTATGCTGATCAATACATTGATATGTTTTCACTCCTAACTATCTGACATCTAGGCCTGAACATGGATGATTCTCCTAATTGCAACTCCCATTAGCTCTCATTTGCTAGATTGGATCTATTCTTTGGTTTCTTGTCTTGACCTCTCCTGGCTCCTAACACTGTCTGGATTTTGCCTGCGGTTTCACTCCTAACTATCTGACATCTAGGCCTGAACATGGATGATTCTCCTAATTGCAACTCCCATTAGCTCTCATTTGCTAGATTGGATCTATTCTTTGGTTTCTTGTCTTGACCTCTCCTGGCTCCTAACACTGTCTGGATTTTGCCTGCGGTTTCACTCCTAACTATCTGACATCTAGGCCTGAACATGGATGATTCTCCTAATTGCAACTCCCATTAGCTCTCATTTGCTAGATTGGATCTATTCTTTGGTTTCTTGTCTTGACCTCTCCTGGCTCCTAACACTGTCTGGATTTTGCCTGCGGTTTCACTCCTAACTATCTGACATCTAGGCCTGAACATGGATGATTCTCCTAATTGCAACTCCCATTAGCTCTCATTTGCTAGATTGGATCTATTCTTTGGTTTCTTGTCTTGACCTCTCCTGGCTCCTAACACTGTCTGGATTTTGCCTGCGGTTTCACTCCTAACTATCTGACATCTAGGCCTGAACATGGATGATTCTCCTAATTGCAACTCCCATTAGCTCTCATTTGCTAGATTGGATCTATTCTTTGGTTTCTTGTCTTGACCTCTCCTGGCTCCTAACACTGTCTGGATTTTGCCTGCGTTTTCACTCCTAACTATCTGACATCTAGGCCTGAACATGGATGATTCTCCTAATTGCAACTCCCATTAGCTCTCATTTGCTAGATTGGATCTATTCTTTGGTTTCTTGTCTTGACCTCTCCTGGCTCCTAACACTGTCTGGATATTGCCTGCGGTTTCACTCCTAACTATCTGACATCTAGGCCTGAACATGGATGATTCTCCTAATTGCAACTCCCATTAGCTCTCATTTGCTAGATTGGATCTATTCTTTGGTTTCTTGTCTTGACCTCTCCTGGCTCCTAACACTGTCTGGATTTTGCCTGCGGTTTCACTCCTAACTATCTGACATCTAGGCCTGAACATGGATGATTCTCCTAATTGCAACTCCCATTAGCTCTCATTTGCTAGATTGGATCTATTCTTTGGTTTCTTGTCTTGACCTCTCCTGGCTCCTAACACTGTCTGGATTTTGCCTGCGGTTTCACTCCTAACTATCTGACATCTAGGCCTGAACATGGATGATTCTCCTAATTGCAACTCCCATTAGCTCTCATTTGCTAGATTGGATCTATTCTTTGGTTTCTTGTCTTGACCTCTCCTGGCTCCTAACACTGTCTGGATTTTGCCTGCGGTTTCACTCCTAACTATCTGACATCTAGGCCTGAACATGGATGATTCTCCTAATTGCAACTCCCATTAGCTCTCATTTGCTAGATTGGATCTATTCTTTGGTTTCTTGTCTTGACCTCTCCTGGCTCCTAACACTGTCTGGATTTTGCCTGCGGTTTCACTCCTAACTATCTGACATCTAGGCCTGAACATGGATGATTCTCCTAATTGCAACTCCCATTAGCTCTCATTTGCTAGATTGGATCTATTCTTTGGTTTCTTGTCTTGACCTCTCCTGGCTCCTAACACTGTCTGGATTTTGCCTGCGGTTTCACTCCTAACTATCTGACATCTAGGCCTGAACATGGATGATTCTCCTAATTGCAACTCCCATTAGCTCTCATTTGCTAGATTGGATCTATTCTTTGGTTTCTTGTCTTGACCTCTCCTGGCTCCTAACACTGTCTGGATTTTGCCTGCGGTCTGTAACTGCATAGGCTGCATTGGGCGCACCAGTACATGGACTCTATTGCTTAATTACTCTTGGGGTGGCCAGGAATGACAGTGATTTTTCAGCTTCATGGATTTAATGATACATCCATCCATCCCTTGTTAATTCCATGGAGCTGACATGTCAGTGTCCTTGTTGGTCACCATGTGTAGTGTGTGTGATGCACATGTGGTGGCATGTTGGTGTATGTGATATTCACCTGAACTGGAGGCTGGGTCGTGCTGGGCCACCGGGGATGAAGCTCCAGCTGCGGGCGATGGTCCTAGAAAGTCCCTTGCGATCCTCTCCCACTCCTTATAGGCGACACTGTGTCCCTCCGCTTCTCTGGCCATCTTCCTTTTCACCGTGGCCCTGATATCCACATATCTGTGCTTCAAGGACCTCAAGCCCCTAGGAACCGTGGACACCTCCTTCATCACTTCCACTACCTCCTTCCAAGCCTGAGCCTTAGGCCCAGGCTTCGCTTCCCTTGCCACAAGGATGACGGGCCGGTCACGGATCGCACCCAGGAGGACCATATTCTCCTGGGGCGTATAATTACGGGCCCTGCGCCTGCCCTTGCCAATAGCCCCTTGCTCTCTCGACTGTGCTGGGGGACCCTGGCCTCCCTGCACTCTTCCTGAGGCCTGTCCCTTCCCCAAACTACCCCGCCCCCTGGGAACAGGCCCCTTCCCCTCTGTCCCTCCTCTACAAGTGCCTCTGTCTCCCTCCTCCCCCTCCTCCTCCTCCTCCCCCCCCCCCCTCTGGGGACCACTCCTCCTCCTCTGGGGACACCTCCTCCTCTGGGGACACCTCCTCCACCCCCTCCAGGGACACCTCCTCCTCTGGGGACACCTCCTCCTCCGGGGACACCTCCTCCACCTCTCCTCCACCCTCCACTACACTCTCCTCACTCTCCTCACTCTCCGCTCCTCTCCTCTCCTCCTCTCTCCACCTATCTCCTCCCTCCATGCTCAAATAATACAAAAATAAGGATAACTCAAAATAAGTGTAACTGTTATATATGTGAAGGAAACAAAAGTGTATGTTCTATGTGTTTTTACTAACTGTTGGGGGATGCGGTGCAAAGGTTGGGGGGGTGGGAGGTGTGTGTTGTGTGTCCTAACGCTATGTATGTCTCTATGTGTCTTTAATCTATGTGTCAGGCAAATATGTGTAATGTGTAAATATGTGTAACTCTTACGTGTAAATATGCTAGTAATAAAATACAAAACAATCAAAAAGAGTGCGCCTACAAATCAAAAGAACGATAAAGAAATAAAAGTATTACTGGAATGTCTGTTGGAAAGAAAAGATGTGTGTGCTATGTGTATTTAATAAGTGGTGGGGGATGGGGTGTGTTGGGGGATGGGGTGTGGTGGGGGGAATGGGTGTGTGGGGTGTGTGTCCTAACTATATATATGTCTCTATGTGTGTTATTTAATCTATGTGTCTTGCAAATATGTGAAATCTGTAAATATGTGTAATGCTTAAATGGAAGGACTTATGAAATAGACAATGCAAAAAGAAAAAAATAACTACAGTAATCTCCCTCTCTCCAAAGTACTAATCAAACTCTCTCCCACCTGCTCCTGAAACTGCGTGCTAACTCCAATGGCTCTTACAACACAGTCAGCGCATGGGTTTGTATCACTCACATTTATAAGCTCATACTGTCAATCTAATTCTTAGCTCGTACGTGATTGGCTGAGAGGCGTGTCTCGCTAGGACGTCCCCTTATCAGCTTGCGAGCGCGCCAACAGACTCAGCCAATTACATACGCACGTATAGTGTCAGGCCGCCAAGTGCGTATGTAATTGGCTGAGAGTCCCAATACATACGCACTTGGCGTCCCGCGTTGGGCTTCTCAGCCAATTACATACGCACTTGGCGTCCCGCGTTGGGCTTCTCAGCCAATTACATACGCACTTGGCGTCCCGCGTTGGGCTTCTCAGCCAATTACATACGCACTTGGCGTCCCGCGTTGGGCTTCTCAGCCAATTACATACGCACTTGGCGTCCCGCGTTGGGCTTCTCAGCCAATTACATACGCACTTGGCGTCCCGCGTTGGGCTTCTCAGCCAATTACATACGCACTTGGCGTCCCGCGTTGGGACAGCCAATTACATGCGGCCAAGTGCGTATGTAATAGGTTGAGAGGCTTCTTGACCTAAAATCATCAGCTGGAATGCCATGTAAAGATCCACAGGTGACCAATGGCAAAGCAGAAATTAACGTGCCTAATACCAGATCATGCAATCAACAAGCTATATAACCCCATCCCCAACAAGTCATCAGCATGTCTGAAACAGCATGGATGATCATGAGAGAGGGATGAGGGCTCGGATGAGTGGGCGTATGAGGTTGAGACGCTTTTGTGCAGCTCAACTAGCACAGTATGAAGAACAGGAAGCAAGGTGTGTGATTGAGGGGGTGATGGGGAGTGGCAGAGAGGAATGTCTGGGAGTGAATGAGGGTGTGAGTGGTGATGTGATCCATGCTGGGGCAGAACCAAGCCAGGCAAGGGAATTACCACAGGCCATGCCTAGTATCGTGGGGGTGGATCAGGGAGGAGAGAGAGCTCCAGTAGCACAGGGACAGAGGGATATAGGGCCACCTGCACCCAGGGAGGCTGACAATGTTGTCGGTGATCAGCTGCTGGGGGGAGTACAGGATGTGTTGGCTCAGGCAGAAGGGGGGGAGCCTGACCAGGAGCCTGACCAGGAGCCTGACCAGGAGCCTGACCAGGAGCCTGTGAGGAGGCGGGCACCCAATGTGTACAGGGAGAGACTCACATTAGAGGGGTTAACTGATGGGGAGGTGTATGAGCGTTTTCGGCTGACCCGTGCCAGTCTTGTGGAGCTCTATGAGGTTCTCAGAGCGGACCTTGAGCCTCGCTCACGGGCAAATAGAGCCATCCCAGGAATGACACGGATGTTAGTTGCAATACACCTCCTTGCTTCTGGGAGCTTTCAGACCACCCTGAGCATAGCCGGAGGAATGTCTCAGCCAAGCCTCTCGAATTGTCTGAGTGCATTCCTCCGTGCTATTGGTCGGAGAGCTGCCAGATACATCAGTTACCCTAACACTGCCGAAGAGATCTCGAAGGTGAAGTTCGATTTCTTCCAATTAGGAGGTATCCCCAATGTGCTTGGTGCTATTGACTGTACACACGTGGCACTGATACCTCCTAGAGAGCAAGAAGCGCTGTACAGAAATCGTAAGCATTATCATTCAATCAATGTACAGGTTGTTTGCGATGCGAACATGCGCATACAAGGTGTGTTTGCAGGCTTCCCGGGAAGTGCTCACGACGCCTATATCCTGCGAGCATCCGGAATCTATCACATCTTTGAGTCCGGCAGATTTCCATCCGGATGGCTACTGGGTGAGTACACATTAGTAATGGCAGTCAACCATATCTTACTATGACTGGATACAATAACACATACGGTACATCATGTTTCCCTCTATTGATCTGATGTTCACATGTGCATTACGGAGTAATACGACCAAAGCCAGAACATAAAAGCTCATTGCTGTGTTAGCTTGGCCAAACAGTATGCAGTTCACAACAACATATGCCAAAAACCACAATTGATTAATCATTAGGTATATGTTCTGATGCATTCCATTGTATCCTGTGACATGGACATCTCTAGTCTACATAACGTGTTGTGTGTTCTTGTACGGCCTATGTAAGTGAGATGTCTTCAGAATTCATCTGATAGAGGAGAATTAATATTGTTTGGCCAACTTTTTCTTGCCTGAATATATCCCGGAATAAACATGAATTAGCTTACCTTGAAGTTATCAAAATCTCCAAGGTCTTTTGGCATTTGCGTTTGATCGTGTACGCCCCTGGGAAATTCCACCTGAATTAGCATCACATTTACGTTCACAAGAATACACGATCACTCTTCACCTCAGACCTCTGGCATGTGCTCGTTACAAGAACTGCAACAGTGACTTCCTGCTCTCTACCAGAAGGGTCGCAATATGTACCCTGTTGTATTTCCCTTGTATCTCCGCCTCATGTAAGTGTCCTGTGGGTGTGAACATCTGGATTTTCCATTTGTTGAAATTACATTATAATTGATCTGAAGCTTCCGATAGAATCCATGTGTTAATACCCTAGTAATTATCCTATCAGATGCATCCATGATCCATCTCCCTTACATATATCTGTAACTGTGTATTAGCCACAGGGATGTGTTGATAGGTCATGATGACGATATTTGGCCATATGCTTTGTCAAACATCACAACATCCTATTCATATCAACATCATATTTTATTTACACCAGGTGATGCAGGATATGGGTGTTTGCCGTGGTTGTTGACCCCTGTGAGCAATCCCCAGACTCGGGCAGAGGCGCGGTATAATGCTGCGCATAAAACCTGCCGGAATGTAATTGAGCGCACCTTTGGTGTACTAAAGATGCGCTTCAGATGTTTACATTCCACTGGGGGGGCTCTACAATACAAGCCCCAGAAAGTTTGTCGCATCATCCTTGCCTGCTGCTGTCTGCACAATATAGCACTACAGGCCAACTGTCTGGGGGACATTGATGCGGCTCCGCTACCTGGGGAGGAAGAGCCTTTATTTCACCCTGAAGTGGATAATCTGCAGGGGTCACAACAACGTGCCCGCCTAATTCGTGAGTACTTCACATGTAAGTACATACCCAATATGCATGGAACACAGTCTAATGTATCTGGATTATGCCTAACTCCCAAATCCACCTTTATCCATCGCCCTTGTCATACAGAATTCCAACCAGTCCACAGTAGAGGAGAGTTCCCTGACGTTGTCAATGTTTGTACACTGGAACAAGCCACATGATCAGTTACAGGTAAGTAAGCACACATTCCCATACACATCTTAAGTACTGACGGTTAGAAACATCAATGGCATAGATAATTTGAGTGGATTATATATCCCACTATGTCAATGTATATATGCCCCACGTTACATTGTTATCTAGTAATTTATATTGAAAAAAGACTTTAGTCCATCAGGTTCAACCTCTATAGATCTATGATCTGCAATACGCAGAATTATTGTTAATTGATCCAGAGGAAGTCACCGAAAAACAAAAAGTGAAGCTTTGCCAATTGTCTACACAGGGACGAAAAATATAACATTCCTTCCTGACCCCAGATACTGGTGATCATATTCATCCCTGGATCAATACTCCCTATCTCTTTATCCAGGATAGCCCCTAATGCCTGTTTGGTTTTGTAATGTAAAAAGATACCCAATCCCTTTTTAAAGTCACCTACAACCTCTACGGACCAGGATTGCTCACATTGTCTGATCCTGCAAAACCACATGAAATGGGATCCAAATGTGGTTGAAAAATACCATACACACATACTTTAGTCTAATTTGTGACTGTAATCCTAACATCATATTAACCTTACAGAGCTGCTGTCGTGTGTCAACTCTTCTTTAAACAACCTAGACATGGAAAAACATGACCAGCAACAGAACTGCTACATCAATGTAAGCTACATAGCGAGTATTTGTGTAATAATATGGCCACGTATGCTGAAGGACACAAATAACACATCAATCACTTTATTAATATCAGCCTATCTCTTTCCAGGATACAGCAGATAGGTAAGCGGTGATAACTAATTACGATCCACAGCGCACGTGTCCTGGTGGAACAAATCACCTCGTGGATGAGCTTGGGACTGCGTCCAAGGTAAAACACCACATTTGGCTCTCCACAGATGCATTAATGTGTAATCTATGTGATATTCCTACATCATTAGCCAGATGAGTAGCTCGTTTCCTTTGTAGGGAAAGAACAGTGAAGACGTTTGTATGAAATGAGCAACATATATCGGTACAGTGGATCGAAAAGGTCTAAAGTCTACACACCCCTGTTAAAATGTCAGGTTTCTGTGCTGTCAAAAAATGAGACCAAGATAAATCATTTCAGAACTTTCTCCACCTTTAATGTGACCTATAAACTGGACAACTCATTTGAAAAACAAACTATAATCAGTTAAGTAGAGTGAATAAAAAATCAAAAAAGAAAATCACAAGGTTGCATAAGTATGCACACCCCTAAACTAATACTTTGTTGAAGCACCTTGTGATTTTATTACAGCACTCAGTCTTTTTGGGTATGAGTCTATCCGCATCGCACATTGTGACTTTGCAAGATTTGCCCACTCTTCTTTGCAAAAACACTTCAGATCTGTCAGATTGCGATTCCATCTCCTGTGCACAGCCCTCTTCAGATCACCCCACAGGGATTTTGGTCTGGGCTCTGGCTGTGCCATTCCCAAACTTTAATCTACTTCTGGTGAAGCTATTCCTTTGTTAATTTGGATGTATGCTTTGGGTCGTTGTCAAGCTGAAAGATGAAGTTCCTCTTCATGTTCAGCTTTCTAGCAGAAGCCTAAAGGTTTTGTGCCAATATTGACTGGTATTTGGAACTGGTCCTAATTCCCTCGATCTTAACTAAGGTTCCAGCTGCAGAAAAACAGCCCAAAGCCTGATGCTGCCACCACCATGCGTCACTGTGGGTATGGTGTTCTTTTGGTGATGTGCAGTGTTGTTTTTGCGCCAAACATATCTTTTGGAATTATGGGCAAAATGTTCAACCTTGGTTTCATCAGACCAGAACACCTTTTCCCACATGCTTTTGGGAGACTTCAGATGTTTTTTTTTTTGGGAAAAATGCAGCCTGGCTTTGATGTTTTGCTTTGTAAGAAAAGGCTTTCATCTTGCCACTCTACCCCATACGCCAGACATATGAAGAATACGGGAGATTGTTGTCACATGTACCACACAGCCAGTACTTGCCAGATATTCCTGCAGTTCCTTTAATGTTGCTGTCGGCCCTCTTGGTAGCCTCCCAGACCAGTTTTCTTTAGGTCTTTTCCTCCATTTTGGAGGGAGCTCCAGTTCTTGGTAATGTCACTGTTGTGCCATATTTTTTACGCTGTCTTCCATGGTATATCTAATGCCTTGGAAATTCTTTTGTACCCTTCTCCTAACTGATACCTTTTAACAATGAGATCCCTCTGATGCTTTGGAAGCTCTCTGTGAACCATGGCTTTTGCTGTGGGATGCGACTAAGAACATTTCAGGAAAGACCAACTAGAGCAGCTTAACTTAATTTTGGGTTAATCAGAGGCACTTTAAATGATGGCAGGTGTATGCTGACTCCTATTTAACATGATTTGGAATGTGATTGCTTCATTCTGAACACAGCTACATCCCCAGTTATAAGAGGGTGTGCAGACTTATGCAACCACATTAGTTTTCTTTCATATTTTCTTCCCTCCACCTTACAGATTTCAGTTTGTTTGACAATTGAGTTGTCCAGTTTTTGTCACATTAAAGGTGGATATAGTTCTGAAATGATTTTTCATTGGCTAATTTGTTTACAGGAGTGTGTAGACTTTTTATAACCACTGTAAGTGACGAAGTAAGCGCTCTGGGAGCATGTGCAATGTAAATCTTGACATGTTCCTTTTATGTTTCAGATCGCAAAGATTAGTCCCTTTCCACGGTCAGAACAAGGAATGATGAGCATTCCCACGTTCCAGGACTATGCTATTGTCACATTGCATCATGTATGTTCAGATGTCAGTCATCATGTGTTGCATCGGGTGTGATATCACATCCTCTACATCGCTTTAGATGTACCTATTGCTTTAGATCTGCCATTCTCTCCTCTACTTGGACTATTGTGAAGCCTGTATCATACTTCCTTCCAGATCTCTTCCTCAGTGCTGATGTGATCCTCCCTGTACATATGGGGAACAGTAACTCTAGCCTTGGAACATAACTGTTAATGAGGTTCCATTTACCTTCAGTTATGAATATGCAACAGCAGATAATAGAGATGCTCATTCACAGAACAGAATACACCTCGAACTGGCCAGTTGGTTGGTAGTTCTGCTAACACCTGAAATTATTTGGAACACACTGATATGGTCCTGGTCATGTTCCCATCTGAGTGTCCAAACTTATGTATGTAGAGTCTTCTCTCATAGTGCCATTTCCAGTGACATGGCCTACGGGGGTTCTAACATTGACTGATTGAGCACTTCTACCTCTGCAGTTGCATAGGAGTGTGTGTTGCGCGCACACACAAGACTACAGATTACTTCTCCCCATGAGCATATCTCCTTCTGTATTGTTGGTTTTGAATATTGAATGTTAGCCTGATATATTTAAGAATATAACTGATATTGCCTCACGTTGGCTGATGCACTGTATCTCCCCCCCTCAACTGATCATCTATACCAATGTCACCCCCCCCGCGTGCATTCTGGCCCCATGTCCCTATTTCCGTGTGTTACTGGAACTCTGTATCCTACCCACCTCCACCATGATACTGAGCAGGCCTGTGGTAATTTGTCACTGTGTGGCTTTGTGAACAATTAAACCGTTTTTTTTTCACTCAATGTTTGTGTAATCCTGTATATTTACCATGTAACAATTCAATTCCCCTGAAAGTCAGATGTGCTCATCACCATCAGTTAGTGGTGTAGCTATTCGGGGCAATCTGCGTTGACATTACTACATAATCATGAATGTCGATTCATATCATTCAAGTTGAGCCCTTCAAGTCACTATATACAACCCTGCAGGTCTCTAGACCTGATTTCAGAATTCCCACCCCTCCAACTTGCACCTACATGTATATTGGCAAGGGCCAGATTAATGTAGCATATGTATCTATGTAAACACACACAGATATATGTATTTAACAATGACACTTCATTCTCTCTGTATTGTCGCAACTAGAAAGCATGATATGGTACAAACACACAGAAACAGTGATAACAGTATAACAATCATACTTTATTGCATACACAGAGTACAAACAGAAATAGACAGGAATGTGCATTAATATCATGTGTGTGTTGTGAAGAGATCCTAGTATGGCAAGGGGCTGTGGCAAATCTGAGGACATCTGAAGAGGAAACAGACAACATCATCAGGGTAATGCATAGCATCTCCTAGGGTCACATGTGGTCAGGACCCCACAGTAACCAACAGCATATAACACGACATCTAATCAACATAACCATTAATGCGCATACAACAACCATATGGTTGCCAGAATAAACAGACACTATAAAACAGGGATCATGTCATACTAAGCGATTTCACACACAGTGTGAATTGGTCAATAGATGATATGAATCTGGAAAACAGAGGTAGGAGGTGTTAGAACAATCATAAGCTGTTATTAGAGTACATTGTTTTTGCTTTTGACACTACTCTAAACCAACTAACATGAACATCATCTCCGAGCAGTAAGAACCATATGTATTCTATCCTGTTCAGTCAGCCTTCCAGGAAGATGCTTAGGATGTGGAATACGACAAGGCATGCTTCACTGTGAACACAATCCTTCAGCAAAATGTACTATCACTATCTATGTGGAATAGTTGTGCCATGCTGATATCACATCTCACTTCTAAATGGGTGGTACCAAGGCCAGACAGATTACACTGTTCACATTACCCCTAAACACATGCACATTGATCATGAAGTCAAACCCTTGAAATTGCCACTTTGGTTTGGATGACATGAAAAAACTGAAGCCAATTTCATAATGTTAACGGGATGGAATGCTATAAACTTATGTGGAATTGCTGGTTTGGATTAGCAGATAGTAATGGGACTGTGCAACTCGATAGCCTGGACACTGATCATTATAATGGAAGATCACACAGTCATGTTTCTTAGTGAAAAGATATGGAGTCATATATTTAATTTCAGAGCCATCTGCAGTGGGGAATAATCCTGATAGAATGCCCGTTGGGAACTGGGTTGAGCGTTTACTCACATGATGGTATTGTACTGCTCGAAGATGAAGAAAATGTCTTCATAGTTGTGTGATTTGGCTATTAACACCTACAAAGACAAAAACAATGTCTCATTCCGAACAATATTATGATTAAATACAGCATTTAAGCTCAAGGTCAATCCACATTGAACATCAATTGTTAAAATGTTCAACATAACCAGACATGTACACACTCTGTAGCCAATATTATGTCAACATGTATAACAATCTGTATTCTGTGAGGAGTGGTCAGGAGGCCCTCTCGGATGGTCCTAACACCTCCTACTCCGAGTTAGCGGGCCCCCACCGTCTGTGCCCGCGGCCCGTCTCCCTCTTCCACGCCTTGGTGTGGGATCAGGGGGTGCCACTACAGCAGGTGGCTGGGGTTCATGGGTGGGCGATGTCTGAGATGAGGAGGCAGACATTTCAGGTTGAGATTGGACCACCGAAGGCTGGAGAGGTATGGGCTGCCGACGGAGATTACGCAATAATGCGCGTCTCTCCCGGCTTGCACGTTCCTCATATCTCTCCATCCTTCGGTTGTGCCTCCTCATCTCAGCATATATGGCCCGTGTGGTGGCTGAAATGACCCGATTGCCAGCCAGGATGGCCCTGCTGACTGCCAATTGATTAGCACTGATGGCCAGCATTTGACTTGAGAGCTGGCTTTGGGCCTGGTCCTCTTCATCAATGTGGGACATTATGTTCCGTAATTGGGCAGGGAGATGTGGCAGAGGACCTGGAGGTCTGGCGGCTGGCGGCTGGGCGGCTGGCGGCTGGGCGGCCGGCGACTCCGCGGCCGGCGACTCCACGGCCGGCGACTCCACGGCCGGCGACTCCGCGGCCGGCGACTCCGCGGCCGGCGACTCCGCGGCCGGCGACTCCGCGGCCGGCGACTCCGCGGCCGGCGACTCCGCGGCACTTCCTCCCGGGGCACTTCCTCCCGGGGCACTTGGGGCCGGTGCACTTGGGGCCGGTGCACCTCCTCCCGGGGCACTTGGGGCCGGTGCACCTCCTCCCGGGGCACTTGGGGCCGGTGCACTTGTGGCCGGTGCACCTCCTCCCGGGGCACTTGTGGCCGGTGCACCTCCTCCCGGGGCACTTGGGGCCGGTGCACTTGTGGCCGGTGCACCTCCTCCCGGGGCACTTGGGGCCGGTGCACCTCCTCCCGGGGTACCTCCTCCCGGGGCACTTGGGGCCGGGGCACTTCCTCCCGGGGCACCTCCTCCCGGGGCACTTGGGGCCGGGGCACTTGGGGCCGGTGCACCTCCTCCCGGGGCACTTGGGGCCGGTGCACTTCCTCCCGGGGTACCTCCTCCCGGGGCACTTGGGGCCGGGGCACTTCCTCCCGGGGCACCTCCTCCCGGGGCACCTCCTCCCGGGGCACCTCCTGCCGGGGCACCTCCTCCTGGGGCCCATGGTGGAGCCCAGGCTGAGTGCGGTGCCCCGTATGTCGGGGGAGCACAGTATGAGGGCTGTGCCCAGGGTGAGGGCTGTGCCCAGGGTGAGGGCTGTGCCCAGGGTGAGGGCTGTGCCCAGGGTGAGGGCTGTGCCCAGGGTGAGGGCTGTGCCCAGGGTGAGGGTGGAGCACCAGATGAGGGAGGAGCCCAGGATGAGGGAGGAGCCCAGGATGAGGGAGGAGCCCAGGATGAGGGAGGAGCCCAGGATGAGGGAGGAGCCCAGGATGAGGGTGGAGCCGCTGAGGGTGGAGCCGCTGAGGGTGGAGCCGCTGAGGGTGGAGCCGCTGAGGGTGGAGCCGCTGAGAGAGGCACAGGATGGTGTGGCTGGTGCAGGCCCTGAGGTGGCCACGCCGAAGAGGGCCCGGGCATCACTTCCCGCTCCGTATGAGCAAGTGATGTGGATGGTCCCGGGCCCTCCTGAATGTCCTGGGCCACTTCAGCTCTTCCTGCCTCCTCCTCTTCTGAATCTGTGGATACTGCAATGGAATAAACATATATTTCAGTTGGTTGCCATACACAATTGCCAGCTATGCATTTACATATCATTGACATCATGGTCACCTGTGAGCGACTGTGGTGCTTGTGTTACACAGATGAGCCACGGGCTGCATAATGAGCATTGTGGATCATGGCTCATATGAATGTGTACTGCATGTGCCTCAGACACGTGCTCTGCTGCATCTGCTGTGCAGTGTGTGAGACTGACCAATCTGACCAGTTTCCAGCAATGGTTGTTAATATGCAGCTGAGACATGGGCCAGGTTAGGACAGTATATGACACACATGCAGTGCTACAGAGTCTGTATCCACATATGCCACACAGGCAAATTTTTATTCTCAATCGCAGTGGAGGCCAAAGTCAGGCCTGCAGTTGTGGATAGCCATGCTGCACCCAGCTGAGAATATCATTCTCCAAGTCATTAAGTCTAATTGACTCATCTGTTCACATAAAGGAAATCCACATATACAGGCCTGTGCGCAGCACAGCAAGTTTGACTTTGGACACCCTGCTCTATTGCAATTAATCTGGATATAATTAGAAATTGACATATCAGGGAGACAAATTATGAACATGATAGGTTTGCTACCAGGTCTGAAATGGTTATTGTCGCCCCATAAATTTTTAGTCAACCATAGGGCTTACAGTGCTATTGGATGTGAATTATCCCAGTGTGTGGGCAGGGGTGTAGGAGGCCATATAATTCTTGAGCAAGGGTGGGCAGGTTCGGGCCTGGAGGGCCACACAGGTGAGCCAATCGCCTTTTCAGTCATCCTGATTGTCTCACCTGTGCCCAAAAAGGATATCCTGAAAGTCCGGCATGTATGTGGCCCTCCTTACCCACCCCTGTTCTAGAGGGATACAGCTCATTATATACAACAGCCAGAACACAAGCCTATTTATACATACATACATACATACAGCATGATATCCTGAAAGTCCGGCATGTATGTGGCCCTCCTTACCCACCCCTGTTCTAGAGGGATACAGCTCATTATATACAACAGCCAGAACACAAGCCTATTTATACATACATACATACATACAGCATGATATCCTGAAAGTCCGGCATGTATGTGGCCCTCCTTACCCACCCCTGTTCTAGAGGGATACAGCTCATTATATACAACAGCCAGAACACAAGCCTATTTATACATACATACATACATACAGCATGATATCCTGAAAGTCCGGCATGTATGTGGCCCTCCTTACCCACCCCTGTTCTAGAGGGATACAGCTCATTATATACAACAGCCAGAACACAAGCCTATTTATACATACATACATACATACAGCATGATATCCTGAAAGTCCGGCATGTATGTGGCCCTCCTTACCCACCCCTGTTCTAGAGGGATACAGCTCATTATATACAACAGCCAGAACACAAGCCTATTGATACATACATACATACATACAGCATGATATCCTGAAAGTCCGGCATGTATGTGGCCCTCCTTACCCACCCCTGTTCTAGAGGGATACAGCTCATTATATACAACAGCCAGAACACAAGCCTATTTATACATACATACATACAGCATGATATCCTGAAAGTCCGGCATGTATGTGGCCCTCCTTACCCACCCCTGTTCTAGAGGGATACAGCTCATTATATACAACAGCCAGAACACAAGCCTATTTATACATACATACATACATACAGCATGATATCCTGAAAGTCCGGCATGTATGTGGCCCTCCTTACCCACCCCTGTTCTAGAGGGATACAGCTCATTATATACAACAGCCAGAACACAAGCCTATTTATACATACATACATACATACAGCATGATATCCTGAAAGTCCGGCATGTATGTGGCACTCCTTACCCACCCCTGTTCTAGAGGGATACAGCTCATTATATACAACAGCCAGAACACAAGCCTATTTATACATACATACATACATACAGCATGATATCCTGAAAGTCCGGCATGTATGTGGCCCTCCTTACCCACCCCTGTTCTAGAGGGATACAGCTCATTATATACAACAGCCAGAACACAAGCCTATTGATACATACATACATACATACAGCATGATATCCTGAAAGTCCGGCATGTATGTGGCCCTCCTTACCCACCCCTGTTCTAGAGGGATACAGCTCATTATATACAACAGCCAGAACACAAGCCTATTTATACATACATACATACATACAGCATGATATCCTGAAAGTCCGGCATGTATGTGGCCCTCCTTACCCACCCCTGTTCTAGAGGGATACAGCTCATTATATACAACAGCCAGAACACAAGCCTATTTATACATACATACATACATACAGCATGATATCCTGAAAGTCCGGCATGTATGTGGCCCTCCTTACCCACCCCTGTTCTAGAGGGATACAGCTCATTATATACAACAGCCAGAACACAAGCCTATTTATACATACATACATACATACAGCATGATATCCTGAAAGTCCGGCATGTATGTGGCCCTCCTTACCCACCCCTGTTCTAGAGGGATACAGCTCATTATATACAACAGCCAGAACACAAGCCTATTGATACATACATACATACATACAGCATGATATCCTGAAAGTCCGGCATGTATGTGGCCCTCCTTACCCACCCCTGTTCTAGAGGGATACAGCTCATTATATACAACAGCCAGAACACAAGCCTATTTATACATACATACATACATACAGCATGATATCCTGAAAGTCCTGCATGTATGTGGCCCTCCTTACCCACCCCTGTTCTAGAGGGATACAGCTCATTATATACAACAGCCAGAACACAAGCCTATTTATACATACATACATACATACAGCATGATATCCTGAAAGTCCGGCATGTATGTGGCCCTCCTTACCCACACCTGTTCTAGAGGGATACAGCTCATTATATACAACAGCCAGAACACAAGCCTATTTATACATACATACATACATACAGCATGTTATCTGCAGGCTTTTAGCCAGCCCATCCCCCCACAATCTCAGCCAACCATGTGTGTGATATGATACTCACGTTGCAGGGTGTTAGCCCAATCTGTGTCCACCTGCCCCGGTATTCCCACCACAGATTCAGAAGGGATGAAGCGCATCACTGTCCTCTCCCATTCCTTGTAAACAAAAGGGACCGCGGGCCCACCACCAGTCTGACGTGCTGCTGCTGACTCATCGGACATCCTTCTTTTCACCGCCATCTTTAAATCATCAAATTTGTGCCGCACTAACCTCCAGTCCCTATTAGTAACCCCTACTGCCGACACAGCTCTGGCAATTTGGGACCAGGCCTGCTGCCTCTGGCTGGCATTAATGTCTCTGCCACCACATATAATTCCCTGGCGGGCACAGATTTCCCTGAGGAGAACCTGGATCTCCTCTGGGCTGTAATTGGGGGCCCTGGGCCTTGCCACAACCCGTTGCCTTACAGACGGTGCCTGGTCTTCCTCTTCTATCCCTGGGGCCGCTCCCTCATCCCCACTACTTCCCACCAAGGGATCAGGCCCCTGACCCTCTGCCCCTTCCACTAGAATTCCTAGCTCTGGGGGCACTTCCCTCCCCCCCTGCTCTCCTCCTTGCTCTCCTCCTCCTCTCCCTCGACCTCCTCCTCCTCTCCCTCCTCTCCCTCCTCCTCCTCTCCCTCCTCCTCCTCTCCCTCCTCCTCCTCTCCCTCCTCCTCCTCCTCCTCTCCTCCTCATCCTCCTCCTCTCCTCAGATGTTCTCCTCACTCTCCTCCGCGCCTCTCTTGCCTTACCACCTCCTCTCCTCTAAACTCCTCCAAAACAAAATTAACAATAAAGCAAGATGATCTTTGTGTTGGTTTAGGAGGTAAAAAAAGATGCAAGTATTATGTGTAGTATTATGTGTGGGGGGAGGGGGGGGGGGGAGGTCGTGGGGGGAGGGGGGGGTGTAGGTGTGCAGTGGCCTACCACTAGGTGTTGCTATGTGTACGTATTAATCTGTGTGTGAATTATGTGATATCAGTAATTATGTGTATTGTAAACAAAGGGTTAAATTATCTGCTAGTTCAAAATTGAAATTCTCTCCTCTCTCCTCTCTCTTCTCTCTCTCTCCTTGCTCTCCAAAAACCCACCAACGCCTAGACCTGTGTGTCTACTTGCAAAAGCTCCAGCACAGTCAATTATGTTCTGTTTTTGGCTCCCTTTTAAAGGCATACTGCCGTCAGGTTAAGTGGTACGTATCACGTATTTCGCGCTCTTTTCCTACGCAAAGGGATCCGAGATATCGTAACTCATGCGCAAATCCTAACGTTTACGCATTCGCATCCATCGCTCGTATCTCGCAGCACTTGGAATTTAATAGCGTCGGAAATGGTTTCAATTTTCAACTACGTAGGCCTTGCGTTTTCACCTTTTATTTACGCAGCTCGAATTTAATAGGGCCCTGAGTTTGTAAGCACTTGTTAATAATATGAGGTTTAAATAGGGAAATATACAAATAGGTAGTTTATTTTAATATTAAATACAGGGTATCTTCCATGTCCCTTTAATACAGCCTAATCAATAAAGAGTGTGTGAAAATCTCTCCAACTTTAAATATAGACTTCATTTATAAAAATATCAATTTCACAGGTCTCACCACTAGTGAGAAGAAAACGTATCTTCCCCATTGGCACATGTATTATGTTTAATGATGCAACAAAACATTGGATTTGCATGTAATAAGATAACACAATCCCACCTTCAATCATACATTGGACATCCTCACCGAGTAAATATTTTGATGTACCGTATATACACAAGTATAAGCCGACCTGAGTATAAGCCGAGGCACCCATTTTACCACAAAATACTGGGTAAAATGAGTGACTCGAGTATAAGCCGAGGGTGGGAAATGTGCTGCCCCCTGTGTCCCTCTTGTGCCCTCTGTGTCCCCCTCTCTCTCCGTGTCTCTTCTCCCCGCTCCCTTCCCTGAGTCTCTTCTCCCCTCTCCCTTCCCTGTGTCTCTTCCAACCTCTCCCTTCCCTGTGTCTCTTCCCCCCTCCCTTATCACCTTCCTCAACCCCACTACTCAACCTCCCTCCTCATCCTTAACCTCCCTCCTCATCCTCAACCTCCCTCCTCATCCTCAACGTCCTTCCTCAACCTCCCTCCTCATCAACACCCTCCCTCCTCATCCACAACCCCCTCCTCATCCTCAACCCCCTCCTCAACCTCTCTCCTCATCCTCAACCCCCTCCTCATCCTCCCTCCTCAACCCCCATCCTCAACCCCCCTCCTCAACCCCCATCCTCATCCTCTCTCCTCAACCCCCCTCCTCAACCTCAACCCCCCTCCTCAACCCCTCCTCCTCATCCTCAACCTCCCTCCTCATCCTCAACCCCCAATCCTCAACCCCTTCCTCAACCTCCCTCCTCAACCCCCCATCCTCAACCCCCTCCTCAAGCCACCATCCTCATCCTCCCTCCTCAACCCCCCCATCCTCAACCCCCTCCTCAACCTCAACCCTCCTCAACCTCAACCCCCCCTCAACCCCAACCCCCCCTCCTCAACCCCCCTCATCAACCCCCCCATCCTCAACCCCCCATCCTCATCCTCTCTCCTCAACCCCCCATCCTCAACCCCCCTCCTCAACCCCTCCTCCTTATCCTCAACCTCCCTCCTCATCCTCAACCTCCCTCCTCATCCTCCCTTCTTAACCTCAACCCCCCTCAACCCCCTTCCTCAACCTGAACCCCCCTCAACCCCAACCCACCTCCTCAACCTCAACCCCCCTCAACCCCACTCCTCAACCCCTCTCCTCAACCTAAACCCCGTCAACCCCCCTCCTCCACCTAAACCCCCCTAAATACCTCCCCCATCTCCCCTCACTTACCTGCTTGTGCTCCGGCCTCCGCTCCTTGACCCGGTGCCGGCGTTATTAGCATATTCCGGGAGGCATATAAGGAGCGGAGGCCGGAGCACAAGCAGGTAAGTGAGGGGAGAGGTATTAGGGGGGTTTAGGTGGAGGAGGCGGGTTGAGGGGGGTTTAGGTTGAGGAGTGGGAGGGAAAGAGACACGGGGGGTAGAGAGACACACTGGGGGTTAGAGACACACGGGGGGGGGTTAGAGACACACGGGGGGGTTAGAGACACACGGGGGGGGGGGGTGTTAGAGAGACACCCGGGTGGGGGAGAGTGACTCGAGTATAAGGGGGCCCTTTTTTGCCTTAAAAAAAGGGCTGAAAACTCGGCTTATACTCGAGTATATACGGTATGTATGTTTTGTTATAGAGACACTACTACCGGCTCTTCATGATGTGAAAGAGCACATGATTATATGTTAAAATTAGCTATTTTTTAAATTACACTAATAACAGCTAAACAAATCTAAAGTTTTAAGTATCTGTTTACATATTTAGTATATCCTGCCCACTGGCTGTTGCATGAGTAATAACAGAAAGCAGAGTCCAGCGCTCATTGTGGCGACTCTCTGTGGGGAAGGCAGCAATTGATAGTAGCTTCTCCCTGGATTGCACTGATCAGTTAACTCATAGCTGTCTTGTTTTAGGTGAGTAGAGCATTTCATGCCTGCATAGAAAGATTTGTTAAGGTTTTTTTTTTTCTTCTTTTGATCACTATACAAGCACCGAAGTGGAGCACTAACCCCTCTGAGCTGGTGTTCATTGCTCAAGTTCCAAAGAGGCAAGAAAGCAGAAACCTGAATTTTGTGCGGTAAGACAAAATATAAAAAGGGTCTGTTTCCTTCATTTTGGAAATATAAGTAGTCTTACCATTGACTTGAATGGGGGACACATCCATGTAACCTGATTTGCTGCAGTAATGGAAAAGCATGTGGGCAATATATGTAAACACAGTTTTGAGTTTTCTGTGAAAAATACAGGTATTTCAAAAATTCAAAACATATTCCAACATGATTTAAGGAGATCTTTATTGTAATGTGGTCCAAACTGTGTGTAATTTAGTGTCTCTTTAATGAATCAAGCATATTGTCCTTTGACAGTTACGTTAGAAATAGTGCGGATCACGCAGTCGCAATTTCTGTCTCTGCAATTCTCAATGTTTCTGTCTTTGCTCTCTATTCCCATAACAACTGCATTATCAAATAAAACACTCTGATTTTCAGTTGATTTAATAAAAATCTATATTTGACTACTGTAGTCTGTTTAAACTCTACATAACCCAGTCTAGGGCTGGAACCACTGCGTGTTCCTTATTATTAAAACTCATACAAGATCTGTGCAGTTTTGGAAATTCTGTTCAGGGCTTTTCAAATATTGAAAAACAAATGAAATGAATGGGACATTGGTTCATTTGGAGGGCTTTATATGTCTTTCTATGTTTAACTGTCAAAAAATAAAAAGTCACTGTTTTACTCTCACACATGCATACAAGGAGCAAAAGGTTGCATGAGAAAGATTATTACTTAATGTGACTTATGAACAAGCCTCGTTGTGTTTTAGGACATTTCTATACTGTCCTACTGTCATTAGTTGACTTTTAGCAAATTAATTAGTTTTTTCTTAGAAATTAATTTTTTGTAAATATAGAGAGAAATATAACTATTTTTTACTAAGAAATGTATCTAGGATTACATTTTCTTTTATCCTGTGTATCATCATGTGGGATTTATACCAAAGGTAAGCTATGGTACCTGTGCTTTTTATAATGTGTACTAGTAACTTGCCATCATAAATGATGGTATCAAATGTTCCATTCAATTGTCTGTTCTGTCTCTCTCTGTGTTGACTCTTTGTGTGCTGTCTCTTCCTGTGTGCTCACACCCTCTCTCTGTGCGCTCTCTCTGTGCGCCCTCTCTCCTTCTGTGCGCCCTCTATCTCTTGCTGTGCTGTCTCTCTCTAGGCGCCCTCTCTGTGTGCCCTCTCTCTCTCTCTGCACTCTCTCTGTGCTATGTGTGCTCTCTGTCTCCCTCCCTCTCCTCTCTCACACTCTCCTCCTCTCTCTCTCTCCCTCTCTACCTGCTCTCTCTTTCCCCCTCCTTATCTCTCTCTCTCTCCTCCTCCACTCTCTTTCCCTAACTCTCTCTGCCTCCTAACTCTGCCAACCCCTCCCTCTCTCGCCTCCATCTCCCCCTCCCTCCCCTTTCCCTCTCTCTCCCTCACTTTCTCTCTATCCTTTCGCTCTCTCTCCTCCTTCTATTCTCCCTTCCTTCCCTCCCCGCTCTCTCTTTCCCTCCCTCTCTCCTAACTCTCTGTCTCCCACTCCCTCTCTCCCCTCCCCCTCCTTTTCCCTCCCTCTCTCTGCCTCCTCTCTCCCCTTCCTCACTCTCCTCTCTTCTCTCTCTCCTCTCCTCTCTCTCCCTGTCCACCTCCCCCTCTCTCTGCTCCTCTTTTTCTGCCTCCTCTCTCTTTCCCTGTCTCTATCTCTTTCCCTCTCTACCTCCCTCTCTCTCACCCCTCCATTTCTCCCTCTCTCTCACCCCCTCCCTGTCTCTGCCTACTCCCTCCCTCTCTCTCTCTTTCTTTCCCGGTTTCTAAATTAAAGGCATATGTAAGTGAGCTGGTTAATAAGTGCATCTGATTTAACCACTTACCTTGAAGTTAGCAAAATATCTTTTAATTTCTGTCAGTTGAAACTTATGGTCAACACCCTCCAAACCCAGACTAAATTGGTATACAATTTAAAAAATAGTTTTGGCCAATCATGAGTAAGTAAATACTGAAACATTTGTATCACAATCTGGCAGTTGGTGTCTGTTTTTTTTTTTTCTCTCTGCCTGTCTCCTTATGGGCAATTTCAGCTGTGACCCCATCAACCATCATTTCCTTTAGAGGTAACACACTGTGCCCGACGGGGTACACTTTATGTAGCTTCCTAGGGTTGTGCTCCTTCCAGATATCAGTATCTAGCATATAAATAGGTAAGTACATTCAACTTTTCAATATAATACATATTTTTCTACTAATCAGAAGCTGTTTATTAGGAAAAATTTGAAATCCAGCTCACTTACATATCCCTGTAACTATAATCTTTAGGGCTGTCTGTTGCCCTCCACTGGTCTAAACAACCCAATCACACTGTATTATAGCAACAGATCCCCATAAAACATCTGGCACACTCAGATGGTGTAAACCAGGTCAAAGTTGTTTTTTTTATTAACAAAGAACTACAACAATAGGATGAAGAAACATGGCAATGGTCATCCATTTTCTATGAGCCTTAGTTGAGGGGATATCAGTTCCTGAATTAGCCAACCTCCAAGTCTGCAAAAAAAGCTCAATCCCAGGCACTCCAAGCACCCACAGTGCACTGTGACATTGCAATACAATATAGTTTAACAAAGAAAGTTGGGATTTATAGCTACCCTCTGTGACTCATTAACAATACACTGATATCTACACAGCAATAAGATTGAGCTGATGGTTTATTCTTCAATGTAAGCATAGATCATGATCTGCTACCGTGTTATTGTCCTTGAACTTTTTCTTTTAGGCTTTAAGATTCAATCTTGTCATTGCCCTCATTACTGAGTAATTTATTATCATACAACCATATTCTATATTTTAACATTGTTAAAGAGGAGCCTTTTTTACATCAGCTGATTCTATCACCTTTTGCCTTTTCTCCACCAGGTGTGGGAACATGTTTAATTAATGTTTGTGTGTAGTATGTAAGTATGTATTTATTGTTTTGTTACAAAGGCTTGGTTCGTTCTTGTTAAGTGGTATATTTTCGCAATGACAATATTGGCAATACCGTGACCAAAAATAGAAAATCATTATATTACATATATTTATATCATTTCCAACAGACTCTCCATCCAGAGTGTCACTGAATAATTTGCAGCACTGCACAGTGTAACACAGCATCGAAACTCTCCCGAAATTTACAGAAAAAACATTACACCAACAGGTAACGTACAGCAATACATTTGCTTAACAAAAATACTATACTGTTAGTGTAAAAAAAAAAAAAACATGACTTGAACATTTCCATTTATGTTTTTCATTTTCACCAGACACTGCCTGAAGACGGTCGCAGGACGATTGACAGCAGGGGACCCTCTGTCATTCAACACAACAGGTAAAGTATAACAAGTACAAACAAAGAAAAATAAGATATCCTATTTGGTGTGCGCCACTCTCAAAACATACTGCAATCTAACTAGCCCTCTAAGCCTATCACCATAACCTAAACCCCTAATGCCAACAGTGCTACACACAAAACAGAATAGCACAGCACATATTAGTGAAAATAAAAAAAGAATATATCCTGTTTGCTTTGCACCAATATATAAAAGCACTGCACTATAAGTAAACATCAATCTCACTAACCCTCTAAGCCTATCCCCATAACTTAAACCCCTAATGCCAACAGTGCTGCACACCAAACAGGATAGTACTGAAAATGTTAGAAAAAATAAAATGCAGTCATCTATCCTGTTTGATGTCCGCCAATGGGGAAATGCCCTGCAATACAACTAAAACTCACAAATAACACCATAATGCAAATAGTGACACACACCAAACAAGATACGACAACCAAGGCTGTTAACACATATGTTGTTAGTCAAACCAAAAATAAAATATACTTTAACATTTCCATTTATGTTTCTCATTTTCACCAGACACTGCCTGAAGAAGGTCGCAGGAAGATTGGCAGCAGAGGACCCTCTGTCATTCAATACAACAGGGAAAGTATAGCAAGTACAAACAAAGAAAAATAATCTATCTTATTTGGTGAGCGCCACTCTCAAAACATATTGCAATCGAACTAACGCTCTAAGCCTATCCCCATAACCTAAACCCCTAATGCCAACACTGCTAAACACAAAACAGAATAGCACAGCAAATTTTAGTAAAAAAAAAAGAATTCATCCTGTATGCTGGGCACAAATGTACAAAAGCACTGCACTATAAGTATAACTAAACATCAATCTAACTAACCCTCTAAGCCTATCCTCATAACCTAAACCCCCATTTTAGTAAAAAAAAATTAAAGCATTTATCCTGGTTCGTGTCCGCCAATGGCACTGCGATCTAACTAAACCTCAGGAATAACACCATAATGGTGACACACACTAAACAAGATACAACAAACAATGCTGTTAACTCATATGTTGTTAGTGAAAACAAAAAATAGATATACTTTAACATTTCAACAGACACTGCCTGAAGACTGTCACAGGAAGATTGGCAGCAGTATACCCTCTGTCATTTAGACACAAGAAATTCAACACAACAGGTAAAGTATAACAAAGTACAAAACAAGAAAAAAAAAAATCCTGTTTGGTGTCCAATGTCAAAACTTATTGCAATCTAACTAACCCTCTAAGCCTATCCCCATAACCTAACCCCCTAATGCCAACAGTGCTGCACACCAAACAGGATAGCACAGCACATTTTAGTCAAATAAACAAAATGGAACAATTTATCCGGTTTGCTGTGCGCCAATGTGGAAAAGCACTGCAATATAAATAAACCTCAAGAAAAACACCATAATGCAAACTGTGACACACACAAAATACGATACCACAACCAATGCTGTTAACACATGTGGTGTTTGTCATAACAAAAAAAAAAATACTTGAACATTTCTATTTCTGTTTCTCAGATTCAACAGACACTGCCTGAAGACTGTCGCAGGAAGATTGGCAGCAGGGGACCCTCTCATTTCTAGACAAGAAATTCAACACAACAGGTAAAGTATAACAAGTACAAATAAAGAAAAATAAGATATTCTGTTTAGTGTGCGCCAATGTCAAAACCTAATGTAATCTAAATAACCCTCAAAGCCTATCCACATAAACTAAACCTCTAATGCCAACAGTGCTGCACACAAAACATAATAGCACAGCAAATTTGGCGCAAATAATATTATTATTATCGTTTATTTGTAACGCGCCAACAAAATTAAATGATTTCTCCTGTTTACTGTGTGCCAATGTGCAAAAGCACTGCAATATAACTAAACCTCAAGAATAACACCAGCATGCAAACAGTGGCTCACACCAAACAAGATACCACAAGTAATGATGTTAACACATACAAAATATAACAATCAGTCTTGTTTGGTGTGCGACAATGTCAAAATGGACTGTACTCTAACTAATCCTCTAAGCATAAAACATACTGCAGCCTAACTAACCCTCTAAGTCTATCCACATAACATAAACCCCTAATGCCAACAGGGGTGCACACAAAACAGGATAGCATTTTAGACAAATAAACAAAATGGAAGGATTATTGCTGTGTGGTGTGCGCCAATGTGGAATACAACTGCAATATAACTAAATCTTACAAATAATAGAAAAATGCGAACAGTGACACACACCAAACAAGATATCACAAACAATGCTGTTGACACATACAAAATAGAAGCATCAATCCCGTTTGCTGAGCGCCAATGTCAAAATGCACTGTAGTGTAACTAATACTATAAATCATGCTGGAGGAGAGGAAGGACTAAGGAATGCACTGAGTTACTGTCAACCCTCTTCACAAATGAAACAGCAAGTATATTGCAGTAATGTATTGAATACAGCAGAACTCTGATAAATACTGGGTGTGCCTTTACTATTTTATCTATCATAGGGCATATTGCACATGATTAGCCATACATTGTATTAGTCTTCTTCTTCCTTAAATCTCTCCTACCACCTTTGTTTTTTAATAATATTTCACCACTTTTTCTTTTTTTTTTTTTGTTATGTTTTCTGACATTTATGTGGATTACTTAAAGTGCTAACCCTATGATTAGCAGTTTCTGCATATATGAGGATTATCTTTAAAATCTGATCATAGTGTCTGCAAATGCGACATACTAAAAATCTGGATTATATTCCATAATAGTGTATATTCCATAAGCAGTATAGTGTGAGATAAGTAGATGTTATAGTGCCCTTTGCAGCTAATAATTTCAGTATAAGACATCTCTTTAATTAATAATTTTAACTCACTAAAGTAGCAGCGATTTTTTTTCTAATTTTAATAGTCCCATAATAAAAGTAGATTACTTAATAATTAAGTTTAATGCACTAGGGATTCTAGGAAGTCAATCTTTGTTGTCTAATACTATAAGTCTAAACCCATAAACATAAGACCATACTGACAACACTGTCGTCCAACAAACACGATAACACAAGAAATGCTGACTTACAAAATGAAAGGTTATATCCTGTTTGCTGTGCCCCAATGTCCAAACGCAGTGCAATATAACTGACCCTCTAAGCCTAACACAATAACCCCAAGTACGCAATGGCACACTGGTGCACACAAATCACAATACCAGAAACAATTCTAACAACATATACACAATAGAGAGACGAAAAATCTGTTATGTGCACCTTTTATCAAATGCAATGCAAGAAAGTTAACACTAAACAGGATAGCAGAAGAAATAAGGAAAATAAAGAACATTGATTGCAAAAAATACAAATAAATCTAAGGTATTATTTATATTTACAGATTACTATGGCGGATAACACAAATAAAGAGGAACAGAAAAGACGCCGAACTTGAGAACGTGTACAAAGATGGAAAGATCGACAGACGCCGGAGGAAAAGGAAATTCAACGCCAAAAAGAACGTGAAGGAATGGCAAGCAAAAGACAAGTGGCTGAGAAAGTAACATCCAAGCCAAAAAAGGCAACCAAAAAACAAAAACATCTAGAAAATGTATCAGAACAATCTGATAAGAATTATAATGTTGATTTAGACACTCAGATTGATATATCTTCTCACAATTGTCATTTAGTTAAATCTTTCACAGTAGAGGTTCATAATTGTGGTATCATGAATATTGTCTGTCAGTTTTGTGGGGCTTATCATTTACAACAGGAAAGACCCAGAGATGGAAAGTTTATTAGTTGCTGTCAAAAAGGCAAGGTAAGACTTCCAGAAAGACAACAATTCCCAACATATTTACAAAGCATTATGACAGAGCCTTCTTTCCCTAACTACAACAATTTAAAATTAAACATAAGATCCTATACTGTAATAGTGCCATATCTTTTGCATCTATGGGTGCAACATTAGCTGCTAATGTGCCAGGACATGGCCCTTACTGCTTCAAAGTACAAGGACAAACTTCAAATGAGGTTGCAATAGGTTGCAATAGTCTTTCAAAGTGAGGGAGAACCACCATTTCAGAGGGATATTAGAATATATCCCAGAAATGAGGAGCAACCTTTCATTAATAAAAGTATCTTAAGTACTAATTTGGATCCAATGACATAAACCATATTTTTTCCAAATGGGGAGGCAGGTTGGCAACCCAAATTAACCCTTGAGAGTTACCCAAATTCAAAACTGCGTGTGTGAAATAATATTTCCATGCTTGAATTTAAAGTGGCTCAAACTGCCATTCAAGATGCATTCAATCCCATTTTATGTGGCGGAAAACTGACACAACCATGGATCATTGATTCATATATGCAAGTTGAGGCAAATAATTTAAATTTCATCAAATATCAACAAGATAAACTAAGTGTAGAAGTAGAACAGTATTCTGGACTGATGGATTATGTCGCTGAGGTGGCTACAACCAGATAGCTGGCAAAGCCATCATTTTACGTTCTTCTTTCCAAGGATCTCCTCACAATATGCAAGAAAGATACAATGATGCTATGGCTATTGTAACTAAATATGGCAAACCAGATTTATTTATTACATTTACATGTAATCCACAATGGCCAGAGATTGTACAGAATCTGCTAATTGGACAAACTGCTTCCGATAGACCAGATTTAGCGTCAAGAGTCTTTAAAATCAAATTAAATGAATTAATACGTGATATAACCATAACTCAGTTATTTGGAAAATATCTGGCTTATGTTTATATCATCATAGAATTTTAAAAAAGAGGCCTTCTACATGCACATATTCTTATAATCCTTCAAGAGAAAGATAAATTGGATACTGGTGAGAAAGTGGATTCAGTGATTATTGCTGAACTACCAGATCCAGAAATACATGGTAGACTATATGAGATTGTAACTCATCGTATGATTCATGGACCATGTGGAGATATTAATCCACAGTCACCATGTATGGAAAATATGAAGGGTACAAAAGAATTTACAAAAGATTATAGAGAAAAAAATAATGCTATTTCTGATGGCTATCCATTAAATAGAAGAAAAGAAGGCCAAAATGCCATTATTCGTGGAAAAAAGGTAGATAACAGATATGTGGTACCATATAATCCACATTTACTCATGAAGTATAATGCACACATCAAGGAAGCTTGCACTTCTATAAAATCCATTAAATATGTCTACAAATATATTTATAAAGGCTATGATGCAGCTACTGTAGTGGTCAAAAGTGCAGAAATTCATGAACAAAGTGAGTTAGTACATGATGAACTTGCATCTCATGTAGATGCTCGTTATGTAAGTGCTCTATGTAAGAAGCCATGTGGCGTCTTCTCAAATTTGAAATGCATGGTCGCTCACATGCAGTATATCGATTAGCTGTACATTTGCCACAAAGACATTTAATGTATTTCCATGTTGGAAATGAAACAAATGCTTTGGCACAAAGTGAGCATCGCCAAACTACACTAACTGCATGGTTTCAATTAAATTCGACTTGGAGGCAAGGGAATTGTTATATATTGACATTACATTACCATTATGTTTTCGTTAATGGATTATGGCGAAAACAAAAAAGTTGTGGAAATAAAATAGTACCAAATAATTTACACTGTTAGTCCATGAGACCTTGAACATTGCTGCTTACGATTACTACTTCTAAATGTTCCTGGTGCACAAAGTTTTGAACAGTTAAGAACTGTTAATGACATAGTTTATGAATCATTTCATTTAGCTGCGCGACACAGAAACTTCCTAGCTGATGATACAGAATGGGAAAGATGTCTAGAAGAAGCAGCACTATGTCAAATGTCACGGCAGATGAGGGAACAATTTGCATTCATTTGTATCTTCTCAAATGCATTAAAACAAATATGTCTGAAGACTTTTTGCAACGATACAATGAGCCTATTGCACAATTAAAAGCATTAATTGAAATTCAAGAGGTCTTTTTATCTCATGGATTAAATTGTGCAAGTTTTAATCTGCCAGATCCAGGTCTCACAGACGACAAACTTTAAAGACTATGACACTCAGCTTCAAAGAGAAAGAACAGAAGAAAGACTTGCAACTTTAAATACATTACAATTGCAAGCATGTAATGCAATCACAAATGCCCTAGATGATGACATGCTGAAAGAGC
This sequence comes from Discoglossus pictus, assembly GCA_027410445.1. NCBI lineage: Eukaryota > Metazoa > Chordata > Amphibia > Anura > Alytidae > Discoglossus > Discoglossus pictus. Next base: position 354,795,394 of record CM050165.1, read on the forward strand.
ATTATCTAGATGGACCTAGTGGATCAGGAAAACTTATCTCTATAATTTATTGATAATTTTTTTCTACGAGCACAAGGTCAAATAGCACTGCCATTTGCAACCACTGGAATTGCCACACTTTTGTTAGAAGGTGGAAGAACTGTGCATAGTGGATTTAAACTGCCAGTTCCCATTCTGGAAACATCAGTATCGGATATTCAAATCATTGCAAGCAAAAAAAATATATAAAAAAGTAAATTAATTATAATAGATGAGGCTACAATGATGTCATGCCATGCCCTACAATGTATTGACCGTTTGCTACGTGAAGTCATGGATAATGATTTGCCATTTAATGCAAAGGTAATGTTGTTAGGTGGAGATTTTAGACAAACATTACCTGTCGTTGTACATGGAAAACGAAACAACATTTTCGAAACATGTATAAAGTCAAGTACACTATGGAAACTATTTACCCATCTTCAATTACAACAAAATATGAGATCAGAAGGAGAAAATTAGTTCAATAATTGGCTCATTAACATTGGAGAAGGAAAAACAGAGCAAATACAACATTTACCTGATGATACCGTGCACATTCCAGCTCATATGATTTGCAAACAGGATCTCATATCAGCTATATTCCAAAATACAATAAATAACGTGGACTATGCAGAGCTTGCCAACAAAGTAATACTAACATGCAAAAATAAGGATGCATTACTCCTCAATAATAAAATATATAAAAAAAAAATGCACAACAAATAAAATATCACAGTGCTGATTCTTTAATTCAACTGAATTCATTAATTTCCTCTGGAATGCCACCTCATATTTTGCAGCTAAAGAAAGGTGCAATTGTCATGTTACTGTGAAATATGAACCCAAAAAGAGGCCTATGTAATGAGATTAGATTTATTGTTCAAGAATTAAAGGACCATTTCATACATGCTGAAATTCTTACTGGTACCCATAAAGGAGAGAGAGTTTTCATACCAAGAATAGATTTGGCACCAAGTGAAAGTAGCCTCCTTTTTGTACTTCAAAAGAGACTTGGCATTTGACATGACCATTAACAAATCACAAGGACACACTTTCAAATCTGTGGGTATCTTTTCAGAAGAATCAGTATTTGCACATGGCCAGCTGTATGTTGCATTCTCAAGATGCAAGAATCCAGAGGCTATTAAAGCTTACATTGAAAACAAGCAAAGAACAAAAAAAATAAAAAAATTCACCTCAATGACAATTTCACAACAACATAACAAATAAAATAGAACACAGTGGTTTGATTTCGAGGATTAACTTTTAAGTCACTCAAGCTCTTTTTAGAGGACAACTATTTCAATAAGAAACTCTATAAAATGGCAAAAAACATAGAGAACAGTGGTTACACCCCGCGGACAAAACTTTAATTTCTGGCGTTCTCTTTTTAGTGGACCACTATTTCACATAGGATACTATTCTAATTTTAGGGAAGTAGCCTTTTAGCAAGATTAGTCCCAGAAAACACTTTGCTTGCATTTTATAACAATTACAGTTTAAATGTTACTTCATTAAATTACTGTTTATAATGTTACTATTTTTGGAAAAAAGTGTGCAAAGTTGTTTCATTGCATATATTTGAAAGTTCATGTTAAGAGGAGTAGGAGCTTTTGTTGTACAATTTAAATGTATAATTCAATGCAGAATATTAATCCAGGGAGTAATCTGCCAGTTAATGCGGGCAGGAAGGAATTATTTTTCCCCCCCTTTGATACAATTGGCTAAGTTTCAATGTTTTTTTTTTTACTGTTTGCCTTCCTCTGGATTCAATACTTATTTAGTTTGCCAGTTGTTAAATCTACAAGTTGCATGTTACAAAACATTATGTCATGTTTACAATACTCATTAATACAATGTTGACCTGTTCTTATATTACAATTTTACTATTCTTACAAAAAGATGATTTACCAGTTGGTAACCTACAAGTTGCATGTTAAAAAAATAAACATGTTTAATATAATAATTGTACTTCTTTATAGATAAGAAAAAGGTTAACAGTAGTGATGTCCCAAACAGTTCGCCGGAGAACTATTCGCGGCGATTTTCGCATGTTCGCGTTCGCCGAACACATGCGCTTTTCGGTCCGCCCCCTATTCTTTATCATTGAGGAAACTTTGACCCTGCACCTTACAGTCAGCAGACACATTCCAGCCAATCAGCAGCATACACTCCCTTCCAGGGCCTTCCATCTGAAGGACAGCCTCCATTTTAGAATCATTCTGAAGCTACATTCGTTGAGAGAGGACATATATTCTACCTGCTGCTGATTTAATAGGGAAATAGATAGCCAGGCTGTGTATTTAGCTTTCACTACACACCTGAAGTACTCTTTTGATATCTGCTGCAAGGACAGCAACCCAAAAAAAGCCCTTTTTAGGGCTAGAACATCATTTATTTTATTTTATTATTTTTTTCTGTGTAATCTAATTGCATATGCCTGCCTGCTAGCATGTGTGTGTGGCCTATTGCATCTACTCTGCCAACTTTTGCCAGTGCACAGTGACACTCATATCTGGTGCAACCGTAGTGTACAGTGACATAAAACAACCCTTTTTTTTCTGTAATCGATGGAATATCAGTTGCCTGCCTACAGGCGTGTGTGTGAAGCCTATTGCATCTACTCTGCCAACTTTTGCCAGTGCACAGTGACACTCATATCTGGTACAACCGTAGTGTACAGTGACATAAAACAACCCTTTTTTTACTGTAATCAATTGAATATCAGTTGCCTGCCTACAGGCGTGTGTGTGAAGCCTATTGCATCTACTCTGCCAACTTTTGCCAGTGCACAGTGACACTCATATCTGGAGCAACCGTAGTGTACAGTGACATAAAACAACCCTTTTTTTACTGTAATCAATTGAATATCAGTTGCCTGCCTACAGGCGTGTGTGTGAGGCCTATTGCATCTACTCTGCCAACTTTTGCCAGTGCACAGTGACACTTATATCTGGTGCAACTGTAGTGTACAGTGACATAAAACAACCCTTTTTTGACTGTAATCGATTGAATATCAGTTGCCTGCCTACAGGTGTGTGTGTGAAGCCTATTACATCTGCTCTGCCAACTTTTGCCAGTGCACAGTGACACTCATATCTGGTGCAACCGTAGTGTACAGTGACATAAAACAACCCTTTTTTGACTGTAATCGATTGAATATCAGTTGCCTGCCTACAGGCGTGTGTGAGGCCTATTGCATCTACTCTGCCAATTTTTGCCAGTGCACAGTGATACGTCATATCTGGTGCAACCGTAGTGTACAGTGACATAAAACAACCCTTTTTTTCTGTAATCGATTGAATATCAGTTGCCTGCCTACAGGCGTGTGTGTGAGGCCTACAGCGCCTACTCTGCCAACTTTTGCCAGTTCACAGTGACACTCATATCTGGTGGCACCTTAGATTGCACGCGCAGTGCCCCAAATTTGAAGTAGGAGGTCCGACCAAGCATCTTTTTCCATCTCCCTGTTCCAAAAATCAATGCCATATACACGTCCCCTAATAGTGGACGTAACAGGGATTAAACTGATAGGAATAATACTACTTAACAGTACACACCTTATAATAACACAGACAGAGGCAACACAGAGAGAGAGGAGTCTGATGAAGAGGAGTCAGAGGAGGAAGGTGGCTTTGAGGAGGTGGAATACCAAACACAGCAGGCGTCCCAGGGGGCTTGTTGTCACCTTTCGGGACCCTTGGTGGCTGGGTGGAGGAAGAGACCTTCAATGACATTAGTGAGGACAAGGAACTGGACATGGCTAGCTTGGTATCCAACCTTGTGCAAATGGGGAGTTTGCGGTTGTGCAAAGGGACTGTTTGCTGTTGTTTGTGGTGCATTAAATGGGGAGATGGGTCTGTTACTGTGAAGAGGTTGTAACCCTTACACTACCTGATCGATACAACATCATACCTGATGTTTTAAAGCATGTTATTCCAAACAATTTAGGAATGTTAGGTGATTTATGCCCTTTATGGCTTTAAACCAGACTCTGCATCAACTATGTAATTTTCCGTGGGAGTTTTGCCATGGATCCCCCTCCGGCATGCCGCAGTCCAGGTGTTAGTCCCCTTGAAACAACTTTCCCATCACTATTGTGGCCAGAAAGAGTCCCTGTGGGTTTTATAATTCGACTGCCCATTGAAGTCTATGGTGGTTCGCCGATGTTCGTCCGTTCGCGAACATTTGATGAAATTCATGTCCGCGGTTCACAAACCGAAAATTTGATGTTCGCGACATCACTAGTTAAAAGTGTCAAACACTCATATCAAGGGCAAAACAGAATTCAAAACATACACATTGAATTGCCGTCATTTTTTGACGGGCAAGTCGCTAGTAGACTTATGTTTCTAAACCATATTTTTTGATACACAAAAAAAAGAACTTGAAAAAGAACACAGCTCTTGTACAGACCTTGTCTATGGCTGCTCTAAAGTGTGGGAAAGCTTACACACTTTCATGAACAGACTACACACCTTTTTACATTTTTGGTGGGTCATATTTTGTGTAATGCTGTTACTGAATTTATTCATTAATGAGGTGGAACAGAAAACTCTAGTGTAGGCTAACCCTACTTTTCCTCGAGCTTCCAATTCAGCCTTCACGTTGCTTCACATAGTTTGCTCTTCTTATTACATTCATATTCCAATCAATAAAAATAAATAAACTCCTAATCATGTAATCTGCAAAGAGTGTTAGAACAAAGGGAAAAAAGCATTCTAGGTACATTAAAAAAAAAAATGTATTTAAACAAAAAGTAGGGACTAAATTAAATTTTTATTTAAAATCCTTAGGTGATGCATGTTTCCTTAAAGGGATTCTTCATGCAAAATGTTTTATTTTTATATAGCAAGGTTAATTAGTTAATGTTATCCTCTTATGAAACACTGCAATATAAGGCCTCTCTCCCTGTGCAAGATGTCAGCTTTCATGAGAGAGAAGGGGAAGAAATGGATAAGGTACATTAAGTAGGAGGATAACATTAATTAGCCGAGTTAAAGCATTTACAAAGCGTCAATATCCAGTCCTTATTCAGTAAAATGTACCTTTAAAACAATGAGCAAGAATATGTGAATATCTATTGTATGTTCAAAAATACCTCCACGGTTAGCAGTACATGCTTATATTTCCGGCTCTTAGTAGTATTTTTCACTAAGATTTCCTGTCTCATATATTGCAGTCCTTCCTCCAGATCTACAATTCTCTTTTCTAGGGTTTGTGTCTATACCGTGAACTATTTTTAGATATATTTTTTTACATTTTGATAAAGCCCTTGGACATTACTTTGTAATGTTCATTAAAAATTCTCTCACATCAGCTTGTGTTTGACATAGCTGCAATATTAAATTGTGAAAGTAATTTGTGACAGAGATTTTCCTATTGAGAAAAAGATTGATAGAAAGTACCTATAAATACTATAAATAGAACTTAGTTTTTACATGTCTTAGGGCCCTATTAAATTCAGAGCGTTTAAATTAGACAAGCCCGCAACATGTGTGGCCGACATCAAAATCCGCAAACCATGCTTCCACACTTTCCATTTGCGGCCGTGAACATGATCAATTAGTCAAACACTTTTTACGGTTTTAAACGAAGCCAATAGTAAAAGAGATCATCATCATCATTACGTCACTAAATAAATGGAGGTTATTTCAATCACTTACAGGTTTGAAGTACGAGTTGCGATCAGGCCCGCATTCCAGAAAAAATGCAATATGAAATAATAAATAAATATGATATGCTAGTCCATGCAAGTTCTATTATATGTATTAACACATTGATTGCCAGGATTGATATAACACCGAAACAAAACATAAAATAAGTTATTTTTATTGAAGATATGCGGGCTTGAGAATATTGTGCTTTTAATATTAATACCTTACATCAATTTCCCTTTAATTTAAAATACAGTATTGTGTGTATATTTGCTTTTATAGTGCTACAGACAGGAGTTTAACCCCCTTGCAGGTCCTCTCTAGTACCCATAGGATTTTTGGCTCCATTTGCCGTTTACGTGCTTGAACGCTAGTGCGTCTTTCGGGAATGGTTACAATTTAATAGCGATTTGCAATAGTAACATTTACCGGCTTGACAGATCAAAGGCTGAGCTGGGACGGAGTACAGATTTTGATGGCCAGAATGTTTTTTTCCCGTCTGTAACCCACAGATAGTTTGCTGGTAGCTAAAAGAGGCAAATCGTAACTTTTGCATGCTACTTTATGGGAACTCAAAATCGATGAATTTAGTAGGGCTCATAGTCTTTGCAGATCTACCCTCTATTCTAAAGTACGTCACATGCGCGCCGGGTCAAGGAGCGGAGGCCGGAGCAGAAGCAGGTAAGTGAGGGGGAGGTATTTAGGGGGGTTTAGGTTGAGGATGGGGGTTTAGATTGAGGAGAGGGGGTTAGAATGAGGAGGGGGGGTTAGAATGCGGAGGGGTGTTTAGAATGAGGAGGGAGGTTGAGGATGAGGAGGGGGGAGGGAATATCGGCGTATAACACGCACCTATCCTTTTCCCTCCTTTTTTCAGGGAGAAAAAGTGCGTGTTATACGCCGATAAATACGGTAATTATTGGACTGTATACGTTTTTATTTGTTAACCACCATCCCTCAGAGGACATATGAAGCAGACCATGGATATGGGTCCTATTAAAATTGTGAATATCCTGACAACTTTCTGTCTCAGGTTGCCATAATAATTAAAGAAAATAATCTGGGTATATTTACAATTTGGCCAACAAGTTTATTAATTCCAGGATAACAACGACGAAATTAAAAAAAATGGAATGTTAAAAACACTTAGAAACAATGGAGAAAAGAAAAGACTCCTCTGAGAAGTAATGGTATACTTCACTTATAAACAGTTTATAGAGATGTTGTACTTTCTCTTTACTCATCAAGGAGAATTTATAATCTTCCACTAAAGATAACTCTATACCAAAGATACAGCGTCTGCTATATACACCTTCCAATAGGAATTTTTAAGCAGACCTCTCTATGATGGAATTGTAAAAAATAGTATGGTTGAAAAATAGGCACTATTAAAGTACTATTTACAAAGTCAATAGGCTGCCACAAGATATAGGAGATGGAATATTGAAATAACTTCTATATGATAAATATAGGATTGAAATATCACAATCCTAAATTCAGAACATATGTTGTCCACCCACTGGTCTGTGTGAAGTCTTAACACTTATATTAGTAAATAGGTGGAATAAACCTTATTATGGGCTATAATTCCTTTAATGGTCCTCTAATTTTCTGTGAGGATATTCAGTCATGAGTCACATAACTTGTGCTGACTTCCTATTGCTTCTGAAGGCCTAAAGATTAGTCTTAGATACTTCTAAGAGAACCATACTTTGTGGTATATGAGTTATCTAACCAGTACCATGCTGCTTGCTCAGAACGCTAATGCTGCATGGTTGTTACTTCCTGGTTTGCGTGGACAACGTCGTGCGTGATGACGCACGCGTACGTGTATACGCCTATGCCTGACGCGTTTCAACGTGCTGTGACGTCTTTCTCAAAGTGGGGGGGGGGCGGTGTCGTCGCTGTTCTTTTATAATGGTTCCGTTGCCTTGGAAACAAGTACTGGAGTTGGTAGTTACATAGGGGCCATGTTGCCTGGCATATAGAATCCCTGTTTATGTGTGCACAACGTGCATCACACATATATGTACAATGTACATCAACTATTATGAATGAAATGACAATAAACAGCTGAATCTGAGGTGGACCTTTACTGACTCACATATTTCAAACAAGCCAATATAACTTATTTTATTGGATGAAAATGTTGATAATATATATCAATACCTTAAGGAGTATATAATTATAGTAGTGCCTAGATGGAATATATAACAGGATACCCATGTTCACAACAATATATAATGGTCTAGTATCAATCTATACTCTAATATATAGATATATGGAAGTTGCATTTTGTTCCTCTGTAGTATAGTAATCTCCACCAAGATGAAAAATAAATTGTGCTATATCTCTGTGTACAATGACAAAAACTCCACCATAGACTAAATAAAATAAAATGTGATATAGGCAATAAATGCCATCAAACCCAAAGTGGACTATATTGATAAGATACATATGGTGATAACTAATAAAGGTGTGACAGAAAAATAGACCACTATAAGGTGTGTAAAATATAAAGACAATCTGTCTATAATATAAGTGACAGCATTTCAAGATGACTACCAAATGCTTTAGAAAAACAAGTAATATGGGCAAGTAATGCCTCAGTGTATGAAATTAAGTGAAAAACAAATAAGGCCTGAAGCCATATGAACTTAAGGGGCATGTGTCTGATGTGGCTATTAAGCCACTGTGTTGATAGGAAAGTCCTTTCAAGCAAACCCATTGTTCAAATCTAGATATAATTCTAATCTAGATGTGCATAACATAACTATATATTGACAAAATATAAAAATAAGTGAATAAGTCTTGATGGTTCAAGTTATTATGAGAATACAGAATAATACTGCATACGACTAGTCTAATTGGGTTCTATCCCAAAGATGTTGGTCAGCACAATGAGGAAACAAATCATAGTATCTCAGTATATTTTCAAATAAATGGGGTGAATGAAAAACCCTCATTTAATCCATTAGGTGTTTGGGCCTTCAACTTATAGATTCATCTAGCTTCACATTGTAAGATTTTTTTTTCAAGATCTCCCTTTCTAGGGCCTGATTCCACATTATCCACCACACAGAAACGAAGGACATTACTGTTGTTGTTGTGGTAATATTTGATATGGCGTGCAATGGGTGTATCATAGGAGTTATTGATAGAATAAATATGTTCTCCTATTCTACGGCGTAGCTGTCTGCGGGTTTTGCCTACATAGATTTTATTACAAAGGCATGTTGCCACATATACAACCCCTGTAGATAGGCAGTTAAAGAATTTTTCAATCTCAAAGACCTCCTTGGTGATTGGATGCTCATACCTTTTTGTAGGTTTTATATATTTGCAAAAACTGCATCGTCCACACCTAAAGCATCCTTTTGGTGGTTGTAGCCATGTTTGGCCTGGATTGCTTTCTTTAAAGTGGCTATGTACTAGCATATCTCTGAGATTGGTGCCTCTACGATAGGTAATCGGTATTCTAGCTGGCAGGGTATCTTTAAGGTCTTCATCACTTAGCAGTAGATGCCAATGTTTGCTTAGGATACTTCTGATAATATCAGAGTCATATCCATAGGTCATAATGCATCTTGGTATGTTTTCCATTTGTTTATCTTTTGGCAATTTCTGTTGGAATTCAATAGGACTGGTGTTTTTAGTAGTATCTAATCTCCTATTTGTTGTATGGGTATTAAGTAGATCTGCCCTATTACAACTTAGGGCATATTGATAGGCCAATTTTAGACATCTTTTAGGATAACCCCTTTCCTTAAATCGTAGTCTTAGTTTGTCAGCTTCAATTTGAAACTCATCCTCTGTACTGCAATTTCTACGAATACGTAGGTACTGACCCTTAGGGATGCCTCTTTTGATGGGTTCATAGTGTTGACTATCCCAGTGTAGTAAGGTATTGGTCGCTGTGTCTTTTCTATAAGTAGAAGTGGAGATATTACCATTACTATCTTTATAGACTTTTAAATCAAGAAAGTTTACCTTCTCTTTATTAATTTCATGGGTGAATTTTAAACCCAAGGTATTCTCATTAAGGGATTTCATGAAGGTTTCAAATTCTTTCTTTGTACCTTCCCATACAACTAGGATGTCGTCTATGTAGCGACGCCATAGCAAGATTTTATCAGTCCAGTTGGTCTGAGTTTCATTGAAAATATGTTTATCTTCCCACCAACCCAACACAAGATTGGCATAGCTAGGTGCACAAGGTGTGCCCATAGCTGTACCCTTACATTTGAGGATCCATTGGTCATTAAATATAAAGTAGTTATGCTCAAGTACAAACTCCAGTAGTGTAAGAAGGAATTGATTGAATTCAGCAGATCTTGAGTCTTTCATTTGTAAGAAGTATTCAACTGCTTTAATTCCATAGCTGTGGTGAATACTGCTGTATAGGGCTTCAACGTCTATGCAAGCTAACCAAGTGTGCTTAGGTACATTTAGATCTTCAAGTTGATTCAGGATGTCCATACTATCCCTCACATATGAGGGTAAGCTTGTCACTGATCCTCTTAGATGGTAGTCCAAAAATTGGCTACAGTTGTGTGACAGGTTATCTGTGCCTGACACTATAGGTCTACCTGGGATAGGTGTGCTTTTTTTGTGTACCTTAGGTAGTGCATAGAAAGAAGATATGACAGGGAATTTAGGTAGTAGGAAATTGTAAGTATTCTCGTCTAGAATTTCATTGCTTTTAGCTTTATCCAAGATGTTTTTTAGTATTTTTCTGTATTCTATCGTTGGGTTTCTAGGAATAACTTCATAGGTAGTGCTATCTTGAAGGATCCTATTACACATTTCTTTGTACTCTTTATTCCCCATCACTACTACATTGCCCCCTTTATCTGCAGGTTTAATTTGAATATCTTTATTTGATCTTAGCTCTTTTAATGCTTCATTTTCCTCCTTAGAAAGATTATATTTCCTAGTTATCATTCTTTGGTCAATCTTTTCAATTTCATTACACACTTGTTGCAGAAAAACCCATATATTTGCATATTCTTTAAGTTGGGGTGTGAAGGTACTTTTGTTTTTCCATTTTTTTGGAGACAGGTTGTTGATATCTAACTCATTTTCTTCTAATAGAGACATTAGGGCCTTCAATGCATCTATGTCCTCCTTACCTACACCTAAGTGTAGGAACTCCCTCTGACTTTTATTTAGATAGAATTTTTTCAGAGCCAATTTTCTTGCAAATAAATTGACATCTTTGATGTGGGTGAAGGAGTTGGTTATGGATGTTGGAACAAAAGTTAATCCCTTTTTAAGAATAGAAATATGGGTCTCATTGAGTGTGAAGTCAGATAAGTTGACAACTAGGTGACTCTCATGATTGATGGTTCTTGACTTCTCAGAGCTAACTACTATCGCTTGGGATTCCTTCTTGGTCTTGTTGAATGGTCTGGTTGGCCTTGGGGAACTTGGCCTCTCTCTAAAAAAGACTCATGAATCCCAAGCGATAGTAGTTAGCTCTGAGAATTTAAGAACCATCAATCATGAGAGTCACCTAGTTGTCAACTTATCTGACTTCACACTCAATGAGACCCATATTTCTATTCTTAAAAAGGGATTAACTTTTGTTCCAACATCCATAACCAACTCCTTCACCCACATCAAAGATGTCAATTTATTTGCAAGAAAATTGGCTCTGAAAAAATTCTATCTAAATAAAAGTCAGAGGGAGTTCCTACACTTAGGTGTAGGTAAGGAGGACATAGATGCATTGAAGGCCCTAATGTCTCTATTAGAAGAAAATGAGTTAGATATCAACAACCTGTCTCCAAAAAAATGGAAAAAACAAAAGTACCTTCACACCCCAACTTAAAGAATATGCAAATATATGGGTTTTTCTGCAACAAGTGTGTAATGAAATTGAAAAGATTGACCAAAGAATGATAACTAGGAAATATAATCTTTCTAAGGAGGAAAATGAAGCATTAAAAGAGCTAAGATCAAATAAAGATATTCAAATTAAACCTGCAGATAAAGGGGGCAATGTAGTAGTGATGGGGAATAAAGAGTACAAAGAAATGTGTAATAGGATCCTTCAAGATAGCACTACCTATGAAGTTATTCCTAGAAACCCAACGATAGAATACAGAAAAATACTAAAAAACATCTTGGATAAAGCTAAAAGCAATGAAATTCTAGACGAGAATACTTACAATTTCCTACTACCTAAATTCCCTGTCATATCTTCTTTCTATGCACTACCTAAGGTACACAAAAAAAGCACACCTATCCCAGGTAGACCTATAGTGTCAGGCACAGATAACCTGTCACACAACTGTAGCCAATTTTTGGACTACCATCTAAGAGGATCAGTGACAAGCTTACCCTCATATGTGAGGGATAGTATGGACATCCTGAATCAACTTGAAGATCTAAATGTACCTAAGCACACTTGGTTAGCTTGCATAGACGTTGAAGCCCTATACAGCAGTATTCACCACAGCTATGGAATTAAAGCAGTTGAATACTTCTTACAAATGAAAGACTCAAGATCTGCTGAATTCAATCAATTCCTTCTTACACTACTGGAGTTTGTACTTGAGCATAACTACTTTATATTTAATGACCAATGGATCCACCAATGTAAGGGCACACCTTGTGCACCTAGCTATGCCAATCTTGTGTTGGGTTGGTGGGAAGATAAACATATTTTCAATGAAACTCAGACCAACTGGACTGATAAAATCTTGCTATGGCGTCGCTACATAGACGACATCCTAGTTGTATGGGAAGGTACAAAGAAAGAATTTGAAACCTTCATGAAATCCCTTAATGAGAATACCTTGGGTTTAAAATTCACCCATGAAATTAATAAAGAGAAGGTAAACTTTCTTGATTTAAAAGTCTATAAAGATAGTAATGGTAATATCTCCACTTCTACTTATAGAAAAGACACAGCGACCAATACCTTACTACACTGGGATAGTCAACACTATGAACCCATCAAAAGAGGCATCCCTAAGGGTCAGTACCTACGTATTCGTAGAAATTGCAGTACAGAGGATGAGTTTCAAATTGAAGCTGACAAACTAAGACTACGATTTAAGGAAAGGGGTTATCCTAAAAGATGTCTAAAATTGGCCTATCAATATGCCCTAAGTTGTAATAGGGCAGATCTACTTAATACCCATACAACAAATAGGAGATTAGATACTACTAAAAACACCAGTCCTATTGAATTCCAACAGAAATTGCCAAAAGATAAACAAATGGAAAACATACCAAGATGCATTATGACCTATGGATATGACTCTGATATTATCAGAAGTATCCTAAGCAAACATTGGCATCTACTGCTAAGTGATGAAGACCTTAAAGATACCCTGCCAGCTAGAATACCGATTACCTATCGTAGAGGCACCAATCTCAGAGATATGCTAGTACATAGCCACTTTAAAGAAAGCAATCCAGGCCAAACATGGCTACAACCACCAAAAGGATGCTTTAGGTGTGGACGATGCAGTTTTTGCAAATATATAAAACCTACAAAAAGGTATGAGCATCCAATCACCAAGGAGGTCTTTGAGATTGAAAAATTCTTTAACTGCCTATCTACAGGGGTTGTATATGTGGCAACATGCCTTTGTAATAAAATCTATGTAGGCAAAACCCGCAGACAGCTACGCCGTAGAATAGGAGAACATATTTATTCTATCAATAACTCCTATGATACACCCATTGCACGCCATATCAAATATTACCACAACAACAACAGTAATGTCCTTCGTTTCTGTGTGGTGGATAATGTGGAATCAGGCCCTAGAAAGGGAGATCTTGAAAAGAAACTCTTACAATGTGAAGCTAGATGGATCTATAAGTTGAAGGCCCAAACACCTAATGGATTAAATGAGGGTTTTTCATTCACCCCATTTATTTGAAAATATACTGAGATACTATGATTTGTTTCCTCATTGTGCTGACCAACATCTTTGGGATAGAACCCAATTAGACTAGTTGTATGCAGTATTATTCTGTATTCTCATAATAACTTGAACCATCAAGACTTATTCACTTATTTTTATATTTTGTCAATATATAGTTATGTTATGAACATCTAGATTAGAATTATATCTAGATTTGAACAATGGCTTTGCTTGAAAGGACTTTCCTATCAACACAGTGGCTTAATAGCCACATCAGACACATGCCCCTTAAGTTCATATGGCTTCAGGCCTTATTTGTTTTTCACTTAATTTCATACACTGAGGCATTACTTGCCCATATTACTTGTTTTTCTAAAGCATTTGGTAGTCATCTTGAAATGCTGTCACTTATATTATAGACAGATTGTCTTTATATTTTACACACCTTATAGTGGTCTATTTTTCTGTCACACCTTTATTAGTTATCACCATATGTATCTTATCAATATAGTCCACTTTGGGTTTGATGGCATTTATTGCCTATATCACATTTTATTTTATTTAGTCTATGGTGGAGTTTTTGTCATTGTACACAGAGATATAGCACAATTTATTTTTCATCTTGGTGGAGATTACTATACTACAGAGAAACAAAATGCAACTTCCATATATCTATATATTAGAGTATAGATTGATACTAGACCATTATATATTGTTGTGAACATGGGTATCCTGTTATATATTCCATCTAGGCACTACTATAATTATATACTCCTTAAGGTATTGATATATATTATCAACATTTTCATCCAATAAAATAAGTTATATTGGCTTGTTTGAAATATGTGAGTCAGTAAAGGTCCACCTCAGATTCAGCTGTTTATTGTCATCTCATTCATAATAGTTGATGTACATTGTACATATATGTGTGATGCACGTTGTGCACACATAAACAGGGATTCTATATGCCAGGCAACATGGCCCCTATGTAACTACCAACTCCAGTACTTGTTTCCAAGGCAACGGAACCATTATAAAAGAACAGCGACAACACCGCCCCCCCCCACTTTGAGAAAGACGTCACAGCACGTTGAAACGCGTCAGGCATAGGCGTATACACGTACGCGTGCGTCATCACGCACGACGTTGTCCACGCAAACCAGGAAGTAACAACCATGCAGCATTAGCGTTCTGAGCAAGCAGCATGGTACTGGTTAGATAACTCATATACCACAGAGTATGGTTCTCTTAGAAGTATCTAAGACTAATCTTTAGGCCTTCAGAAGCAATAGGAAGTCAGCACAAGTTATGTGACTCATGACTGAATATCCTCACAGAAAATTAGAGGACCATTAAAGGAATTATAGCCCATAATAGGGTTTATTCCACCTATTTACTAATATAAGTGTTAAGACTTCACACAGACCAGTGGGTGGACAACATATGTTCTGAATTTAGGATTGTGATATTTCAATCCTATATTTATCATATAGAAGTTATTTCAATATTCCATCTCCTATATCTTGTGGCAGCCTATTGACTTTGTAAATAGTACTTTATTGGGCCTATTTTTCAACCATACTATTTTTTACAATTCCATCATAGAGAGGTCTGCTTAAAAATTCCTATTGGAAGGTGTATATAGCAGACGCTGTATCTTTGGTATAGAGTTATCTTTAGTGGAAGATTATAAATTCTCCTTGATGAGTAAAGAGAAAGTACAACATCTCTATAAACTTTTTATAAGTGAAGTATACCATTACTTCTCAGAGGAGTCTTTTCTTTTCTCCATTGTTTTTAAGTGTTTTTAACATTCCATTTTTTTTAATTTCGTCGTTGTTATCCTGGAATTAATAAACTTGTTGGCCAAATTGTAAATATACCCAGATTATTTTCTTTGATTAATTAGTGGTAAACACTACAAGGGATTCACCTCCCTAGGACTTGATATATGCCATAATAATTAGCACTTTGGACAAGGAGAGACAAGAGAGGAAACAAGCACAGCAAGAAGCAGAGATGGACCCGTCTCAATTCGAATGAACAAGCCTGACAAGCACAGCAGGCAAATTGCTGCTAATATGAGGGGTATCAGAATGATGCCAAATTAGATTCCTGAGTGGAAGAAGCATGCATTGGGGTAACAAGGAGCCTAATGGAAGAAGACAAAAATGTTTATCCTGGAGCTAAAAGAGCAAGTTGTGCAGGAGCTGCAATAGCACAATATCACAGTAGCAAACAGGTGGAGCGAGATTAGCTCACTAATAATTTGAGAGAGAATCAGAGATCAGTAGTCCCTTCTCTCAGCTACAAGAGATTATTCCCTGTAGCAGAGGACAGCGGGATCAGAGCAGGAATGGTTTACAGCATAAAAGGTTTTATACACAAAAGGCTATATATTCGTGCTTTTTCTCACTTGGAGTTTGAATTTCTCTGAATAGTGAATGAATTAGCTCAGTGGCCACATAACGTATTACAATGGCTTCTATGCATGGGAGTGTTATAGCTACTCCAAACTGGTTTATTCCAGTCCACCATTTAGTAGAAGAATCATTTATGTGGACATCTGACCTAATCTGACTAGTGAAGTATATTATTAGTATGGGGGTGGGATTGAACTACAGGCATAAAAATAGCGAACTGGAAGCTTCAAGTCTCTTTACTGCTCTCTCTGTTGCTGGATGGACATTGTAAAGGACTGGTAACTATTATACACACACACATAGACAAAGCATCACAAACAGTATATTAGACTTGTTAACTTTAGAATGCTTCTTCTACTAATTTAAGAGATGTTGTTTTATAGTATTATCATATTTTTGTATATGCATTAATTATTATATTTTGATACATACAGTAGCCTCATTGAATGAATTGTTATTGTAGAAAGCAAGAGTGTGGATCTTCATTTACATTTAGAATCTCTGAGCATGAGCTTAGAGTAATTATTATTATAATCATAATTAATATTAAAAATAATAATATAGTAATTAATTAATTACACCAAATTTTTTACATTTAATGGCAAGCCTGCCCATTTTTCTTACCGTGTACATTCACTCGCATTTGGGGGGATTTTATCCAAAGTCTTTTTGAAGTCACAAGTGAAATTAGCGGACAAAAAAATAGAATCTGTGATATTGGTGATATTGGTCGAGCATTTTCTATGGATAAGTCGTTGGCCACAACGTTTGTTTTTGGGATCAGGAGGCAAACCAGATTGAGACGCAATTGAGTAAGATGGACTTCATTTCTGGGGATCCAGGGATATCCAGGCGGAAGAATCAAAGTGGAGTCCACACCAAATTGATTTGTGACCACGCTGAAGACACATCAAAGTGTAAGTAATGGAGATAATTGCTAAATCGTCTGAATGTAGCAATTTTGAACTAGTAATTGTTGAAAATGATAGCATGCATAGCAGAATACATAACATATGGTTGCAATATGAGAAAGACAATAAACAAATTGATAAGAAGAAGTGGTGTTTAACAAAAGAGAGAAATAAGTTGCAGAACTGGATGAAGGTGTTAAAAAAAGAAAAAAAAAAGATGATTATGTCTATACTGGGAAATCTTCCAGTTGCAGCAGCTACAGAGAGTAGTAAAGATACAGACAATTGTCCAACATGTGGTTTGAATGCAGAATATATAAATACATTAGAAGATAATTATGAGGCTAGGGGAGAATTGGTTGCTTCCCTTAGAAAATGTTTATCTGATCAGCAACATCCGATTGCAGTAATTGATAGCAATGAGCCAGCTTGTACATCAGAAGAGGAAGGTAGATTACATTTTGTAGATGACGATCCACAAGTGAAAGACAGAAATGATGTAAGGGACAGTTCTGACGTTAGTAGGAACATACCAGATTTAACCCCTCACATAGTAAAATCTCACACACAAAGTTTAAGACAAGTACCCGATGCTTTACATTCAACACCATGTGTGAGAAGTAGAGATAGGAGTTCTACAACTTCACAGGCATCTACAATAATCAGCCAACAGGACTGAGATAAAATAGTGAAACAAGTGATAACATTGAAACAACTATTTCCACAATATGACACAAAGGTAGATGTGTTTTCCAATATGTCTAATTTTGAGTCATCTGTGAAACAGTACATGCTTTCTCCTAAAGAGGCATGTGTTATGTTAAATTTGTGGCTTCCAGGAGGTCTAGCATCTAGATTAAAGGCCCCAGTAAATAGTCAAAATAATGTGGATAGAGATTGGTTTAAAGAAGATAAATGGGGTACAGAAAGGGACCGGCTGAGAGCTGTATCTAGGTTAGTCACAGGGAACAGAGACTTAGATAAATAGCCATTCCCTTGCTGAGACAAGAGTAACTGTAGAGGATGACCCATGGGTGTTTGTTTCTAAATTTGAGCAAGTGTACAGACTCACACATAGAGTGCCCCCAGATCAGACCCCTTCAGATATGTTACAGTGTCTAGTAAGGACGTTTACTTGTTTAGACTCTAGCCTATAAATGATGTCAGAGGAAAAAGATTCCATGGAAGCTGTGCTGTGTATTATTGGCAAAGCACACCAAAATATTTTAGGGAAAGGAGTCACAGGGCCACACAATATTGCAGTTGTGACTACTGCAATTTCCTTCAAAGGGATTTGTCACTATTGTAATAAGCCTGGACACAGATTCAGAGATTGCAGGCGGTGGATGAGGGAGCATAAGCAAGGTGAGGGATGGCAGGCATACCCACATACATCAGGGCCCCCAAAAGACAGACATGATTAGAAGGGTTATTTCAGACAGAACAAGCCTAACCCTCCAGATAAAACAGAACAGGTATTTGCCCCAAAGACCAGGCCTGAAAATAATCATTTAAGAATGATTATAGTAGGAATGAAGAGGAATCATGAGAGGAAATATAAGAATAATTCCTCTCTGACATCCTTATCTAACTGACTAACACCATGCGCCGGGA